>BLKR01000045.1:0-600000 GCA_011170035.1 Teleogryllus occipitalis | reverse complement strand
CAAGATAAATTTGAATATTTTATTTATTTACTACACGTTTGCGGACAAAGGTCACTTGAGGTTGTAAATGAAACTTTAAAATAGTGTAGCTTGGTACAAAATATTCTCAGTTCATTTAACAATAAAAAGTGGCAATTCTTTAAGTAATTTTAACGACAAACACTGTCAATTGGTATGAACTATTATGTAATTGTGTACTTTCTCGTCACAGAAGTGAAATACTGTGATTGGTTTTTCTCCTTCACACATTTCACCAGAAAAATACATTTTAAAATGCTCAAAAAAGTAAAACAAAAACATGATATATTCTACGTATTATTTTATTCCAATGTGTACACATTACACATTTAATATTCAAAAAGCTTGACGAGAAAGCGCAGGAAGTAGCATGCTTTGCGCATGGATGGTGCCAATTGGACACACTGCGCGCCGCGCCCCGCTGCTCCACACCACTCGCCCGCTGTCGCTGGACAGCGGCGGCGGCGAGAGCGACAAAGAAAACCGGTTTCCTGAGGGCCGTCTCCGCTGCCCGCTCCCCGCTTCCCGCTTCCCACCCGCCCGCCGCTCGCCGCCCGTGCCCGCTCGACCGCCGCGCCGACTCGCTGCTCGCCCGCCCGCCCGCCCGGCGAGTGTGTGGCCTTTTAGCGCGTTGTTTGTGTACGCGCCGCCGCCGCCGCCGTCGCCGCCGCCGTCGCCGCCGCGGCTCGACCGCGACCCCATTGTGTTGTTTAAATCGACGGCGCATTAGCGCTGCATTTCGAGGGTGCCGATTTCCTCGGCCCCCTCCCCTCCGCTTGCGCCAGCGCCTTCGAGGGCCGTGGACCGGCTGGCCCGAAGAGCTTCGCGGACACTGTCCCTGGTACTCCACGCGACACAAAGAAAGGACAAGCGATTGTTGGAGTCGGAATTACGTAACGAAGCGAAAAATGCGCAACTGATGTATAAACGGAGAACCAAAAAAGTATTGTAATCTATAAGTGCACTAGACTGTAAAAAACGAACTAAAGGAGTGTTCATATTCTGTAAAATTTGATTATAAGAACTTGATCAGGCACAACCATACTCTGTGCGTCTTAACTTTAAAAAGATTTCTATATTCAATGAACTGCACACTACGTAGACTGCTATGACAAAAAGAAGGCGTAGACTCACGAATTTATATCTATTATTTTTAATTTTATTTTAGCTTCATTCGCATCCACAGCAATGATATTTGGCGACTAATAGTTCCTATCCTTCCGCGTACTACGATAAAATATTACAGTTTTTAACCAAGGTACACTCTACTCCTTCAGATCTATGTGCAAACCGAATAAAGCACACGAACCCGTTATATAAACATCAACACAACTTTTACCGCACGTTTGCGAAAGAAACCCTTTACCCAACAATTCACTTGCCAAATAACAAGTAACCTCACCAATTCACCTACTAAATAACAAGTAACCTCACCAATTCACCTACTAAATAACAAGTAACCTCACCAATTCACCTACTAAATAACAAGTAACCTCACCAATTCACCTACTAAATAACATCGTCACGCAGTTTGGATCATCACGTTTTACTTTGCCGTCTTCGCTCGTGGTGCAGCAAGTGCGCGCGGCCTAGTGAGCGAAGGCGGAGTCGCATCACCGCAGGGTCGGCCCGGCAGCTAAACACACGCACGCGCGCGCGCTCGCTTTGGAGAGTCATTGTTCCAAATTGTCGACGAATAAGGCACGAGGGGCGCGCTTCCAGAAAAGGCAGGGCGGTGCGGAGCGGGAACACCTGGGCATACTGTGCGCTCGATGGCAGTCGGGGAGTTCTCAAGGATTTCGTGTACAGAAATATTTGAAATGTTTCTACAGAATACTTGATAAATATGACATCATATATAATTTACATTGCGAATTTTCTGTCTCCATTATTCCTTAAACGAAGGCCGTTTCCTGACAATTAGTGAAGTTTGATTCATGACGCTGTACAATACTAAAACTACGTGTACACTTGTTTCTACATGTATTTTATGCACGAGGGCGTGTTTCTTGTATTGATTAATCTTCCTTATAAATTATGACTTAAAATTCCTAGCGCTAGGTAGAGCAGAGTCAATAAATACACAATTTGAGGCAAGGTCAATAAATACGCACTGAAGGGGAATTGTTATTGTTTGGGTGGCAATAGTGGCATTACTCCTGCGGGACGGTCTCATTCATGCTACTGTAAAGCTGATTCAAATAATGACATTTTCTCTCTTTCTTTCGGCAACTACTGGGAAAAGTTTGTGAGATACTGAGCGTCGAAAAAATGAATCATTCTTTGTCTGGGCAATTAGAGCCGCTTTTAAAGTCGATTTTAAAGTCATTCTAATAATACTTGCTTCAAATAGTATTTATGAGATGTAACAAATGTTATCCACAGAATTCCTGAGTACCTATAGCCTATTCGATTTCTTCGCTCAGAAGTTGCAATGTCAGCCATTGTGAGAATGTAATCTAATCCTAATCACAGAATGTAATCCTGTGACGCCTGTCAGCGTCATTGCGGTCCAGCCAATTTCAGGATAACTAAAGACAGAGGTTTCTGGTAAAGAACATCCCAAACCAAAAGTTTTAAAGCTGAGTTCACTTGAACGAATAGAAGAAAACTGGATAACATCAGTAACATATCCAACAGTTTAAGTTGTTCATCTGAACTGATTTTGGTCACATGTTTTACGTCTTTTTTTCTCCCCTTTTAAGGCATTTTAAAAAGATTTTAAGAGCATTTTTTGATCATTTCTGGCGATGTTTTAGGTCATCAAAATTCGCTCCCCATTCATCTCTAAAGACCGGGAAAATATGTAGTATAAAAGTCAAAATATGTATAAAAATATGTAATGAAAACAGTAAGAATATGTAACAAATATATAAAATCGCATATAATATGTAATATTAAATATACTAATTATAAAACACATTTACATAATACGAAATTACATTCATGACAAATTTCCTAAACAAATTTTAAAAATAATACAAACTTAAAAATCATTAGGAGAGCACAAGTTGTTGCACACTTTGCTCCATACAACTTTTCCGTCTAGTAAAAGCTTCATCTATTGCTCCCTAGAACCGTATTTTGCAGACAGATAAGACGCAACAAAAGACATCGTACAAACTAGCGATATCTACGAAGCAGGCGCGGTGAACTGTGAGTACATCACGCGTCTTCACATAGGGTATCTGGAGGAGACAGCATGCAATAATAATGTAGGGGAAAATTCTCAGTTTTTTGAAAATACTTTCATTAAAAATTGAAGAAAATTGATAAAATAAAAAAATATTTGTTAAAAATTCCAAAATATGTAAAAATATGTAACATAGTATTAAATATGTAAAAATATGTAACGAAAAAATTGGATATTGCGTTAGGACAGCGACGATTCGCCCAGATTATATATTTGAACGGTAAGAAGACTATATATATATATATATATATATATATATATATATAGTGTGCGTATGTATATGTGTGGGTGTGTCAAATTTCTAATCTTGGCGAATCGTCGCCGTCCTAACACAATATCCAATTTTTTGTAACATATTTGGTATATATATATATATATATATATATATATATATATATATATATATATATATATATATATGACATCTACCTAAAGGCTCGGCGCGGAGCGGCGGCGGCCGGTGCCGTTCCTTGCGGGCAGGGAGCGAGCGAGCGAGCGAGCGAGCGAGCGAGCGCGGTTGCGGGTACGCACCGCCGCACGTGCACCGTGCGCGTGGGCTACAAGGTCTTCGCCTTGTTTGTCCGGGCGCAAGTGGGCGCCCATTCATCACCAACGTCGTTTGAGACTCCTTCGTACTCCCTTTCCTTCTCCACCGCCTTCTCATCTTTCTGCCCTGCTTACAAAGTTCCCATCTTTTTACGGTCGTTGTCAGTGCACGGGCACTGTTAGTTCCGAGGAACGTGAGTGGCTTCGGAAATTTATGTTGAGGATACTTCTAAATGGTTGTTCGCTCTCTTGCATACATTTTGACTATATTTCCACAAATAACAAAAAACATGCGTAATTAATTTTTTATAAAGAAAATTCTGGATATCTCTCTGGACATATGACTTTCAGGAAAGTGCATTAGCAAATATTAAGATATTATATTAATTACATGCGTGCACTTAACTTATAGAAACATATGAGTGAACCGATTTTGCACAGTCTGTAGTTATATTTGTTTTATAGTTTGAAAATATTAGAATTTGAAAAGAAAGTGTGATGACAAAAAGATCATTGGAATACAATAGCGATTTCTTCCAGAAACATGTATGATGAAATAATGATTTCTGGCAAACTGTTTGTTAGACTCCTAGGTGTATGAGACTTAATGAATTTTATGTATTTCTTTTCCATAAAAAACAAGATTGATGATATGTTGGAGCGTAAATCTTTTGGCTGACAAAGTTTGGTTTATGAAGTGCCTCACAAAACGTTAAAGATTTACAATTTATGTTGCTGTTTACGATGCATGACATGAAAGAATGTTGACTAAACGATTAGGCAACATCAATGTTTGAGTAATGGATGTGCTCGTTTGCCATTGTCCAGTTCTTGTTCAGAATCCGAATCAGAAACGAGCCATAAAACCAGACTCCATGTGCATTAATGGCACCAACTTGTATCATCAATATCCCTTTGTCCTAAGCAACCAGACGCTACTGATAGGCAAACCGCAATGCACAACTGCGTTCGCGGGAAAACTGAAGCATAGCTGGCAAGGAGTAAAACTTTTATTGCGTGATCACTGATCACCAAGTGCATTTAATCAAATCATTACTCTAGTTGTATCATACTATTGCGATCTAATGCTGAGCAACGGATTTAAAATCTACCGCTTCGACTATTGCTGAAGGAACGAAAACTAGTCATATTTGCTTAAAAGCAGATAAAATTTAATACATTGATAGGTAGATGCGAATTCTGATTTCGGGTTCAACGAGAAAAAATACCTAATTCATAAAATGATTAGAAGTGCCCCATGACACCATCGGTTAGGTATGTCAAATTCAACCCAGAAACTCCGAAGATTCTAATACAAATAATGCATTGTACTGAACACACTACCCTCTAACATCTAGAAATTGTAAATAATTGTCACAAGCCTCCAGTCAGAGGTTTGTTGGTTCGCTGTTAAGAACAAATTATACTTCATTTTACTTTCATTCAATTTCTGCAAATATCTCGTTGCACATTCTATTATATTTTTTTCTCTCTCAAGCAAAACCTCCAGCCATAAGCCACAGTCATAGAATGTCTTGGCGTCTCATCATCGCAAATCTACAGTTGCAAATTCTCCGCCTAGCATCAATGAAATGCAACATAGACAATTTCACATTATTACGTTTTAGAATGCAAAAGGAAGTTCAGGCAATAAAGATGTCTAGGCCAGAACGAAACGAAAATGTAAGAAAAGAATTGCATTAATTCATTAGTTCTTACATACTCTCTGAAAGCACAGCAAGCCACTGTTACTCCTGGTTTATACTGTCACATGCATAAAATACTGATCCTAGAAATATAAACTCATAGTTTATATTTCTAGAATCGCAGAACGATTATTATGTGCGCAGCTAGATTACACGTTGTGTATAGTTTTAGAGCTACATTTTATTTTGTATTATTATTATTATTATTATTATTATTATTATTATTATTATTATTATTATTATTATTATTATTATTATTATTATTATTATTATCATCATCATATTTTTTCCATGTACATTTCGATGAGTTTCAGAAGTGAGACATTCACCGCTCCAATGGGAAATTGAAGTTACTGAAATCACGCCACGCATTTGAACCCATTTTACCAATTACGCTCTCTCCCGCCTGTTGTCTCTCAATCGGCGGCCGCAGGCAACGCGGTTCTCGCATACTCGCCCAGGCGACGGCGACGGCTTCGGCGCGGGCGCCGTGAGCAAGCACTCGAGGGCATCGAAAGCCGTCGAGCGAACCGCGCTGACATGGAGCATCGTAAGTCGCCCGCGCTGTGGACTCTGCCAGAGCAAACATGGAACGTGGGAGCAACGGCGACGGCGTCTAGCGTCGAAACGCCCGCCGCGGGGGCTCGCGGAACTCACAATTTAATAATAGGAAATAGGAAAAGGAAATAGAATAAGTAATAGGAAAATTATTCCCAAGCTCAAAGGATGAAAATTACTGATTATAAAACCTTGGGCCATTATTTGATGAACTGATTCGGGATTCAATTATTGCACTTATGAAAGTTAATAATCACTTATTTAGTTTACAAATTCATATTATGCGACATTTCGAGGACAAATTTATTCCCATCATCAGGCTGCACCAACATATTTCTAATCAATGAAGTACATTCTCCAGCTTCCTGTTCGTCAAATAATGACCACGAGGTTTTGTTTTGAGAGTGACAAACAAGACAGTTAAGTAATCAACTAGCGCACCCGTGCGAGATTTCTCGCATGTTACACCCCACTCTCTTCCCCATTTTTCCATTTCCATATTAACCCTGTAATATAAAATTTTCTTCAAAATTCTGTTATCCTCAGTCACTTCTTCTATATGTCTGCTTGTAATTGATAACAATAAAATACACTCTTGTCAATACAAACTAGGTGCGAGTGAGGTATATTTCTCAAAAAGACAAATGGCTTTAACGTTGTTAGTAATATTTTATTTCATATATTATTCAAATTTTTAGTAAAATGAAAAATACAAAGTATGTCAGATTACATCGGGTCAAATAATGTGCTGCAAGCGCCGCCATGAGCGCTTGTGCCACCACTTAGAAGGCCCAGAAGCGTAGTTAAAATTTTGTTTTATCACCCGTATGTGATATGGTACTGCTGCAGCGTATTATGACAGCAATTCAAAAACCCCTTTAACCTTATGAATAAAAAAACAATACAACAATCGACAGGGACAATCCGTAGCGAGGCTAACTGTATCAAAAGCGTTGCAGTTTACGCTTTTTTGGGCACTGGGTTAGATGCTCGCTCCTTCCACGTAAAACATGCGATCGACAATGCAAATTCATATCATAAGTTCGGAGGGTTCTCTCGCTATCCCTGCCTCTATGAAAAGTAAACAGGCACATCTGAACACCTGGTTTAAGTATGAGATAAAACATTATTTTGCATTATCGTTTTAGATACTTATTTAATGGTTTACAGTTATTTACAATTTGTAGTGGATGAGAAGAAATAAGATGTGGATATATCCGACAAAAAACTTTAAATTTATTTTAAAAACATTTCCGTAAAGAAAGATTGTTTAAAAGAAGTCAAAACAAGACAAAATTGTAGCGCTCTTGAATTGATAAGCTCCTCAATGAAAACATGCATTATTTCCAGTTCCCCGGCAACGAAGCACGTATTCTGGACATCCCTGCCACAAGACCAAAGCAAACGGCAACGGAGTCGATTCAAATCGATTGGAATGCTCCCGCTCAATCCGACAGCCCCTTTGTTGGTAATCCGATTTGTAAATGTTCCTTGTATTAGCAATCAGGCATTATGTTCGCTTTCTTATCTTCGTAGCACAAAAAAAATGGAACACAAAGCAGTTGAGAAACAGAACGTAAGAATGAGCAGTGAATGCCAATGGGGGCGAAGAAGGAAAGTACGTCGAGAAATTCGTGAACTGTTTTACCGCACAATCTGCCTTCACGAACAACAGAGTTGCAAAGATACGACTGAACAACGGATGCTATAGAGATGACAGATGAGCAAAACACACGGCAGAAAAAGAGGGGAAAATGCAAACAAACAGAAACCTATTCCGACCCAATGTTAGCAACGGAGGTAGGACGAACGGGCACGTGTGGACTTGGCAGGCAGCCCTTCTTTTCCTGCAGCGAGACGAACAATGCGAGCAGCTGCGGCGCCGCGAGCATAAAATTCGAACGTCACGATCCGAGGAAGAGGTGCGCCGCGGCGCGGCGCGGCGCGCCGTGTCGCGGAGAATACCGGGAACCGAACACGCGCGCTCACCGAGTAGGGCAGTAGGAAACACCGGAGGCGGCGACGGTGGCGGCGCGCAGCGGCGCAGGTTCGGCGGCTGCGGCGGCTACAGCTACGCCGACAGCAGCGGCAGCAGCAGCAGAAGAAAATGACCAGCGAGACTTACCTGGAAGCAAAAGAGAAAAACGTGAGTTATCATCGACCAGCATTACTCAGCGCTCGTATGGAAGAAGCAGGAGGATGAGAGTTACGGGGAGGTACGGAGGGAGGGAGGGAAGGAAGGAGGAAAAGGGGGAGGAGAAGGCGGAGGCACAATGGCGCGCGAGGCGTCTGCCAGATGGGGCGATCAAAGAAATATGGCGACGATAAAAAACAAACAGAATCGCGAGACGACCGGCTACGCACGCTAATCAAGCCATAAAACGCAGGCCGGTGGCTGAAAGCGCTGGGCGCCAGGATTCGACCGAGTTTATACCCCCCAGCACCTTATTCTCAATCCTAAAAACCTAACTTGCACTGTGGAAAATAACACGTTGCAACAAATACTTTACGGATTCGCAAGAAAAGTTGACCTGAAATTTCCCGCACAGCTACACTTTTCATTCACCTGAAACGTTTATTTTGTTATGAAATTTCACAGTTGGAAAGACCTTCCAAGCATTTTTATAAACAAGCGTGAGCTTCGGTAGAGGGAAGTAATTATTTGCAATTTTGGAAGAAAGAACACTTTTTAGCAAGTGTTAAGAGTAAAAATGGATCTTTAACTCTGAAATTCACAGTTGGCAACAGAGTACCACTACACTTAAATTGGAATTTAATATATAAATTATTCACGATTGTCAGCTAACGTCTGTTCGTGGCAGAGAATAGCTGAAGACAAAATTTCGCTTTCGAGGACTTCCGACACTAAAATTGTGAAAACGTGTATCAATTAATGATACTTCGCACCATCAAATCACGCTTTCCCCTACCTACTGTAGTTTGGACCACACTAAAATATCTGCCTGGAATTTCTAAATCGAAAACCGAACGAGAACTCTCGACCAAAAAATCCTAAAACGAAACCCCAAACGGGAATTCAATACCGAAATCGCAATCGGCCGCTCCATTATTGGAGAGGGAGGCACGCGTCGGGACAAGCACTGCGGAAGGGAAAAGGGAGGGGGCGAAGTGCTTGCTGGGGTGGGGAGAGTTGGGCAGCGCAGAGTGGATGGGGCTAGTGCAAAATGAGTGGTGGGTATACAACGAGAATTTGTGAACTGATAATATAGCCTATGTTGGAAGAAAGATTATCTGAAGCTCGTTTCAAATTGTATTTTAAGGCATCTAGGTCAAAATAAATATTGGTGGTTCTGAACTTTATCGCGGTCTATTTCATTTTGAACAAAATATTCTGTTTACGTTACAATTAAAAATATAATTCAAATCTCTCACTTGTTCTCCCGTTCGTGTGTTTTTAGAACAATTAATATGTATTATTTTAAAAAATTAATGCAGATTCAACAACTGTTTATAAATTGCACTACAGAAAACATTTTGAAAAATAATTAGAAAATACGATGCTCCCAACTACGTTACGCTGTAAATGATATCTGTTCAAATTATTATTAGTTCAATTACACGCAGAATTCATTGCATGAACGTAAGGTACGTCACTTAACCTACAAAGTGTATTTCCATGGAATCTAGCAATTATGTAATTGCACGAAGTCATATTAACGGGCGATATTCCGCCCGTAAAAAAAAAGAAAAGAAAGAAAGCCTCAAAGAGTAATCAATTTTCAAATACATTAACCTTTGAACTATTAGCGAAGTGCGAATGACTATTCTCCGAGAAGTAGAATTTCGCTACTAATGTTTTCTTCACTAATAAACCGTCCTCTGACAAAGAGTACTCGTACGAAATATTCTGTGTAATATCGAAGAACACATTTCCTTCACACACTTACACACGCATGAATACGTACACATATACCTCCCAAAGGCTGCCACAAACTGTACATTCATATAAATGTTAATCCTCTCGTACACATGTGAACAAACTTCATTCACAGCGCAACTGACGTCAACGTACTCACATTCACCCCCTAACCCCCTTTGCTGTCTAGACTAAACATAAACACGAGCGAAACGATTTATTCCCTGAAAATTATCACATTTACCACATCACTTTTAATCAATAATTCTATTCCTTATTTACTTCCAAACATCTGTAAAATATCTAGAACTAAACCTAGATACTTGGCTAAGCTCGAAAACACACATAGAAAATAAAATTCACAAAGAAAAAATAAAAATGTCACACATGAAAAAAATAACAAACGAAATTCGCATTTTGTCTTTGGACAAGTCCTTAACACTAAAGAAATAAAAAATCAGAACATCGTGGTTACATATACGCCCGATTTCGGCGAATTCCTCTGACAGCAATATAATTAAGTTGTCAAACTTTACAAAATAATTCTAAGAACAATAACACATGCCCCATGACATATAATCAAGAAACAATTACAAAGAGAAGAGAAGTCACATACAAATTCAAAAATATCATACGTAATATCTGTCACATGAATGTCCCAGACGGAACACTTATTTTGTAGCGAAACACAAATTGCTTCACGCCAACATCCACCTCAAAAAGCAAACTACTACTTCATTATTTCCCCTCTCACGCAGTTACGGCAACTACGTCCAAAGAGGCAGCGGGCGAACATGAAAGCCGCGGGAAGATGCCCGGGGCACATAAAAGGGTGTCAACGAGCTCGAAGCTTAAGGAGCCGGATTTCCCGAGTTCATAGCCGCAGTGCTTCGATTCATATGGATTTTATATTACAGCGAAGACAGGGCGAGCGCCCCGACGCGGCGACATCCCCTTATAAAATTAAAATGAAAGTCTCAGAAATGTCCACGGGGGCCCCTCTCTCCATTTCTGTCACGAACTCCGCAGGAAAACGGGGCAATAACCATCCCCCACGCCGACAGGGGTGTCCGCGGGCGCGACGGCGAAGCAATCGGTTCGGGGGCGGGGCCGCGGCACCGCGCGAAACTTTCCACCAGAGAGGAAAAGGGCGAGGGCCGGGGTGGGGGTGCCGTTCGTTCTAGCGGTGGCCGCCGCCACTGACAGGCGGGGATACAAAAAAGGAAAAGAAGAGAAAGAAAGAAAAGAGAGAAATATAAAAGAGAGACAGGGACAAGCCCCCGAACGCCTCCAGCGGGAGATAATAAAGACGGCGAAATTACCCAGACGAACATCTGAGCGGCTGAAGGGCCGTGCGCAGCACTTACGCCCTCTTTTCACACTTTTACGCACGAGGTCAGGTCGCGCGAAGCGATGAAAACTGTCACAGTGGTTTCGTGCGGAAGTTGGATGCAAACAGTTAAGGAAGGAAGGAAGGAAGGAAGCAATTCGAGATGAATTGGAAACGGGTAGTGGAAATCTATAAAGAACAGAACATAAGATGAGAGGAAAAATATATAGAAAGATGATGTTAAGCCCGGGAAAGTTGAGAGCAAACGATGTGATGAGGAGGGAATTGCCGAGAATGACTTATCTTAATTCATTTCAATAAATAGATAGAAAAAAACTCTGTGGGAAGATTACCTGAAAAAATTCTAGAACTTCGCAATATTGGAATAGAGCACGATGAGAATATCAAACCCATAAGTATTAATTTATATACGAAATTAATACTTGTGTTAAAAATATACAATAAAAATATTGAATTGGGGTATTTAAAAGAAATATTCACAATCTGATCCCATGTACTAATGGAATATTTTTCCTGGAAAGGGACGTAGAGTCTTAAAGATAATGACGGTGACGGATATTACGACTTCCGCGTCGACCCGAATGGGAAGGGAAGGGGGAGTGCGCGAAGTGCTCAGAGCCACGCGGCGGAGTCCATCGCCCTAAGAGTCGTTCAAATCAAGTTGGGCGGTGACTGCAAACGAAGTTTCGCGAAAGCGATCCGACCCCGAGGGCACCCACAATCGCTCGTCTCGGAAGCGCGTCAACAGGCCGAGGTGGCTCGGGCCCAAGGGGCGAAACGGTCGAGCCTCCCAAACTGAAGAAGCAGGAATGATATGCCGCCGACCTCCTACTTAAATATTCCGCGAAGAGGCGAGTGGGTGGGCGCGTTACGGTGCAGACAGACTTCCAGGAAGAAACTTTTTGAGTGGAGCACTTCCAAATTAATCCGCGCACCTTGCCGGCAAATGCTTAATGAAATCTACTGCCCCGAGCAGACTCGCGCGGACTGGGGGTGGAGTGGTGGGTGAGTGGAGGTGAGTGGAGGCGAGGCGGGGCGGGAGCGTGGCCGCAGCGCGGAGGAAGCAGGGCGGAAGTGAGGTGGGATAGAGGATGAAGTGGGGCTGGACAGCAGCGGCGAGGGAACGTGGCGGCAGCGCGGAGGGAGCGGGATGGAAGCCAGGGGTGGGATGGAAGCCATGATTCAAGGGTGAAGTGGGAAGACCCACGTGTGGAGCTGGGTGGGAGAAAAGAGGGCTGTGAGCAGGGTGGAAGCGGAGCGGAAGCAAGAAAGGAACGGGGCGGGAACAGGGATGGTGCCGGGTGGAAGCAGGGGGGGGGCGAGGCGAGAGAGTAGGAGGCGGGCCGGGAGCGTGGCGTGAGCGTGGAGGGAGCAGGTCGGACGCGAGGACGGATCGAGGTGAAGAGTGCGGGCCGGAAGTGCGGTGGGAACGTGGCAGGTCGTGGGGGGAGCGGGGCGGGACCGGGCGGGGCAAGTGCGGGGTGGGTATGGGGCGGGCGCGAGGCGGGTGTGGGGCGGTTGCGGGGCGGGAGCGGGGAGGGAGCGAGACTGGGGCGGGAGCGAGGCGGGAGCGAGGCGGGAGCGAGGCGGGAGCGAGGCGGGAGCGAGGCGGGAGCGAGGCGGGAGCGAGGCGGGAGCGAGGCGGGAGCGAGGCTGGAACGAGGCTGAAGTGGGGCAGGGCAGGTGTGGGGGTGGGTGGAAGCGAATCGGTGGTCGGTGGCGCGGGGAGGTGAGAGGAGCGATTCCGGAGCGTTTCCGAAGAGGACCGAGGGGTGGAGGAAGCTCGCAGCTGCCAGCGCTGAAGTATAGCGAGAGAAGGGAGAGACTCAAGCAGCCCGAGAGCCAACACAGTACCAGAGAGTGCTCCTCGCGCCACTGCAGTTGCGATAGCGATAATTCCCGCTATCAGAAGACTCTGTAGACGCTTGGAATCGGGGAAATGTACTCCTTGAATACCAGGAAAACAGGAAATGAGACACTTCTTGTGGGAGTCGTAATTTAAATTCATTTGTAGAAATACAAAGCGCATACTGTGTTGAGTGTCAATAATGAACGTGAAGTTGAGAGAATTTATACGAATGAATGCACATAATTTCAGGTTATGAATTTTGGTGTAATAAATTAGTCGTTAATCAAGTCACAACATATAAATTGTAATGACTAAATGGACATATACAGTGTAGAGCAACTCATTTACTCAGGAAAGAAAGTATCTCCATGATCAGAAATACAACGTTACAGGGGGAAAGATTCAACGCATCGTGAAGGGAATTTCTCTAAAAGTCTATATTTTGAATCACTGCACTTATTATATATAATCGTATATATTAGCTTTTCATTTATATAGTATTCATCGTTTCTCTTCTTTGGAAAACGTAAGATTATTTTCAAAAACAGAAAATTTTTAATTTAATATTATATTGAATGAAAGCGCATACACAAACCCCGATAGAAACATTTATTTTGAAACTGACCCCAGAAATAATTCCCTTCTTTTTCGCTGTCATTCGCAGCAGGTGTGTTCTTTCATGAGCAAAGAGAGATCAAATACACTCCCATTCCACGATCAGGACTACACCCAGTTTCCATTAATGACCGATATCCGGAGACGCACTAATTACATCAAACCGATCGCGCGGACAAACGAAGAGCCCCGCCCCCTCAGTCCCGACACCACGGAACAAAAACTTCCTCCTCGCGCTCCCGACTCCTGCCCAGCACGTATACACCCACGCAGCTCGCGTCGCTCCCGTCTGGCGGCCCGCCAGCCTCCTCCTCCTCCACTCGCTTTTCTAATGAACTCCCCCAGCAATTTCAACTTTTAAACAAGATACAAGCCCCTGCAAATTAGCTCGTTTGATCTCCCCTCGGCCTTTATTATTTCGCAAATACCGTTCGATACGATAGGCGCACAAACGTGACCTCTTCGGGTGGCGGCGCCGGCGCGGCCTGTGAAAGCGAGATAACGCCGGCCCCGCCCCGCCCCGCCCCCGCACTATCCGCTCTCGCTCGCTCTTCTTTCCGAGAGCAACCGGTCGAGCCGCGGGGCGCCCCTGACCCCCGCCCACGCCCCGGCCCTGGGATCGTGCGGAGCGATGCGGTCGCCAGATTAACGCCCCAAAGTGTCCATGCACGAATTAATATAATTATAATCAAACACACTAATTGGGCCGGAGATAACCCTCCGAAAAGCCCGTCAAAGAGGCGCTCGGCGTCCGGCGCGGCGGCGGTCCGTCCCGTCCGGGGGTGCTTACAAAAACAACCGTGTGTAAGGGCTCTGTCCGGGCGTATTCAAATGCACGGTTTGTAATACGCGAGCATTACAGATAACGCGATGAAACGTATCTTGGAGCCCTTTGACAGCGCGCGGCGCAGGCGAAGAGGACGGGGGCGGGGCGGGGCGGGGCGGAAACGGGACAGCCGGCATAAAGGGCATTAATAGATCTGATTATGCAGCGCATTTATTGCGATCATGCAGCGGCTTGGGCGTGGGGCGGGAGGGCGGGAGGGGGCGGGCGGGCGGGCGGAGGCGGGTTGACGGGGGGCGAACGCAATATGTGCCCTTAATAAAGTGCGGGGCAAAAGCCGGCATCACGCCCCCGCCCTCCACAATCGACTCTCCCCCTCCCTTCCTCGCTGTGATGGATTTGAGGAGTTCGATACGCGCTCTGTTGATACACAAAAGAGGACCACCACACGCACAAAGATACGATTACTGCTGCAGTTCACTATAATTGTGTTTATGCACACGTTTGGCCCGTCAAATCCAATTCATCTCAGAGTAATGCTGTGTAATTGTAATATAGTATTTATATACCTCAGAATACGTTTAATGAGAGAAGTTACTTTAACATGTTCTTATTGTCCTCAGTGTTTTCCGTTATGCATTATTGCGAAAATAATAAAACGAAAATAAAATAGAGAAAACAATATGAAGAAATAATAAAATATTGTACTTTGATCTCGTGTTAAAGTGATATTAAAGGAAAGAATTACATACTAAGTGAAAACGAGTTAATCTGAACGAATAAGTTTTCCTTCATTTTTTCTCAGACATATTGCCACTCTTAAAATGCCAAATGTTAAACCCTCAGCTACAAATTTCCTAATAAATTCAGATTAATAAAATGTACTACAGATCCCCGATGAACGGAGATATATAGGAATAAATCCGTTGAGAAGCAATTACTAAAAAGTTACGGGACAAAAAAGAAGAAAGAAACGTGATAGTGTCTCTCCAAAGAGATATAGAGAAATGCAACACATTAGTATTGCCTGTAGCGGGCCCATGTCCATCCCCTACACCCTGCTCATCGTATTGGCCCACAAAGCACTCGGAGCCCGCGTCGCTTTTTCGTCACTAGCGCGCCGGGCGGATTACAAAGTCAAATCGGGGGGCTCTGACGGCCGCGATTCAATTAACGGGAGCTGCAGCCGCGCGTCCGGTGTCTGCCTCGGCGCCCCGCGCTCGCCTCGCGCGCGTCACAATAAAACTAACAGCCGCCCGTAAAGTGACTCACGGCGCGGAGGAGAAGCAGAAGCGAGAGGCGATAGCGGAGGCGGTGACTGTGGGAGAGTAACGGCAGCCGCCGAGGAGATGAGCTGAGGAAGGCGGATGAGGAGGGAGCTGAGGAAGGCGGATGAGGAGATGAGCTGAGGATGCGGAGGAGGAAGGAGGCAGAAGCGGAGGAGGAGGGTGAGGCGGCTCGGCGACGGCGAAGGGAGAGAGAGATGAGGGGTGAAGGTGGGGAAAACAGCTGTGGAGGGGGAAATGGCGACGGAGGAGGGGGAGGAGGCAGAGGCGATTGAAAATGCCAGATGATGGCGAGGGCGGGCTTGGGATAGCGATGGCAGCGATGGTTGATGGCGAAGAAGGCGGCGGTGGAAGAGGAGAAAGAGGAGCGGGGGTAGCGACGAAGGAGATTGTGTTGATGTAATGTAATGATGCAGGTGGCGTCCCCAAACGATTTTATGCCAACAGAGAAGAAAATGCAAGAGAAACTATTTCTAGGTATTCTAAAATCAATGCCTGTTGGACTCTTCTGTTCCCTCGCACCCATTCGTTGTTGCCGTTGATAATCACGAGTCCATTGACTTGGATCTTGGAATCTGGACCTTTAACTTGTAAGATCTGTTCGATTCTCGATAGGCCATTCCCATCCTTCCAAAATTTCCTTAATTGCTTCTTCACCCTTTCTTAAATTGCCCTTCATTCATGTTCATATAAAGGCTGATATTTGAAGATTAATACTTGCTACTAAAGTCTAAAGTTGAATATGTCTGATAACATTGTAAAATTCAATTTTCAGAGCTAATACGAATTCAAATTATTGTTTTCCAATAGGTGCAAACGAGTTTTCACTACTGTAATTTGGATTCTAGATAACTGTGATGACTTTTCAAAATACAAGTGGATTTTTACTTATTGCTATGCCGTAATGAAGGATAAAAAAAGCATGATGACAATAATAATAATAATAATAATAATAATAATAATAATAATAATAATAATAATAATAATGCCGGGCCTCGTGGCGCAGGCGGTTGCGGCAGCCGTCGTTTGCGCCGAGGAGGGTGAAGATTCGAGCCTCCGTAGGCATGGTCGTGTTAGTGATCGTCCCTTCAGCAGCCATCATCATCATCATCATCATCATCACCACCATAATCGAACTATCAGCCCATAATTCATAATTTAAGGCTTAACAACCTCGTCTTACTAAGGGATAGAGTCGAAAAGTTGATCCCCATAATGACACACGTTAATCTCTCCAGGATCAAATATGACTGGTCTTCTGAAGATAACGTGTAGCGTGGTAAAAAATGGCGGACAGCGCTGCTAATAATAATAATAATAATAATAATAATAATAATATAAATTGTCTTTGAATATTAACGAAGTATTATTTCAAAAATGTCTTTAAACACGCAATAAAAAGAAAATATCACTAGATTTCAGAATAGTACACTACATTGTTAAAAAAAAAATACTCACATTTTTCACACATAAACTTGCAAAACAATTGGACCCATTGGCAGCCTCATTTCCCTGATAATTCACAATTACACGGAAAAAATATTACTGCTGAACAGCTAGAATGCTATTAACTATATACATCTAGCAGCACTGTGAGGCTGGTATTAGTTTAGTGACTGAAGTACAGAGCAAGCTGTTATGGAGTATTCTGAGCGCGTTGGGGAGTATGTACGTGCGCGCACGTGAGCGTCTATGTGCACATGTGAGAGTGTGTACGCTCACATGTAACGACCGCCCCTGCGCTCCTGGACTCGCGCTTCCTCCGCCTCCCTCCCTCCCCTCCTCCTCCGCCCCTCCTCACCCGCGCGCAAACCACTGAGTCTCCCCTTCCCCAACTCATTACTGCCGCCGACGACGGCGCGTGCAAAGGGATGGCTTGGCGAGAACTTGATCAAAGGCCGTGTGCCTTGGCGGCGGCGGCGGCGCGCGGCGGGAGGTCATGGGTGGAGAGGTGGGGCGGGGGAGAGGAGCGGGGTCTAACGGACGTCGGCAGCGGGGCCGGGGGCCGGGGTTTGATGACTGACGCGCGTATGTACACTGCCATTACGCACCTGCAACTTGGCTGGGGAGGCGCGTCAAAGCGTGGGCGCTGGGAAAACACGCGCCCCCACCCCGCGCTCCAGCGGGGCCCTCAGAGGTGCTCCGGCCACGGCCACGGCGGCGGAGCGGGGGCGGAGCGCGAGCCAGAAGCCGAGCGGGCGCAGACGCCGGGGCTGAGGCAAAGGCGGCCGATACAGACGGAGGCATACACACACACGGCACGTGGCCGCCATCGGTCTCCTTGCTTGCTGCCGCCACCGCAGACCTCGCCATTTGCCCTGCCCCGCCCTGCACTGCAGTCGCCTGTACCTTTGCTACCTCACCGCCCGCGCCCTCGGCTGCCGATCTCTACGCCTTAGATCCGTGCCTTCTATTAGGGTGGCAGTTAGCGGGGGGCCCTTTGCGTCTCTGAAACCACCAGGGGCCGTGTCCGTTGCTACCGTCGACGCCACAGACGTCAGATTACCTGCACCATCGGTGCTGACGCTCCTGTTGAGCAAGTGTTCCCGTTTTCAGAACCAATATGTCTTACTCTTCACGCTTTCACACATCAGCTCCTCGTATATCTTCCTCTGATTTCACAACCGATGCATTTCATTCACCTCTCTCGTTTTCCTGCGCCATCGATCTTACATGTCAGTTTCGTTATGTCTCGTGTCTTAAACCTCTTCCGTCACATCGTTATTGCAACCTCACGTTATTCCTGTTCATTCTCGGGCACCTTGGGCGGCGCCAGGGCCCCCGCCCTCGCGGGGTGCGTTCACAAAGTGGTCGCAAACGAGGCTCTCCACGACCAAGGGCCAATTTCATTCCTCACACGCCACGGCGATTTGCACACATACGACCGGAGCGCACGCCTCCTCCACTGCCCGTATTCTGCCCGTCTTGTTCGCAGCTCTACTTGCGCGGTTGCTATTACTTAACCTGTCTAGCAGCGGGAATCGTTTGCTGACAATTTTGGATTGTCGACCTCCTCTAATTTCCCATTTCACCATTCCAACAGTCTGACAGTTAATTCATCGCACGCATGTATCACGTTTTTGTCGAGTTTTAAAATTGTTATATTATCTCAAGCCAACATCGCAATACATTATATTTCGCCTATAAATAACATATTCTCTAGGTGGCTAAACCCGCCTCTCCTATTACCTTCAAACAGTGTAGTCACCGTTGTAATCTACCTTTTGAAACAACCCTCACACGTCGGCCTGCGATGTTATTCTCTCCCAGTATCCTCTGAGAACACAATTCCGGGCCGCTGTGCTGCTGCGACAACGCAGCAAGTTACACACGGCGCCCAGCGACTATTGCGCCGTGTCGCCTCGTCCCTCCGCTCGGGCGGCCGGTGGCGCCCTCTGTAGAGTTTGACCTCTCGCGCGGAGTTACAACACCAATTGCCTCCAATGGAACGCAGGCTAGCCTATGCGCTCGTCTCTAGATGCGTGTTCTGAGGCGAACATAGGTTTGCACAACCTTGCGTAAATACCCAGCCAGTTCACGAATATTGAAATTGAATTTACCTAAATCTGCAAAAACAACTTATGAACTCGACATCTTTACAGCTGACGCTTGCAAAATCGTTTTGAATTCATTTTCCAGCAATCAGTGGTCAACGGCACCAAACGGACTTTCCCATACGACGACTTTAACCGTTTAGCAAAGCTTTTGGAAATCAACTCCAAACATGCGAACGGACTACATGAGGGCTGATTGTGGTATTGCACATTGCGAACAACAAGAAACCCATTCCCCTGGAACTGCACTAGCAGTTTACCAGACGAAACATAGAAAACTAAACTACAAGAGAAACATAAGTTCCTTCTGAAAGCCAGTTACAATAACTTCATAAATGAGCTGTACTTGCTGAAGCAAGACGCCGAGCTTTTACATCACCAGACGCAATGGAGCTTGCAACGAAAAAGGAAAAGGAAAGTCCTCCGGGGCGCACACTGGCCACGTCCAGCTCGCTGCGACTGCCTTCCGTGCGCCTTCGCCGCGCCCTCCGCGGCTGGCACGCTCGCGCGACCTGCAGTCGTTGCAGGCCCCGAGATCGCCGATACGAGGACGTGAAGTATGGTACGGAGTGCACCAAGGACGAAAATACGTGGAGGTGAACTCAGCTGGGTGCGTTTTAACCCTTTCTTTAGTACGATGCGGATTATTCATCCGCAGTTTTGCGAGATGGTAATGAGAGATAAATGGAACATATCATTCTTGTGTTGCGTGGTATGCAGGACTTGCATGCCTCCTTCGCCTGCTTACTGGTAATTCCAGAGTTGTAAATACTGGCAAATATTTCGTATGCGCTAAAAAAGAGTAACTACCCCTCTTGCTAGTGGTTGAAAATGGGTTTTACTGTTTTATTTACTATATCCCCCACAGAAAATAACTCACATGAGTTCACATGTGAAATAATCGGGGTCTAAATAATTGATTCACGTTGAAAATGCTCCTTAATGCAATTGTTTTATCCCTATCCAATAGGGAGAAAATGTAACTTTGAAAAATTGTCAAAATAATTTGAATGTGAGCTAGAAATTTATTTTCTCATAGTTTACCATTTTTTTCTTCTCCCATTTATGGAATACTGTCGCACATATTAGTTCCGAGACAATAAAACTTCTTCTACTTGGATTAAAAATGAAATACAACAATGAAAGGTTTCCATGGAAAATAATGGTGTATGATACACGTAAAAAACCCTGACCTAAACTTTATGACCATTCATTTCCTGAATGGGTGATTAAATCAACAACGAATATACTTTTTTCTGATGATCATCTGGAATATTCAAGCAGTAAGTAGAATCAACAGTTCAATACAGACTCGAGTATTTCTCTGCATTTGTCAAGTGCACTGCTATTGTAGTTTAAAAGTCTTATTTACTCAGTCTATACCTTAATCGCAAGTTTTTCTGGTACTAGTTTTGAAGCTAGCTTACTAGCTTTTCTCCCATCTCCCGTTCCTTACGCGTTCGCTCAACACACTCACATCGGCGCGGCGAGTACTTTCAAATTATCATAAAACGACAGGCTCCTCCTTAATTACTTTTTCTTCGTCAAAGCCAGCCCCATAACAAAAATTAATGAGCTGCAGCGCGCCAAAGCGCAACGCCGCATCGCGCGCGTCTCTAAAGGCCGCGTCGCGTCGCGTCGCGCCATGCCACAAGAGAGCCCCTCTGCCCGTCGCGCCGGGGAAGCTGGCGGTGGCCTGGCGCCAGTATTATACGCGCGCGTTTTCTTGGGCCCCGGAATACCTACCCCCACTTCTTTGCCAACATTAGTTGAATTAAGAATAAATGATAGCTACGAGCGTTGTTGACAAAATCTGATAACCAGAAATGTTCGCTCCCGTGTAATAGAAACTATTTTGCACCGATAAACGCACTACAAAATTGATATAAAATTCATTTTGTGAAGATAACCAGACTCGCCACTCCTCACGCAACTAGCGTAGCGAGGGCTCAAGAACACGTGCGCGGATATTAGCAGGGTGAGGCGGGCGCCCGCCGCGCCGCCACTCGCCGGAGGGCGTCGGCGCGCGGGTATTCTTAGGCCGACGCCTCATTCACGCTGCCGCGGGGTGGTGGTGCTGCGGAGGCGGTGCGTCTGTCGCGGGGCAACTAATGAGGCAGAATCGTCTGTTGTGTCCTCTTCACATTTCTTGCCGCCTTCTGTTGTATTTTTCTTTGCTAACGTCTTGGTCTCTTCCTTCGTTGAGGTCTTGATCTCCTCCGTTGCTGTCGCCTTGGTCTTCTTCTTTCCCGACATCCTGGTCTTCTTCTTTCCCGACATCCTGGTCTTCTTCTTTCCCGACATCTTGGTCTTCTTCTTTCCCGACATCTTGGTCTTCTTCTTTCCCGACATCTTGGTCTTCTTCTTTCCCGACATCTTGGTCTTCTTCTTTCTCGTCAACTTGGTCTTCTTCTTTCCTATCATTTTAGACACTGTCTTTGTTGCCATCTTTGCCCTTAATATTGATATAATATCTTATTCTGGAGAAAGAGATAGGAAGTATGGAACCAAAGAAAGAAGCGTGGCAACAGAAAGAAGTTCGGGAAGCTCACAATTCAGTAAAACAGATCTATTTCGATGAAGAGAGAATATAAGCAAACATTCTTTTTCGTAATTTTGATTTCATATTTGACATTTGATCCGAACAGTGCATCTGCAATTCTTTTTAAATTCTACTGTTTAAAGATAACCAAATATTTTAAAGACCAATAATCTATAATTCCAAATACGTTTAAGCATTTTCCCTCAGTATTAAAAAAAAGACGTCTCGTCGAGACATTTTGCAAGAAACCGAGAGGGCTCGTAGAAAAAACCGCTGCGTTAGCCGCTGTGGGGAGGGAGCCGGGCTAAGTACGGCTTCAGGTGGCCCCGCCGAAATCCGCATCCCAACTGATCGACTTAGCCGCGTCGCGCAGCCAGCCGCGCGGGAGGCCACGTCTGCAAACGGCGCGACCCCGCGTGATTGGATCAGCGCGGGGTTTCTGCTTTCGGCCGCGCTCCGCCTGCCGCCGAGACGCCACCGAAGCGCCGCGCCGCGCCGCTCAAAGGAGCTCTCGCGCACGGCCCAACGCGACGTGCTCCCTCAACGTTGCATTCACATTTGCATCAATGGTTGGCGTGGTTTTTGAGAAGTAGACGTACAGCATACGAATTTGCTTCCTGATTGGATTCATTTTCATACGTCCTTTTTTCTCCCTTTTTACTTTCTTTTATTACTTTTTAGATTTCTTAGGTACAGTTCAATTGGGCTACAAAAAATATAACGCGGTAACAGGTAATCAATGGCAATATTTTTTCAATGTCTTTTCCCTCTTTAATTATTAGTCAACGAAACACAGCATGTGTTGAATATGACAGTGTAAAATCTAGAAATACGCCTCTTGGTGTCATTCATTCCTTGGATATGGAGTGTCTGTTGGTAACTGTTATGTGATATCACCTGCGTGAGTGCGAGTTAATTTAGGAATGTTTCCTCGATTGTTCTACTGCAGTGGTAATTCAATGGGATAGTAGTTCCCTCGCTATGCACCTGATGATGTAACAAAACTAGTTACGAAACGTTGTGCAGTTGCTGAAATAAATGATTGTCATAAAAACCTTTATTTACAAACATATATTGACAATCAAGAAGAAATATTGAAATAACTTGATATATTTAATTACAAACCTTTGCAGCAACTAAATGAACATAACTTTAGGCGATTCCCAAATCCTTCAAACTTAACAGAACTCCATTCGAATGTTTAACTGTCAATTACATTCTAAAAGCAAACCAGGTATTTTAAAAGATACTCGACCAAGCGCCAAACCAATATTTCATCCCACGCATACGTCTCGCGAGTTTTCTCGCAGAGCGAAGGAAAGGGGCTTCGGCAGGACAACGCCGTGCCATCTGGCGGCCTCTGAGAAAACCCCGGGGAGCCCTGCGCACCCCCGCTGGATGCCGCTGGCGCGCACAGGAGTCCGGTCGCCGCCGCCGCCGCCGCCCTCCCGCCCAAGGGAGGCGCTTAGAAGGGGAGTTTCCGGCACGCCAGGTCGCGTCCCAGGCCCCACACTCCGGCGGCGAACGGGCGGGCGGCGGCATGCCGTCGGGGCTGTTTCATATTAACACGCCGGCCATTGGGCGGGGCGACCGGGGTGCTGGGGGGCGGCAGGGCGGGCGGGCGGGGCGGTGATGTATGGCGCGGCCCAGGGAACGGCGGCGACCGGGGGCGCCGTGGCCCCCAATCAATGGACGCTGGCCGCCCGGCGACGGAGGCGGCGGCCGCCTCCGCCGATACGTCACCGTCAGGGCGCGCGAGGGGGCCTCCGCCGCCGCCGCCCCCGGATTCCGCGAGGGGCGAGCGGCGCGCCCACCCTCCTCCTCCTCCGCCGCCGCCTCCGCCGCCCTGCTGGAGCCAATCGCCCGCCGTTTGATCGCTTCGACGGCGTCCGGCGCGTCTCTGCTTCCTGCTGCGCCCGGCAGAGGGCGGAACCGAGGCCGCGACGTTGCCTGGCGACGTGCGCGCGCGAGTATTGGAGCCGTCCGCGTATTTCGCAGAATTCGCAGCAGAGGCTCGCCTCATCTGTGAAGGCTAGACGCAGAATTGTGATGCTCGGATTCTGCTCTCGGGCAATGGCATATTGCATTTATTGGAAGTATTCACAGAGGTTGAAGTTGATTTTATTCCGATGGTTTGGGAATGGAGAGTATCCTACTAAGTTTAAGTTAGAAATGATTTTTTTTTTTTGCCAACGTTTTGAATGTTATGAAGACTTCATCAAGACTATGACGGACAATTTACATTTACTTGGCGACAAACTTTATGTATAAGATATCACGTTATGATGTATTATGTCACATGTTATGTTATATATTGTCATATAGTATCATGTTGATATGTTATGTTACGTATACCAATTTGTCGCCAAGTACATAAAAATTATTTGTTACAGACGTGAGGAGGATTTAGTAAAAGCTGAAACGTAATTTTAATAAAACTGATGTTCATTTCTGACCTAAACACAACAGGAAATTTCCTCCATGAAATTTCAAGATCAAAATCAGCAGGCGTAGAGAGAATAATCTTTACTCTGAACTCTCCAGGCGCTTCTGGACTTTTTCGATGAAAGACTTTAATTCAGTATTTTTCTACAAGAAAATTCAAATTATTTCTATGACATTTTCTTTCATCACCGCCTTCATCGATGGACCACACACAGAGTATTCTGAGAAATGAAACTGAAGTGTATCCCATCCTCGATAAACATACACATTCAAAACAGCACCTTTTATTAAGTTCAGGGAAACCGAAGTGTACACATAAAATTGCCAGCCCTATTACGTAATTACAACTTAATTTTCATTACCACGAATTTGTACACTATAAAAGTACGTGACAACAACGAACACGAGAACAATCCCCCTAATGGAAGAGTTCGTTCCAGAATAAACAGGAGATAATTAAAGAACAAGAGCCCGGTAAAATGATCAACGAACCGCTGAACCTCCTTCATTTGCAAGTGAGAATCCCTCTGTCTGGTCGGATTATACGCACGTAACGCCTCGCGCCGCCCCCAGCGCCTGCAGTTAGCTCCGCCAGGCGGCGCGCGCGGAAGACTGACCGCACAATGCGCTGGGCGCGCAGGGCGCCGCGCCGCGAGGCGGAAGCGCGGGCGGGTGAAGCGGCGGCCGCCGCGCCGCGCCGCGCCGGCCCAGGGAACGGCCCACCTTTCCCACCGCCATGTTAAAGCGGCCTGTGCGGAGCGGGACTCGACACACTACTATTCAATTATGCTTTGAACAAAATACTCAAGTGAACAATTATTCTTTGAATAAGCGAAATAAAAAATATCTGGTATCCAGAGATTTTAGTTCGTTGTATTATTACAGCTAAATCTGGGAAAATCCGCAAATTTGAAAATTCACTTCGCATTTTTAATAAAAATAATCATTTGAAACCGCAAAACACTTACCGGCATGTTTTATCACGGAGGCTCCTGCTTTGGCAAAAGGCAGCTCTAAGCGGAGGTCACAATGGAGTCGATTTGGTGCAAATTCCCGTCGGTCATATTCGGACGGACAAAATCAAACGAAACAAATCTTCGACCGACAGACATTTTGCGGGCGCCGTCGGAAGAGATCGTTCGGGTTCACTATGACCATTTCCGTTCATCACCGCGTGAACAATTCAGAGTCATCGAACGAAAACTTCCGACGTCGGCCGATCGAAATTTGGCCCCAAATCAGCGAAAATGTGGCCGCCGCCTGAAATAAGGAAATTTGTCACGCCTTTTAGGCAAAAAAATGCACGAGACGTGGGATGGGGGTCAGCGGTAGCAGAAAGAATGTGGGTAATTGGAGGAGACGTCAAGTGAATGTTGGGAAAATGTCAAAAGACGATTGAAGAAAGACAAGGAAGGAGGATATTAAAAGAACTGCCAGCAGAGTGATGGTAAGACGAAGAAACTAAGTGGTCATCAGTAAGAGGTAGGAAGGTGTTAGAACTGGAGTTGTAGAAGAACGGTGGGAGGAATGTAGACAAAATTATAGGGCGGTGGAAAAAGTATGAGAAGGCGATGGATGGAAACAGTGGCAGTGGAGGACAGAGAGAGGAGAATATCGTTATGAGGACGGTAGGTAGGTGGGAGCAGTCCTTGAAGAAGAGGATGTCGAGATGACGGACGGAGGAGAATGTCCGGATGAGAACAGTGGGAGACAATTGCCGGAATGAACACTTTCAGAAAATCCAAACATGAAAACATTCCAAAGAAAATGTTAAGGTAAGAATGATCGATCAATCAATCAAGCAAATCGACTGATTGAAGAACGGTGCAAGAAAATGCCGGAATCGAGAAGGTAGAAGGAAATTGCGGGAAGAGAACGGTGTGATGAAACGGAAAGATATCGGTGAGATACAAACGTCGGGAAGAGAACGATGGCACGAAAATGTCATAAAGACAGAAGGATAAAAGAATCCCGGGATGCGCAGTCTGTACGGAAAACTCCAACCAAGCCAACAGTGCGAAGAAAGAATGGAGCTGAGGACGCCGTGAGGATAACGTCGGAATGAGGGCGCTGCGGGGGGGGGGGGGTGCCGTGAAACGGAGCGGCGATGGCGTGACGATGGCCGCGGCCGCGCCCTGGCCCTCGCCCCTCGTCCGCCCCGCCACGGTGCGTGCGCGCGGCAGCTGCGGCGCCGTTTTGTTGCGTTCCGCCTCGCCGCGCGCCGCGCGCTCCCGCGGATGCGCCCTGCCATCGCCCCTCCCCCTCCCCCACCCGCCCCGGACATGAATTGTGAATGCGCCGCTCAGCCCCTCCCTCCTTCCTCGCGCTGCCTGCCTACGATTACTCGCGCTCTTTCGTGCTCACGCGCATACGTACGAGTTTGATGTGCCTATAGTGTTCAAATATTGAAATTTAAATAATTTGGTTATATCAATACAGGTTACACGCATCAAGAAGTGTGGAAAATAAGTGTTTAAATTATATTTACTGGCGCTCCCAAACAATTATTTACAAATGCAATCATTGGAAATGAATTAGAGAATTCGTCAAAATACGTTTATTTCTCATTGTGCAGAACAAAACATTAACTGGTTCCTGCAACTACTGAATATTTCAACTCAGATTAAGAGTTACAAACGAAATCTCAGCTAATTATATTTTGTCAATATACATTGTTTGGCGACTTCAACATTTGAAAAACGTATCTGACTGGGAATGATCTGTTTAACATACACCCAATATATCCACTAACCTGACGTCTGACACAGGTCTACAACCAATGTGTCTCCACCATGTTTTAATCAAATCTTCTTCACTCTAGAGAATTGCAGCTTCCGTGCAATCCAGCGCACAACCGCGTCACAACCACGACGTGTTTACAATATTCAACAGCCCATCTGCCTTGGTAAACAGCGGCTATCTACATGAGCGGAGACGCTTAAAGCGCGCAACAAGCCCATTCAGGTAGATTCACGCGCGTTCACGCGTCGCGTCGCGCCGCGCCGCGCTGCACCACACCGCCCCCGCATCGCAACGCGGCGCGACAAGTGTCCTCGCCCGTAAGTTACTTCGTAAATTCGCGCCGCCGCCGATCTGTCACGCGCGCTCGTCCGCCGGCCCCTCCCTGCCGTTTCGAAGCACCGCCAGCGCTCGAAAGCAGGCGGCGGCGCGGCGTTTAACGCGGAGGCGGGCGGACATCGCTCAACAACGCGCAAACGCACGTGTCACACGCGCGCGCCCACGGGGCGGCCGGGTGGGCGAGGGAGGTGGAGAGGGGCGGGAGGGAGGGCGGATAGAGCTAGGCAGCGGAGGGCGGGTGAGCACAGGACGGTCAGAGTGCGGAGGGCGGCCATGGGCTGGAAGGCAGGGAACAGCGGACGGGAGTGAGGGCAGAGAGTGGTGGGTAGAGGGTCAGAGAGCGGTGGGCGCGTGGGCAGAGAGCTGCGGTGGGTTGGAAGGCAGAGAGCGGCGTGTGGGCGGGAAGGAGAGTGGTGAGTAGACTGTCAGAGAGCGGTGGGCGGGTAGTCAGAAAGCCGCGGACGCGAGGGTGGTCACAGAGAGAGTAGGCAGGGCATGGCGGTGGGCAAGTAGGCAAAGAGCAGCGGGCTGGAGTGAGGGCAGGGGGCGGTCAGACAGCTGTGGGCGGGTAGGCAGAGCGGCGGTGGGCGTGTAGGCGTTCGATGAGGGTGGCCGGGCGGACAGGCAGAGAGCGGTGGACGGACGAGCAAAGGGCGGTTGACTGGCTAGAGGATGGAGAGGGGCGATGTAAGAGTCGAGGAAGTGAGGCGGTGGGCCGGGAGAGGTCAATGGAAAGAAGAGCGCAGGGGTGACATGCGGCCAGCGGGGCATCGCGGCGGGCAGAGGCAGGCGACGCGGCACGGCGCGGAGCGGCGCGCTGCAGAACGACAACGCCATACATCAGCGCCGTTGTTCCCGCGCCCGCGCGCTGACGCCCGGTGCAGCCAATTTGCGCCCGCGGGGAATCCCCCTCGCGCTCGCACCTGCCGCTGCACTCGCGATGCGCTGTCAGGTGAAAGAGTTGCGACTGAGAGAGAACGATGGGCAATTGGCAGCGCACGTGCAGATTATACGTTGCACTCCGGTTCTCCTTGTCCTCCGTTTGGTATTACACATTTGGTATACGGTTACATTGAACAGGGAAACGGCAGGTGATGTATACACAGTACGAGAATTGAATAGCTTAAAAGATTCATTGTCTGTACTGTATTTGATCAATTCTCTACCACGCCCACCCACTAACATAAAAATACTCCTGAATGTATGACTATGTTAATTAGCCCTCGCAAGCAGGTTTTATACTTAAATCGAGATCTGGAATGCGGTATCGTAACGTACTATAAATTTCTCGGCCTTGGAATCAATTGATACACTGTAAAACAGTTTTGCATAGAAAATGCAACAATGGTGTAAAGAACGTACAACGTTACCTAAGAAACCGTAATGAACTGTGAGCCATATCCCGCGATTCGGTCTTCGATTAGAGAAGAAACTAGGAACACAGTACATTACAATTATTACACAAATTCTAAGTTACTAGCGTTTTATTACATAACACTACTAATTATACGTAGCTCAGTCATTCCCAAAACACAACGGATTAATTTCTTCTCCAGATTTTCTAAATACCACTCAAGTTGTCCGGGTTGAAACACGCAGCTCTCAAAAATACCACAATTCTGTCCTGAATGAGTAACTCACGAGGTCACGAGACTATCTCCCCCGCACATCGCGCCCGCCGCAAAAAACAAGCCGCCCGCGAGCGAAACCCGAGCCGGCGAGAGGCGTGCCCCGGGCGTTGGTATCACCTCCGCGACGCAGGCGCGCCACGCCCGCAGGGGTCCGGCGCAGCGGGGCGTTGTTCCCCGTGACCCGCCGCCGCCGCCGCCAACGCCACATTGATAAGTTGTTACTCCGTTTTATTGCGCACATGGCGCGCCGCGCGGCCGCAGAAATCGGCGCGCGGATCTCAACGGCCGCGAGGCACGCCACCGCAGTCGCCGCCCCCGCCGCGCCGCGACCCACAGCGCCGCCCGCGGCCGCCGTCGCCACCCGCAAGCGGGGCAACGCCTTCGCCGACGGCCTTTGCTTCCGTCTCCGGAGAGCCATCACTGTTCTATTCGGTTGATTGATTATTTCGTGTTTCCCAACGCGTCAACTGCTACGGTCGTTGGTTCCGTTGGAGTAGGGGGCGCTCTATCCCTCGTAGAACATGAGATCCGCCTCCGACCTACATGTCGGCTTGTGGGATTCCTCTCTCTAGGTTTGTCTGCGAGCGAGGAAACTCAGTCATTAGGCTCTAGGCTCCCGACATTTGTGGTAGTATAGGGAATATCAGTGTGTGTGTGTGTGTGTGTGTGTGTGTGTGTGTGTGTGTGTGTGTGTGTGTCTGAGTGTAAGAGGAGAGGATGGAACAAGGACAAGGAAGCGCAACAAGTAAACTAGTCATCGATCGCGCGCGGTCGGTGGCTAAATTTATTGAGGCACTGCTCCAGCATTCACCTGGAGAAACTACAGATCAAAGCAACCGGTCGCTAGAATTCTCCTCCAGACAGTGACTGATTTCGATCTAGCCATTTAGCTAGAGACGAATATCCGCCATCGTCGGGCCTCGAATCCCTTCCTATCAAGGACATTGCAGTAACAAAAGTTACGGTTCGACATACCCGTACGTTTATTTCGAAGCCCCAGTCTTAAGGACAATCTATTTCCTTTTTAACAACAGCTGCGTCTTGAGGGTTAACACAATCGTTAATATTATACATCAAAGTTTCCCAAAGCCAATGAGCTTAATAATGGAATATGATGGCAAATAATCAAATTCGGGGCCGTTGACTCCGTCGTAAGCATTGCCACATTATCATTTCTAATGAAACAAAGCAAATGTTAGACATCAGCACACCATTGCAGTCTTTCCACGATATCATGAAAGAGGGTAAATCAGCGCATGGTCCGGTATAAACTTGCAGTGGAGTGTGCAATAGAAAAAGGATGAAGGAAGGATCGAAGGCGTTCCGCGGGACGTTGTTCAAGGTATTGCTTCGGAATCCACGAGAAACTGATCGAAAAATCCCAAGGCGATGACTGATCAGAAAAGCCTCCATTACATTACTTCTATGTTTTAAAATCCTTGTTCTCTACTTTTATCACGGCAGTTACCTCTTTCGCCATCTGACATCGCGATCAACATAACCGTCACCTCTCCCATCGCCTTCAGCCGGCAGGGTCATTACCCTTTTCCTGCTGCAGTCTCCGATCGCCCATGCGCTATCGTGCCAACTGCTCGACAAATGACAGCTCTTCAACGTCACTATTACCGTTAAGAATTCTCGCCCTCTTCCCTCCGGACTCCGTTTTCCTCCACGTTCACCACCGACATCCCCTCTCTGCCACCCACTACAGCTGCAAGGGCTCATCACCCCCACCACAGCGGCGACGTCGTCACACACTAACTACAGGCTGCGCTCCTGCGACACCCAGCCACGTCACCAACTTCGCTATCGCAATTTCAGTCGCGAGATAGCCCTTAGACACGCCGCGGGGAACTCCGCATTTGTCATGGGCCTTGGCGACCTCGCTTCTACTGGGCATAGCTTCTAAAAAGAGAAGTCTCACGAGGAGTTTCTCGCAAAATTTCCATGACGGAGTTCAACCTAATTGTGAATTAGCGACTGTTGCTCGGGCTGTAATGATTATCATAACTTACATTATTAATTTCGCATGCCTGGAGAAATTGAGGGAAAACTACGCAGCCTAAAACCATGTGAGAGGTGTCGATGGTTTTGTTACATACTCAGGAACTCGAGAAAAATCCAGAACAATGAAAGAGAAAAAATGCAAATATTTGATTGTTATTCCGTCTATTCTCATACTGCGCTTGGCAAATGAATACCGACACCCAGTGTGTCACTTCTTAAGGCAGCTGTAAGCCCACCATTAAATATTTGCTATGCAGATATTGCTTTATGCAACAGAAACGTTTTTGGTATTTTTCGCATATGTTATTTGTATGTGTAACAGTGTTACTGTATATTCTGCACTATGTTATAACAATATTCACGAAGATGTTTTGTTAAAATATTTAACTTATTGCAGTATTATAAGAGAGCATTTTATTTGTTGCCTGGAGCAGAGTGCCTGTTACTTTTTAGAAAACGTTTTGAGTGGCTTTGTTCAGCAGCTTTCATGCTGCCGCAGGTTAACAGTTCTGTATTGATTTCTTATTACCCACAGAATGCAGAAAAAGTGAAAATTGCTTTTTCCTATGTTTCACTTATTAAAAACAGAATTCACGTGGAAACACTTCGGTTGTTGAAAACGTTTGTTGAATCAATTAAAATAATTTAAATATTTTTAATTGTAATTTATGATGTGAATACTTTACGTGTCATACTCATTTCTGAGCGTAGGGGAGGAAGGAGGCTTCTCTCTTCACATCTTTTTCCTGGTCAGGTGACCACAGTCTTAGCTTCCTTGCCCTTCCTCCATTTGAAGGACGTTCCGGTGGTGTTGAGGAACGAACGATATGAGAAATGAATGAAAATGTGTAAAATATTTCAATATTCAGATTGGGTATTTTGTGATGTAGAAGGCCAACAAACCAGATCCACCTGATAAAATCACCCTATCTTTACGCGGATATTCAAAGCTGGAAATTTCGGCTCCGCGTATATTCTGTCTGCTTCACGCCCTCATTTCACCTAGGCTGGCTTTTAATGAAAACTAGCTGATTACCTGCGTTGTCCGGGTTATTTATTGCCTTGCACGCTCAGCCCTGCCCTCGCCTCACCGAGCCCGGCAAGAATTCCTCGAATTGTAGTTTTCCAGAAAGACAGTTTTGGGTGTACCGGTACCTACATTTGGGATAAAATTTTGGAATCTCGAACTCCCAATATTTATGGTAGTCTACTCCAAAGTGTTCGCACAAAATTTGAGAACAATCTCTCAAGTGGTTCAACAGTTTTGGTGAAAAACACACATACATACATTCTTACATTATAGAATTCCAATGAATATGAACATCACAAACTACAAACAAAAACAAAAACATTTTTTAAAGGACTTGATTAGATGTCTTGGCTGTTATTTGTATGCTGTAAAACGTTTATTGGAAGGTGATTGCGACCTACGCCCCTTCTCCCCCGCGAAGACAGTCGAGATGTATCCGCCGCTGCCTGCACCTCCCGCATGCAAATCCCCCGCGTTGCGCCTCGCCCACCGAGCGGCGGCGCGCGTCTGCGCTTATCAGGCGTCGGCGGTGGGTCGTGAGTTGGCGCACAGCGCGACGCCGGTGCCGCTGCAGCTGCCGCCGCGGCGCGTGGGGCCCCGGACTCAAATGATTGCGACGCCGCCTCCGCCACCGCCTCCGCCTCCGCCGCCGCCTCCGCCGCCGCCGCCGCCTCCGCCGCCGCCGCCGCCGCCGCCACCGCCGCCGCCGCCGCCTCCGCCGCCGTCAGCACAGGTGCGCTCTCTGCGAAGCGGCGGCCACCGGCCGTCGCGTCTGCATTCGCCGACCGGGAGATGGTGGCGACGATGACGGTTGCACGCTTTTTGGCAGCGCGCGCGTTGCACTCGAAATGAAAGGGAAAGCGAGAAGCCGACGCGGAGTAGGCAGGAGGCAGTGGGACTAGCTGAGGTGATGCGGTCAGACCGCTTGCCTCCTACAGCTGGACCTGAGGTTCAAAGCCCGGTCGGTCTTGGTGGACAAAGCAGGTTCGCAGCAGGTTTTCTCGGGGTTCTTCCGTTTCCGCTGCCTCTGATTCCACCACTGTGTCATCATAATTTCTTCATAATCACCCCCACATCAACATCTTCACCCATTCGCCTGTATGACGAAAAGGCACTGATATCATTGATCAATACCGATATATAGTGGAGCGATCCGAAACGTAGTGGCCACAGCACTAGCTCCCCCCCCCCGTAGATTAGAATTCAAATTTTGATGGATCACGTGCAATATGGTCGATGTGTGCTGGTTTTCGGCAGACATTGTTCTTTTTTGTTTGTTTTATTCCTGCCTCTTATTCCACCATTGTTCTACTCACAAACATTGTTATCTATTCAATTTGATATTCCCCACCACGATAGGTCATAAAGGTCCTGGAATCATCATAAGCCAAATAGTATTCAGGCTCAGTCCGACTGAAGAGTTGTGCGTTCGAATCACGACATATCCACCCGTGGCACCTCTTGTACATCTTGCAGAGGTGTCGATGTTCTCAAATGCACAGTTTTTAATGCATGATCTCCCAATGCGTCACAAAGTCTCAAGACATTCTAAAATTACAATCCATTACTGTCTGCGCATGGTTGGTCAAGATGCAATTCAGAGAGAAATTTGAAATAGTATCCTCTATATGGAAATCTTAACTTTCAATCTAAACTAAAACGCTTTTCTTTTATAATGGTAGTATTTCAGAACATTTGAAATAATTTCAGATGTGGGATAACAAGCCTTGCAAAAATGGGCAGCGACATACTACATATGAGTTCAAGCACCACTAGTGTTATCCATTTATCACCGACGAAGTCTAGTCTCCATACGCAATGTGCAGCCAAAACGTGTATTAGCTAGTCAAATTACTGCTTTGTCGTCACTTTCCCGTCAGCGCCTTTCCGAGATTTCGCTAGACGTCCCACACACGTACAGAATACTTTCCCCAATAACTGCCATTTAACAGTCGATCGCGAATTAATCTTCAAAGCAGAAACCGTTGGCACAACTGTTCCAACGGGGCGTTTACCCACTTTTCTCCCGCCATCACCCTCCCATCGGGCACAATGAACCCTTCTCAAAGCGCCAATTTGCAAAACGTATCCCCCCTCCATATGTGTCGATACTTTCCCCTCGTAACCTCCGGCGTGAAACGACCCTAATGGCTGCGTTTTTCGCGGGTCGCCCACCAGCGCATTATCCTGTTAGGCGCGCGCAAGGCGCCCGCTCACCGCCCACGCACAGTGGGCCGAAACAGCACCGGTAAACACGACCCGCTTTGAACTCTACTTCGGAATTCTACTATTAGAAATGTAGGCGGCCCAACGTCAATCTCGAGGCCTTCCCCATTTCTGTCACTGCTTTGTCTGTCGTCCGCACACTTCGAATTCCCTTATTACTCCCTTATTTCCCGAATTTTTATTCCGGAATTCCTTTAATTCATGTTATGAAAAACACAGGAGATAAGCTTTACGAATCCTCAAAAGTCATTAAATAGTATGAAAACCATCCACATAATCAATATTTATGAAAGGCTTCAATGACATTTATAAAGGTTTTAAGATAAGGTTATAAGGTTTTCAGGTCGATGACGTTACAGAGCGTTCGCACACTATAATAATATTTTGTGAAATGCCATTACAAATGTTTCTATTCGATTGAGAAAAAACAGCTATACTTTGCATGTTTATATCTGAATTTTGTGAAATCACAAGTTACTCATCATTTCTACAGTAGCACCCCTCTTGCATAATTATTGTTTCATTTTCTTGCGAGTTGTATTGCAATCCTCTTGTTTTCAAACTATACGTTTTCTTACTAAGACTCCTGAAAACGTGGATCGGAACTTCAGAAATTTTCGAAGTCGCTTGTCGATTGAAAAGCCTGTTGAGAAGTAAAAGGGAATGTGCTCCGCGCGTTTTGGCGTCGTTAGGGCTCACTGTGCACCTTCCCCGCGGGGTATCCCGACTAATTCGCGGCACGTCGTGCTCCGCGCGCTCGCCCTAAAATGGCGACGCCGGGAGGCGCGATGTCCCACTTGACGACCAGGGTGCGCCCGCCGAGCCAAAGGTCGCTCAGGTCTGCGCTCGTGTTATACATCTCCACTGTCTTAGATGATTATTTCGTTCCCAACGATGATCCGTTGTATGGCGATGGATTCAGGTCAGATGCCGGTCACGTACGAGCAACTGATGCTGAACTGAGGAAGTGATGAATGTTTCATTGAAAATTACCAGGGGAGCGTCCAGCACGATTTTTCTCGTGAGAGCAATTGGGACTACAGGTATAGTGTCCAGTCTACTTGGTGTTTTGTTGTAAAGAACGTTTTTATTTACACTGAATATAAAAAATATTTTTATTCTTAACCTTTAGTTAGTAACGTACTTTGAAAGACATTCAATAGTAAAGAAAAATGGTAAAAACCGTGTTGTTTTAGATAGTCTGCATCACTGCCTTCGGGCGCGGCACTGAACTTTCGTGGGTTTTTTTTACTTCATTCCCATGTGAGTTATTCATTTTTTTCGTCACCAACATAGTGATTGAGATTGTAACTATGTAAACAAACGCCTATATCCACGATAATAAGTATACCACAGAAGAAAGAAAAATATACCATACCATATCCAAATTCCTGAATTCGAACATAACGTAAAACAACATACATCCTTTTCCACTAGTGTTCTTGTTCCATCAAAATAAAGAACATGATTCTAAAATACACCAAAAAAATTATTGCTTTATTTCTTTTTATCCATACGGGGAATGTGTGCCATACCCAAAATCATCGGTTAAAACCAAAGGAATGTCCAATAAAACTAGGCACGAATGGCTAAGGCATGTTTTATCATTATGGAGAAACGATGTAAGACAGCAAATTACAAATGAATGAGATGTCGCAAAAGGAAGTGGGATGTTTCTAATAAAATTGTACCTTCTGCCTGCATTAGATGTGTAAACGTGCTGTTCGTGTGTTTTCATTTCATCAGATGATCATGGCTTTTGAGCATGTGTATAGATTTCTGAGCATGTCCTGAAAACACTTTCCTCAAAGAAAACTGCCTTTTGAAGCACGAACACTGCACATTAAGTATACGATGTTTCGACATTAGCTTTCGTGTTGACGTGTGTATCAAAAGTAGTTAAAATACGACAAAATTTCTACTTCAGTTATCTAATCATAAATGCTTCAATTCTCCAAAGACAATTTTTCAACAGCGTCGACAGCTGTAAACATTCAGTCTAACGATAACAGGAGCAGCATATCATTCGACATGTGTACACGGTCGTCAAATTGCTGTCTGCGATGAACGGAGACTCGTGGCCATTCTGATAAGGAAATAAATAAGTCACTATTATCATTAAGCTGTTATGTTGTACTACTTACAAAATTCAACGATCGTTAAAAAATAATGTTGCAAATTTCGAAATGTAAATCTAACATGAAGACAAATTTAATGTTGACTGTTTTCATAAGTATCCGAAACTTTCGAAATCGCCAATTAATAGTCTCACATCACTCATAAAATTAGAGACAAACGAAAATTCTGAAACATCAGTGTGTGTTTTAGAATCAAATAGTTTCAACAATATTCCTCAATTATGCGTTGAAGATATATTGCAATTATTATACTTATTAACCTCACAAAAATTTTAATCTCACCAGTATCCATATTTACATTTCCAAATTTTAACATTATAATAAATATATTTTTTACAAGCGAAACAAAACATGTTTGTACAATTATCGAGTAAAACACTTATTCAAAATAGATTTTTTTTTTAATTTTATATGTATAAATTTCTTAACACAAAAGAACTTCTAACTGAATCAGATAGATTTTTTAAAAATATTTACCGAATTAGGTAACGTATAGCATTCGTTTCCCTGACCTAGTACTCTCAACTTTGGCGATAGGAAGACCAGATGCTACTTATTTGTGCAAACCTGCATCAGATTACAGAAAAACAAACATTCACGTCCAACCCAAATCAGCCAGCTGTTGAACGCACCAACGAACCAGCTACTACCTCAAATCACAACGTCAAATAAATGACGAGTGCCGTTACACCCGCACAGGCAAAATCTCCTGCAAAAGATCCTCCCGCGTCGCACGGGGAGCTTCAACACAGGCAAAACATGCGCAGCTGCAGCTTTCGTACATTTCCACCGTTATCGAAGAGAGCGGGCCATCAACCCTCCGTCACGCATCTGTCAGAGAGCGAAGGTGCGAGAGCGAAGAGAGCCCGATGGGAGATCTACTCGCCCCCACCTGCCAGCCCCCGCTGCCCCCGCCGCCGCCGCGCTGCCGGCCCGGTGCAGCCCAGACTCAGTACGGAAAATTGATTTTAGACGTCGAAGAGGCTGTGATGGATCGCCCCCGAGTTATCCCGTATCGCCGTCGAGGAAGTGTTTTTCTTTTTATAACGCGTCGACCGAAGATCGATACTTGACTTTCTACAGGAAGGCACAACAGATGGTTGGAGTAACATGGCCTAATTCCTTTCCTTGGCGATGACGGTATGGCTGGGAAAAATTACTTGAATTGTAGATAAGTAAGAATTGAAAACATCTGTTAGTTCATTAAAAGTTAGGAACTACTTACACATGAATTGCCATCGCGATTATTTATAGAAATTTCAATTCAATTTAATTTTATTAATAATTTGTTTACAGGATTAACCCACTACAAATTGCACAGAGTCGTAGATCTTTCAGACTTTAGATTAACCAAACGATTGGTAAATGACAATGAATCATTGTGATGTGGTCCTCTAAGCTCTTTATAGGTTAGGCACTCACATAAAATATGATTAAGATTTTCTTCAGTATTCATATTACATATCGAGTAGATTGAATTTGAATGTATTTTGTGCCACATATTTCTACCGTTGATGTTGATCTCTTTGTCACTGGATATCCGATTTGAGCGACTCCAGTAATGGAAATGGGGAGAGCCAAAGTTAGATATTTCTCTATTTCCGTACATTTCAGATCCCTAATTCCTGGATATATTGTACTGTATGATGAATTCATGATTGATTCTACGTATATAGTTCACTGAATTTGTCTACCGAATTCGTGGAACTTAATGTTTACCTAAGACACGAATATTTCAATGAGAGACTTGAAATACTCACTGATTTTCTGAAACGGACACTTCAAGAACACAACAGACCACTAATGGTGGGGAGTGACTTCAATGGCCGTATTGGTTTCTCAAACCAGCTTCCCGAAAACATCACAGAGTGAACAGAATTTATAGAACTTTAAAGGGCGTAAAAATCCTTTTTAAGAATTATTCGTGAAAATTATCGAACGTTAATGCAAGAAAAAAGTATTTTACAGAAAATGTGAACTATTTAAAATACGATCTTAAATTTTAGTGGCTTCACTCACACCAAAAATGTATTAGTGTTCCCTGGACTGGAATTAAAACTTTGGCCTCCCGTGGATTTGATGCACTTCATCAGGCAGTGAAACAGTGAATTTTCACGAAAGACATTGATTTTTCACGCAAACTGAAAAATGGACGATTGATCGAAATAAGGTGATAAGATCGTTATCACTTCAATGGTAAGCAATTCGGAAATGTACGAAGAGTTTCGAGGCAACAAGTAGTTCCATCAAAAATTACTATTTAAAACCACTAAAATAGGTTAATAGAAAGAGTAGCTAAAGAAAAAAATATTTTCGTTGAGCACTCACGATAATACATCGCAATTAAAATTAAATTAACTAAAATTCGATTTTGAGATGTTTTTCGCTCTTCTTGCACCACCGTAAGCTCAAGCTCTGAACGCGCTCCAGCCCAGCCAAAGCGGGCAATGAATGAAACACCGCACAAAAGCGGCGGCGCTGCCTGGCAGCGAGTTGAGCACTCAACGCCGAGCGTAGCCGTGACCTCTCGCTTTCTCGGCTCCTCCGCGTGTAGCGGGCGTTGGCTAACCGAACGCCCGAGAGTCAGAGAGAGAGAGTGATGGTGGGAAGGAGAGGGGGGCGGGGCGATTAGCTAAAAGGCCCCCGCCGACGACGCCGGTGCTGTTGTGACAGGAAGCCGGGCACGCGGCACGCGACCCAAGCGGCGGCCCTCGCCCTGCGGGCACGCGCCTTCCCACGCTTCTCTCCGCGCTTCCACGGCCCCCTGCGCGCCCGCCCTCGCGGCTGGCCCCTTCCGGGACAGCGCCGCAACAATGGTGACAGTTTAGTGCGCGGCTCCCCTCGCTCCAGCGCCAGGGGGACTTGGAAGCGCCGGCCGGAGTGACTGTGGCCATGGCTTTCGCCATCACTCCCTTCAGATTTATATCGTTAAGGAAGTGCTCTCTTTGTTGGGGGGAATCGAAAGATCGAAGGCAACTAAGGAGCCACTTAGTCCATTCTTCTTATTCCTCTTCTCAGCTTGGTAGAATCCTTTCAAAAACTGATAAAAATGTTGATGATTTACTAACGGTAGGAAAGTTATTTAAAATCTTATAAACACCCTTAAACATCATTTCAATATCATTAATGTATTACAAAGGAGATATAGACTTAGAGCTACCATAGATATTCCTAACTAATAAATTTGTTATTTAGTTGGACATTTAAAAGAGAACTACAAAGAACCAAAGATAATAGTAATTTTCAAAATTTTTATTTTAATAAAGCTTCCATGTATCTCGATTGTTGACATGTTGCATAAAACATTTATGGCAAACATTAAATATCAAAAAATTATACAAAACAGGAAAAATATATGATTTACAACAAACATTAATAATTCGTATCTTCTATCTAAATACAAATGATAAGTACAGGAATTCAATGGCGTAATAATTCAATCAATTATTATTCTATCCATCATTACATGGCCGGAAGAGTCACCAACTGATGCGTTGAAAGGATTATATATTCGCTTCCGCTCGCTCGAGCGTCTCCACGTAGTAGCTGGAAGCGGCTGTGTCGCCGGTGACGAGACGCGGAACACGAGGGTGGAAGACGGGTGGCGCCTCCGGCAAGCGACCGATATGTTAATAGGGCAGCGGAGGCAAGCGCGCTCTCCCGTGGGACGTCACGAGCAAGAAGCCATAGCGCGACCTTCTCGGAATGCACGTGTAATAGATTACCCGCACGTGGCATCGATCCCAGCTGTTTCTGCAGTGCAATGTTAAAAACGGTGGAAAACTAGGAATTTAGGATGAAGTGTTCGTTTATATTGCAATACTGATGTATTAAAAAAATAAGCGTAATATTTTAGGATCTTCCTACCTCTGTTATAAATTGTTTTAAAATGTATTTACAAAAAGGAAATACTAAAAGATAATCCTAAATAGCACTGTAGGTTGACAATTCGGAGTTTAATATCAATTATTTCCCATTAGCATTCGTTATCTGTTTTATATTTTTAAAAAATTGAATGTGAGAATGAAAAAATGCAATGTGAAATTTATATCAAAGCAAACATACTTTCTGAAATTCTACCCATCGAACAACCAATTTGTTAACTCTCATTTTTAAATTTCGGAGTTCATTTTGTTCCCAAGAGGGAAATTATTTTACAATTTGGAGAAAAGCATCTGAAAAAGAACGCGCGTGGTCAGACAAAGGTAACACGGTTAAAAATTCAAATTTAATATAAATCTCAAAAGTGTATTGCCTGATGTTACACAAAACCATTGTGTGAATTTATTGTTTCACTTACTACAGTTAAATGCACTACTCTTCCTACAGTTGAAATTGGAAAAGGAGATTTAACGTTTAAGATTTATTAATTTACTAATCAAACATTTACACAATTATGGGCTCAAAATCGTGGTTCTACTTTGTTTAAGCAAACTAACGAATTCATTTGCGAAATCAAGCGCCCAAGTATTTTATCTGCTTTTGTACTTTAAAAATAATTTGTAACTAAATCATAAAAATAAATGAACCCATTGTGGAGAAAAACAGTAATTAAATATTTCTACAAGTAATATCTGCATATTTGCAGAATTTACAACGACAAAAATACATCTAACAATTCTTCATTTTTATTACAAGGATGCAGGGGAAATAGCGGCCAAACAGAAATTATCTCCAAGAGGAAATCATTACGACACACAATAATCCTCGATTGTAATTCTTAAAATGACGCATCAATTAGTTAAATGAATTACTCTAATTACATAAAACGCTGTTGAGAACCAAACACAATTTTTTTTATTAGCGTACATCCTCGTAAATCTAACGGACAAATATAATATTTATGATAGGAAATAATTACTCTACGGGGCAGGAGGCGATCGCCCCTGCATCGAAGGGGCGTGGGCGGGGCGAGGGTGGACGCAAGGGCGTGGGGGTGGGCGTGGGCGTGGGCGCTGGCCGAGCCACGGGCGCGCCGCTACCCTCCGCCCAGCGACCCGCAGCGCGCGCCGCCCGTATTTTTTCCGAGCACCAAGGTACTGTTACAGCATAATAGATGCGCCCCGCGTTGTCATATGAATCACGCGCATCATATTACATTACGCGTTCGCGGCTCTGCCCATTAAGAGGAAATAAGTGCGACAACAGCGCTCATTTCATGCGGGGATAAATATCGGATTTAATGTCCAAACGGCGAGATTAAAGCGCTTTATTTCATTTCCGCGGGGCCCGGGCCTCCAGGGGCTGCCGGCGGGTCACTCCATGGAGACTCATGAGCGGCGCCCTGGTTCGCGCGCCCGGCACGAGGATGCGGTGGGGTGAGACGGGGATTACACTCTGCATCTAGCAATGCAGTAATATTAGCCTTACACAACTCATTTACATTATAGCGAAACCTGATCAAACGGCCACCTCAATTAAGCGGCCACCCGAACTTACGGCTTTTTTTTTCTTTCATGAAACCAACTAATGTTTCCATAAGACACCTCCTTTCAAAGGCCACCTGATTTAACGCCCAGGTACTTTCCGCAGATTGACCTATATTAACCGGACACTTCAAGCGATTTTCAATTGCATTACAAAAAGAAGCGAAAAAGTGGTAGAGATTCCTATTGATAGAAGGAAGATATTATAGCTTCCTAGGACGGGATGCACTGTCATTCTGTCTAATCTCGCAAGAGATTACTTTCCGATTCAGGTAACAACAGATGATTTTTATAAATATCTCATAATGCAATGACAACGCGTTCACTTCTCCCATTTCACAGCATTCCTTTGGTTTTCTATCTCGTGCTTCCCTTCTGTGGGACTGGGTTAAGATCTTGCGGAGCGCACCACGCCCGCGAATACCGATCTAAAGGTCATTTGCTAACTCCTTCGTCGGATGGCTTTGCCGTAAAGATTTTTCCCGAGCACCAAGGTACTGTTACAGCATAATAGATGCGCCCCGCGCAGTCATATGAATCACGCGCCCGGCATATACTGTAGACTATATGAATTTGCATTTTGAAATCTAGTTTGCTGGTATGATTCGGCGAAAACGAGAAGTAAGTTTCTCATCTAAGAAAATGAGTGACAAGAAATGGAAATGAAACCTTTCATACGTTATTTTTTTTTTTTGGCAATTTCCGGTTTTTCTAATTTCGATTTTTTTTACTATTTTTGTAAATACACTGAAAAGAGATATTACTATTAGAACAGTGGCAATTTTTACAAAATATTATTTCTTACTTCTGACCACAAATTAAAAGCACTGACAATGAAGTATCCTCATCTTTGATCCGTTTTATATTATTTTGGAGATATACTTTCACAAAACTATGCTATTAAATTTCAGAACAAACGCTTAAATTTTCTTTCTAAGACATGTCAAGTTTTACGTTTTGACCAAAAATATTTTATTTCATAACGTAAAAGTGCTTCATAATTAAAGTTAAAAAGGATTTGGAGAAATACAAATGCCTTATTTTGGTGAAGTAAAAAATTACTCGAGTAAGGTGCAATTGTTCAATCACTCAAACCCCGCACAAACAGCACCGCTTGCTTTTCTTGCCCACACTCTAAATGCGCTCACACTGTCCGCTCGTAGAGCCTCGCCCTCCACGGCCTCCCGTCCAGATGTCTCCCCACTGACTGCAAACAGCCCCGCCCCCTCCGCGGCCACGCGTCCCCTTGGCTCCAATTCCCCGCGATCTCCCTCCGCCGCGTCCTCGCGACCCATTGCCCGCTTGCTTCCTTTTTTATCATTATTTTCGGAAACCACTCGGCACAGTTCGCGGTTAAAATAATCCCAGAAAACAGAGATTCGTTCTGGGAAGGGGTGGGGGCGGATCGACGGGCAGCGGGAGGGGGGAGGGGCGTCACGCAGCGCGCTTCATTTCGCCTCACGCAGAGCGTTCGAGCGTTCCTCTCGCTCCCGACCTCCCTCGCGCCACAGCCACGGCGGCGGCCGCGAGTGCAGCCCAACTTGGCAAGTTTGCCGAGGACAAACATCTGACCTAAATCGCCTGAATAATTCATCAAACAATCCGCCGCGGGATGCGCCGCATAAAGCCACAGGGCGTGGCCTGGCAGGGCACGGGGGATGCGGGGACCGATGGCGGGGGAATGGGCAACGGTGAACCGGGAGGGACGAGGGAAGGGAAAGGGAAATGAGGGTGGGTGAGGAAAGAAATGGAGGTACGATTTGCGTGACGAGGGAGAGTAAGTTGCGTGAAGTGAGCCAGGCAAAGTCAAAGGGAGACTTATTTTTCATTGAAGAATTTACCAACTTAGATACTGCCTGACCTCGATAAGAAAGTGGAATGGGGTTTAAAGAATAATGGAAAGGTTTTTACAAACTAAATTATTTCGGAGAGAATATGCGTCTGGTAATGAGTGCTTTGATCTGAGAAAAACGAGATATTCTACATCACATAAATGAAATATGTGGAGTAGTCAGTTAACAAGTTCAGAAAACCTTACATTGCATGTACTCATAGAAATATAGAAAAACAGCAGATAAGATTGTACAACGCGAAATATTACAGTACACTGAATCATCTTTTAATTCTTTTAGATATATTTGAATAGATCCCGTTAGTATCGAACGACAAAGTTGAGAACAATACGAGAGTAAGAACTGTTGGGAACTGTAAAACCAATCGTCGCGTACAACACTTCTGGAAGAAATCAAAAGCAGAGGAGGGCAGCAAAATGATCAGAGAACGAGCTCGAAAAGCGAACCGCGATGGGAGAAATATCCAAAATATCGCATGAACTCAGAGTATACTAGCCGCCAACTAACATGTGCACAACTTACAGCTATGATCACATTTATCCTCGAATTAATTACGCTACTAACTTGGAGAGCGTCTGACCTCGGAAAGTGGGTGGCGCGGCGAAGTGCGTTCGAAGGGGCGGCGTGGGTGTTCCCAGAACGTTAGGCCGACGTCCAAACTATCAATATTCTTTCGATTGCCCCGCCGGCGCGGGCGTGAGAAGCGGCGTCCGAATTAATTTACTTTCAGAGCGTCCCACGCGCAGCTGTTGCCGATTATTTATGAACAGTGCGGACCCCCATCGCATCGGGCGTGCAACTCACGGACGGAACGACCCTCCAAGGTAGCCCGCCGCAGAGCGCGCGTCCCGCATTTATTTTCGACCGCTGCAGGCAACAGTTGATTCGTAGTTGCAATTTGCCTACCGTCTCTATACAGATGTAGTTTGTACTCGTTGTGTGTGCCTACTTGCGGTAGGGCCCAGGTGTGAATTTCTTTTCTGTACTTTTGGAAGAGCGACTGTACTTTCTGTACTTTTAGATAATTACCGACTTTTTTATGTGCTGTCTGTCTGTACTCGTATTTCCTTCCAAGTTCCTCAATATCGCCCAACACTCAGTAATTCTGTTACTTACTACACATATCACAGGTCTTACCAATGTTAAAAATTACAGCCTGCCTTTTAATTGTTCTAATGGCACTGAAATAGCCTACAATTTATTATTTTCGTGTCTACAAATTTTAGAAACTTTTTGATTTGCGTTTTATTATTTAACAGAACTTCAACAATAGGGGGTTTAGTCTTTCGCTGTTTCATTCTATACCTAGTATACAACTTTATATATCCCTTGAAAGTTCTGACACGTTCTTAATACTACGTTAATCCACCAAACTATGAACGCTGCATATAACTTCATCACTTGCAACGTCACAACACGCACGTTCTGAAAACTCTGTCAGAGGCAATTCATCTCTAGTTGAGTTCCGTCGTTATAATGAAGAAGCAGATGCAGTGGCAGAGTTGGTGACGTCGGACCGCCCCTGTCCCTCCTCCAGCACAGCGTCTTCCTCTTCACACGCATGATGCTCAGCGCGCTTCATTTGCATCTGCTCCCCGCGAAGGCTGTCGCCTGCAGCGGCGGTGTCTCCTTCGACCTACAGACACTGTTTTTCTCGTCAGCCAGCAGGCTCGCCAGCGGAAGGCAGTTTCGTGTTTATTGGATATCGTGCTGAAGAACCTACTGCCCGAGGCGAGAAACCAGAAGCCACGGCCTACGTAACCGGCAACAAAAAGACCCATCACGAGATTCATACTGAAAAAAAGTAATACCGAATTAAAGGAAACAATTTTAGTTTTTTTTTAACTAAATGAGAATCGTATCTGCAGCTGCTTAGTGAGAAGACAGCAATATACAACTTTCAATAATTGAGATTTTTACTTTATTGCACAACCGTATACATAAAAATACTCGTGGATAAGAAAATCATTGAGAGATTAGATTACCACTGATAAATTTCCGGACTGGGATCCAATTTAAAACCCCATTAAAATGGCCGAACGATTCTCAGCATTAACCTCTTACCCACCTTGTTAAAGTAAAACATTTTATTTCCTCTTTCCTTCTACGTCTTTCCTCTTAATGATTTACCGCATGAATCTGACAAGAATAAAACAAAACGACTGCCGCCTCCAACCGGGTCGCCTCACTGCTTAGTAACCTCAATATTAGAACCCCACGAACGGGTCCACGGGAACGGGTCCCACGACCGCGATATCACATTAAGGATGGGCTGCAGCACTGCTACGCCACCTACTGAGAGAGAGCGACAGCGTCTGCTGCATTTGCATCAATTGTGTCCTTCCCGTTTTTCTTCCGAGTGCGCAAACACAGAGAATTGAAGGAGAAAAGCAGAATGAATTGAGAATTACGCAGTAGTACGATAGAAAAAGTACGAGAAGGCAAGTGTGTGGTAGGGAGAGGGTACGCGAGAAGTACTCCAGAGTGGAATACAAACAATAACATCCGTAGAAATGTTGGAGAGTTGCAAAATACAAATAAAAAGATTGCGTGGCCGATGGGTGTGGTCACAAGTTGGCAACATGAATCTTCTTTTTTAACGTTCATTTTATTTTGAGGGACACGGCAGGAGTGCGGATGTAGGGGAGGGTCCTATTGGTGCGTGCGACTTGGAGTCATTTCATTCACAATTAAGGTGGTCTCGACTCGGTTTGTAGGTGACACACGCTGAGAACCTCAGGTGGAGGAAGCGATTACAGAAAGTAATTGCGGTTAAGATAGAATTCAACGGGTTCCTCGCGCAGGATTCGCGAAGATTCGTTTTGTTGATATTTCCCATCTTAATGAGGAGATGCGGATTGTGGTAACCTGATTTTAGTAGATGATATCATATAACAGAATCGATATTACGTTAGTAATAAGACATGGCAGATATACGTATTTTATTATTATTATTATTATTATTATTATTATTATTATTATTATCATCATCATCATCATCATCATCATGATTCATCCAAAATCAGAAAGAAATTGTGCTCTTTCGCTCTTACGTTTCTTTTCTGACTAAAAATTCGAATGTGATTGAAACTTATATGAGACATTGACAGCATTTGAAGATAATATACACGATAAGATTGGTGGTGGCAAAAGAAATAGGATGCTTTCTTGGAAACGAATACGATACAGATCTTTAATGTAACATACAAAAAGCAATGTTTGTTTGAAATGTATGTGTTGTCGGACTGTTCATCCAATTGCGATAAAACTTTCTCAACTGATTGCTTCAACTTGCGCGAAGAATGTACGCATAGTACAATGAGAATGTGCATATGTCTTTCGCATGTAGATGCGCGTTGATCATTTTATGCGTTTATGCCGACTCAAGCGCTCCTGAGCACAAGCTCTACGCAACCCGCCGCACCCTCACGTATTAATTGCGTTTTCGCTGCATATTCTGCCCATGCGATTGTGAAATATCGGTGGGAATTATTATCTGAATCTCGGACATGTAAATCAAGTTTCTCTAAGACAGTGTCATAGCGAATCCGAGAACGTTTTAACAATAGGATACTTCACAATTATGTCCAAACCATGACACAGAACAAACCCATACTCGCGAGAACGTCATCTATTAAACGTTTTGCAGAGAGTAGCGTAAAACGGGATCAACAATTATGTGACCAGTAGCGTGTGACGTGTAATACGTCGTCAATAGCGAAGTATTCCCGAGTCCACTAGACGAATATAAAAGATAATATTTCTCCTACTAAAGTGATTTCGAAAGGCGTAAGAATACACCTCAACACTTCGGCCCAAGCGAAGAGCACGAATTCCGAGGAAGGGATCCGAAATTTACAGCATCGCGGCGTAGTGAAGCCAACACGAAACAGCGGGTCGTTCCGGGTCAAAGGGCTCCGAATTTACGGGCGGATCTCACGCACGCTGGCGGGCGAGGGCGTCCGGTAGAGGGTCGGCCGCTTCCTGAGCCGCGCCTGCGTCTGCGCCCACGCCCACGACCATGTCCACGCCCGTGCCCGCGCTCACGTCCGCTCCCACCGCCGCGCCCTCCCGCGCTCATGACCGCCCCGGTGCCCGAGCTCATGCCCAAGCCCACGCACGCGTCCATGCCCCCCCATGCCTACGCCCGCACACGTGCTCTTCCCCACGTACATGCCCACGTCCGTACCCACGCACGCGCCAGCCCCCCCCCCCCGCCGGGTTCGCCCACGCCTGCGTTCATGGCCGCCTCCACGCCAGCGCCTAAACCCACCCCCACGTACGCGCCTACCTCCTCGCTTACGTTCGGGCCCGCCAACGCACAGTTCCGGGCCCGCCCATGCCCGCGCCTCGGGTTACACCCACACCCTAGCACAAGTCCATTTCAACGCCCTTACCCACGCTCGCGCCATCGCCCCGTGCCCGCTTCCCCGCCCTCGTACCCGTCTCCGTCATCGTCACCGCTCTCGGCTACGCCGGGCCCCGCAGCCACTCTCGAATTTTCTCCCACGTCCCCACTATCGCACTCGCAAGCGAAAGATCGACAAAACATCAGCTTAGTCCAACTACGGGAGCTTTGGAATATATAAGAGAAAAAAACGCCGCGATTCCGACGGGAGGACAAAGATGCGGTTGAATCAGTTCAACGATGAGGTCAAAAAGGTCGTCCAAACATTAAATGCGGTCGTCAACTGCAAAATAGGGTCTCTAAATAACTTAATAGTAAATTATGCAAAGCAACATGTGAAACTAATAATCGGCAAGTTGGCTTGAAAATAACGTTTTATGTGGGCGGCTAGATTGAAAGTTGTACTGACCAGTTAGAGGCAAAAATCGTAGTTCGCTAGAATTTTCGCAAGAGGTGTAAGTGGCATTAAGGAAGAAGGCAATGGTAAATAATGCAAGGAGGGGAGGGGCGGTATGACGATTCGTTTCGCTTTTATGTCTATTTAAAAAGATGTAGGATATTAGTAAAAATGAGTGAAATATGTACATGGGGAACACCATTGACACAATTGTTTCTTTTACAAAAACTGTAAAACCAAATAAATCTTTAAAAAAGTTATCAACACGAACTACCCACTAGACTTTGAAATATTCTTAAGTTGTTTACATCCCGAAAACTGCCAACTCTAGGATTCAATATACCCAACTAACCTAGTGATGTTTCAAAAGTTACGAACGCACTAAACCGACCGGGTACGTTCAGCTTCCCATCAACTCCAGGTCTGAGAGCTAAAGCTTTTTAGACCCTACAGTAGGGCGGGCTGCAAGCACGGGATTAGGAGGTTAAACGCCGATGACACGAGGTCTAGCGACGGCAGCGGAGGCGGTGGGCACCTACCGACCCACAGGTAGTCGCATTCGGCTTCTTCCCGTTCCCTCCCCCTCCCCAGGGTCGGCTCGCCCGCGCTCACTGGAGGAGGGATGGGCGGGAAAAAAGTCGAGTCACGGCCTCCAGGTAGGCCCCGCCTTCCCGAGTCCAGGCACCGGGTCAGGGGGAGGAGGTACAGGGTTGCCTCCCTCCCCGGCCCCCTGAAAGAGGGCAGCGTTGCCATATTTCCAAATTACTAATTTTTTTCAGATGCCCCACCAGCCCTTGCAGAGGGGCTTCCGCATCGCGTGGCTTTTCTTACCGCGTTCGCTTCATTCACTGTTGGTAGATTGGGCGCCGACATCGAGTATGTTAATGAATATGCCATATCAAAGCAGAAAATTTCACACAACAATCAAGTCCAGCTTATCAATGAGAATGGGTGCGTGAGTAGTTTCAATTATGATGTTCGATGGACGGTTTCGTAAGATGAAACAGTTCTCTCTGTTCCTAAATTTGCTTCATCTTTGCGAATTTGTATTGTTCCTTATTACCATGGTTATGAGGACAATAGAGATTTTGTAACCTATAGTTTGCATTGCTAATTGTTTCTTACTATTTTCCAATTACATAAACAAAATGCATATTCAGCCTGCAGAGAAAGTCCTCTAATTTTTGAGATTTAATTCCTTTACGTTTCATAATACATAATGTGCCTATCATTGTCATGATACCATATTCAATATTCTACTATTGAATTTCAATTCATAAAACATCTGGATCTAAACAACCCAAGTATTGAAGATGCAATGCTCAAGAAACTACGGCATTAACGTAAAATACTGCCTCAGTAAGAATACAAAATTAAGATTTCACGAAAGTGAATCTTCTTTACGCCATCTTCTTCAAAATGCCAAAGGTCAACAGTAATAGGACTGGTTTCTTCCTTCTATGTTCTAAAAATCACAAGGCCAAGTTAAGTTCATTTAAGATACTGACATTCTTCGATTTTGTCAGTTCCAAAACATCTCAAGTTGAAGCAAAAGTTTTCAGCACTTCTCCGATTTCTGGAGACTATGAAACAACCCATAAAAATGAAATAACGACATATACAGACTTCTTTCAGTTTGCCGGTCGAAAATAACCAGGAGCAAATAGCAGAAACATCCCTTGAACGTCAAAGGAGCACCCCCACGCGCCTTCAAACGCACGCACATGACGTATGGGGCCGCTGTTATTTCGTCCACAGCAGCAAAGCTCGCAAAAACCTACGAGATGATGCGTCGGGGATTGCAGGGGGCAGTTTTTCCGGACCCGCGGTCGCCGAGACGCACACACTCACAAAAAGATCATTGTGCAATTTCGACGAAATATAGATATCTACTCTTACGTCCACAATCTACCCCACTTTCTCCGCGCGGAAAAGAGGGAGGACGGGGAGAAAAAAAAAACAACGATCCTAAAAACGTTCAGCTACAGGAAGAGGGCGGGGAGGAAGAAAAATGAAACAAAAACAAAGACGTCACGCGACGGAGGGAATGGGAGGGGGAAAAGGTCTCGGGTGATAAGTCTGGTTCGGTGAGCATCCCGCTGACCGGCGACACGTTTTTGCCCTCGCCGTGGCTCGTCCAGATACGCGCTCCCCAGCTCCGCCGCGCCGGGGCAGGAGGAACAGAAGGAAAGGAGGGCTCATCGCTTAGCGTGTATTTCACGCAGAGGGGACTCGCGGAGAAAGGAGAGGAGACAAGTAATTTAGAAGAAAGCTAACGTGTACACATTCAGGCTTGAACCGAAGATCAATGGAAAAGACAGAGCGCGTGAATCAGAATATACAGAGCGTAAGACGAAAGAGGAAACTCAGAAGATTGACGATTTAATGATAAAAATGAATGAGAATGCTATAGCGAAATGAACAGCTTCAAAGAAATTTTTTGAGAATTAATGAAACGAAGAGGGAAATTTCGATTTTATGAATCGCAGAGAAAAAAGAAAATTAAAAGGAAAAAATGAGATAAAAAGAAAAAATGGCCACTACATGGCTGTAAGTGAAGTGACACTAAAAGTTTCGAAGCTGCTATTGAAGAATTTGGTAGAAGTACTGAAGAAATGTAATATTCTGTAATTCCTTACTGGTATTCCATTCACCTGGTGGTCAACCTCCTCGACATCCAGTGTCACCACATCGCTCAGTTAATGGAAAACTGACCAGTAAAAAATGATCACTTTTGAGATAATTCGTGAAAATGACACAGAAAGGCAACATATTCATGTGAAATACTGACCACTACAGCTTTAATATTTTTACACCGGAGAGTATGTCACTTACCAATATCACTTCTCTTTTGAGAAAACGGACAGATATGAATGTAGTCTTATTTTATAATGCGTCTCGGTTTCAGACATCAGAACGATACATTGTACTTACCTATTTTTTTTCGATTTGGATAACCATGTAGGCATGTGGCAAGAATGTATTCGTACTTCTCAGTCACGACAGTTTTTAACACACATACGTATTTTTTGTGTGAACTGATTGTGCATCAGCAGTTGCTAAGATTTAAACTATAATATATCATAAAAGTCGACGAGATAACACAGAAAGCGCGGCGTCGTCGCCAGGAGAAAACATGTGCTCCAACAATGGAGGAATGCTCGCCGCGTCGGCGAGAGCAACGGGGAAACGTTCATGCGACATCCCAGAGGCTGCAGTGACGGCTGAGAATGACTCAGAGTTTCCTGGAAACAGCGCGCGGAAGGTTCGCTTGCCCCCCACCCCACCGCACTTCATTCCCCCAGCTCTCGCTTGAGCTCATTCTATTGTCCATCCTCCTTCCAAGCACCACAAAAAATAAACAGCATTTTCCTCTCTCATTTCTCGTCTAACTTCGAACATTTTAATCCACCGATTGTAACCTGGAATAAAATACGCTTTTCCCTGATGACCGGCCACTGCGATGTAAAAATTGTTATGCAGTCATAATTCGATTCTAGTTGTTTATGACGAATATTTAAAATACTCTCTGAATATATCATGAAAATTCCCGGGATGTATTCTGATTATTTGTTGCATTTTAATTAACAGCCACCATAAAAATATCATCGACAGTTATCGCTCTAATTTGCAAAAGTAAAATCTCCAACAATTGAAATGGAGTAATTAATACAAAGGGAGTTCTAACAAGCAGCTGCTTTAAAAAGAATGTTCCATTTCCCCAAACTTCGAACATCGTGTCCGAAAGTACAATTTCATGGTCGACATACCGTGCTCTTTGGAGAGTTCAAGCGCTTGCTCAAAAGTCATTTTGTGAATGATCCAGAGGGCTTTCCTCATTCTAACAAAGAGAAGCAGTGTGTATACAATGTACAGGAGGTATATACGTCGTAACCATTTCAAACATGTACAATGTTTCAACCAAATATTGACTTTACTGAGAATCGGGGAAGGAAATTTTACTTCAAGAACTGCTGTGAGTAATATGATTCTCATTTTGGAACGATCAATTTCTGCGAATATAAAATAATCCTGGTGAAACCTTACATTCAAAGATGAAGCTAGACTGCAAAAGATGATCGATTAAAACATTTTTAAATATAGCAATTAAACGACGTGGGGGAGGGAGTAAGTTTTTAGGCGGGTTGGGATGGATAGAGAGAAATGCAAAAAATGAGAATAACCAGAAAAAATATTCTGGAACAGAAGTCGATGGCATGACCCGTTATTCAGTAGTTCAAATTAAACATAACAAATCCATGAGGGAAAGACACAAAGTCAAACGGAAACAGGAAAGTAGGAGTGACAGAAGTAGGAGGATAGAGGTCATAATGTAATTTATAAACTATGAATTAATATATTTCTTCTATGATGAAACCATCCGGAATTGGTTCGGAAGAACTGTCGAAGCAACGAGTGGCTTCGGGAAAACGGAAAGGGGGGAGCGGAAGTAGAAGAGCGTCAACACAGATAAAGCGAAGGTGCAGGAGGGTTAATTGGAGACGGAGGAATAGCGAAGGAGAAGAGTAGACAGGAGAAACTGTAGGAGAGGATACAAAGGACAGAAATTGTTGGTGAAGGGAATGAAGCAGTAACGGAGAGCAAGGAGCGGAGGAAGAAGGGGAGGAGAGAAGATAAAGCAGATATGAGATGACGCAGAAGAAGCAGTGGAAGGAGAACATGTGGAAAGGAGATATGGATGTGAATGGGAATGAGCGGAGGTAGTGTGTGTGTGTGTGTGTGTGTAGGAGGAGGATACGAAGACGAGGACAGAATAGGGATGGAGGTGGAAGAACGAAGTAGGAGAGGTGAGAGAGAGAGAGAGAGAGAGAGAGAGAGAGAGAGAGAGATGTGAAGGCGGAGGGGAAGAATCGGCTGCGAGTTGTAGTGTGTGGCGCAAGGGGGAGGTAAAGGGAGTGGAGGGGGAGGAGCGACGTAGAATGGGTAGGGACGGGGGAGGGGAGGGTCAGCGCCGGCAGCGGAGGAGCGCCAGCGGCGTTGGCGGCCTCTGCAGGGCGCCAGGAACCGCGCCAAAATTACAGCCGGGAGCCCTCGATTTATTGGCGTTATCTATTGTCTCGCGCTCTATATAACGTATTGAAGCGGGCGGCGTTGCGGGGAGTCGCAGCCGAGGGAGGACGGGAGGTCAGTGATGAGGGCGATGAAAACGCCCTCTGCGGCCACCCTCGCGGCCGCTCAAGATGAACGCCCGTCGTAGCGCGCGGTCCTAAGGCGCCCCCAACACCCTCGCTCGCACAGGAGGGCAGAAATGCTTTCAACGCAGATGCCTCCCCGATTGCTTGTTCCAAAGTTACCATTATTTTTTTTTCCGCTTATTTGTACTGTGCGTAAGAAATTACGTCCATACTCGCCTCCCAGCTATCAAAACTGAAACAAGTCGAAAAATGTGTTGCCCGGAAAAGCACAAGTATCAGAAAAAATTCTCGATGGACATAATTGTCCTGAAAAAGTATACCCTAATAGATAAGAGCTAACGGAACGATAGGCATACAATGTTGCGCTATTAGAATACAGAATAACGAAGCTCCCTGAGTGTACACTGACCGCTTGCCAAAGTAACAAATTTAATATAATGTAAATGAATTGAATAAAATAAATTAATAAGGTCATTATACTCTCAGACAGTAGAACTATCATCACTTAGTTCAAACATTACCGAAAATCTTTTGTCCTTCTGCTGTTCTGGCAACCCTCATGCCCACAAGAGTAAAGACTATCGCGTGACTCTTGCCAGATTACACGCCACTACATCGCCTCTCCTCCCAAGGGTCAAACAAAACCGCAAAGCGAAGAGGGAAGCACAAAGTTGCCGAAGGCCACCCTGAACGGTACCCATTATCATCGTGGAATTAAATTTTAAACCATTGGTTTCGTTCATTGTCATTTGTTGTGTTTTTGATAAGAAGAACAACTAAGGGAAATCGGAAGAACTACATCGACCAAACCCTGCCAAGGATTCTCTGGAAGTACCCCAACTAGCAGTTCTGAATTTAAACGATACGCGGTCTGTACCTGAAATTGTGTTTTTATGTGAGATGCTTCCAATAATCCGATTTTATGTTTGTAGTTATACGATACGTATAACTACCGAAAAGTTGAAAGAAACATCACTCTTCAGAAAATGTAACTATATAACATTATAAACAAAATTTTTCCAAACTAAAAGTCACATGCACCGAACGACTACGATACAATTTCTCACAATGACTGAACTGAGAAGCAAAGCTCATATCAAACCGACACACAGTTCATATGCGCAACGAATAATACTGTCCCAAATCAAACCCTAACGGACAACACGCGGCGCGCGAAAGAGTTTCAATCTGGGAACCACAATGCTGCAAACTCCGGCGAGTACAAATCTCCGCATTGTGCAAGCTCTCTGGAATCGCAAACGCGCGCGCTCGCGCGGGCGCCGCCAGCGCGGCCTCTTTTGTGCGCGGCCGCAGCGGCGTCATCATCAATTTGCGCAGTATCAACCGCACGAGGAGCGCGGAATATCAATCATGAAAAGCCGTCGACGGCGCATACCGCGCACGAACGGGTCGAGGCGGGAGTTGGAGCGGTGCGGCAGCGGGGACAAGCCGGGGCGGGGACCGAGGGGGTGCGGGTGGAGCAGGCCAGAGTGGGGCGGAGTTGGGGGCGGTGGGATGCGAGATGGTTGGAGCGGGGACAGGAACAGGAGTTGACGAGGCGGGGTGGGGTGAGCGGGGACGTTGAGGTACGGTGCGGTGCGGGCGGAGCAGACCAGAGAGGGGCGATGGTGGGGGTGGAGGAGGCGGGAAGGGAGCGAGAGCGGAGGAAGGGACAGGAGTTGTGCCTGGGCGGGGTGGACGGAGCCGGTGCGGGCGGAGAAGGCCAACGAGGGACGGAGGGGAAGTGCTAAGGAGGAGGAGCGGGGCGCGAGCAGGGACTGGAGCTGTGGCGGGGAGGGACGGAGGAGAGGGGCGGGGAAGGGAAGGGTAGAGGAGGGGTGGTCTGAGATGGGCGGGGTGTGGTGGGGCGGGGCTGGGTCTCGATATGGTGCAGACCAGAGGGCTGGAGGAATGGGGCGAGGCTGAGCGGGGCGGGGCGGGGCGGGGCGGGGCGGGGCGGGGCGGGATGGGGCAGGGCTGGGCTGGGCAGGGCTGGGCTGGGCTGGGCGGAGCAAAGTGGGGAGGAGCGGGGGTGTTTTATGTCGAGGTTAATTTATTAGTCATTAGTTCCGAACCCGAGAGACTGAAACATAATATTGAAATAGGAAGAAGAGGGGGAATATTCGTAATTAATGGTGCACTTCTAATGCGAGCGAATGACGAGTTTTATTCTTTGACACATGCTAACTAGTGGTTGGGTGGGAGTCGTTGAAAAATGAATACGATGCTCTTCGATGTGGATGAGTGATGTGATGCTCGATGTAAATTGTTTCGTGTGGATTATCTTTTGTAACCAATAGTATGTTTTTGCTATTCAAATTGTTCTGAAGCACGAATGACTTTTTGCCAAAATTTTCTATCCAAGGTAATATATAATTATCCAATGCCAAGTACAAACATTAATTATACAATTCCTATATAATAGCATCTGTTAAGAATCATATATAGATCTCGATCATGAAATTGCTGGAGACATTACTTCCATCTTGTAACAGATTTTTATAAAACTTTGAATTGCGAACAAATATTACACTTTTCTCCACATTTTTGATTCACCACTTGATCGCTTCACCTTTTACTGATGGTTTGCTCCGATTTATATTTATCTCTTTGCCAGTCTCAGTATGACTAACTATCAAAAATACCTGCAATTCTTTGAATGATATCACTCGTCTCCCCCGAGGAAAAAATTCCAGATCCGCACACGGGACATCCTCAAATCTTTGAGATCCCTGAACAAACCCCACAGACGGAGGAGAACATTCTTATCAGCAGCGCACGCTATCCTCGAAGCAGTTCGTTGCCTCCGACGGCAGTGACAAAACCAACAGCAGCAATTCGCTATCTACAAGCGCGGCCACAAAGAGAGGCAAACACTCAGGGCGCAGCACACACACGCGAGCGAGCGGACCGGAGAATCTAATGGGTGGGGCGAAAGGTGTAAAAATCATGTGATGAACGGAATAGGACGGATGATGTAAAAAGAGTAGGACGGGTGTCCTCAGTGGGCCAAACAGGTTTCGTCCGACAGGCGTTTTAGGTGGGATTAGATGGACGTGCCGGACGAGCGGCATAGTCGAACAGGTACGATGGGGGAGCCGGGGGGACGGGCGGGACGGGCGGGACGGGCGGGACGGGCGGGACGGGCGTGCTGGCGGGGTAGGCGGTGCGGCAGGGGAGCGGACGGGTAGAGGGCAAACGCCCGAGGCCTTCCTCGAAGTGCCGACGCCCGAGGGCGCTCCGGTGACTCACCTTGCACCCCCCCACCCGCGCATTCCACTTCTCAGAGCACGTCATCCCATGCTTCCACCACTCCGCGCTATACTCTGCTGTTCTTCTAGTGTCACTCTATTCCCGAAGGAAACACCGCCTTCGGATGTAAATCATTCACAAGTGCTTTTTTTTATAGAATTCTTAGAATTTTTTTGGATGTAATTCAGTACTTGATAACAATATTTGCATAATTAAGCGTCATTCGAATTACAAGAGGAAACACTGACTTTCACGTATTTCGTGAAATTCCAAGAAAGATTAGAATGTTTACCGCCCACAACTTAATTTTCGTATTGTCGTAAAATATGTAGGTATTCATAAATTATTTAAACACTTTTTTAGAAAGCACCAAACGCATTTCTTCCTATTGAACGAGTGATCTATCCGACACAAAAATGTTAAGATTTTCCCCTGTAAATATTTCAGGATGAAGTCCATTTTACACTGACATTTTTTTCATAGCAATGTTCTAATAGGTGAAGAGAAGTATACTAGCAAACTAGTGGCCTGCAGCAGCAAAGAATATGCAAGAACAAAATCATACGCAATAATTTTTCAAAAAGTACTACGCGCATTGCTCAAAAAGAACAAATAAATACACTACAATATTTAAATATTTCAACAAAAACAGTCTTCCCGATTTCGCATTTTTAAGTCAAAATCTAAACTGTTTCGTTGTTTTTTAATTTTCCCAACGTTCTTGGTTATCGAAGGAAACCATGGACACCTTCATATGGCCGGAGGCTGCACAGTCTTCTTTCAATTTCTGCGCGCATTGGAAATTAATAATATAGAGTCGTGAAAAAAAATTACGACAGAAAGTGAAAGCACTAAAAATATCAGATTAAACGTAATCCTACAAATGTACGTGAGGCTTCTCGTACAAAATATACCCCAAAACGCACTAGGAATTTCCTTTTTTGGGTAGTCATTCTCCATTCAAGGCTACTAGCACGCACCTCCACTTCGCCCTCTACCCTCCATAAAAGCTGGCAATTTCCGTGCAACTTCTCTGTTTCGCGCGCGGCGGGGCCGGCAGGGCGCGCCGGAACGGGCCGGCGCAGCGTGGGGCTAGGGCGGCAGGCGCGGGGACTCAAATATTGGCCGCAAACGGATGCAGATTGGAGACCAAACAATTTTGCCGAACGGCGATGCAATTCGCAAATAAAGTGCAACGCGCAGATCGCTCCCTCTACCCCGCACGCACGCACGCGCGTGTATACGCGTGGGTCCGTCCGCACACCGCGCACGCACGCGTGCATGAGCCCGACCCGGTGACCACGCGAACTGCAGCACGCACGCCCGCCCACCCGCCCGCCCGCGCAAACGCGGTCGCTTGCAGCCAAGGGTAATGAGAAAATCTGGAAACCACACGAGCTCCAAACCGCCATCAAAGAGCGTATTGTTTCTCTTATTAGGACGTATCACCCAATAACACAGTCCATAGATTCCCTAAATAACACCTCGCATTCACACAGGACAATATACCCAACTATTCTATTCGATTAACGATTCGGCGAAATATATCCCCGACGCGCGTTTTGACAGCGTCCGCACAACAAAGGCCGCAGGTAAATGGCGAAATTTGATTAACCATAAATTACCGGCATGATCAACCGAGGTTAATTATAAACGATTACAATGCAGCCCTCAGATTTCGCGATGGATTGCAATGAACGCGACGTCCCGCACAAACGTGGGTCTAATGGATCTGGCATCGGGGAAATTAACGAGCCGGAAAGAACTATTACATCAAGTTTGGCTCGAAATGCATTATTACGAACAAACATCGGGATTAATGCAGGGGAGAAAACATCTCCGTATGGCCACAAATTACGAGCTGTACGGCCCGTTGCGCTCCGCCCTGCGTCAGCGCTCGTTTCGACTTGGTCGCCCCCCTCCCCCTTCCTCCCCGGCGTCCCCCCCCTCCCCCGCCCCACCGCCCGGTGGGTCGCGATTTATGCCCTGGAAATCGGTAGCGCCAATCCGGCGGTCATTATTGTACAAATCCATCGCGTTTTATACACGCCCATGTCGAACGCGGGCGCGCCACGCGGGGGGTGCGGCGTAATGCATACGTAACGCGAACGCCGGAGGTGGAGCAGGGAGCACTCGTTTCACGCTTCGGATGCGACGGAAAGTGCCCTTCTCGGTTTATGCATAAGTTCCGTGAAGAGGGGGAGGAGCGAAGGCAAAGAAGTGTGTAGAAGAACAAAGAAGTGCAGATAGCGAAAGAAGATTAAGTTGTCGTCTACGTAAAAAAGGGAAGCGAAACGTAAATAAGATAAAGTGTACGGAAGATGAAGACACAAAATGATTTAATAAAGATAATAAAGCGTTACTTTTTTAAAAGACTTGGAAAGAAAAGAAAGCGAATAGGATGACAATGTCCAAACAACAAAATGACAAGAAAGAGTAGTTGGAAATGCCGTAAAAAGAAGTCGCGAAGAGATGAAGCAAAAAGAACACAATAGGATTGAAGAAACTATATTAGCATAAACATGCTCGGACCAATCTTAAAAAAAAATAGTAGAACTGCTCGTCATAACGAGTAAGAGCGTACAGGTAACAGCATGTATATAATGTAGTAGATGGTTGGCGTGCATACAAGAGGAATCTGGCCTGGCAAAAGGGCAGCAAAGAAAGGCCGTACTTGTCTTGCGCAAACACGGCCAGTCATGCAAGAAACTAGTACAAATACACTTAAGTCCAAAATAAACCACTCCAAAATATGTAAATACTTTGCCAACTATCTCAAAGGTTAATCGCATAAAAATGAAGTTTCTTGAATTAAAGTTAAACTGTAGACTTACAGACTTCTACTAATATGGTTCCTGTGTGCGAATATGTACCTGCAAGTGACTCGTGGATTCCGTATCTAAATGGCTGCCAGTGATCAAGTACACGCAATTACATCCACCAGCAACTGACAAAAAGCGAGATACGTAAGTCACCGCGACTGATGATGGAGACTCGCACCCACTTTCGCCAGTCCGCTCTCGCAATGATTCACCCTGTAACGAGCTCGCGCGGAGTGGCATTCATAATGACGAGGGGCGCAAATAGAAGGTGACCCACAAAAACCAAATGTTTCTGGCACCAACGTTTCCAAACGAGGTTGTTCCTCCATGTCCGTTACTTGCAATTTATAAATGATTTAAATTAAAAAAAAAAAACACGTTCAATGACAGATACTCCTAACGAAAGAGGGCAATAATGTTGCACGTTTTAATAGTTATCAGAAACATTCTCAACATTTTTTAAATTCATTTGTATTGTTAATCCCTATTATCGCCTGGAAAGGGAATTTAAATTACACGAAATAATAACGTTGATAGTCTACGTCACCAAAGATGATGGTCTGGGTCAAGGAATTCTGCTTACAGCTGGTGTCCAACTTACCTGTAATAAAAAACGTAGCATTAGAAACTTAATATCTTACACACTATTATCATACACTTATTGGCTAGGAGCATTCGTTTTACTATTATTCTTTATTTGAGTGCTTTTACGGGTAATTATAAGAAATTATATTATGTTTAATGTGTATCTTCCAGAAAAATGAGGAATAGCGGCAGACAGTGTGCGAAGTTGATAGTTCGTTTCATATGTTTTAATTCGCAATAAGTCAAACTTGAACTTCGTTTTAGTACATTAAAAAATTGATATGAAATACAGAACCAAAAAGCTTCAAAACCTTCCGAAAGAACATTTTCAAATGAAAATAATCTCCGGGGATCGGATAATTGGATTGTCGATAGCAACATGCCATGAAGTGAGTATCGGTCCGTGACTCTTGGAAAGCCATCCGACGGTGGCGACGGCAAAATCTCCGCCACAGGCATCAGAGGGGGCCGCGAAGACTCTTCCATCCCGGAAGGCCACGTGCAGCGGAACGACAGAAACTAGTGAAGCTCCAACAGCACACACTTTTTCCCATCATTTGTAACTTTTGCAATTATCAAGAATTCAGAGAGTTCAACGGAAAATAGAACTGCGACAATTTTATGAGCGTAATTTGCTCTTTTTAATAAAAAAATGAAAAATATGGAGCCGTTTTAAGAAAATTTTGAAAATGTTGAAGTTCAATGTAGAGTAACCACAAATCAAAATATTCACTTCAAACTCGCAGGACCTGGAGTTCGGCCACATCGATCGGGGAACATCAATTTTGTAGAAAATGGACTGAACGGTTTAGATACTTATGCTGAACACAGACGGACGAATAGACATACACAGGTTTTGGCGGCAACCAATTTTTCAGTATCAAGGACTTACAAAATGTAAATTCTGACTACACAATGTTTTAGAGGAAGAAATGTACTACATAAACAAACAAGAATTATCCACTTGTTCGATGTGATATCGATCACATCGTGAATAAAAAGTGACATCGGTCATTTCGATGTCACGTCATATACCCACAATACGATTTTCCTGGAGAAAATTCGTCACATTTCGCTGCAGCATTACAAATCGTTGTCTTTACTATGAATGGACGCAATAGGCGAGAAAGTACGAGTAAAAGCTACTAGCGCCACCGTGAGGGATAAGGAGAGCAATGGCCGGGAGAGTAGGCGGGCGCAGAGATGGTGATAATGTAGGACAGCCGTCGGGGTGGTGATAATGGTAATGGTGGCGGTGGTAGTCGGGCTTGTGGTGGTGACGGTAAGTAGAGGGGGAAGTAGGAGAGGGGGTGGCAGAGGAGGTCTGCATGATGCAGGACTCGGTGGTGGTACTGGAAACGCGCTCGAGTCAGCGGAAGAGGCATAGCTGATGCGGTAATGATTGAGAACTCCGCAGAGGAACCCGGCTGCACGATCGGAGATTGGAGGATATTGTGGACAGAGTGCGAAAGTGTGCGGAATTGGAAGGAACACATTCAAGAACGAAAGGGAAATAGCTAAAGACGGCCAACAAGGAAGTGAATAAGAGGCACACTGAATGTGGTAAACGAGATAATACGAAAAGTGGTTTTGATGTTGAGGGTTATTTATAAAGTGAATGGGAGACAAATGGGGAAAGTGCAGCAAGAAAAGAAATATTTCGATAAATGTGAAGAGAAGCGGAAATACACAAAGTGAAACGTAAAGAACCGAGTCGAACACATCACATCGGAAAGGAGCACATCGCACTAACCAAATTTGTAGAAATGTCCACATTTTTGCGAACACATTCATAGAAGTGAAGTACTTCTCGAGTCTTCCGTATGTTTGTGAAGTGTTTTTTCTGTCTTGTTGAGAACCTTACCTAACATAATACTGGATATCTGGTTTGCTACGATGCAGGTCATTTTCAGTGGCACATTCTCATAATTCACCAAAAAGTCCTTATCAAGAAGAGACTCGTCAAAGTAACCTACTACATATGTGTACTTCTTTATCTTATAAACATCCGAAACGGTATCCAAGTCATTCGCACAGTTTGCAAACAGTCCATACAATTACATATTTACCAGCAATCAATATTTAATCAGACGAGCACCGTTAGAAACGTTCCAAATCACCATTTCACCGAGCACCAATCTCCGTATCGCAAACTCGGCACCAGGCACCCAAACGCAACTCTAAAAACTAAAAACGAGTACTACCACAAACAAGTTCCAATACCCGGACGAGGCGCGGGCGCACGTCATCCGATGTTCCGCGAGCGCCAAACAGGTCGCAGTCGGCGGCGCGGGAGGCGGAGGGCGAGGGTCCGTGGGTGGCGGCGGCGGGCGCACTGAGCGCGCGGGGCGGGCGGGAGGGACGGGAAGGCAGACAGCGGCGGTGAATGGCGGCCGCGGCAGCGGTGGTGGCGGCGCCACCACCACCGCCGCCGCCGCCGCGAGGAGAGCCCGAGATTCAAACAGGTGCACGGCGCAGCGGCGGCGGCGGCGGCGGAGGCGAGGAGCTCGCAGCCTCCCGCCGAGAGGCCCGCTTGCTCCGTTGGATGAGTAGTCGTGCCTCGGCGGCGGAGATGACGGTGGCGGCGGCGCTGGCTTCGGTGCCGGTTGAAACCTGACAACGCCGCTTCGTTATGGCCAGTCAGTCAGGCGGGTGGGAGGAAGGGAGGGAGGGCGGCGGGCCGGGGCGGAGGGCAGCGGGCGGCGGGCGGCGGCGGCGGGAGAGCAGGTTTGTGGTAATACCTGGAAGGTACGGGCGGGCAGACAAGCGGCAGGGGCGAGCGGGCAAGCGAGAACAGGTTTTTCTTCGGCTCCGCTCCATCCTCCAGCGCCTCCTCTCTCCGAAGCCGCCGCCTCCGCCGCCTTCGCTGCACAGAGCTGTGCGGCGTTTCCGATGCCCCCGGCAGGCAGCGGCGGCGACGAAGGCACCGGCCCGGTGGCGTCCCAGGCGCCGTTCTCACGCCCTCCCCCCCGCCCACCCGCGCCAACAATACGTATCCCGCACGCAATAATTACGCGCGCTAATCCGAGAAGAAGAGCGTCCCGGAGCATCGGCTCCACCGCACCCGCGGCTGCTGCGCATACGGTTAACCCGCGCGGGAAACTTATTAAAACGCGAACAAATTAAAATCCGCCTCCGGGCCATAATTACGCCCCCGGGGGAGAGGAGAGGGCGGCGGCGGCGGCGGCGGCGCGGCGCCCCGAGGGCGAACGCCCGTTCCGAGAGCCGCTGCACGCAGCACGCGACGCCGCTGCCGGTTTCTCACAGGGCGGCCCGGCGGCGCAGGCGGCGGCGCGGCAGTGGCCATTACGCGATCGGGATCATTATCGTTTCGGAGCCGCGGCTGCAGCCGCTGGCCGCTGCCGGCGTGGCCCCGAGCGCTTCTCACGGCGAGGTGGCGACGCCGCCGCCGAGGAGGGACCTCCGAGGTGGTGCGGTAGCCGCGGTGATGAAGAAACGGGGATGCTCGTGAAGTTCGACTTCTAATGTTTGTGAGGTAGTAGTACAAGGTGGTAGAGGATCTGTGATGACGGCGAATGTGGAGAGCAAGCTTCTTGCGGAAAGCAGAATGTTTATGTTGTCTACCAGCGTATTGATCATACTGTTTTAACCTAATGACGGTTATGCTGCCATCGACAGCATAAACATTAGACAAAGAAGAAATCGCGGAGTGGCGAAGAGAATGGTTTCCATTGTCGTTCGATTGAGACGTTACCTGTCGGCATAATGCAACACGATTATTAAATGGCTGATTTTATTTTGATTAATAATCGGCTGTCAATTACTCCAGTTGTATTGTTGTAAATGATTTTGTTGCTTAAAGAACGAAACATAAGGAAAACAAAATAGTGTCTCGAGTATTCGATAAATATCATACGCTGTCTGGCATTGGAATATTGGGTGATGATAATAAAGCTGATGGATGTAGTGTTAGTGCTGGTGGTAGAGCCTGTGAGGTAGGAAGTGGCGGTTGTTTTGTAGTTGTGATTGTCGTTGTTGCGGTGGTGATTCTTGTTGATGGTAGTGGCAGTAGAGATGAGGTGGTGATGCTAGTGCTGATGGTGGAAGAAATGTTTATAACAAGAGTGGTGGTGGACTTGCATTAAAAGAGGCGGTGGCGATGTAGGTGGAGAGGAGTCGGCGGTGGAGACGGAGCGCGAGCGGCAGCGCTGTCGGCGCGGCGGCGGAAAAGCGGCTGGCGGGCGGTGGGCGGTGGGCGGGGTGCGAGGGGGCGGGCGGCGGGCGGCGGGCGGCGGGCGGCGGGCGGCGGGCGGCGGGCGGCGGGCGGCGGGCGGCGGGCGGCGGGCGGCGGGCGGCGGGCGGCGGGCGGCGGGCGGCGGGCGGCGGGCGGCGGGCGGCGGGCGGCGGGCGGCGGGCGGCGGGCGGCGGGCGGCGGGCGGCGGGCGGCGGGCGGCGGACGGCGGGCGGCGGAAGCGAGCCTTGAGGCGAGGGACCGGGCAGCGACTGCAGCAGCGGCTACTGTCGTGAACGCTCGGCGCTGAAGGTCGCGGAGAGTCGCCGGCGGCGGCGCTGCTGCACGCGTCCGCTCCGTCTCTTGTGCGTGCGACTCCGCTACCCACGTTTCAAAGCGCGTTTTTTTCCTTTTGTACTTCTCCAGGTTAGTCGTTACTCTTGCAAGACCAACTAGCAAGAAAATACGCTCGCTTTCAAGGTCTCAGTCCCTCATATCATCGATAAGTTAATTTTTTTAGGTAATTCATAAGCTTTCTTGTAAATATAATGGAATAAGTCTGTATTTAAACTTTAAGACTTCTAAGATTTGTTCTCAGTACAGAGTAGTCTAATACTACTATAAAATTTCACAGTTTTTATTTTTGATTTCGTACATGTCTTTTTACTCATGCATAATGTACACCATGAAATATTCGCCAATATTATTGATATAAGACAGTATTCACATGCGAGAAATATTATTACTGCGGTATAGTATTTTGGTATCAGACTTCGTAAATACTGAATGAAAACAAAGAAAGCTAAGATTTGCAAAAAGTATATGCATAAAAATATAATTGCATGTTTTCACTAAGTTCTTCCCTTGTGATTATTTTCCAAGATCTAGTGAATTACGAAATAACTTACAAGGAACTCAAGAATAATGCATTCATCTCTTAAAATACCGCACCAGTAATTCCCCCTAAAGCAAACGATTCAGCAACAGTATTTTCAAACAATGACCTCATCCCTCAGACCATATCGCAACATGCGAATTCGCGAGATGGACTTTGTCAGGCGCCCACACACATCGAAGACTTCGCGTAATTCTTGGCGCGTTCTACAGAACCAATACCAAAAAGTGGAGCAAACTACTCCATGATTTCACAGAAAAGAATGAAGAGGATTCGAAGCTACGGATCTTAAAAGTACTCTACGAAAATTAACTACAACGTGACCGCTGGTAACCATGTAACGAAAAAGCATGCATTCTCAATCTATAAGCTGTATTTCCTTCGCATTTGTTTCCACCGAAAACAGAACGGTTGAGATTTCTTCTCCATTTCTATCCAGCCGCACGCACTAAAATATCATTATAGGATAGGTTTCCTTCAGAATTAATGCCGATAAATAATAGAAGTGGTAGTATTGTAATAAATTTCATTAACGTAAAAGTGATGGCGAGAGTGAGTGCGTGTGCGAGTTCAAGTGCGAGTACGAGTGCGTGTGCGAGTAGGAGTGACAACGCGAATGTGAGTACGAGTGCGAGTGCGAGTAGGAGTGACAACGCGAATGTGAGTACGAGTGCGAGTGCGAGTAGGAGTGCGTGTGCGAGTACGAGTGGAAGTGCGAATGCGAGTACGAGTAGGAGTACGAGTGCAGGTGCGATTGGAAGTGCGAATGCGAATGCTCCAGCGTCAGGCGCGCATCCACCGCGGGCGCCTCGCTCCGCCCTTCTGGGAACCCGAGCGCACGCTTGCTACTGTTTATTTGCGAGAAGTAATTGCTTCGCACGCTCTTCTGGAGCAATTACCTTCGTACTCGGCAAATTTCAGTCAAGAGGCGATTGCCCCTTCTACGCATTTTCAAGCACGAAGTGCGCACGCAATAAAACATATTGTAATAACAGTACTTAGCGTACACAATATTAGTAGCTATATATTTTCGAAAATACTGTAAAAAAACTCCAAACATTCTAGAGTGTGCTTTGTTTGCCCTTCATGTCTTTAACAATCATCCGAATTTGGGAAGGTATAAACATAATAATCACTTGTAATTGAACGAAGGATTGGTGGATAGATGAAGACGTAGTAGGAAAGGCGTTTGCCCAAAGAACTAACCTATCAAATTAGATTCAAAGAGGAGGGGACGACTGCCAACGCTCACTGAACTGGTTTCTCGTGTTTCTGAGAAAGAGAAACAAACCTGCGATGCGTATTATCTCTGAGAAATACAAAACTAGACAACCAAGTCATTTAAAATTCGGAGATAAAATTTGGCAATATTCTGCATTTTTTACTATTAAAAATAATTCCAACTTTATTCGGCACATGCTCATATTAACCATCATCCTGAGCGAAATTCAGCCCTTCAATCGGAACAAATCTGTCCCCAGCCGGCAGAGAATAACAGCAGAAAGTAGCGGCGGTGGCGGTGGCGCCCTGGTGAATGGCCGGCGCTCGGTGGCCGCGGGGGAGGCGACAATGGCGGCGGCAGATGGCCGCGCCGCGGGCAAATGGTGCGCGCATAACGCTCAGGGCTTAGGGGCGGCGTGCACGCACGGGCCTCGCCAGGACTGCCAGGTCACCGCGCCGCGCCGCGAGGCTTTCGCACTGAGCCCAGACCGAGGGAGGCCCGCGAAAGAATGGCCCCCACAGGAGGTGGGGCTAGGGTGGAGGCGGAGAGAGGCTGTGGAGGTACTAGTGGTGCAGGTAGTGCTGGTGTTGAGATGATAATTCACAAGGAAGAACGACTCGCAAGTTCCCTTCATGGATATGCCTCAGGAAACAATGTATGAGTGGCAGATTTAGAACCTGCACAATAAAGAATTGCACGAAGCGTTTGATTGGGAAAGGCCATCATTAGACGTAGCGTGTAATATAGGACACGTGGATGATGAAAATTATTATGGTGGGGGTGATAGTGGTCAGAGTAGAACCTGTGTCAAAAGGAGGTATTCTAAAAATTAACAGTCTGAATTCAAACCAAACTCCAAAAGTTTCCGGCAATACTGGATCTACAACCTTGACTCTTTCCTGTTTCTCACCAATTTCTCCGAGATAACCGCGGAGAAATTTCACTCTCACTACGAACTTCAGTCCGCGACTCCCCAGCTGCATTGGTCCGCCCCCACATTGGGAGCACAAGAGCATAAAGCGAGCGTAAATCCGGCGCCCAGGCCGCCGCCGCCTAACGGTCGCGCGGTGCTAAGTGGGTGGTTTACCTGCGAGCGGCGCGGGCTGGGGGCGGCGGCGGCGGGGGCGGAGGCGGGGGCGCGGCGGGCGGAGGCATTCTCGCGGATCAGCAGGTGTCTGCCGGGGCCCCATTCAGCGCAGGGCGCCCCTTTGGGGAGGGCAACGGGCGCGCGGCGCGGCGGCGTGGGCGGGGGAAAGGAGGGGCGCCGCGCCGAGAGGATTTTTGGCGGCTCGACCTCGTGTAGGCCACACCTATAATTACGGAGTCTCGACACCTGAATTTACGACGGCGGCAGACTGAGGAGAAGAAGAAAGAAGAGAAAAAAATACGCAAGAAAAAGATGTGGGTTGTGGCAGGAAGGGGGGACTAGAACGACGGGAAGAACACACGAGGGTAAAAATGGAAGAATAGAAAAACAAGTGAAGAAAGAGAAGGAAACAAAACAGAAATGTAAAGAATGCAGAAAAAATACTGGAAAGTTTGGTAGGAGGAAAATGTGGTTGGATTCAGAGAGAGAAAAGGGAAAATCACTTTCCTGCCAATGAAGATGTGAAAAATTTCGTAACGAAGTTTCATATGACTCATGGCGTCCCTGTTTGGTTGGCGACTCATCCTCTGGTGGAGTATACCAACTTTCACAGAACTACAAGAATTTCTCGATTTGACGGCCATGAGATGGATGCGTAACATCGATACACGCTCTAACGTAGTCAGCGCTGAATAATAAAGACAAGAAACTTACTTTATGGCATTATCTGTGGACAGGTCATCCTCTGAAGTTTCTTTACTTATGATATACCAGTCAATGATACGAAGTTGCCAACCATTTATTTTGAACAAAAAATTGTAAAATAAGAAGGCCAAAAAACGGGGGAAAACTGAGATCACGTCAGAGAAGAGTATTGGAGAAGAAATTCCTAAAATTAGTAGAATAGAAATGGCAAGAGGAAATAAAAGAGAAGAAATGTTTAGATTCATGAACATTGAGAAAGTTAAACTTTAAAAAAATATAAATGATCCTGACCATTAGTCTTGAACCAGTGCATCTGTTAACAATTAACAGTGGTGAAGCATATTACTACTTAATGAGAAGACATAAAGGATCGCCAAGAGGGTGGAGCTACGGGAAGAGAGTGAAGGATGAAAAGAGAAAAGAAAGGGCGGGAGAGGGCGCCGGCAGGGAGGAAGCGTCGGCGAGCGAGGAGAAGAGGGCAGGGCAGGGCGTGTGCGCCTCGAAAGGCGCCCCGCCCCCACCGCGCAATTGTTTCCGAGCGCGCCGCCCCAGGGGTGCGGCGCGGGTGGCGGAACAGGCCTATTTCGAGGGCGGGGCGGGCTTTCTTTCGCTCTGTCGGGAGCCGCCCCGCGGGCACCGGGCGACCCCGTGACCTCCACCGCCCTGCCCATAGCCCTCCGCCCCGCAGCGCACAGGTAAGGCGCGACTCTCACAACAGCCTGCTCGCGAACACGGCCACCGCCGGAAAGGTCTCAGGGGTGAAAGTTTAAATATTATTTGATAGAGTTACCAACGAAATATCGAATCATTTATTCTTTTATTCAATCAAAATTCAAATATTGGTATTTTTGTTATCGATTAATATCAATAATTATTAATAAAATTCACAATTATAAGTATTTTATGGAACATTTAAAAAATGTTCCCTACGTTTTCAATTTGTTACATTCTGGTTGAATCCAAATTTATTTTCTTCTAACATCAATTTATAATGAAGTAATTAATAGGAAATATGTAAACTTCGTTCCTTAATTAAATACCACTTCAAAACCAGGATGCTTCTACGAAGCCTGAAGGGGAGAAAAAATGCACTATAAGTAGTAATTTGGGAGTAACATTGAATAGATACTGAAAAACAATGGTCTGTAGCCATACGACTGGACTGAAGCCATCCTTAATACGGAGACAATAAATCAGTGGTATGTGTTTATAATTTGGAACGGTCACAAACCATATCAGAATTATTTGGTGTTAACATTCTCAACACACCCAGAAGAAATACCCCATATAGTAATTCCAAATTTTGACACGATGATCTCCCGTAAAATGTACCTCGAGATAAGTACAGCAAGTCATTATTTACAAAGATGTTATAACAGTTTCCGTCAGCAGTTGTGATAGACACCTCTCTGAATCTAAAAAATACGAAAACTCGGATAAAGCAATTTTCCTTTTTTTCTCCTCACATATAGAACAAAAGTCAAATTTCTGGGGTAGAATATTCTTATCAACTGTTCTTCGAGAATAATGAACAATTTAACAAGAAGAAAATGTAATATCAGTTACAAATAAACACGCAACGCATGCAGTAGTAAACAAATATCTTCATGGCCCAATTATCCTTTTTACAGTTTCATCCCCACTCTTCTTCCACGAGAGTTACGGAGCCATTCACAGGCGGGCCATTCAGCATCCAGCGTACAGAAGCAGGTCGTAAACGCCCGAAACCAACCTCTCTTTGACTGCTGTATGTCAGCAACGTGTGGGTCGGGGAGGATCCAAGGCGAGCAATGACTCACTCTCCGCACGGCTATTGGGAATCATTCGAGAGAAAAATGCCAGCTCCCGAGTCCCAGACGAGCACTATGGCGCGCTGCGCTGCGTCCGGACAATGAAAAAGCGCCTCGCGGCCGCCGCCGCCGCGTCAAATTGGAGGCTGGCTGCGGCAGCACGGACTCAAAACAACTCCCACAGAATTTTCAGCACATGCGGCTGCCTGCCTCGGGCAATTCAATGACCTACCATAAACAATCATACATCCCGATGCAAAGATAACAAATGGTACTGGACTCAGTAACTCACCACAATGATCATGTTATTGCCGCATAATGGACGCGAAATGTACCGCCGAAACCGAAACAATGCTTGTGAAAAGAGTTATTGTATTGCTTTATGTAACGGTCGCTTAATGTTATTTCGAACGGGAATGATCTGTTGGTGTCACGAATGTAATGATGAGTGCAAGAAGGCGTTTTATTTTCCAGAATGAAAATTTCATGTAAACAAACCCATTTTGTTCGTAATTTTTAAAATGCATATTGTTTCCTAATAAAAACCTCAGATAAATAATTCACTCTCGAGTTTTCATATTTTGAAAATGTATTTGTTTTTTTATCTGTCCTGTAGATTAAAATATTAAAATGAAACTTTCAAAACGTTCAAATACAAATTATGCTCAAAATATTAGTACTAAATGATGGATTTCAATATAACATTTTCCACAAAATACGTGAAAAGGCGACCACAACGGCGTACGTGGCGGTCGTGAAAAGGCGTACGTGAAAAGGCGTACCAGACATTACATTTATTCAATACTACACTATAAATACGTCATTCAGAAAGGGGGGAAGCTGTGTTCGATGTGGTAACGATACCGGATTGCTTGTTGTACTAGGTATAAAATTGAAATTGATGATCCAAGGAATTTTAACACGGTGTATTTATAATACAATTAGTACACGAGTAAAGGAAACATTCCAATGATTTATTAAAAATCTGAACCAATCACCCAGAACAATAAACTGTCTGTACATTACCAATGCGACTGAGCATGTCCCAAGTTCATTACACAATCACAGTTCACGGCAATACGCCAGATGCAATGCGCACATCCTGCCTAGTGAAGCTGCAACAGCGCTCCAGCTAATTAAAGAGCAGAAACTCTGTACGCTGCGGTCGTGCAAGGCGGAAGGATCTTAGCAACGCAGATGGTAGCGCAGTGCCTTCACAATTTCCATAATCACTGTCACCGCCGCAATTACAGACTCCAACAAGGCAAGTCGTCACGTAGCGGCCAATGCATCTCTACGCTTCAGAATACCGGTGGCAGTGATGGTGACTGGAGATCTGCACGGCGTGCCATTTGCTCGCTCGAACTCGCTCGAGCATTTCCGACTCGAGTAGCGTATATTCGAGCATCCTGTGCTCGCTCGCGGTGGGTGAGCCCACAGCGGCGACAATTTCCACGTATTGGAGCCTCGGCATACGCAACGCGTAGACAGAGGGTCTGCGAGTGTGATGTAATCGGTCGTGTTTACAGTGTGCCGTGGCTTCAAAAGCAAATTAAGAGGATTATGAAAGCTTACATTCGCCTGGTGATGACGCCCCAACACAGAAGAAGAAATCTAAAAATAATAATGATAAGAGGAAGAGGCTTCACACATTGTGAAATTCCAAAGAGTTTCTTCAGATTTGAGAAGTTTGTATGTTAACAAACAAAATTTTCCGCGAGAAAACAATTTTCAGATGTTTTTGCAAACTTCAATTCTTTTATCACGGACACGTTTTTGTTTTAAAAATATTGGGAAACGAGTAACGATGAACAGTAAAGTAGAATTTGAAAAAAAAAAATATAGTAATATGAATATTATTTACCTCCGTAAATAAAGTTAAAACCGTTTGCAATCGGTAACGGAATTTTTGGGTTTGCACTGCAATTAACTTGCACAAATTTGTAGAATAATGAATTATTTTAATTTAATTTGGAAACGTTTCTAATAATCAAATGGTACTAGAAACGTATTTTTACTCTTTTCGTTTGAGCAGCAGCACATCATTACTGCACTTTATCTAGATCGATAGAGTTTTTAAAAAAATCAGAAATAATGTATTATTCCTATTTAAATGTTTCAATCACTGTACTATTTATTATTTTTATTTGAAGCGTATTATTTCCATGCATTAGCATAAACTGTCGCGTTAATTTCGTACCCACATCTTATTTTAGCTCATATGGCCATCGTCCGTATTTTAGCTCATATATGCACATCGCCTCATTGTGGCCCACTGCCCGTGAAGCGTCATTGCCGTCCTACGTAAGACTAGCCCGCGACGTTCCCCCTCTCACCGAGCATCGGATGCTCAGGTTTGAAGGCCGAGCATATTCCGCTCGATGGGTCGCGACCGAGCAAAACTTGCCCCACTGGCCTGACGCCTAGTGGATTCTCTGCGAACTGCCGCGATACTCGAGCAAAATCGTCTCTTGCTGGACTCTAATGGTGACCTAACGCTAACAGCGCATGAACGTTATGCGAGTAAAAAAAAGCTCACGAATCATGAAAAAGAGACACAAAACAATGAACATTTCTAGGTATTAAAATAAATTTATACTAGATAAGTCACAGAAGATACAGCTACATTTGTACCATTAGATTTTATCTAGCATTACGTTAGTTTCAATTGGTATTTTAAGAAAACTCCCTGTCTCTAGTTACCTAGAATGCAAGGTATCCATATAAGCCTATACGTCCCAAAATGAATTAACAAATCTGCAACTCCACAAGTCTACTGTAGAGTTAGATTTTTCTTAAGGATTCTTCCTTTCCCTCCCCTCTCAATTCCACTACTCACTCAATTTTCATGCTCATTACTCTTTACATCATTACTCATATCTAATAACAATAATTGTTACAATTTTAACGTCGTTCCAACTCAATGAAGACAAATAAGTTGAGGCAATATGACTTATCTGTGAACTCTTCGTATTTTATACGATTCACAATAAACGTGTTCTGCCACTAAACACTGTTCGACAGATGATTATTTTTGTTCCTTTATTATGGTTTTCTGACTCATGATGTTGACAGCAGTTGCGGAGCACAGTACCGATAACAAACGATTCTTTGGGTCGCGTCTTAGGTTTCGGTTCCCAATGAGTAAACAGGATTTGGGTTCCTTTCCTCTCGGCTATTTTTAGTTTCGAGCAAACATTTTCTTTCTTGGACCGCGCAACAGCTATGAAACTGATATCACTACTTGTGGCCTACGAGAAGCCCCATTTCCGAGCTTCTATCATAATTTTTATTATTGTTTATTTAGCTCCCCTCCTACAAATATATGTTGTACTTCCGGATTTTAAACGACTACAAAAATATTGATTCGAAACGTAAAAGATATCGACTTAGTTAACAATACTAAGAAAACACATCTATCATCAATATATTATCACTAATCCTTAGAAGAGTGCCGGTGATTCGTTAACAGAAGTAACAGCAACAAATAATGTTCGGCCATTATTGAAATGTAAATTATGCTGCAAATAATAATAAATTTCATAAGATTATATTGTTTTAGAGATAATCGTTCTATTTGTACTTAAAACATGTTGGAAATGATAACATGTGCATTTAAAAACAATGCAAAGACAAAAAATGTAAAAACTATTTGTTTTATTAATCAAGAATTTGTTTGCAGAAATTTACAGGTAGAAAACGAGAAATGAATACTTTCTGCAAGCGAATGTTCGACGAACGCCCACTAGGCATGAAGCACGCGTCATGGCGAATCAGGCAGCGAACCGAAGACCCAGCACATGGTACTCTGGAGCGCGCTTCCGCTCGGCGTCAGCGCCGCCGTCGCCGTCGCCACCCGGCAGCAGCAGCCGCCGCCCCGCCCCGTCCGGCGCGTTCCCATCGTAACGATGCGTCAATTAAGGAGCGGCGGCGCAGACAGACGCGGCGCACTCGCGTGCAGAATGCAGCGCTCCCGGCGGAGCATCGGCAGATGCGCACCGCCGCCTCGTTACGATGACGCGCCGCGGCCACCGCCCGCCCGCCCGCCAAGAGGGGTGGAGGAGGTGGTGGCAGCGGAAGAGCTAGATCGGAGGAGGAGCGGTGGAGGGAGGATCACTGACAGAGGGGGTGCGGAGGATGAAGAGGTTGAGGTGGCAGAGGAAGTGGATAGGGTAGATGAGGAGTGGGGGCGGATGTGAATGAGTGCGTGGGGGTAGAGAGGGTGAAGGAGTTGGAGGGGAGGGGGGCAAATGAAGCAGGGGGAGAAGAGGTGAAGAGGGCGAAAGTGGAGAAGGTGGAAGCAGAAAGATCAGAGGTGGATGAGTAGGAGATGGAGGCAAAGAGAGTGGAGGAGCCGATGGGTGGAGGAGGCGGAGGCGGCATGGGTAGTGATAGTGGGCCCGGAGAGAATGAAGGGGTGAGGGGTGAGGGAGGAAGCTCAAGAGGTAGTAAAGGTGGAGGACGAATAGGAGGCAGCAAAGGCAGAGAGTGCGGAGACTCTGGAGGGGACGAAGACTAAAGAAGACTAAAGAAGTAAGGTCGAAGAGAAGCAGAGAGAGGGGGATGCGAGATGGTCAGAGAGGTCTTAGGGAACGAATGGTAGGAGGTGTCAGAAGGGTTCTGAGGAGAGCGGACAGGCAGCAATATCCCGACTGCATCCCGCGGTGAGGTTTCACTTATTCCAGCATCCAGGTTAATACTCTTTCACTTTTGGCTACCTGAGAAGGCATAGTCCGATTACATACCGACCGATGTTTCGGGAAGAGGAAGGAGGAAACAATGTAATCTAGTTTCCATCCTTAAGTAATGCAAACAGACGTTCCCCCGCCAATCAAGGGAAAACCTCTAACGCAAGTGAACGTGGCAAAATTTTAGGAACTGTGTATGTTATCTAACTATATCATAATTATTCTACTTATGCATATTTTTATGGAAGACCAAGACCCCCTAAACCCTCCATATTGGAGCAGCCTACGACATACGTTGAAACCAGCTAAATTAAGAATACTCAGTTTAATTCCAAAATAACTAGCTTTTGTTTTCTTTCAGTCTGATCAGTTCAATACAAATGAACAACCTTAAAACGAACATTTATTCTTTTTCTGTTTCATGTTCTTCAAATATGTAAGTGAAAGGGCTATCTTGGAATCGGTGATACCCGGGCAAGCTTTTCCTTGTATTCACGAGGAAAAGGGATGCAATCAGACCTTTGGCAGCTGAGGCAAGGAAGGAGGGCTGTGATGGTGGTCAGGGTTGGGAGAGCGGAATCAAGTTCGAGCAGTGGGGTAAAGAATGTTGAGTTCAATAATGGATTTTAAGCGAAGTTGGAAAGCAAGTAAATTATAATGTGGTATATGTGTGTGATATTCGGATGTACACTTTACTCTCTTCCAAACATTAATTTACATATTTGTAAAAAGGTGGATGAATTATAAATGTCGGTAGTAGAAAATCAACTTTTACAAACCGATATATTAAAATTCTATGTACTAGGTAGGTACTTGAGGAACTCTGAACAAATTCTTGTATTTAAAACAAAGTGTTCTCTCGAATCCTATTATTTCGTATTCAGTTCTCTAGAGTTTACATTGTATGAAAAATGCTGGACCAAATTCGAATATTTAAATTTTAGGGTCTATTCATGACGCAACTGTTCTTGTCAAAGAATTTTCGATTTTAATAACCAAAACTACGTACATTTCGGCCAAAGCCAGAGTTGTTTTTATGGCATGCGTTTGTAATGGGCACAACATTTTCAAGGAAAATGGAAATGAAAGAATTAAATTTATGATTATGTCATCAAGTTGGTAATAGGATGTTTTCTCATGTGAATGGATTTCCCACAAGGCAATAAAGGAAGGAACGGATTTCTCAGAACGAAATAAAGGAAGAAAGTATTCGAATGAAAACGAAAGAGAATTCCGTTGAGAACATGTAGCAGCAATGACTCAGAATAATTGTAACAAATTTCACATACTGTCGTTACACATGTGACACGACACTGATCGGTAAGCAAATCATTATGCACTGGTTTTTGACAAGTTTCGTTCTGACGAAGTCAACGAGAAGTCGCGTATACGCCGAACACCAGTCCATGATGAGTTGCCTAACAATCAGGACAAATGTCACGTTACCCACATGTCCATTGGCAAAAAGTGATCATCTTCAACCTCCCAACCTACAATCGAAGTTTGTAGCATTTATTCAGAAACACATGACTTGCTGAAAAGGAAAGTAATCGTGTGTACCCCAACCTCACGACAACGGGGGCGATAAAAACGAGTTCACGGAGAAACAAGACGCCACAGTAGCGAGGTCACAGTCAACAGAGAGTAACGAAGGTGGCGGGGACGGACGAAGTCGCCTTAGAGACGGCGGCGGCGATGCTACAAAGGGTGGCGGCCGCCGGGGGCGGTGGCGCCGGCTAATTGCGCTTCCTCAGATAAGCCGCGCCGGGAAGAACAAGGGACGCTGACACTCGTCCGGCGCCGCGCCGCTGCCGCTGCCAAGGCGGCCAGCGACCACGGCAAGACATCACAAGTCGCGATGGAAAATTCTGATAAGCGATTCTCTCGTTATGAAACAACTTATTGGTCTCCCCGCGCAATTATTTTAAGATAAAAATCTCATCCGTATCATTGATGGATACAGTATTACATGGATCTTTTAATATACTATTTTCCTGGGCAGCAAGCATACACTACATATTAACGGTAGCATGGAAAGCAGTAAGAAACTAGCAAGTCTATTGTATTGTGAAAACATGCTTCAGCTTATGAATAAAAATAATCCAATGTTGGAAATCTTTTATCAAATGTCGGTTTGGTGAAACAGTATTTAAACCGAGTGAATGTGAAGTCGCAAAAGTCACTATATGCGTACTATCCGTAAAAACATTAAATCCCTTAGCACTTTGGATTTAGGAAGAATTCATTTTCAGTTATGAAATCTCAATATTATTATCCTTTTTAAATATCTTGTTGTAAGCTAGCAATTCATCCGAATAGCCAAAGTCACATCAGTCTTACATAATGATTTTAATTTGAAAGTGTAGTGATAAAGTAACGAATGCAGTTTTTAAAAGTTGTTCGCCTCTAGAATTTGTATGCCTACCATTTATTTGCGGGTCACAAGTCCTGAACTCCATACGAGGAAATCAAATATGATTCTAAAAAAACAAAAGAAATCGATGAGCGAGTCATCGCGTGACTGGATGGCACATCCGCTGTTGACATGGGAAGATACGAAATAACTGCAAACGCTAACCTCGGTAACCACAATTTAGTTACAACTAGTTCAATATTTCTACACCACATTCACATTTGCTAAGTTAATACTTAAACAAATTTAAATCAATTAATTGTCAGTTCACATATTACATCAACAAAATACTCTGAAAAAGCGATATTTATTCTTGACATTTCTCTTTTAGCATTTACCATATATTTTTTGAAGACGAATTTCTCGTCGTGGCCTATGGGTGTGGCAATGTCACACGCAGAGCGTTCCAAAATTCTGACCAATGAATCTTTCCAATAATTACACATGTAAGTAGATATAGTTAAGTTGTGTCACACTATATTGAAGGGCATGGCCATAGGAAATAGTTTAATTTGAGTGAACTGGTGCAATTTTACTTTAAATTACACTTTACTGAAATTTAAATATAATTTTTTGCAGTTGCATTTTTTCCAATTTAATTTTTTACAGAAACAATGTATTATTTCACATTAGCTCCTCGAAAACTACCCCTTAAAATTCAAACATAATGAATTCTGCGCACAATCTAAGAGCACGTAACACTAAGTGTTGGAAATCCCTGTCCCCCCCCCCTCTCCGCATTCAAGATGGAAACCAATTGGCGAGCAGCTCGGAACCAGCAAACCTAACAAGCGCGTCGGACTGCAGCGGTCTACAAGAAAGCTCTTTTGTCTGTTCTCCCCTCAGAAGGCGACGATAAAGTCATACTTACAAAAGAATATTGCACGCTTCCTTTCTCTCACTTGAAAAGAAGACGTCATGAAGAGCAGGTGCCCGAAATAAAGTTGTTTCCAGACTGCTGGCACTCTCCTCAAGAAGGCACCCCGGTCGCCCTTACGCGTTAGGCAAGTGTCGAAAGTGGTATTTTTAGTGGCTCCGTAACGGGCATTCCGAGAAGGCCAACGCTGGCGCCCCAGTGCTCCCGTCCCGACGGCCGGTGAGGGCGCTGCGGAACAACGCATTGCCGGCGGGGCAGCGTGCCCGATCGCCTTGGCCCACGACGCGATTTTCGTGGCGCAAGTTGCACGCGGAATTGATGACATTTACTTCACAGAATGGCACTGCCCGCCGGAAAATTACTGGCTCTAATTTCCTCTCCGTTTCTTTCGTATGAGCAGGTGAAATAATATGAACAATAAAAAAAGCATCAACGCCAAGAGTAAGTCTTCTTCGGAGTGTTTCGTATTTCAAGCTTTTAAAAATACGTCAGTCCACCTTGTCAAGACGATCTGTTTGGATCCTCAGGTTTGCTTTCAGTGCCATACCAAGTTTTTTGAAAATATTTTCGTGTTTCTTGGCCGCGGAAGCCTACGTAATCATAATATTTTCGTCTATTCATCGCACAATGAAGGGTCATTGCGTATGTCATTCTTTAATTTCTCTATTATTTTTTAAATACCCAGATTATTGCGTTTCATCATTAAAAATAATTTCGTAAGTATTTAAGCAGTGGACACCAAACATTGAACAAGCCGATCAGGAATACGTTAGTGACCACTGTCATGGGCTTTGTAGCTTACAATATTTTCGAACTTCTCCGTGCCATCACGTTATTTGATCCGTGAGCATCCCCTAAACTTTAGTCCCTAAAGCACAGAAACGAACGGCACTCCTTATTTCAACATAACGGAAACTTTATTTCTGACGGTAATACATGTCGATGTTTCTTAGTATTTTATTCTGTTAATGAATCAGTTCTATTACTCACACCTCATACTTACTACAGTACTACGACCAATAAAAACATACAAGAAATTGTTTAAGACAAGGCTTTGAGAAGTTCCAGAATACACACAAGTTCTTCCCATTCAGCGGGCGATTTTTTTCCCCTTTTTTCGTTAATTTTCTAAGTTACTATACTACAACATATACAACGCAACGCTGCATGATGCTGCGAGAAGAGCAACACGTGTGACAATAAAAGAGAGAGCACAAAAGAAACATCTGCCTCCCGAAATCAGCGGTTCGTTTCGAACAATAATTCCGAACTTGTTCCCGTTTTCGGAAGTGGTTCGCCTGCCGCGCCAGCGCGCGTTTGGCTAAACGACAGTAAAAGGTTTGCGAAAATAATTACCGCAATGCAAATGCGCGCGCGCATCAGATGCGCACCGGCCGTGAGGGCGCGCTCGCTCGTTCGTCGAGCCTCGTTACTCCTCCAGGAGGCGCTGGCGGCGCAGCGCAAGCACCCAGCGATTTAATGAAGTCCGCGCCACAGAACGGGCCGTGAAACATTACACCATAAAGGAAAATGTATTCATGGCGTCTGATGAGACAGCGTGCAACGGTGGGGGCGGAAGCGGGGGCGATGGGAGGGGAGGGGAGGGGCGAAGGAGGCAGCGAAGGTGTGCTAAAGACTGACGTCGCCGTCGTCACTATGATGGCGTTTGTGATGATGTTTGATGTTTGCTGGTCATGACAGAAGAGTCGGTATTGTATTAATCGTGTTGGTAGTGATGTGAAATGTCGGTCATGGCGATGTTGTCATGGTATTGGTGATGTTGGTTGTGTGGAGGTAGTGTTGATGGCGGAGGTGGTTGTTACGGAAACGCTTTGAGAGTCAGAAATGGAAAAAGGGAGAAGTGCGTGAGGCCGGAAGTGCACAAGAATGGAAGAAGCCGTGAAAGCTTCAAAAACACATTAGTACATTCGGAATGAACTTAGATGGTAGGGAAGAGATGAATGCAACAGAAAAGATGCTAAGGACGCAAATTGGGAGAGGCGGGTGGTAGACGTGAAGTAATTGAAAATTAATGAAGACGTACGGCCGTGGGACTTGTAAAAATAATACAGGCAGGAACTGAAACGCTAGGTCTGGAAGTGGCACGGTAGTGTGTGTGACTGACAGAGAAAAGCATTAAAGTATGTAACATAGGAAGGTAATAATAGCAGCCGGTAGCTGCTCGAGTAGAAGAGGGTGGAGAAAAATAGGGGGTGTCGGTGTCAAGAGTAGAAATGAAGCAGAAAAAGAAAGTAGAGGCGGCGTCAGATGGTCTGTGGCGGTCGGAGGTGGGGCGTAAAGCGAATGTCAGGGACTGGGGAGCAGGAGCTGGTGAAGTGGGCGGGACCAGAGGACGTGAGCAACTGCGACAGCCGAGATAGGGACCGGGAGTGAAGGCCGGGGGTATAGAATTGGGGGCCGTGACAGTAGTAGGGTGCGGTGGCAGAAGCGGGGAGCAGTTAGCTGAAGCGGGGAAGAGGTGGCAGAAGAGAGTGATGTTGTCAGAAGCGGGGGGTTGGTAGCAGAAGTGGGGAGGAGTTAGCAGGAGCGGGGGAGAGGTGGCAGAAGAGAGAGAGGTGTTGGCAGACGCGGGGAGTAGGTAGCAGAAGCGGGGGAGAGGTGGCAGTAAAGAGAGCTGTTGTCAGAAGTGGGCAGGAGTTAGCAGAAGCGGGGGAGAGGTGGCAGAAGAGAGAGGTGTTGGCAGAAGCAGGAAGTATGTAGCAGAAGCGAAGGTGAGGTGGCAGAAGCGGGAGGTGGTAGAAGCGGGGAGAAGTTGGTAGAAGCGGGCGAGAGGTGGCAGAAGAGAGAGTTGTTGGCAGAAGCGCGGAGGGGCAGTGACAAAAGTAGGGGGCGGGATAGAAGCAGGGGTGGGGGGGCAGAAGCGGGGGCGACGGCTGCAACCCGCGGGAAGAGGGGCGTGAACAGCGGCTGAACAGAAGTGGAGCCAGAGGCTGGAGGGGAGGGGCGGGTCGCCACCCGCGACCGAGGGCGGGGCTGGAGCGGGGCTGGGGGTCGGGCGGAGGGCAGAGGCGGTGAGGGGGATGGTGTGGCGGCGCGTCGGGAAGCCTCGTTCTTCAATCCACTCAGTCATCGTCAGCGCAATTCATAAGCGCGCGCGGCGCGGGAGGGGGTGGGGATGAGCAGCAGGCAGTTAGCAACGGCGCAGTGACTTAATTGCGCTGGGGAACGACCGTGGTTCGAGAGTTCAAGTACCGACGCCTGCGGGTGCGGAAGATTCAAGCAGAACTCATAGAGGGTGCTCGCAAAATTAGAGAACCTACATGGAAATGAAACTTCCGTCTTGCTTTCAACATCCCTCAAATTAGTATCTGCTTTATATTTTAACCTTTGCAAACATTCACGTAATGCACATTTTCTTTATTTCCGTGCTCAGTAAATATTTCCGTGTTAATTATTCGTTTACGAGTAAAATCATAAAGGACCCGAGTAAAATAATAATTATATAAGACTTGAAATACCTCATTACTAGAATAAGTTCTTTTGGCGGGAATTATTATATTTAATTACGATGTTTATATTAAGTTGGCAAAAAGAGGTATGATACCAAAGATTTTTTAAGCTCTAGTAATTGGTACCAGACTTCTAGAATTATGGAGACAACCTAATCCGATATAGTAATCGCTTCGCAATTGAAAACAAACAACAGCTATTCGGAGCTGATAGTTCATAAAGAGATTGTCAGCTTCATTTGCTACTTCGCAAAGTCAACTTTATATCGTCATGGGCTGCAATACGAGCACAACTATAGAAATGAAGTTTTGGGATAACATCTTTCTAATTTTCATTGGCGGTTGAAATACAAAAACGGCACTCTTAATAACCGACTGATTGTGGAATAAGCATTACTAAAAAAATGCATAAGAATTCTAATCACAATGATCATTATAGAATAAGTAATCATTTATATTTTCCGAACAGCGTCAATTTTCCAACACATGAACGATACAACTGATTTTTAATTACTTGTGAAAACTAAAATAGGTCAGCAAATTTTGAATAATTACGTTTTTGCAATTTCACTGGAATTATAGAGAGCTGCTTTATAGAGAAGAACTAATAAAGAACTAAACAAGATGCAGGAAACAGCGTTTAAGAATTTAATAAAATAGCGTTTACCAGTTCCAGGCATGTGGAAATCCAATATAATATTTGTACAGCTCAAACAATAACATACATAACAGTACTAAAATAAAATAAATATAGTTTATATATTTAAAAATCAAATGAATGGGTGAAATTGTTGAAATGGGCTCATCAAAAATACATATCCGCCCAAACATTCAAGGTTTTCTATCAGCCAGAAGATGTTTACTTTGAGTTGCAAGAATCCACGTAACACTGAGAGCACAGAAAATGATTTATAAATTAAAAATAAATAAATAAATAAATAAATAAATAAAATAAAATAAAAGGGGTCAAACGAGCGGCAACTCACCTCCGGAATTCAACTCGTACATCTACCGCTCCCGGAGGGTGGTGCACGCACGCGACTGCTCCGCAGAGGCGGCCAGAGAGCGCGCGGGGGCGGCGGCGACGCTGGCGGCGGGGGCGGAAGGGCGGCGGAAGTGGCGGCGACAGCTATAACAGCGGCGGCGGCAGTGGCGGCGGCGGCAGCGCGGGAGGCGGGCGCTAGAGACAACAGCGGACACGGAGGCGGCAGAGGCGACGGCGACGGCGGCTGCGCGACGCGACGCTGCTGCTGCTAGCTCCTCGTCCTCTCTGCAATCACAAAAGCAACACACGGGTGAATCTTTCAACCAGAAATGAAAGAAAGAAATTTCTCATTAAAAAACAAACTATTAAAAGCGATCCAGTGGATCTGTTTGTGTTTATTTGGGCGTTTTGAGGAATATTAATTTTTAACTTTAGTCCAAATAAATTAATGATTTTCATCATTCCGACAATTTGAAACACATTTAGTACTGCCAAGTGTAATTAAGGTACGTTCAAGAGGTAACCAACTCCCACCAGTTTTAAAATTTGAAGCTCATGTACTTCCATGTAGATGTATTTGTTTAATTACAACGTGTTTATTCTGGTTACATTAGAATTTTTAATGAATACTTCGATACAAACAATTATTTTGACATTATATTTGAAGAAAAAAATGAAGAAAGAAAAAAAATGGTTATTTTACGCGGAGTCTTTAAAAAAACGGGTGGGTTCTTTTTGGCCGAGGAAAATTTATCCCACCCTTGTACAACCCCTAGTAGTTTTATATATTTGACGCGAGAAAAAATCTTGTTTGCAGTCAGGAGATTCCTGTGTGCAACAAACATGAAGTTAGTTAAAAACGGCCCAAAAATGTATTACGGTACATAACTGCCCACTCGATTCACTTAATCCGGGATCAGTGTAAATCAATATTTCCGTTTTCATCAAACACATTCATTCCAAGTATGCTAAATCTGTTGCGAGCTTTAGATTTTTTTCTCAGGGTACGATAGTTACGATGTTTATATTTTTGGTGAAGTTTAGCGTGTTCGCTTTCCACGGCGCAACTCCAGGTTCCATTTCCAGCAGGGGCAAAAATTAAATGTGCGCTTTCCTTGCAATGTCCCAGTACTGGTTGTTGTGTAAAGATGGAAAAGCTCACTTCTCAGGCCAGAGATTCGGTGTGCTAACCACATGTACCCCTCAACCCATGGCCGCGAGGCCGAGACGCCGCTGGTGGGCCTTAGCTCGTAGAGCTGTAGTGCCAAAGTAGATACATACACATTTTTGGTGAAGTGTGCAGGTCGTAGAAAATTATCATCTTTTTTTCTTAAGCTGCATCTTCAAACACCAAAAGTATTCCCATTCAACCTTACAATTCCAGATGTATTAAATGCCTGTCATAAAGCCCGTGGTCGCCAAGGCATGGAGCTGAGGCTTTTCACTAATAAAGTTACTGTATTTTAACTAATGCTCTAATTGCAGATATACAACATTGATGATAAATAAGCGGCTTCCGGTTCTAGACCATCTTTTGCATTTCACTGTTCTATTCCACTTTGGGTAATTAAGTGCTGTGCTTTTAACAAATGTTCTAATAGCGTTTCTACAACATTTTCAATTTCAGGTCAATATGCGGTTTCCTGTTCTACTGCATTTTCCCATCCTACTGTTCCATTCTACTTTTGGCTAATGGAGTGACTATGCTTTTAACAAAATTGCATTTATATAACAACATTGTCAATTTCAGGTAAATATGCGGTTTCCGGCTCTATAGCACGTGTTGACAAATCAAGTCATCGTCTTTTTTTCTTTCAAATACGACTATTGCAATTGTATTTATATAGCAAAGTAACTGATTATAGGTGTACCACAAATTCTTAAATTATGCACTTGGCGAACAATATTTGCCAAGTGCTTATTTAAGAATATTCCTTTCAGTCTTTCTGTAGAGATGCATTTACATGTAAAACACTCCATTATAATTCGGGCGCACAGTCCTAGGCCACGGGAACATACATATTTCCATAACTATCCTTAGTCTAACAATCACAAAAGCTCTGCGTCGTTCTGGTTGATAATTGGTCAAACGTTTACATGTTCCCTTGCCACTGGGCACCTACACACACGTGAAAATCCGTGTCCAAGGCTTCATGGATTTACCCATTTGCTCGTGTTCTATCATGATTATTGGATTCTTCTTTGTTCTATTATTATGATTATTATTGAATAAGTTTGTAATATTATATTATCAATATTGGAAAGTACAATATAAGTTACATAAAGATATCCAAAATTTCCAGATTATCTGCCTCTCTGTAAATAAATAAATATTACATTTGTTGTTGAAAATGAGATTAAATTTCAATGATTTTATCTTTTATTTTTTGAACTTAGATACACTAAAAAGTGGAGCGGCTTTCTCTATTATATTCCGTTCGTGGACCGAAATTAAAACTTGACCACCACAGCATTTCTCTGCGGAGTCGAAATAAAACATGTGGGGAATTCCAGGTTCAGTGGCTTCTTTCCGGAGCTGCTAGTAAAACGGTGCGATGTAGAGACATGGGTCGTTTTCCATAGTGGAGTTTCGATCCGTGGGGCGGAATCGAAATACAAATCGGCCCACATCCCTAGTAGTGAGTTTCAAAAGAACGGCCTTTTGGAATGGGAAGAGCCGTACACGAGGGAAACACACACGAGAAAGGCTTCCGTATCGAATATATTTATTACAAACTGAAAAATTCCCGGCGAAGCCAGAGATCAACATCAAGAAACATGCGTGGTACTGCGTAGGCTAATTCGTAAAATTCAAGTACATTTTTCCTTTTAACATATTGCTAATATTTTTTTAAAAATTGGTGTACTTTTTTTCGTACTCTGTTAAACCTAAGTTATTTATCCACAAAGGGCTGTCTGCGCACAAAATCAAACCCTTTCGACATAACGTGTTTGATCTCTTAGAGGTATCTCCATTGGGAAACGAACTTGAGAATGTGTTATCCTTAGTTGACGTCTGACAATTCTGTTACATGAGACGAGTTACTCTCCAGGGGAGAGAACGTGTACTCAGCTGCCAGAGTTGGCAAATGGTTTGTGACTCATACACTTGGCCGCCCTACTTGAAAAGCAGACGATAGTAACACACTCTAAAAGTAAATATATAATGTAATTTATTTGCGCCATAAATATATTTTTACCAAACATTGAGGTTGTTTCTCTCGAATAGAACACGCAAAGATACTTTTTTTCACACAAGTGATATGATACAATAAACGTGATCCATTAAAATCGTTGTCAAAGAATTCGCTGCCTCGTCTGAAACATACTCAAGGTCAAATGAAAATAGCAAGGAAGTTTCAGTAAACCCACTGATTGATAATAAATTAAAGAATGAAAAATGTGCACAAAAAATAATACACTCCACGGAACTAATATACAAAATTTGTGAAATATACTTTAATTAAGTATCGTTCTGCGGTGCACTTGCGGAACAAAATCCCACAATACATAAAACCCCGCAAAACACAAAACGCCACCATACGCAAATCTACTCAACAGTATGACAAACCACAAAACAACCGCAGCCAGGTGCCATCTCTCCACATTAACGATATTAATGAGCGCTCGCGCGGCTCGTCAACTGGCGGTGATCTGCGTGTGACATCCGTCGCGATAACGACTATCGATAGTTTCCAAATGCACACGTTACCAATCCGCATCAAGCACCGCCTATCGCGGCCCCAGTGACAACAGCAGGGGCCCATCGCAGGCGGCGCAGCGACGCGCGTGCGGCCACAGCCGGACCGCACCGCCCCTCCCTCACCCCACCCGCTATTTATGTTTGCTGACAAATGCAGCGACTATAGACTTGTTGCCGACGTCGTTTGCTCTCAAAACACGTTCCGCTCTTGATCAACCCGACCGGGTCACTGCGCGCGATGATAATTTTGTGTCGCTTTTAAGGCCGCCCCTGCCTATTTTGCTTGAAATATGTTCCGCGTTTTGAACATACGTCTCCGAAACGAGTTCCCTCCCCGCCCGCACACTCTCTTTTCCCGCCGCCTCGGTGTTGATATATTTTAACGGCTCCCTTTAATTCACTGCGCCCCCGGGCGGTTATTAATTGAAATTACAAAGCTGCAGGTGTAAAGGACGGGGATGGGCGCCAGACGGAAAAATCGCGGCGAGGCGTAAAGAGAAGACAAGTTAAGTGTCGCCCGCGCTTTCTCTCTGTTCTCGCGCGTTCACGGCGTGAGGACAGTTTTACGCTTTCCGCAATGGATGCAATTTACACGGCTGTCTCGAAGATCATTACCTTATATATTAGATAAGTTTCATCTAACTACTTCTAGTTTCATTATCAATGAAACTACAGCAACTTCCTGTGGCATTAAATAGTCTGTTTCTAGACATTTCCCTCATTTTGGTCGGTTTAATAGTTTAAAAGTGCATACTGAGAAATAATAGCACTATTTCAAGGCGTGCCAATTTAAAGGATGGACAACCTGATACTGCCGAAATGTACAGTAAAACATGACAAATACGAGCAAAGTACAAATTTCAACTATAGCGCATTATTTTATGTTGATTTCTGTCAATAATAACGGACTGTTCATATCCTGCTATCGTCTCATGGGCTGGTGTTTACATTATGAACTTCATTTTTCTGATATTTCATGCTATTGTTTCAGCATCCTAATTGTTTCACTTACCCAAATGAACATTTGTAATGGACACTATGGAGAGTAAAATAAGTAATGAACAACAAAAAGTACACAATGGCTTTGTATAAAAGCGCAGAGAAAAAAGCGCCATTCGAACACTGCAAATCCCAAACTATTCGTATTTCTCCATATACACTTGAGACACTACGTTCCTTAATCCTCTATGTGTTGATTATTGCTACTCCATAGTGTCGATACGCACAAACACTATGCATAGCTCACCGCAGCAACTACACACATAAACGTCCGAGAGAGAACCCTGAGGAACTCCACATTATCTCCAAGCGTCCATCACACGACGCGGGCGGTGGGTGGGGCCGATGGGAAATCCACTAATGCCGCTTCCGCTGATTAATCGAAGGAAATTTCAATAGAGCGTCCGCGCCGCGCCGCGTCCCGCCGGTTCGACCTCCCCGAGGGGTTAAAGACGCGCGTGCTGACGGATCCCGCACGCGCGCTCGGAAGGCTCTCGCCTGCCCTTTAGGCGCTTTATTTACCCCATGGGGTCGCAGGTCGCCCGCTAAAGGTACCGCCTCGCCGGTGCCCCATTACGCCGCCTGTAGTTACGAGAGACGCCGTAGGAGGAGTAGGAAAGGTCGAGCCCTCGGGGAGCCGACGAGCCGAGGAGCCCGCCCGCGCATCTTCACGGGCGATGGAATCGATGCGCTCGTCATTTTATTACACGTTCGTTCAGGGACGAATTGACTGCCACTTCGCTCTGTAAGCAGGAACGACTGCCAGTTTTGGAACTATGACGATTCTAATGAATATATCAAGTGTTTCGCATGTTATTGCCACATTAGGCAAATAAAATTTCCATCATTTTGATTAGACATACATTATGAATCATTCAATCCGTAATTGTTCTATGAATGAATAACAACGAAGTAGAATAAAACTGAACGTTATTGGAAAATGGAGTAAAAATTAAGTATTCTAAATCGATGAAAACTCGGTAACTTGTCAAACAATAATGTGGGCAACGTTGAATTCAGAAAAAAACTGTTCAATGCTTTGCTTTTTCTAGAATTAAAATTGAATATTCAAACTATAAATGCGAATGAAATACGTCACATTTTTTAAAGCCAGAAATACATTACAGTACACCTTCCATTTTTCACTCTTGAGAGACTATGAACGCATTCAAATGAATTCCACCCCAACCCACTATCACAAAAGATCATCCGGTCAAGAAACTCGCAGCACGTCCCTCGCGTTCACTTAATTTACGCGGTCTGCCATGATGCATTGCTCGTAAAGCGTCGCCATAAAAAGCGCATCGTCGCGCGCTGTGCCGAGGCAACTCCGGCAGAGGCGCCGCCGTCGCGCGGGCACTGGAGAGCGTGTAACGAGCACTATCGCCCGCATCACCTGTGCAGAAGACTGCGCGCTATCTGTGGAACGTCGCGAACGCGCGGAGGGGGAAGGAAATCGTGGAAGCAGGGGCGCCATGCGATGCTGGAAGATACTGTGGCGGTGGCGGCGTTGGTGGTGGAGACGTCGGTGGTGGTGGCGTTGATGATCGTGTCGACGATAACGTATTGCTGGTGATAGGGGGTTGGTGATAGCGTTGGCGTTAGTGGTGATGGTAGTTTCGCCATTGGTGAAGGTGACTCTGGTGGTGAAGGCATTGGTGGTGGAGTTGGTGGTGGTGGAGTTGGTGGTGGTGGAGTTGGTGGTGGTGGAGTTGGTGGTGGTGGAGTTGGTGGTGGTGGAGTTGGTGGTGGTGGAGTTGGTGGTGGTGGAGTTGGTGGTGGTGGAGTTGGTGGTGGTGGAGTTGGTGGTGGTGGTGGTGGTGGTGGTGGAGTTGGTGGTGGTGGAGTTGGTGGTGGTGGAGTTGGTGGTGGTGGTGGAGCGTTGATGGTGGTGGCGCTGGCGGTTGTGGCTCTGGCAGGTGGCGGGGGTAGATGACTAGTGATGATGAAGGCGTTGGTAAAGGAGCCGACGTTCGTAGTACTGTTTTGTAATGTATTGCCGATGGTAGTCATGTTAGTGGTGGTGATCGCGAGGGCGGTAGCGATGGTTTCAGTGGTGATGTGTAGGTGGCTGCGATGCTGCTTCCTGCACAACACTATCCTCAGCGACGCTAAGCCTTGGAGCCTAGACCAAGTATGTAGAGCCCGAGGCTGCCGATTCAAAGCTCCCATAAGACTCGGGTGTTTTCACTACGTAGTATGATGATGGTTGACTTCCCGTATCCCTTCTGAAGCATCCCACCCAGAAACATTCATTAGCCATCACCCCGAAAAAAATGTTTTAAAACATCGATGTTTTCCACCATAAACATCAATATATTAACAATGATATTTTGCGATCAATTGTTTTCTTCATATCGATATTTTATTGCATTAACTTTGACATTTTTTAATTTTTAATTTATTTTTTAATAAAGGGGTTTAAGCACGTTGTAGAGTAGCAGAAATTCACAGCAATATAGTTGTTTTACGTGATCCCCTTATCACGCTGCACATTTCGCCTGTGCATTCTGGGTAAGTTTGGGACTGCTAGTGTTATGAATGTATGTTATTGTCAGGCGTAGCATTGCCTGAATCGATAGTGAAACACGAAATCGATAGCAAAACAGGATGTTCTTCACATCGATAATTTTTACATACTACTAACATGCTGGTATTATATCTCTTTTACGCACTGTAATTAAAAATGGACAGGAAAATAGCATGTTTATTAGTCTATAATTAAAACATAGATGTTTTCATCGACATCGAAAACCCTTTAGCGATGTATCGAAACATCGATGTTTTGATGTTTTGGTAAAATTTGCCATCACCACAGACGTCACAATTAGAATCATTCCAGTCACGTAAACGTTGTTCCAACTAGCACTCTCACAACCTCAAATTAGTTAGAGCGGTCGCGAAAAGGCGGCGCGGCGCGTCACGTCGCGCGCGTTCGCTTTCTAGCGCGAGCGGCGTTCGTTAAGGCTCGGGGCGGCCACGGGCGATGGGCACGCGGCGATACGCGCTTGCGTGGGCGGCGCGCGGGAGGGGGCGATTCGGCGCCCATTTGCATAAGCATTCGCCACAACTCATCGCGCTAAGTATATGGGCGCGCGCGGGCACCGCGCTCCCGACCGCACCACCTCATTAAGAGCGGGCCCGCAAAACGCGGAAGTGGACGGCGGACGGGGACGGGAGCCGGAGAGAGGGAGTGTGTCACTGTCAGAGAAGCTAACTATCTGCAGGTGATGGCCTATTATTCATCCACGCGAGGATAAATTGCTAAATACTGTCAGGGTTTGAGTGACACGTGGTTGTTCATATAGTTATTTACATTTATGAATAAGAACTAATGAAGATCGTCCTCAACAAGCAATGTATCTGTTTTAATGACTAAAGATTATTAAATTGTACTTTTTTGTTGCTCGCATCAATTAAACACTATACATTAAAAATAACATCATTTACCATACAAAAATGTCAATGAAACAGAACGTTGTTCAAAAAAGAAAATGCAGGAAATTAAATGTTTCACCGCATACATTCATTTACTAAGTTGTATCTTCTTTTTGTCTTTCCTTTTAAAAATAGTGAATCGAACTTTCAAACTCTTTCTAAGGGAATTTCTGTGGACAATTGTCAGTATCAGTATTTCTAAAGGAAAGAAACCCAGAAACTTGGTAACAATTAATAGTAAAATAGTCACAAAGCTCCCCGAAGTTGTAAGTTGAAAGGTACTATAACGACCTAAAGGTTTTTATTCACTTGTCATCAATAAGCGCAATGTAAATATTATGGCAGAAACTGCCTAACATAAAGAAGCAGTAAATTAACAACTAATGTGAAGGAAAAAATAATTTCCCTTACACAGTCATGTCTCTAGGTTCTGGTACACAGGAAGGTTTTATCATGAGTTGCAAGTTCTGCATGACGTACGATATTTTTAGATTTTTTCTCGCTTAGAAAAATTACATTTAAAATTCGAACCACTTCTTTCCAAATCAAGTGCCTTATACTCAAGTCTGTTTAGAGCATTTGACTACTTTATCTTTTTGTGGCAGATAAGATATACATTTCCGCGCCAATTATATCTCTACCTTTTTTCGGAAGAAACCAATTACAAGCGAACTGTTAGAAAGCAGAGTGAGTTGGTCGTTCGCAATGTTCGTTTCAAAGCACCAGAGAGCTTTGGCATTCATAAGGGCGAGCCACGAGTTTTATGGGCTTAGGTTGTGATAGCATTCCGGCAGTCTCTATTTTAACGACCATCATAAAAATGCCTTTATTATTGTGCGAGTTTCCGAGCTCTCCGATTATGGTCGCTCCACTTCTATCTCGGAAATGACTACACGCGATAATACTTCGGGCTGCGCCTTACATAAGGAAAGCGTCTGTGACTTCTGGAAGGTATGGTTCCCCCGCTCGCAGTGAATCATAACTTAGGAGTATTATTGGCTCGTATATTAAATGGATTGGTGATTTCTGCACCACCGATGGGTAAAAAATACGCTACTCTGGGAAATGGTTCACAAACCAGACGAAAAGTAAATTTCAATGACGCACATAAATGGACAATTAGTAACGAACGTAAATATTGTTCATACTGCAGACGATATGACAATTAGTTAATTAGTTAGCAATTTGAATAGTTTAAAATAAAACATTTGCCACTACTGCAATTGCACTACAGCACATAGCAGACAACATAATTCACTTACGAGTACATCAGCTGAATTACATCAAAGAACGGAACCTAGGCAGTAAATTAGCAAGCTTAAGGGCAATGATGTATTGACAATGGCTTCTGACGTTACGGAACCCATGGATAGAAATTTCACCTAAGCACGATTGTGCCGTGAATGTGCTTTTTGTTAAACCGAGCACAATAAAATGTAAAATGTAAACGCATTAAGATACTAGTTGCGACACAACGCAGTTCCGACCCCGCTCACCGACCCAAGTGGGACAAGCTCTAAGCGCCCGACTAATTACTTGACAGAGTGATGGTGCTATGCACGTGTGTGTGTGTGTGTGTGTGTGTGTGTGTGTGTGTGTGTGTGTGTGTGTGTGAGAGAGAGAGAGAGAGAGAGAGAGAGAGAGAGAGAGAGAGAGAGAGAGAGAGAGAGAGATGATAGAGCAAGGAAGAGGAAAGGAAGATCGCGCGTTCCGTGGATCGTTTGTTAGGATACTGCACCGGCATTCTCCTGGTGTTAATCGGAGAAATCACGGAAAACCACTAATCAGAGCAACTGTCCGCTATAATTATTATCTAGAGAGCAACTTCGACCTGGCTAAGTAACTAGGAGCGAAAAATCCTCCACCGCCGGAACTCGAACTCTAGAACCTCCAGGTCAGTCAACGCAGAGACAGAAAATACTTGCTCTAAACTAAACCAACCGCCAGGGAGGAAATACCCCAAAACTGAACGCACTACCTTCGGAGGGCAGCGGTGCGCGAACCAGCAACGAGGGCGTCACAAACGCACGATTCGCCCCAAAGTGACCACCCTTCTCCCCCTCCCGGGGCGCGCGGCCTTTCCCGGAGCGCAGGTGCAAAAAACGCATAAAAGGGAAAGTGCGCGCCGCGCAGGAAGACGCTCGCAGATACGGCGCTGCCGCCGACGGTTACACTAATTGAAAGCGATACGCCGCGCCGCGCCGCACACAGTGCGCGCGCACCTCACGGAACTGGACAAAACGGGCTACAGTGGGTCACCGAAAGAGAAAATTGTTCAGTAATCCGTTGTATGAGCAAACAAGTAAATAAAAAATTAGACTAAATAAATATATTTGCAAAAATGTATACGTTTATAAATTTACACTTGTAATGTTAATTTGTTTTTTTAAATGTTGAAAGCTACGCGTAGCCGAGGTTGCTGAGGGGAATGTCTTTAATATCTTGATTCAAGTAAGAAAACATTTACGACATCTTTTTGGACTCTATTGGAAACAAATGTAGGAGGTTCACAGTCTTTTTTGAGATGCTGTCTTCTCTAGTTCGTGTTGTGTCGCTCTTCCTTTCTTCTTTTCAGGCATCAGTAGCAATTGTCCTTGTTTCCTGTTGCTCTATTTGTGTGTCGCGAAGTATGATGCGGCGGGAGCCAACAAAGGAATACAATGGAGAGCAAGCGACCCACCTAATATACTAAATTGACTTTGCTATAGGAGTAACTATGGTGTCAAATACGTATAAAGTTCTTTTTCAGCATTCATTTTTTTGAATTTTTGCCTGCTTGAGCCTCGGGGACTAGCTTTCTCAGGAATTACTAACACGACCAAACATACCCTAGATCGAGCTCAACATGGATGGAAGGAACCTGAAAAACATAAAATTAAAAAGCAAATAATTAAAATGCACGGTAGCCGCGAGCGCACTACACAAAACGGCGAATCAAGGTGTGCCCCCAAGGGGAGCGCGAAGGGGCTACTGTGCGTCGGAGTCAGGGGCGCAGGCAGGCAGGCAGAGCTTCCTTGAAAAGCGGGAAGCGGCGACGAGGCCTCATTCTGCGGCGGCGGGCGATTGTCTCGCCCCGCAACGCAATTACGAGCGAACGGCCAACCGCCCGCGCGCTCCCGAGCGCGCACCGCGACTTTCGAATGGCTCGCGGACTCAATGGCGGCGGCGGCGCGGGTGAGGGCACTGCCTTGGAACACGAGAAATCCCTTCCGCGCCTCTAATGAAGAGCGAGCGCCGCTGATGACGCGGACGCCCCGCGGAAGAAGAGGGTGAGGCGGGCACGGACATGATAGCGATGGCGGAGGAGGAGACCAGGCGGAGAAGGAGACGGCGGTCGAGGAGGCGGCGGCGAAAGAAGAGACGACCGCGGAGGAGGAGAAGTCGGCGGAGAAGAAGACGAACGCGGGGGAGGAGAAGACGGCGGAGGAGATGGCGGTCGAGGAAACGGCGGCGAAAGAAGAGACGACAACGGAGGAAGAAACGTCGGCGGAGGAGTCCAAGGCGGAGGAGGAGACGAAGGCAGAGGAGGAGACGAAGGCAGAGGAGGAGACGAAGGCAGAGGAGGAGACGAAGGCAGAGGAGGAGACGAAGGCAGAGGAGGAGACGAAGGCAGAGGAGGAGACGAAGGCAGAGGAGGAGACGAAGGCAGAGGAGGAGACGAAGGCAGAGGAGGAGACGAAGGCGGAGGAGGAGGCGAGATAGGAGGAAAAGACGACGGCGGAGGATGAGACGAAGGCGGAGAAGAAGACGACGGTGAAGGAGGAATCGGCAGCGGATGAGAAGACGAGGGCAGTGCAGGAGACACAGGCTGAGAAGGAGACGAAGGCAGAGGAGATTGTAATGGCGGCTGTAGCACTAGTTCTATAATCTAGGAGGCGACCAGGAGACAAAATGGGTAGGGATGGAGAGCGTGTCAAGGACCGGGATCCACCGCGTGAAAGAGGTCGAAATCAGTCGGACAGAGCTTCTCCGACGTCTGCGTGCGAAGGGGGCGAGTAGCAGCGGAGGGGTGGAGAGCGTCTAAAAAGCATCACGAGAGCGAAGGAACGAAAAGATCCCCGCTAACCATTTAACCTCATCGCGCCAGAAAAGTTAGTCCCCAGGCACACCTAAAGGGTCTGGAACCATCCCGAGGGAGCCAGTGAATGCTTTATACAGCTGCTTTCAACTCCTTCCGGAGTTAACAAGAAAAGTAACGTTCTTAGTTTTCCGGTGTTAAACACTTCGAAGGTGCACTTTAGGGTGCACGGTCACTGGATGATATTCATTAACCGTATTCCAATTAGAGCGCTTAGGAAGTTATTAGCGCACAGGTTTTAATAATCATCAGATATATTAAACACAAGGATGCACGTTTTTTCTTTGAGACTTCATTACGACGAATTAAAAATTGAGAGTTAAGGATACTTTATCCTTTTAAAGGCGGTGCGCGGCTGTAACACTGAAGAAATACTTTGTTGGAAGGGATAAAAAATTGCGATTCATATAGCATACATTTTATATTGCCTATGCTCGGCAATTAGCGAAAGTTAGAAGCCATATGATGTGAAGCGAAATGACCAAATTGAGCGTTTATAACTTATTGAACTTAAAGAGGTCGACAATAAAACCAAATAGGGGTTTGCCAAGTGTTTTGAATGAAAAGTTAAGTAGAAAATTCTGTTAATTTGAGAGTAATGGTATGACCAAATAAAACACCATAACGTAGTATACATAATCAATGCTACCAGTTTACACAATATGCGATGAAAAAATCAGAATACAAAAGTTTTAAAAAAGCCTAACTCCAGTGAAAGGTGATATAATTTTACAATAAGAACGTTTATCATTCTAACTGATTCCAAGAATAATAACATTGACTCATGTAGGGTCGTACACTGGCGCAGTCGAAATAAGTTTTTTATTGTACTACATCAAATGGCTGCTGAGGAATTGTAAACTATTTTCCACGAATAAGACTATGTATATAACACGTTCCTTCTTCTTCTTCTTCTTCTTCTTCTTCTTCTTCTTCTTCTTCTTCTTCTTCTTCTTCTTCTTCTATTGTTTGTTTTTTTCTTTTGTTTTGATTTGTTGTTTTGTTTTCTTTTTTCCTTTCTTTTTTTTGTCGGCTAGGTGTCCAAATATAGTACAGCCTCTGTCCTTCATTTCAATGCAGTGTACGTCGGTCCACAATAATACTCTGTTAGCTGCCGCAACGCATCGCATCGCAAGAGACGTATACCAAGTGGGAAGGCACGGAGCCCCGACTGAGTCATGGCCGAGGTCACCGCTGCGCCGCCCTAGGCCACCGGAAGGGGAATGACGTCATCGCTTCAAAGGAGTCACCGCTGTTCTACCTTCTGTGCACCGCCTCCTAGCGATCACAGTACACCGCTAAGAAAACTGAAATATCTGAATTCAATAATACGATAGGTCTCCGATACTGGTCTTCAATATTACTCCTAAGAAAGGGTTAATTGCAACTTTTGACACGGCTGAGCCCTCTGTTCGAAAAGTATTGGTCTATTCTATAGAATCGAGGTTTAATTCTCAATCGATAACACCGATAACAATGTGAATTGTAGGAATATAGCAAATAGTTATCACTTGGTGATATTTGATAGATAAATGACTGAGATTTTTGTTTAGCATTTGTGATACTGAGTGTTTGCTTTCCATCCACTACCTTTCTTTTTCATTAACTTCATGGTCGAAGAAGAGTAAATATTATTTGCAAAACAAATGATAAATTGTTTCGAAGTGTCACTACCAGTTAGATGTTTTCCTAGTTTTCGCAGAGTTGCGATAAATCCTGAATTTCAAGTGAAAATGGAGAGAAAAACAATATTGCATTTGTAAACAACGGAGAGGCGAACATACACACCTTTTTAGTCTGGGTCGCGCCCAGCAAATTTAAAGTGCAAAGTTGATGCGCAGTGTAGTAGCTCGTAAGTGCACTCACCCTTTATCGAACGAGGAAACTTTGAACATTCGTAGAAATTCATACTGGTTGAACAGCCAAGTTCTTTAACCCCAAAAGACAATTACCAGTTTTATAATGAAGCACCACTCGTTTCTCTGTACTTCCTTTCAACGCGATTTATTTGTTTCGCTCTATCCTTCAAGACGAACGTCTTTCCAATTTTATATCCACGTTGAACTGATTATACCCGAATAACCCAAGTCCCCATTTCTCCAAACAACTTCCTTAAAAAGCAAAACACGCGACAAAAAAGAGCTTGCAAAAACGCAATTTCACGAGCGAGCAGAAATCCACATAGCAAATCACATTGCACGGCACGTGACACGGCCTGACTCAGCGTGATCGTGATCGTGATTCCGGCAGTGCAGGCGGGTTGCAGCGTGACAGGGCGCCGCGCCGCGCGGCGTCGCGCCGAGTCGGGTTGGGTTGGGTCGGATCGGGCCCAGGCCTCCTGCAATGCAGCGCCTGCCGCGCCCGACCGCCTGGGACGCTCGGCTGATTCATCGGCGGCATGCAAATCGGGCCCCCTTCCAATCCGATGCACTCGCCGCCTCCGCCGTCGAGACACCTCGTGTTGCTGCCGAGGGTACTGCACTACAACGTGAGCCGTGTACCCAGGTACGCACTGCCACCGCCAGACGTCTCCACTGGGTGGCGGGAGGAGAGGGGAGCTTTAGAAACTAGATAGGTAAATCCAGATATTAAGTTAAAATTATTTGTTTTCTTGCAATTGGATAAATAAAAGAGTTATAAAACTGAAGAGTGACGTCATGTACGCTGGCACTCGAGCTGCCAGACTTTTCAGTACGAGGGATGATTTCCCTCCGTTTTGATTTCGAGTTGGATATAATCTGTTTATGTGTCACATGGTAAATGGGCAATTAAAAACATTTATTATTCGTGAATGCTTAAGACAATTGTTTGCCTCAAAACTGGACGACTGACTGTACAGTTAGTGCCCTCATTCTTATTCAGTTTTAATCGTCGTATAGTAATTCGTACGAACGCTGTAGTGCATAGTAAGAGACAGACATTACGTGAACAGATGTGAAGTCTTCTATTCCAGGCGAGATGCTCAGAATTAAAATTATTTTTTTCGTAAATAGAAAGCATTACGCGAAATTCGCAACGTTTAAATAATGCAATATAGATATAAAATCATTTCTTAGGTGGCAATATCCAAAGAAATTTGCATGGGAATCGCTCATATGAAATTCTGTGAAAACAAAGACATATTTATTTCCCTATTATTTAACTGCATCAACAGAGATTAGAGAGACAAGACTCGAGACAGCCTCTATTATCAGTGGAGTTTGTTTATCATTTATTGGCCTTCTGGCTGTTATGAAGTATCCGCTTTGTAAATACAAAGGCAGGAAATTAAAGTCACAACCGCAAATATTCCACGCAAAATATTCGTTAACTCTGCGGTTATTTATATTGATTGTTTCAATTTTGTTCGTATATTACCTCTGTTAAACAGTCCGGTTACACATTATTGTTTATATTTAATTAGTAAACATTAGATTAATAATTTACTATTCATTGGATAACAGAAGTGTCAATTCAGTCACGATGAAAATTATAACCTTGTTTTCTCTCGAATAAATCACCAACAACACAAAATTTTGATTCTCAACGAGATATCTAGGGGTCCCTTAAAGTTTAACAGCAAAAATACTCAACTATGTAAAAATGAAATCGAACAAACTTAAAGAATGTGTCTGAAATATCATCAAAAAGTAATAACGATACTTGATACGCTTAAAATTCCTTCGATTGGAATACCCAAGAAAACACAAAGATTTATTTTTCTCCTTAAATCCCACCCCACATTAAAAAAATTAGAACATTTATTGCTGACAAGGTGAAGGAAACGTGTTCCTTGCCAATAACCAAAAACGTAAACACAACTACGGGGGTAGGAGACCATCTGAATCAACAAAAACATTGGACTCGTTGATTTGGGAACGAATGCGTGAATCTTAATCTATTTGTGTCACGTCCTTCTGTATAAACGCAAAAAAGGAAATTGCTTTTCTTCTCTTTTAATAAAAGCGACAATATTTGTATCAAGTAGGAAATTATATGTTCTGCGACCACCGTTCAACGATTAGCGTTACATTTAAAAGCGACTAGAGACGACAGTTAGAGAAAAATGTGATCAGGAAAACCAATGAGCACTGCAAATTCAGCATTCAGCTCTTGACACAAGAAATATCTAGAGTAAGCGGTATGCTCTCAATCTAAACAATTTCGCCTCGCAGCAAATGAATGACCAACCCGGAAAATGTCAGACCTAAATATTGCAACTGTATGCTGAAATCATACATGCAAAGTAGGGTTATATTTGTCGTTTCTCAGTACAAATATTAATACAAACCACTTTTATATTTTCTTGCGCACACACATACAGAACGTACTTTTATACTTAGTTGAGCGAAATACAGACCGAACATATTTCGCGGACCTACATCCATTTCAACTGCTGGTTTTATTTGCATGGTTTCGAGAGCAGTATAGTTGGTAGACATTGTCTATGACCAGTGCAAAGGCATGTGATGGGTACCACGCTCATTTCTGGGTAGACGAAAGGGGAGTCTTACACCTTCACGTTCTTTCCCTTTCGGGGACTAGCATTGCAGGATCGTAGAAAGAGAAGAGAGAGAGGAGAGAGAGGAGAGAGAGGAGAGAGAATTCTGGAGATAATGTAAAACACTGGGAACCATCTCCATTTCAGGTAACCTTCGTATAAAAAATATCATTCGAAAAACAATAACTATACTATTTTTCCAAGAACCGTTAGCCTTAACACTGCGTAATATTCTTGAATCATTAGTATCAATAAACTCAGCTCATACGAAATAGAAAAGTTAGGGAATCGAAGAAGAAAATGGTTTATGCAACTTTGATGAAAAATCTTACGAAGGGGGGAGAACAGAAGTAGAAAAAGAACACCTCCAGGAATAAAATAAATAAAGGAAAAAAAGAATAGAAATGAGAAAGAAGAAATCCGTAAGATACAATCATAATTAATAAAATATTCTTAAAGACTTCATTCAGATACAAATTACACACGGGTTTCATAAACCCACACCATTATTAGAGCTCACCAAATTTTATCGTAACATTACGGAATACAATACAGATGCTCGAAGAGAGCGATGAATAAAGAAAAGATAATAGTAAAGAAAAGTATTACTCCAAAGACACACACGAAAACTTATGGAAAGACAACTTGGGGACAAAAATAAACAATTTCAGAATTACCACTTATTAAAAGCAACCCTCGAATAGCTAAATTCAATATCCGAAAAGTTGTCTGAAGATTAAGAGGAACCTTTACTCCAGCAAGAAATGTTTTTAATGCTCTAACACAATTTAATTCAAAACAGTGGGGGAATGCACTCATAAAAATACATGGAAAGTCATTGCCACCATCGCTCGCCGTGAACACTTCAGAATACTCTCTTCTTTATTCCCTACGTTAGAGCCGTCAATGAGCAAAATGAACGGTATCTAACAGCCAATATAAGATCTTCACTCGGATCGTATTCCCACAGTCAGGGACATAAACGAGACCAGCAGAGCCACGTTTATCGCCGTGTCAGCGCACCGCAGCGGCGCCCGGGGCAAGCGTAGCAGCTGGCCGGCGGCGACGGCGGCGGCGGCGGCGGCGGGCGCCGGTCGGTGAAAGTGGCGCGCTGCGTCGCCGCCGCCGCCGCCGTGGGCAAAAAGCTCAGCAGCAGCCAAAGCACGACCAGCACCGCTACCGCTGCACCGTGTGGTTTGCCGTTTACACGCGAAGCTCTTTCTTGTTCCATCGGACTTCGACACGAGATTTCCGCGCCGGGGCCGCGACTTCAATCGGGTTTGCATGGAAAGCGACACGCGACAGTACGCTTCTCGCTAACTGCGATTGAATCAGTAATCGATCCCTTACGTTACGCAAGTGGTTAACCGGATTGCAATTAGTTAGTTGATTGACTATCTGAACTCAAAGGCAGTCACGTAAAAATGTTTTTCGGGAAGTTTCTCTTTGGAGGAGCACCCTGCGTACGCGTTTTGGCCTCGTGTTATTCTTTCCAACATATTCGTAAAGTCACATGCTTATTTTCTGATGGTTAAAATGGAATTTAGGTAAGTTTCTACAAACCTCACTGTCCGTTTATGCACTACACAATGCGAGCGTATGCCAGAGAAACTATAGATGTGGCAACAAGAATTTCCAGGAGGGTTTAATTCTGGATAAATTCAACATCTCTCACTAGCAAATGTACTGTTAGAAACGCTACTCTACCCGAAACACATCTCGTTTAAAAGCCTCCAGACATGCAGCAGCAAAACAGCAAAACGTAGAGAGCAGCTTGCAAGAGTCAATTCGGAAGCAAATCCCAGACTTGCACAATGCAGTCAGCATCTCACTAAGAGCACGTCTACCGACAGCCCCCGCCCCCGCCGCCGTCCACACCCACCCGCAACCGCCACCGCAGAGCTGCGCGAGTTGTTACAAAACACGGCGGAGGCTGCGGCGAGAGCGCACGCAGACAGGGCGAGCGAAGAAAGAGCGCGCGAGAGAGCGAGAGCGACGGAGGAGGAGCAGAGAACTCGTTCGTGTGAGCAGTTATGGCACCTCCGCCGCCTTTGTGTCCTGCCCGGCGCGCCGCGCGGGCTGGAGCGCCTCTGACGTCAGCATCTCGCAGCAACGGGAGCAGGAAACAACAACGCATCATCGCCGCCGGTGGCGCCCGCCGCGGCGGGTGGGAGGAGTCAGCAACAGCGGCGGTATCTCTTTATCTCCGCCCGCGCCGGACGGGTTCCGAGAGCAAATGTTGACCATCGGCCGCTCCGCTGAGGCTGGGATGGACCTCGGTGCTAAAGCGGGCTGCGTGATGTAGGTGACCGAAAATCATCCTTGCGCAGGAAGAAACCGAACCAAGAATGCAATACGCAGAAATATTTGGATGACCCGTGATGTATTGGAGGTCCGTTCACCCTCCTTCCGCCCCTGCATGCCGGGGTTCAAAATCTTGACCAACCCATGTGTTAAGAGAGGTGGATAAAGTGCATAGGCGGGAGATTTTCTCGGCGTTCTTCCGTTTCACCTGCCGCTCAAAGCCACCATCGCTTTTGTCGTTAAAATTATATCATTTTAATATCCCTCTTCCAACATCATTTCAGATAAGGCTAAAAGTGCTAGGGACTGAGGATAATTAAAAAGAAAACATATAAATCTCTTAAATTCACATAATACATACAAATCTTCTCACAGTCGATATATGTATCACCCACCGGATTAGGATATTTACGCAACTAAAACTTTCACTCCGAAAAAATTGCCAAAATCACGCCTAGCACGAGGATTTCTAAAAAAGTCTAAAACCTGGTTTTCTGGGAATTTACTGCACGAAATGTAGCGCAAATGTTAAATGATGGCTTTCGCAAATTATATTGAGAAAACAATAATATTAACAACAAACAATATTGAGATACAAGTATACTAATGATTTTCAAAATAATAGCTACTTTTAAAATTTACAGATGTTTCTCAGTTTTTCTATAATGGGTATGTTAGTGCTATCCCTAGACGCGATACGATTAAGAAATTTACATACAAAACATTGAATTGGAGGCAATAATTAGAACATTTTTTGTTAAAAATACTAAGGTAGTTGTAACTATATCCATTAAAATGGGATTGTGATAACGACAGAACGTCTCAATAGCACAGAACATCTCGTCAAGCTTTTTAAAAACTATCTTGTGAACACAAAGATGAGAATGTCGGGTTTCAATGAAATGCAGACACAAATGCGAAAACCTGACAAGTTTCATTTTTACTTCTTTGTATCTATGAGCCTGATCCCCTTCCATCCTTGTGAGTGATCTCCCTTTCAAAAGACAATAAACAACCTAAGTTCACTGTTAGTGCAACTCCGATGAAGAAGCTCGGAGAATGTGACGTCATGAGAATTCACATCGTTTTAGGCAGCAATGGATGAAGTATAAAGCAGTGTGACTGCGTGTATGAAAGGGTAAAGTTCGGGACGAAATGTTTGTGCTTCTTAAGTAAACGCTTAATTGAAGGAGAGAAAAAATGATTTATTTCGATAAAAATTGGCCACAGATGGGAAGAAAAAAGACCCTCAAAGAATGAAGGAATTAGGAAAACCACATGCAAAATTAATATCTTGAATGAGATTCACACTGTTTCTTTGTTAGTTTTTAATGAAATTAAATTAGCACTAAGCTATCAAAAATCAGATATCTTGAGTACATTTTTATTTCCGATAAGGACGCTTTTATTTAAAACAAATCTCATGTGTTTACCTCTCAGCGTGAGAAATCAAAAGAAATTCAATGTTCGTTGACTCTCTACATGTGTGTACTATTAAGATAAGGACATATCTCGAAAAGGGCATTGCCAAGGAGAGTGGGTCGATGGACAGAACGCAATCTGAAGGGGACAAACATCCGCTCTGGAACTCGAGGGCACAATTCCAGACAAATGGGACAATAGCACGCATACAATCGCAGGCTGCAAATTATGACTGCAATAAGACCTGCGCCGCAACACGAAGAGAAGATCAACTTCCGTCTTAAAGCAGCCTGGAGCTGCACAAAATAGTACTCGCACAATTGCTCGGGAGTATAAAAACAATACGATGCCCTGTAAAGGAAATGACGTAGGAGAAACGACGCGGAGAAGAACACGGGAAGTTTCATGTAAACCACGAGTTACACTTTCCTCGGCTGTTTGTCCATCGAGTGGAGCAGAGGAGCAAGATGTAACGCAGAGACGTCGGGTACCGCCTCCGCCTCCGCTTCACCACCGTCGTCGCCTTCGCCGTCATCACCACTTTCCCCACTGCCTTCGCCTTCGCTTTTGCCTCCGCGTCCCCATTCGCCAATGCATTCACCACTGCTTTCCCCAGTGTCTTCGGCTTCGCCTCTGCCTTTGCCTCCGCCTTCGCCTCTCCCTCCGCCACCGCTTCAGCCTCAGCCTCCGCCTTCGCCTCCCCATACGCATTCTTCTACACCTTCACTACCACCTTGCCCAGTGTTTTCGTCTCTGCCTCCGCCATCGCCTCTCTCTCCGCCTTCGCCTGTCTCCACCATCGCCTCAGCCTCGGCCTTCACCTTCGCCTCTGCGTCATTTGCATTCTTCTCCACCTTCACTACCGCCTTCCCCAATGTTTTCGCCTCCGCCTTCGCCACCTCCATCGCCATCGCCATCGCTATCGCCACCTCGGCCGGTTTCTCCCTGGAACCTCTCATCCGTGAATCCGCCCCAAAGGCCGCCAGGAGGCGACGGCAACAGTTCTGGACCAGGTCGAAACACAAACCCAGAAATCTCGGGACAAGCGCCCGACTTGTCGGACCTACTTCGAGATAGCACCTTCGCGCGCACCTCAGACAGCACGCGCGCACGACCAGACGGAATCGATTCCAGTCCCAAGGGAAGAGCATGTGTTGCACAGCGGATATGGCTTTCTCGTTTGGTAATTAAAGTACTCGAGCAATCTGTTTGTTGTAATAGTAGCTATTATTATAACGTTCGAAACAAAACTTTCTCCGCCAAGCACTAATGATATAATTACGTTAGGCCTTGAGGTATTTTTGTCAGGAAGACTTCTGTCGAACGTGTGGCCTTGTGGTATTTTTGTGAAGAAGCTGTCGTAGATACGATTAATTATCATACAATAAATATCATTTACATTATATACATATCAATTAGATTGTTTACAATTCGATAACGAATAACAGGCGCATGAAGGAACACTAAGGAGAAATCCACCTTTCCACTAGAAATCTTCAATAAATTCAATTATAACCTAAAATATCAATACTAAAAGCAAAATTTTCAAATTATTTCCTTTGAACGAGTAAAAATGTTTGTCAAGAAAAGAGGACGACCCTATAATATAACTTCTATTTCAGATGTGTAATAAGAGTTATAACTCATAGAATATCTCTTCTCAAAATTTATTGTATTCAAGAACAACATACAAAATATTTACAAAAAATACACATAAAACAGGAAGGGCATCCGACTTTAGACGAATGAACTATTGATCTTAAGATTATGCAATAACACACGTTGCAAATGCTCTCAAAAATGATGAAAGTACAAACGTCTTCACTGGGTTGAGCTGTCACCTCATCTGTTCCACGCGACGGAACGAAGCTCCTCTGAGGTACAGTGGGCGTTGCAGTGGAGTTTTGAGCGATCCTCGAGACCTACAACCTCACGCCTCGTTGAAACTCTTTGGGAAAGCGAGCACCCAATGACCATACGTCTCTGCGAAAATACAGTTATCTATGTGTCCCAAATACTTATCAATTAAAGATATCCACAATTACTTTCTCCAATTACATAAAAGTGGCGACCTTGGTACTTATACATGGATTTCACCTTTAGATTTTAATCGAATATGACCGAAACACCACACGCTTTCATTCTTTTACATTAATTGGTTAACAGCAGAATTGGGTGTTCGATTTTTTACACAGCTCAAGTGAAGAGAGTTGTCTCACAGGATTAAATATAAATTGTACACTCATTCCCATAAAGTACATATACAGACAGAACCCTCTAAAACAATCATATTTCAAACCAACATAGACCCTAAACTGACGTCGGAAAATCATTCACGGTCGGACAATTTAAAAAAAGATTGAATTTTTTCGGTACATCATTTTACACACTTGCACTTTGAATATGGGTCACTACAACAGAGCCATTTGAACATATTTCACATATTAACTTTAATCTATTCCATCTCCAACCTTTGACGTAGGATTATAACCATTCCAGCAAAACACCGAGAGTACATAATACAATGAAATGTTTTAACACCCCAATCGCATTTTTTTTACCGAAAACAATTTTAGCAACAAAAAAATCTTGGCGTTAAATAAAACGCGGCGACCTGCGCACCCGTGCGGCACCGCCCTTCAGCCCGCGAGCGACCGCGCCGCGGCGTCCCCGTGTTTATAATTAGAGGGCGGGCGCCAACGCAATAATGGAGCGCCGCACTGTCGATTGGGCGCGCGCTAATGATCGTTACACGCGTTCGACACGAGCCCCGCGTGAATAATTCGCCCCGAATTTTCCCGCAACGCGCGCCCTGGGTGCCCGCGCCGCTCGTGGAAGCGCCAGCGGCGATAGCGGAGCACAGTAGCCCGCAATTGGTCAAAAAATAAAATTAAAATAAAATTTAAAAAATAAAAAGTGTAAAAGAAATAAGCAACCAAGTTGTTTTTGTAGTTGTCTTGTTGTTTCTATTGTTCGGGCTGGAGTCGCGGTCAGACTGCTCGGTTGCCATCTGTAAGTTTCGCGGTTCAAATTCGAGCAGATCCACTTGGAATTTGTGATGGGTGAAATGAGTTCGCGGCAGGTTTTCACGGATTCTCTCACTTCCTCTGCCTTTAATACCATCATAATTCATAACATATCTTATAATCATCCCGTTACAATTATTGACACTTTCGAAGTATGATCATTATTTCAAACTATTTCAATATACATCATTTCAGACTCCGGCATCTTTGTAAAGCATAAAGAAAGCATGACCAGGTTGTGGTAATAGTCCGTTGTTCGCCTGCGAATAGAGAGAATTGTGGGACATTCTCTTCGGCATCATGTGGGCGCCCTGCGCTACCAAATGTGCTTATGACTCCTATACTCTGTCAGGGATTGACCCAAAACGGTCCCGCTCATTTTAACTGCTACTGTGTCGCTCACTGACAGGACGAATGTAGGCTCTAATTATGACGAAAATGGTCAGAGGACTTGATTTTTTTATATGTAAATACAAAAATACAAAATTTAAAATCGTATATCGATATAGTGAGGCGACTGATGTGCGAATAATAAATGCTTTCGCTCAAAAGGTAAGCGAATATATGTCAGTACTTTGTTGTAGAAATTTGTGTAGGTTTTCTCGTTCGTAATATCTTGAGTGTATCATACATTTCCCATACACCACACGGAATGTAATCGGATAGATTTAAAGAAACTACGCCGAGAGTCCTAAGACAGGAGTCTCGCTACAATTTCGGTTCAAATTGTTGTGGTTTCTATTTTCACCTTGGCCATGATTAGGTGCGTTTGTCTTTTGGTTTCTCATTCACATCCTATCATATTAATCAAATATCATGAAATCGTTAGTAATATGTTTTCACTTGTTTGGTACAATGATATTTCAACATTATTAATCAGAACAAATAACCTGAAATGAACAGAAATCTTCAATGAAGATCATGGCAATCTGCATTTTTTCATAACCTTTTATTTAGAAGGAAAACTAATTTAATTGGGCAGATTTGTTGGCACAGTAAGATCAACTCCTGCATTTTAAAATGAAATGTTCTGAACAACAAAGAGTTATACTGTATGACTTTTGGGGGATAAGTAGCATTCTCAAGAAAATGTTCGTTGAATACATGCCTTGAAATAACAGAGCGGCTGAGTGTAGCCGAGAGTTCATTGCTGCTGACTCTGCAGCGACTGTCGCTATCTGGAGGAGAATTCGAGCGACCGGCTGCTCTGATCGGTAGTTTTCCGTGGATTCTCCAATCAACACCAGGCGAATGCCGGATCAGAACTCTAACAAGCGGGACACGGACCGCAGGCGATCTTACCTTCCTCTTCCATCGTCCCAGCTGGGGACCTGTCCCAATGAAAGGAAATACATGGAGAGAAAAATCCTCAGTAAATGTACATGGTCAGCGCCGGATTTCACCATCCGGTGAGGAAGGAACACCGTCACTTCCCGAAAAAACATTCACTACATTAACGGGACTAATGGCCTTAGCTATTAACGTGCCGAACAAATCAATCAATCGAAATAATAGAAGATTAAATTTACGCGCCCTCGGTGCCATTTCGAACCACTGTGCGGTGGCGGCGGCAGTTTTCCGCGTGGCTTTGCGCGTCGTGCCGCCAGAGAGCGCTTCCGCTCGCACTGCCGCCGCCGCCGCCGCCGCCGCTGGTGGTGCTATTGGATTTTTGCGATCACTTTGCGGGTATTCGGAGTCGATGTGGGTTGACTGGCGCGTGGAGACCTGTTGGTTGCAGAGGGGAGGAGTAAAAAAGGAGATTGAATGTTGCAGCTGAAAATACGATTCGAGCTTATTAGGAGCGTTGATATGCGAGTAGCGCATACAGGACTGAGTGAGCGTTGAAATTGTGGGGTGGAACTTGTTTGAATTTGTGGAAATGTGATTTGCGGGAAGGATTCCGGATGAAAGGATGATTTTTCATCTCGCGTTCTTTTCTTTATCTCCGTGGTCACCAAATAAAATGACATCTTTATTCTCTACATATCAAACGATCCATACTTTCCAGGAAATGTCATATGACAATAACTATTCACCTAATAGAGATCCTATGTACCTTGTAACATTAGCAACTGAAACTTACATTTCAGTTCAAACAAAACAATAAAGAGAATCCATTTTTCAAAAATTTGATATTTGTAACTGAACTTGGAATGTGCACTTTGTTTTCGGTATCACACACCAATAATTCAATAAGAATGAAGTGAAGAAAAATCATTTTTTGACGGCCTGGATTGTCGAGGTCGCTAAGGTTGAGTACCGTAGCAGCCTCGGCTCCAGCCTAGGGTCGCAGGTTCGAATCCCGCCTCGGGCAAGGATGTTTGTGTGTGTGTGTGTTTGTATTGTCCTTATGTGTTCTTCCAACAGTTACCCCTACAGTTAAAACAGCACAGAGATCGCTAAATGACCACGTTGTTGAGAAGCGACCTATAAAATTTAAAAAATAATTTTCGAGAGCACACCGATATTTCATATTTATAAGAAATCTATAATCAGTTCGTTGGAAATTATATATATTCTCTATTCAGCATTCATCCTTACTTCCTGTTATATGTTCGAATAGGAAAATCATCGGCTAAAGTCGTCTCCTGGGAATGTTCTGAAACGTAATTGGACAAGGCGTACGCTTGTCCCTGTGTGCCCCACTTCACTGACCTTGTTGGTGGGTGACATTTGCCTCGTGAGGTGTCTATCGATCGTCGTGGTGGCGTGCGCAATCGATATTTCGTGACCTTCGTGGCACGCGGGCGTTCTGAAAACAAGTGCGCGGCAGCTGCGTTTCGAAGACGGCCGGAGCGTTCCAGTCGCATGCGACGCGTCCATTTGTCAACTATTATACGACTGGCCCACGGTGCTGCAATTTGCGGTCGTAAGTTTTGTCGTAAATAGCGAAGCGCTAGATGTGAACCAGACTGTTGCGGCGATGGTTGCACTCCTCGTAGTGAAGGGAAGGCTTCGGTGAGGATCGATGCTGTATGATTCAGTCGCAGTCATGGGCGTTTCTTCATTTGGATTTAAGGGAGTGCCAGAAAACTATCTTATTCGACATGCTATCGCATTATAATTACATTTTCAAATAAAGGAATTTATTTCCATTATTATTCGCATCGTTGTGCGGAGATGCATTAACATTAGCGTATGACGATATAGTGATTATATGCTTCCATTGCAATATTCATTGGGAATTTTTCGAAAACATTTTCACGTATTTTCCAATGAGCTTACGCAAACTAATGGTAACGCATTTCTCAATGAATACTTATTGAACATGGATGCAAACGAACCTACAATTCATGTTAACATGGTGATCTATGATTACAAATACTTGACTTCAGACTCATCCAAGAGTCCTTGAGTCACTCTTACAAAACGTTCTTGATCCAAGGGAAAATGATAAGAAATAATTTGAGCTAACACAAATTTCTCGTTTAGTAGTTACATACAGATTCATAGTTCCGAGCAAAAATCGATCTTGAATATATATGTTGTCATCTCAAGGAATAAAAGTTCGCGTCACAAGTAGTACTACTCGTCTATCAGAATTCTCGAGTCGCATTTGCGCAGCTCAATTGTCTCAAACTCTACGCCCTCTGTTGCAGACGGTCATCGCGCATACTGCTACTCGGAGGTCGCGCAGCTGAAAAACAGGCGACAGCAAAAAAGCAGCTGCTGCGCCGTCGTTTTAGTGTCAGTTTTAGAGAAGGGTTTGATCTGCGTGACTCATGAGTACGAGCAGTGAACGAGTTGTTATTTTCGCAAACATTTCCAGGTTTTTTCCCTTTCGATATTGGGTTGGTTAATGGGGGGCTTGGAATGTTTCCAGAAGGCTGTGCCAGGCGACACTCGTCATCCCCGCGCCCTGCCTATCGTGCGTCGCAGTCCGGGCGCTCCAACGTCGTCTTCCATATTTTTTTTTCTCACTCTTAAGTTCGAAACACTCCTTGCTACTCATCCGAAAGTTTCTAAACCTCCTGAATGGCTGAAAACAGCGGATTTTTCAACGCTTACGCGAAAAATTTGAAGAATTGAATCCCAGAGAGTGAAATGACAGAAGACAAATCTTGATATGAAGAGATTCCTCCCATAACAATTCTCATCATTTGAATCGTTAAATGAATACTTTTCTTTGAAATTTTATTCCTTTATTTGTCATTTTATAATTTCATAAACGATAAATAATTAATCCTTCTCACTGAACAAATTAATCATTATTTATTCTGAGTATTTTCCTTCGCATATTCACTCTTTGTACTTACATACAACACGCAAGCACTGCGGAATTGTTTCTTTCACCATCAGCTTACATACCTGAAACAAAATTCATATGTGTTAGAGGTGATATATACTAAATATACAAATGTGGGTTTTATGAGGGTATTAACAAATTTAAGAAAAAACACTGCAACTTTAGTGTAAAAAAACGTACAGACGTTCGTACGTCTGCAATCTTTGGTAAAAAATGTATCTGAACACATGCGGGCGCCCGTCTCCTTGAAATAATTTGTATCTGCAACTAAATATTTATTATTATTATTATTATTATTATTATTATTATTATTATTTTCAAACAAGATAAAAATAATCATAAAAATATAACTCTAAAGGCAAACGCAACTCCGAAAGCAAATGTTTTGTGGGGCGAAATACTGTATCCGCAGGGTGACGAGTTCACATGCAAATGGTACATGGCAGAGATTTTGTGTGAAATTAGTTGTCGAGCTGAAATTCTATCTACCGTTTGTTCCATCTGCAAAACGAATACTGCACATTCGTTTTACAGGTCATCCGATTGCATTTGCTCGCGGTTCTATCTAGTACCTCGGTTAAAATGCCAAACGCAATGCAACGAGTATCCACACTCATTTAGACACACATCATTCTGGATGAAAACAAGTTGAAAAAGCTGAATTTAACATTAATCCATTTCAAACTCACGTGGTACACATTTAAGTACTGTTTTCTGAACAGCTGTCAGAGGAGCGATGGCACTCAAAGCTTGATAACGGACAGCTGCGAGCGTTGGGAGTCGGAGTCGAAAGTAAAGTACCATGTTCAATTACACGACTTTCAAGGGCTGTCTCCGAGACGGTAAGTAGATGTTTTAAAGTAGAAACTGCAATAGTCAAAGCGATAATTCATTTCAAATAGGGGGAGAATTGCAGGAAATCTACAAGGCATCGGAGTAGATGATACATATCTTTAAATACTTCTTAGTTTGGTCTAAATCTCAAGGAGGGCAGGGATGACGCAAGCAAAAGTACTTGCACACACACACACACACACACACACACACACACACACACACACACACACACACACACACACACACACACACACGCGCGCGCGCGCGCCACCGTCAGTTATTTGTAGCCGTCTCTTTTTTCGACGAAAATATTCAAACCGAAATTTGACCATCTTCAATATTTCGATCCTCTGGAAATGTTGGTATCAAATACTAAGTAGTTACTCCAATTACGGTGTCTCTTACAAAGATAGTGTCGTTGCAGGTGTTGTTCTAGTAATTCGAGGTCTCCTTCAAATTCGATGTCATTCTTCAACCCAACCCATACGCAACACATTGTTAACAAATACCCTATATACTCTTTCGGTTGAGTTTTGATTGTAAATAAATAAGAGGGCGACCTATATGGCGTAGAAAACGACTGAATCCTTCTGCCCCTGGGTTATGGGTCCCTGGGTATGGATTCCTGGCGACTTGGCATGGAAGTCAACTCACCTCGTAACCCAACATCTTAGTACAATTTCTTAGTTCTTGGTCGCGTCAACCCTTTCGAGATGGACACAAGAAGATATAGGAGTGATAGTAGAAGAAGATATAGGAGAGGCAGTAGAAGAAGATATAGGAGTGGTAGTACAAGAAGATATAGGAGTGGCAGTACAAGAAGATATAGGAGTGGCAGTAGAAGAAGATATGAGTGGTAGTTGAAGAAGATGCACAAGTGGTAGAGAGAGAGAGAGGGAGAGGGAGAGGGAGGGAGAGAGAGAGAGAGAGGGAGAGAGAGAGAGGGAGAGAGAGAGAGGGAGAGAGAGAGAGGGAGAGAGAGAGAAGAAAATCCCGGACAAGGAGAGCGAGTGGTAACTGAGAGGGGCTCGGCGTAGCGCGCCGTGAAGGAAGAGAGCCGCACCCACCGCGCCGCGCCGCCACCGCGCACCGGTTTCGCAACCCGCGCAACAGGACTTTCCCGCTTCCTGGGCGCCCGGGGCGGTTCCGAAGGGGCGGCGGCGGCGGCGGCGGAGACGCAGGTTGCAGACCGCGCCACGCAGCCGGTCGCCGCCTATTCCGGGCGCCCCGCCCCGCCGCGCCGCCAAAAATAGCCGTGAAAGCGCTCATACTGGGTCAAGCGAAGGGACGAGCGGCAGGTTGGTGACTGTCACGACTCGAAACCTCCCTGTCAGGTGGCGCCAATGATTTAGACACACGTGGAGGAAAGAAAATGCAAAACGCGCTCGTAAGCTGAGTGGAATTGGGCATCGCCAAGGGACGCAGGAAACAAATGTCAGAAAGTATTACAGGACTTCTAAAGGAGGAGTGGCGCTTTTGAAGACGAACACACGTGGAACAAGGGAAATGCTAAGAAACAAAGGGAAAGATACCTCATAAAAGCACTACTAAAAATGACTAATGAACACGAACTTAAGAGCAGGCGAGTCAGCTACCGACTGTTTTTTCTCGTTTCCCCTCTGCAGTACCCCTAAGGAGGCGGGATTTATTTTCTACTTAGATGTACAGAATGCTGCCTAATGGCTTAAGCAGTTAAGAGTGGGAACTTTAAACTAATTGTTTAGTTAATAAGTAAGCGCTTCGGCTTACCTAACTTGAATGTAAAAAAAAATAATTGTTTTTTTTAATACTACATGGTCTCGTGTCTTCTTTCTCAGTAACTTTTTACATACTTTTTCATTCACGCATCACTCATACTTATTTCATTACATACATTACAATTTATTCATGTCATTCACTCACGTTGCACTACACTACACTAGAGAACGTAACACTGTTCGCCACGGCACTGACTTGACTCAAAGTGTCCGTGGCACTCAGGCCCATTCGGAGGCGTGGAAGGTAGGGCACGAAGTTGCGTTTCCCGCGTCCCTCGGCCGATGGCGAGTCTTCCCCTCCGCGTTCGGCTACCTCCGCTTGCTCGCACAAGGTAGCAAGCGTGTCGTGAGGCAGCGCACGGAAGGTGAAGGCGACGTGTTTCGGTCCTTTCCGTAGATAGGACCGATGTGCGTCGCTGTTCGCCTCTTGACCGGTGTCGCGTACGATAGGCGGTGCCTTCGGACTCAGTGCCCTTGCAAGCGCCATTGCGGACCGTCTTTGAAGCTCCGGCAAGAATATTTTTTAGCTGCTGACTGTTGTATTTGAACGTTTCTTCACACGTAATCGCATCAAAAAAGCATTCAAGATGAAAACAATTCAAGTTAGTAAAGTGCATCAAAAATCAGGTTGTAACTTCTAGAAATCGTTTTGTAACTAAACAGAACAACGGTATTATAATACATCCAACAAAGAAGCATAAGACTTGCTATTATTTTTATTTTATTTGCATATCAAAGATGCATACTCAATTTAATTACGTGAGGATCAAAGCCGATTTTTACGAATTTAAAAATTAGCGACACGATGCTACTACGGCACTATATGGGGCTGAAGGGAACTGAAAGGGGGACGTATATGAAAGAAGACAGAATTCGAAGAAAATGATTGAATGTGGTAACAGAGGTAACAAAAAGGCCCAAGGATCTAATGGGCCGGTAACTTAGTGCGTGCAAGTTACGAAGACCTGGAATACCACAGAGCGGAGCGGAAGCGCAGACGAGTGGGTCACTGGTGTTAGCAGGTAGCCAAAGGGACGTCAAACCAAACGCGCCCACCTCCCTACCCATCCAGAGTCCTCGTGGCTAGCGCAGGTGTGGAGCCAGAGCGCTACGGCAGAGGGTGGCGACCCACCGAACACCCACACCTGGCGGTGGCGTCGCGCTCCACTGCCCACCAGCTCAGGCTGCCGCGCCGCCTCGGCGCTACGCGTCTACGCCCACCCACGCCCACGCTCACGCTCACGCTCGCCGCTGCCCGCACGCACGCCCCGACACCTCACGCACATGGGCGAAACAGTGCCCGTTCTCAAGGAACCGATTGTCTTTTGTTAAATACATTTCGGTCAAATTAGCCAGCACAGCCTAATAGTTGAAAATGTGTGGTCCATAAAAAATAAAGGTCGTTAGATACCATTAAAAAAGATTAGATTTACTTATTTTCAGATACAATAGTCATAAATATTTTATTATGTAGCACTGATAACTACGCAAAAACAAACATACATACATACATACATACATACATACATACTTTCATTCGTACTACTTATATACTATATTTAGTCGTTATCAAAATCACAATAAAATTAAATTCTTCTCTTTGTATCCACCTCTTTGTTTTCTTGATCTGAGAATTGTCCAGTTTTCTCGCGTTCCCTTACTGTGATCTCTTTCCCTTTGATCACTCCACTTATTGAATATTTTCAATTTTGCAAATAGATTGTATAAAATAAAAATTAATCATTTTTCATAATTTCATTTACAGAATCATTAATAATTGAGTCAAAGAATGTAGATATTAATTTGACCTTTCATTTAATAGTAAATTTTGGAAAAGGAAGAATTATCATACAAATGATAAAAATCACAAAATCATAAATAAATATATTTGTAATCCCATAATACTAGAGGTAACGAATTTTATTCCGAAAAATCAAATCAACTAATTGTTTATAAATCCAAAATAATGTGATTCTGTTAATTTTTTTGTATCACATTAAACTTACCTATATTTTGGAACCGTAACACTGTTCCCACGACAAAAATGTTATTATGATATACTACTTAAGAATAGGATACTATTTAAAAAAAGTTTATTTAATATTTAAATTAAAAAAATAACAGGACCGAAAAGAACAAATTTGATTTTTAAAGGACTGGACATCCCTATTTCCAAGCGTCAGCATCGTTAAATTACTGTCAACGCCAAATCTTCAGGTTACGCCCAACAGTTTCCGGTGGAGAAGTTACAAATCACGCTCCCACAAAACGAGCTACAAATAGAAGCTGTGACCACACAACTGGAATATATAAGCGTCAATGATTCATTCTGTAAGCAAAGAGCTCTCAAAATTATAACACAAATGGGTTGTCAGAAGAAATACAGTTTCTCCACTAAATCTTCATCACCCAGATACATAATACAAGCAACAGCTTGTTTTGAAGGCATTTTGAAAACACTCGGATTTCTTTAAATGTCCCCAATATTTCACGTATCTACTGCTCGTACATCACTTATCCTATAATAAAACATAACAGTAATTCGCTAGCACAATATCCAATGATATCCACATCATTCCACAAACGTAGATTCATTTGTACTGTTATATAATTCATCCGTGTCACATTCGTTCACAACTTCAACGAGAAGTATCTACAAAACAATGCGTTTTTACCAGAAATGTACGTGGGTGAACCTCCCCAAATCAGAGCTCCAATCGCATCCAAATGAAGGGTGAAGGGCGCACGCCAGTGTGGTTCGATCGACCACGAAGCGTGACAATTTGGGCCACCCAGCCGTCCGTTCGCGCTTCGACAGCCGGGAGACAAGTCGGCGGTGGTGACACGACGCGGCGTGACGTGGCGGAGGGCGGGTGGGCGTGGCGCGGCGCGCCGCACAGTGGGTCCAAATGACATCACAAGCGCACACAACACCGTACTATTTCTGCTGTTGCGAAGCAAACATTCTAGCTTAAAATATTTCAAAGTAGCCCGCCCCAGTGATAAGGACATTCTAGAAACCCGAGTTTGCGGCTTCAAGTCCAACGATGGAACAGTGGATTTTGAAAGAGGGGAAACATTCCCAAAGCCCCTTGTCATGCCTGTGGCTGGATAATCAAACCTAATTTTAAATAGATTTTTAAATTAAATCCTCCGACAATTCCTGTCTTACGAAATCCCATACTCGCTCACCCACAGATCGATACAAATTAATAATAAATTGAATGAAATAGTGTTTGCCAAGATTGAATACGTGACGAACATGAAAACGTCTCATCATTCAGCAATAAACACATACAGTAATCATACATGAAAAAATACCAAATTCAGCTAACGTTTTATTTACTTACATTATTTATTTATTTATTTAAAATCAAACAAATGAATAAAAAGTAAGTAACTGACCAATAAAATTATTTTTGTTCATTTGTTTACTTTTTATTTACTTGCATACTTTTCATTCATTTGTTAATTTATGTATTTATTGGCAGTCTCCAAGTGTGTTCCGGGCGACACAACACGCTCTCGCCACGCCACTGGCGGCGGTGTCGCGGCTCGGCGTGGCGTAGTGTGGCGCGGCGCGGGGTGGCGTCGCGGGTGGGCGTGGCGCAGAGGCGGCGGCGACGCCCAACAGCCCCGGCCCGCGCGCGCGGATTAACATGTGTCGGCGCTCCCTCCGCGCCGATTGTTCGCCGCCGTCTGCGATTCATCGCGAGATTAAAGGCCGCAGCGTCCCTGGCTGGCGCTTCCCACGCTCACCGCTGCCAGCCGAGTTTCGGAGATTGCTTTCTGCGTAAGAATAGCCCATGCTTTGTAAGGTAACACATGAAATATAACCCGCTGGCGGATTATGGTTTTAGATTGTATCCAAAACGATATTATTGCGTCGCGGAAATGAATTTGAGATAACAGAAGTTCAGCGTGGAAACGTGTAGCCTTTTTCTTTTTGTATTTAGTTTCAGCAGTCAATTAGTTAATGATATGCAAGGTTAGTAGATTATACCCAGGTAATGCAGTTTATATATGGCAAGAAATCGATAAAGGCATGAAATTAATACGGTAGATCGACTTTAGCAACACTTTTTTACACTTTTAGATAATGACTTCATCGATCTGGGTGACCCTCGTGTAAGCATTAAAAAGCCAATGGTGAAATTATTAATTATCGATTGCTTACAAGGTGAATTCGACAATCCAAGTAATTAATATTCGTCATTCATTAGTAAAATAATCTGATTAACTTATCTCTTCTACGTGAAATTAGGTATAGCCCCCAAACATCTTCCAACACAAAACTACCCAATCCAAATCTTCTCACTACATTAATCGCATCACAGCAGATACCTTGCTCCATCACTCACGGTTCATCAAAGAAGCAGCGCGAGTGCGGCGGACGACGCTGCAACCACCGTGCGCGATCACCGCTCACCCGCGCGCCCTCTCGTCCGTTCGTCCTGCCCGTCCAACCCGTCCACCCCGTCCACCCGCCCGCCCGCCAGCCCGCCTGCCGCGCCACGCCGCGCCGCAAGGCCGGCCGCCGAGCATAAAACACGGCCGGTCGCCGTCAACCAAATTGAAAAACATGTCGAGTAATTATTCACGAGCGGCGGCGACAGAGGCGTGCGTGTTTTGTCAACGGCGGAGGCCGCGCGACACGACGGAAGCGCTCTCACCCCCCCCCCCTCCGGCCCCAACCGCGCGCTCGACGCAGCCCTGTTGCCGCCAGCGCCTCCGGCCAGGAGCGCAGCTGCTTTTCTGGAGAACGCGAGCGAACGTTTGCTCTCTCCGCGCACGTTTTCTGGAGTTGGATGTGAGAGGAGGGAGCAGTTTAGCCGTTTCCTCGGCAGCATTATCAAATCATATTCAACTCTATGGTGAAAGAGACTGGTAGGGATTCCAAAACTCAAGGAAACGAGAGAAAAGATTCTTCGCATTGGGACATCTTCTACCACCGTTTCTGTACTCATGTGTTTCTGTTAGTTTACTGTCAGTTTAGTTGCATATAAAAGAAACTTTCAAAAAAGGAAGTTTAAGAAAAAGAGGGTAGTTTTCACCCATAGATTTGACATCGTATTTCACACAAAAAATAAACACTCCACTATCTCTGTAATATGCTGATAGTTATGTTGTTTGTACCCTCGTCATTTAAAAGATCCATCCCTTCCTTCCACCCCTACCACGAACTTAAAAAGCGACTTTCAGGCAATTGTGGGATCACATTATTATTCCAATGATGATGATGATGATGATGATTATTATTATTATTATTATTATTATTATTATTATTATTTCTAATGTCGGCACATTAGTAATTAAGTCAGAGTAAACTAAACATTTTCATTTATCTTTTTTTATTAACATTGTATTCTATATGCACATTGATTTTGCTGTAAAAAATATAGGCAATTACTCCTTGAGGAACACATCCAAACGACGTAAGTTTGGAAGGCTTTGGTCTGTGATGTTTATACTAACAGTGTTTCACGAAGATTAATATTGATTCTACGATATTATACTTCTTGTGTATGATTGTGAAATCAAGAAACGATTTTGTCAATTTTATTTAAAACTGAAATCTTAAATAATCGATTCAGCGATATACTGGCATCTGTGAGCGTGAAGAGACAGAATAGAACAATGCGTCATTACTGACCTTCAAGAATGTTTCCACATGTTTCATGCTTTGCCCGAGAATGCTATTGAACTTGGTAGTTACCGAAAACAAAGGTCAGCCATTCAGCTATGCGTTAGATCTTTTCAGGGCGATTAGAAGTCTTACGGGTTCTGCTGCTTTAACGGTCATTCTTAGAACGTTTTGGCGTTCCTAATTTAAAACGAATCCTGCAGGAGAACTCAAGAGCACACAAGCGAGACTTTTTTGATTCTCTCCACCAACAAAAGCTAAAAATAAATGTGACTATTAACCTTCAAGACGTAATTAGTCAGGGATAAATCCAAACTTTGGAAGGCAACAGGCGCATAAATCTATTACCTTTTCCAAAGAAAACAGTTGCAGATGAAAGAAGAAAACTATTTTGATGAGTATTATCTAAATAAACCGATCGAACTGCTGTTCACAATAAGGAACTCACACTCGCACAAATGTCTTCAAAACTGCGGGTAATCGCAACAACTGCCCGACCGGTACCCAATGTGGAATACATAGTCCGGTCTGATAAATTATAATCGAGTTTGCAGGGCTCCAAATTCCCTGGATTGCAGCGTGGCGACGAGAGTTGTTACGCGGTCTCCGCTAATAAAACGGCGCTCCCGACAGAATACAGAGCTGGCAAATTGATTGCCGCCGCTCGGTATTTTATTCAGGACCCCCTTATCCGGCGGCAGCTGCCGGCCTCCGGCGCTGGCTCGCTCATCCGCCGATAGCGGGCGATAGTGGCGCGCCCAGCGGCCGATCGCCGATTGTTCGCGCGGGGACTCGTTCGACAGCCGCCGCCGCCGCGCGTCGCGTCGTTTCAAAGGACCCCCGCGGGACGCCCCTCGGGGGGTTTCAAAAGAGGAAAATCAAATAACGATAATAGAATGTGCGGGGAATGATATCCACCTATCGTCATACAGAAAACATGCAAACGGTGAAAGGGAAGATGTAGAGTAGGTGTTACGATATGAAAGAAAATTGAGTGAATCCAGACGAAACTTTTGAAAGCTACTTCGTTACGCCACCAACAAGATCAGTATACGGTAGTAATAAAATAACCGTACGACCTATAAGGACCTTATCACTTACTGGCCGAAATGCAGCAATCGAGTTATAGGTGTTAAATTGTTGTCGTGGATAGCAATGCATACGTGTTGCTCTGTATCAAACACTTCTCACGACAAGCCGCTGTGCATTCCTTTTATTGGTTTAAACAACATTGAAATTATGAAGGAAGCAATGTGATTTGCTAAATAATTACCAACACAGCTTCAGGTTTTTAATATGTAACACGGTCTGTTCTAATGTTATATTCATTCACACACGTAATTCACGTCTTTCGATTCTCACGCACTGTAGCTGTTCGGTTTTCTCGGAGTGCCGATTCCGCACTCTCAGAGCTCATCCCAAGCTAGCCGCGGACGGAAGAACGGAAGGCTCTTTGGGAACAGCGCCCAAGAAATAACAGCTGTAGGCAGTTGTTTGGCAAGCACATTCAGATCCATATAGAACATTTGTATCATCGACAACACGGTAGGTGTGCAGTGAATGTGGTTGATACGTTGAATGATATAGAGAAATAGGAGGAAAATGCTCATTTAAATCAATAGCAAGTCCGTTGCAATGCACAAATATATTAGAATAAATGTGGGATTGGCGAGGCGATCAGAATGGAACGGGGCGAGTCGAGGATGTCATAAGTAAGACAAATTTATTTCGATGTCGAATTCTCTTGAAATATGTTCATTAAGATCAAGTATATTATGTAAATTCGCATAAGTATACTATTACTATCTTGATAGGATATCAAATGCATGCAATTTAAACGGAAAATAACGGTAATTTTAATTGCAGAAAGCGTATTCTTATGCTGCTCTAAGATGAAAGGCACTGATATTCACATATCCTTTGCACCTTTCATTAAACTCGTATTTCATTGTCTTTTATCTTACAGAACCTATTAACTCTCCAATATCCACACAAGATGATGGTTTTCCTTGTGTAAAAAGCAGCAAGCTCAGTCGTTTCCATTACCTGTGCAGTTGATTTCACTCACTCTAGGGTCGCGTCTAGTTAGTGGAGGCGCGCACAGAGCGCCCCTAGCAACGAGAAGCGCTCGACCTCGCGTGCGGGGGAGAGGAGAGAGGAGGGCAGCCGTCGTAACGAGCAGGGAGCGGTAGGTTGGTCGAAGGGAGTCGCATTGAGCGAAGGTCGTGAGGGAGTGGGCGGCGGTGGGCGAGGGGACAAATGCAGCGGGAGGCAGATGCCAGGGAAGGGCAAAGTGGGATTGGAGACGGGAGGACAGGCGACGGCTGCCGCGATTAAAAGAACGGCGGTCGCCGGGAGATGGGAAAGTTGCAGGTCGCTGGTGGTGGCGACGAGTGGTGGTCGCGTGTGCAGGCGGGCGACAACGGACTTCGAGAGAGGACGAGGGACGAGGGACGGACGGGCGGGTGGGTGAGTGGGCGACGAGGAGGGTGGCGGGAAACGAAGGGGGCAGGGGCGGACGACGAGGGGGCGAGAGGACGGGTGAACGAGGAGGGTGGACGGAGGAGGGCGGAGGAGGGCGGAGGAGGGCGGAGGAGGGCGGAGGAGGGCGGACGAGCGGGCTAGCGGGCGAGCGGGCTAGCGGGCGAGCGGGCTAGCGGGCGAGCGGGCGAGCGGGCGAGCGGGTGGGCGGGCGTTCTCGGGCTGGCGAGCTGGCGGGCTGGCGGGCGGGCGGGCGGGTGGGTGGGTGGGCGGGCGGGCGGGCGGGCGGGGGCGGGGGGGCGAGTGACTGAGCGAGAGAGCGAGCGGGTGGGTTAGTGGGCAGGCGGGCGAGCGAGCGAGCGAGCGTGCGTACGTGCGTGCGTGCAACGAGGGCAGGCGAACGATGAGGGCGGGCGGACGATGAGGCCGGGCGGGCGACAAAGGGGGCTGGCTGGCGGGTGCTTTTGCGCTGACGGCGCTGGCGATCGCTTCCTCTTTACGATGTGGACGTGCCCCACACAGCGTCACGCCCTCCCCTCAGCTCCACCATCGCGAAGCGACTACGCAGCCGGTTTAATGCAGCTCCCAACTTGATACCATCCATTTTAGATGAAAGATTTTTTCTAGCGGTAGTACTGAGCAATTTTTTTTAATGAATCAACACCGATCATTGAATTTTTGGCCTCGCTTCCAACAATATCATTAAAAAACCGCGCGGTCTACGAAGCTTCAGTCACGGACCGTTAATTACATACGGTAACGTACCCGGGAGTCAATACGACTCGAAGCATTAACATCAATGTTCTCTCGAGCCGCAAATAGCGGCTCGGCGATCGGCGAACTGCGAGCGGCCCTGCGTGGCTGCGTCACGGCGCGTGGAGACGGCGGAGGCGGCGCGCCCTCTGTGCGCACGGACGGAGCGCAATTACTCTTCGTCGACAGATCGCGCGCGGCGCGCCCCAAAGGCCGGCGCCGGCGCACCCGCCCGCCTTAATGACCGTGCGGACGATGAGACGAAGGGGCGGGGGTGGGGCGAGGAAACGGTGCGGCGGACGCAGAGCCAGCACCGGAAGTGGAGGTAGAGGCGGTGATGTCGGAGAATGATACATTCGGTGTAGCAAAGAGAAGTAGATGTTAGTAAAAACAAAGCGGTTGATTCTACGTGAGTTGGACTCATCACATGGGGGCTGAGGTTATCGAAGTTCTTAAGATGTATTTTGCAAAACTGATGAACGTGTGACGTAAACGTGCAGTGACGGAATCGCCGAGGATGGCAGGAAGCGACAGAAAACGCGCTAGGGGGACATAATTAACTACTTAAATAATTACTTAATCCTGGGGAACGCACGGAAGAAATGAAAGCAAACAGTAACAACAATTCGGTAGCGGATATTTGACCATCTGTATAGCTTTTGTCCATTGACAAGCGATTCCTCTCTACACTCGAAAGCAACAACACGTACTTGGCAACTCATTCACAGCCTCGAGACACGTAAGTGGTCACAAATACCGTTATACAGTGCACGCACGCAGTATTCCCCAAAGAAATACCAAGATTCAAGGACGTTACGAATTTTTTTCTCAAGGGAATTGTCTGAAAAAGAGTAACTTAGTAAATTAGTATGTTAGATTTACTGGTAATTTAAGTTAATAACGTAGGATTTGCATAAGACACACCTACCCTATTGTAAGTGAAGGATAAGTCATCTTCAAGAGTTTATACTGTCAGCGTATACACATTAATTTTGTATATGAGTATTCCTGAGTGTATATCCTGAATATAGCACTGAATTCTGAAGTTCAAGCAGAATCGTGACAACAACGTAGGTGTAAACACGGTAAAATTCAATCACAGATGACAAGAGAATTTCGACACGTTTGTAGCCGCTGATGAGCTGATCGTATATCATACGTCTTTAAAAACGGTCGACGCGTTGAAAACGTTATAAGCTGTTTCAACACTGAATTATAACATGAATTTTCGTCGCAAACCGATAGTTGGACCTTTATGTCGGGTAGTGGTGTCCGTGACGTGGTCGCGCTTTGTAGCGTTCCAATCCGGCCCATTTACAAATTATCGTGGAGGCCCGTCACTCCATCCTTCGCCGCGACTACTTGTCAGCCCAAATTTCGCGAAGGGGCGTGGCAGGTGGGGCGGGTGGAGCCGGATCCGCCCGCACGTGTCAGCGACCGCGCGTCAAACACTGGCGGCCTTGGGCGCGGAGCCGTCACCTCCCGCGAGATCGCGATCGAAAGAGAGAAATGACGGCGCGTGGAAATAGACCGATGCTGCAGCGACTCAGCTCGAAATAGCGGGCGGCAACAGCAGCAGGCGTGCTTCGTCAGACGCTTGTTCCCGATCACCAACTCATCTGAACGACCTCTCGGCTGATCACCTGACCACCCAAACCATCACCCAACTACTTATCTGATCGCCCGATCGATGACCTGACCACACATCGCTCAACTTCTCAACCTTTCGCCCGACCACACATCGCCCAACATCTCACCCGATTGCCTGACCACACAACGCCCGACTTCTCAACCGATTACCCGTCCACACAACGCCCGACTTCTCAACCGATTGCCCGTCCACACAACGCCCGACTTCTCAACCGATTGCCCGTCCACACAACGCCCGGCTTCTCAACCGATTGCCCGTCCACACAACGCCCGGCTTCTCAACCGATTGCCCGTCCACACAACGCCCGACTTCTCAACCGATTGTCCGTCCACACGACGCCCGACTTCTCAACCGATTGCCCGTCCACACGACGCCCGACTTCTCAACCGATTGCCCGTCCACACAACGCCCGACATCTCAACCGATTGCCCGTCCACACAACGCCCGACATCTCAACCGATTGCCCATCCACACAACTACGGACTTCTCAACCGATTGCATGACTACAAAACTGATCACCTGACAACTAAATTATTGATCCAGTACGCGTGCTCTTGTCCTCCAGTGTTTTCTTCAACTTTTACGTTTTTTGTTTGTTCGCCCACAAGTCCTCTTATTATGTCGTTTGCACAATTGTTCAATAGTTCTTTCGACTTCTCGTTGCCCACAACTAAGTAGACTCTTCGGGCTGCATTTTTTCTTTTTCGGCCTTAGGTTTGTGAACAAGTCAGTACAATTCCCTTACTTTTAGCCTGTATCTTGTTCGCCCGAATAGAAGTTGATAAAATAATTTACTTTTCAAATTTGCTTACTTTAAAGTATAGAAAAATTTCCATACTGGCTGATATTTCGTACTCCACATAAATAAAAAAGAATGTTGTACATTTTTTCAAGCAGTGTGTCAACACATCGCACTTCCAAAACCTTCCTCGATTTACCCTTCCTTAACTAGACATGTGAATTAAACAGATTTTACATCAGCAACAGGAATTAACTCATTTTCAAATTTATCGATATCTTATTAATTTATCTTCACATTTACTGTGCCTTTTTAGAACTAAAAACGAATAAACAAGAACGAAACTTCAGTATACTTAAAAGCTCATTCGTCGAAAATGACGAGGTAGAAGATTACAGAGTGAACACATCCAACTAGATGTACTTTTGTCCAGCAAAAACTATCTAGATATTTACACAGTGAATCCTTTAAATCATACCTTTGGACTTTTCTGCCAGGAAAAGAGCTCACTAGATAAAACATTAAAACCTTATTTCATAACATTTCATGCGTTGACAGAGGAATCGCGGCTCCACGCATGCGTATATTCTAAAGCCAATAGCGACGCAAGTCAGAACTGTGTGAATCTCGTCAGCCAAAACACGAGAATTCAGGGTACATAAAGCACTCTAAACTTTCCCTCTATTCCTGAATTCGCTAAAAAGTCCATCAGACGTGCTTAATATATTACAGAGAACTTTGTTCCGGAAGACTTCTATTCTACAAACAAAGGTGCCCTTAATTTCAGTTTCTTGAGTAAATTAAAATAAGTTCGCGTCATCAAGCCACTGAATTCATACTTCATTCTGAAAATGTTTTAATACACTACTAAGAACAACTAACTGACTTATGTATCATCAATTATTTAGCATACAAAATAAAAAGCAATCGGCGAAGAACGAGTTGCCGATAGATAATTTTTTCATAACATAATTTCCAGTACACTGCAGCACGTGATATATAGTGTAGGAGCGGAACTGCCGAACCTCGCACATGCTAGAGAGGGAAAAAATCGTCCAGGAGACAAAAAAGTAACAAACGTCCTGAGGAAAGATACGGAGGCGGACGAGCAAACAAACCAAGAGGCACAAACAGAGCGGACCAAGATGACGAGTCCGGACGGAGAAAGCAAGCAAACCGGGAAGAACGCGGTAGAGGGACCAGGAAGGGAAGTAGGGGGAGGGGATACGACGCCGCTGCGACTGAGGCCCGTGGTGCAAGAATCTCAAAGGGAATTCGCTCCCGAGCACGGGCGGCAGTGATAATATTTGCACGTGCGCGGGACCGCCTTCGGGAAAATGTAGACACACGGCCATAACGACCTCCAAATGCTCCTTTTTCCTAACACCACGAAATCCAGATGTCACTGTACACAATTAGACCTGACGAACTTTTACTGTTAGTCACTAGTAAAAAAATGTAATAACAAAAAGTGATCACTGTTCATTCCTCTGAAAGACTCCTTTTCCGATGAAGTTTTCAAATAAGGAATCACGAAAATACATTTGGGAAGATGGAACATTTACTGGGCTAGGCACAAAATGACAAACAATGTAATGTTTAAAAAAATTACTAAGTTATTAAAATTACTAAATTATTAAATTACTAAGAAATATACTTTTGAAATACTAGATAATTAACTAGTATTTAAAAAATATATTTCTACACTGCAATATGACACTCCCAACTTCACAGCTCAAGAAAAGAAAAGACTGCTTCGACGAGATGAAAAATATTGCCCTTATCGACTGGCGTGTTCTGGATTTAACTAAGCGGTAGGAACAGAGTATCACGTTCGTTCTCATTCATTCATTCATTCATTCATTCATTCATGATTCTAAATGCAATTGTTTCGCTTCATTTACAACTCGTGCGAAACGCGAAGGTTCGGCGTAGAAAGCAGCACAATAATGTTTTTTGAAATAAATTAGCTGTAGGATCAGGCTAGTTCTAATAAAATCGACTGCAAACACGTTGATCGTAGTGTACCACATCAATAGTTACTAATATGGGTTGTAATTATTTCGAAACTTACTGATCATAGCGAATCCATAACTTAGTGATATCGATATCAATTATTCCCAATTTACATCGCTATCAGAAAATTACATTAACATAAGAAATAAATCGTTTGTTGAATTTATATTATCACTTTTAGTGCCTTCTTTTCATACGGGTTAAATGTAAGAAGCAGTTTCGAGTATTAAGACATTTTTTACATAATTTACATTTAAACTACACTGAAAAAAGTATCTGACTTAAGTGAAATATCTTACAATATATTTTGAATTATAAATAAATGACAATCTGTACTGAAAATATCAATTCATAACATTTGATATACGCGATGATTTATTACTTTGTCTTGTTCTTGGTTTGAATATCAAATATTAAGTCAAAGTGAAGGCAGCTACATTACAGAAAAGTGACCAGAACTGCAATGAGGGACGAAAATGAGTGGCAGGGTAGTGTCTCGAGCATTCGTGAGGGCTATAGGTGTAGCCTAGACATTTTATTTTTGTTGGCAACCAACCTCTAAAGTGCTTATAGTGTTGTGAGTATCAGTAGTTTATAATAACATTTTACTTTTACCATTCAGTCTGTTTCCGAGCTAAAATCGGCTGGGCTACAATTTTAGCCCGCGCCAGCACTATTTTTTGGGAAATAGGAAGGGAGTTTTTCCTTCCTCGGTGGCTCGTTGGTTAGCATGCTCGCTTTCCACGGCGCAACCCCGGATTCGATTCCCGGCCGAGGTAAATTATACCTGTGCGCTTTCCTTACAAATGCCCCAGTATCGATTGCTGTGTGACGATGAGAAAGCTCACTCTAAGGTTATGACGACCAGTGAAGGGACGTGTTCGTGCTAACCACACGAACCCTTTTTCCCCACGGCCGACAGGCTGGGTCACCGCTGGTCGGCCAAGGCCCGTAGAACCACCGTCGAACCACAGAACAGCAAGGGAGTTTGCAATGCAGGAATTCAGAAAGACACTATTGTCACGACTGCTGAATGACTCATGATGGAGAAAAAATATTGAACACATGACACATGTCGACATTAAATTGTCGACACGCGTCATACACGTTGTTTATCTTCATTTTCATCTGGGCACATCACAAATACATATTTTAATACGTTTAAGTGTGTCATACGTTCACATCATGCGCAATTAAACATTATGAAACAATATGTTCAGAAAATGTTTATGAAACTCATGATGGCTTCACCACATAATGTTAGCTACATACGTAGCCCGCGCGATCACTTGCGTCACGAAAAGCGAAGGGAGTGGCGCACGGTGAAAAACTCCCGGAGTCGGGTGAACAGCTCCGCGCCGCGGCGGGAGGCACGCGCAAGCATCGGAGCTTGCGTCAAAGCCCCGACGCCCGCGACGACACGCCGCCGCCGTTATCGCTGCAACGCGCGACGCCAAGTGCAAGTGACGCTAGCGGACGTGTTCTAAAAGACTTCGATATGCGCGCTTTTATTTTTCACTTCTTTCAACGTTTCTTGTTTACGAGCTGCTTTCTGTGGATGCATCAGCACTGCCAGGCCAATCCCGACAAATGTTACTTTCCGAAGCGCTCTTGGAAATCTTGTACATAAAAATGACGAAATACGTGAAATTCAGTTTAAGAAATTCTGTAATCTCCTGAGTGTTAGACGTGGTCAAAATACAACGGTCTATGGACGCACTATGCGCGTATGAGGAGCCTGTTCTTACGCCGACATTCAAAATGTTAGTTTTCAACGACTTTCCGTTTAAATGGTATTTTTTTTATAAACAACTCATGCCAAATTTAAATGATTGAAATAACAAAACTAATTATAATAGTAACAATGGAGCTATTCAACGCATCATTACATGCAAAATAGTATTCTTAGTATCACATCGAACTTCATGATCAAAAATATTAGTGACGCCGAACCATACTACACATTTTTGGTGCTAAACTGAAGTGTTCAACAGAAAAGAATGGAAGGCTGTAGTGGATCATGAGAAAACAATTAGCAAATGACTTCTTGATAAGTTTCCAAATCAAATTTAACACAATCAGTCTTTTATTACAATTTTGATTTAAGGCAGACAATCATAATTTAAGTGATGAAAAGAGTTAGCAAATAATGCTGATGAGCCTTTTTAAGAAGAAGTAGAAGAAGAAGAAAAGGAAAAAAGGAGTAAAGAAATAGACGAAAAGAAGGACTATACTACACTGACGCATGAAAAGACATAAAATGGCAAACCAATCGCAATATGCCAAATAACATCCCCACGCTTTGCAACGCCGACCTCCCCGCAGGCGCAAGTGCGTGCGCCGCCGCACGTAGGCCGAGCGGGCGCATAAACGCTGACTGGCACGCGCGCGGTCCGGCGCGAATTTCTTCCGCAATGGAGGCTAAAATAAGACCCGCCCCTCACCGGCCACTGTTTGGCGCAACAGCGCGCACGTGCCCTCAACGAGAAACTTCTCCAGAGAGTAATAACCCGACTGCACGCGCCAAGGTCGTCTCTGTGTACCACAGAGGTTAATTTTATTCATGGAAAACTTTTCCAAGCGCTTGTCCGACGGATTAAACAATAATTACATTCAAATTCCCGACGCAGAAAACGGAGATCGCAAAATCGGTTTATTTTGGAAAACATAACAATCACTTGAGTCTTCGACAAAGTGTTTTCGTCGGCAAAAAAAAAAAGTTATCATTCCGCCTGGTGGAGACGGGATTGAGCTTCGAGGGTTTTCTGGAAACAATCATCCGGGGTCGTTCCAGCGGATACTGAAAGTAAAAGTTTTTAATGGGCGATTCTCAAAACACAAGTTGCTTCATGGCGAAGCTTCTCTTCTGCGAAAAACCAAAATCGCTTTCCGTGAAAACGCTTTTAACAGGCAAGGTAACTTACAGACGTTAGCGTAAATTATGTCAATAAACAACAGTCAGTACGCGAAAATATTTATTTCTTATCCAAACAGAATGAAACTAGTAAAAAGTTAGCCTGAGACATAATATCTCTTAACATTTGACATCTGTGAACCTTTTCCGGCGGTTAATCTCACAAGGCAAAACTTCAGAAGAAGACTGTAGGTTTTGAATACTTGCAAGTTAGAAGCAAACACAAATATGTATACAATTTTTTACAAATTCCCCCGACGCTCCCTATCATATGTAAGGAAAACTCTACTTCAACATGGACCAAGAAGGGAAAATAGCCATTTATAAAATTAAAACCACACACAAAAAGATGCTCTAAACAGGCTCATAAAAGATACGAAAATGAACAATTTTCGGAAATCGTAACGTTCTCTCCTAACACAATATTATAACATTCAATTTTCGGTGATGAAAAACACATTAGGCTTCTTCTACCCGAGTGTATGGATACACACTGTTTCATAGCATTAACTTGAAAAATTGAGAATTAGTTCAAGGGGCAGATGGAACGTGACGCTTGCCGTTAGCGCCACGGCCTGAGCGGCTCAACCGTCGCCGAACAGCTTCCTCGCTCCTGCGCACAGAGCAGCGAGTACACTAGGTCACGAGCGCACAGGCGGAGGCATCGGCGCACAACGGCCCCTTTCATTCGCTGGGCCGGGCCGGGCCGGGCCGGGCGCGCCCCACGGGAAGCCTCGGCGCCGCCCGCGCCACCGCCCCCACCCCCCACGCGGAGCGGGCGCCGCCACGCCTGGGCGCCGCGCCGCCGCGCCGCGCCGGTACGCGAGATCTGACTTGGGGCAACGATGTCGAGAGACGGTGACGATAGTTAACGGGGAAGTCGAAGAATGGGTGTCGAGACGGGAATAAGAATGGGGTTGGTATGGGAACGGGACACGGGATGGGAGTCGTTAGATGGGGTGAGGCGGAAGAGGAAAAGATGGAAATAGCGAGAAATGGGAAATGGGCTGGGATCTAGGAATGGTGAAAAGGAAACCACAACGGCGCCACGAAATGGGGAATGGATGATGGAGGATGGGGATCGGGGAAGGAAGGACGGAAGACGGGATCCCGAAACGGTGTACGGGAAACGGGAATGGGGAGAAACAGGGAATGGAGGATGGGGGACGAGATGGCGAGAAACGGGAAATGGAGAACGGGCGATGGAAAAAGTGGAAAGGGAATGAAGGACGGAAGACGCGAAACGGCGAAGGACGAGAAACAGAGAATGACGATGGAAATCCGGGAGGAGGAACAGGATGATGATAAACAATCAATGGGGTACGGGGATTGATAACTGTGAAAGGCAATGGGCAACAGAAATCGAAGAAAGGAGATTAGGGATAGAGACCCAGAAACCGGGGAACGGGCATGGGGCCGAAGAGCCAGGCAACGGAGGACGTGGGCGTGGGGTAGGGACCGGGAGCGCGGGATGGCGAGGGGGCGAGGGGCGGCGGCGACGAGCGAGCGAGCGGAAGGGCGGCCGCGTGCGCGGCGCGCCGGGCGATACGTGGAAGACGAATCGATGTAGCGTCGTCGACACGCGAGCGCCTCGCTGGCGTCGCGTCGCGCCGCCCGTCAGCGCTTCAAGGTGCCGACCCTGGCGCCCAGGCGGCGCGGCGCGCGCCCGCGCTCGGCCGCCGCTGTTTGCTTAGATATCAGGGCCCTGACACCCAGAAAATATGTGGCAAAAATGTTCCCTACTCTACGCCAGACACGAACACTTTCAAATAAATGACCTCACAACTCGTAGGTAGCTCGACTAAAACTATTTCTTGATCTTTTCGATTCTTTCAACTCGTATAATAATAATAATAATAATAATAATAATAATAATAATAATAATAATAATAATAATAATAATAATAATAATTGGTGCACTCAAGGGGAGGGGACAGTGGGCTGTAGCCCCCCTCCGGAAACTAATGATCCTTAATAAAAATGTAGCATTTACTTATTTTCTTGCCTGACGCCAGTCATACAATATATAGATTGTTTACTTCACAAATATTAATTCTCAGTCAACAAATAAAAGTATATTTTCACTATAAATGAAATTTATTTAAAAAGAAAACATCAAGTCCGATGGACACTACCCTGTATCCCGTACCCTTAAAAAATGTTGAGGGCACCGATGATGATAAAAGTAACCGATAATAATAATAATAATAATAATAATAATAATAATAATAATTATTATTATTATTATTATTATTATTATTATTTTTTTTTTCCATTGACATGGAGTATAAGGAACGTAATTAGCGAAAAATACACGTTACTAAGGGTAGCGTACTAGGGTGGAAGGGGCCAGTGAGGACAGAGAAAACACACGGCGGAACACTGTAAAAGCACTTGACCTACGGAGGCTGAGGCGGCGAGATAACATATCTCTGAGACAGCTGGACGTCTTCAACTGTGTCTATATGCCTTCTTGTTTTCGAGACAAGACCGCGCCCACATCTACCAGTCACTGCCCGACGCGGGCTAAAACCAGGGGAGAGGAGGATAGCGTTATCGCCTGCACGGCCATGACCCGCGTTAGGGCCAGAGGAACAAATGCCTCTCACGAAAGGACTATTCCTTTTTAAGCGACGTACCTTGCACGACTGAAAAAATGGATTCTTTTTCTGAGTACACGATGAAACACATTGAAGAGCAGATACTAAAGTTAAAAAATTAACTGATGTACAACTGGATACCTTTTTATAAGTTTTGGTAATAGGGCCACGCCATTTTTATTACAATTATTTACGCCCCTGCAAAACATACGTTAAAAACTGGGACCACGATGACGAAACTAGAATTATGTAATGCCATAACCTTCTTTTGAAGGAGCATAATTCACATAACTCTTTGATAAGCGAGTCGCTGATGGTGGTTGAGCGGGTGGCATTCAGGCGACGATCGACAATCACCAGCACTAAGTGTGATTTTAATGAGGTCGAAGGCGGCGACGCGAATGGAAATGGTGACAGGGGATCAATAATTATGTAGTTAAATAATTCGTTAAGTAAATATCAAATTACGGAGTTAGATATCATAAAATGACAATTAGCGAATTTGATAACTTCTTACAACGAGAAAAAAATACGCTTACTCCAACATCTCCATTCATCACGCGGTTGTCCGTTTTTATGTCATATTATTATTATTATTATTATTATTATTATTATTATTATTATTATTATTATTATTATTATTACTATTTATTTTTTGAATTATTTATTTCATTTATTACGTACGCACGTAAAATACTGAAATATGTGACTGATTTCAGTAATGATTTTTAATAATACACATATTCAGCATGTTTCGATATTGATAATAAATTAGAATGAAATTAATGCTTTTAACATTTTTAATCTCCTTGAGCACTACCACGTCACGAATTCCATGACTCAAGTTTTTCTTCGAACGTCGGTTTCTCTAAAATACATTCCCGAAAGTTCTTTCAAAGCAGGCTATTTAATGCGTTCCGTGAAATTAAACTTACAATATACTCTTATTTTCCAAAAAGACTTGCGTAACAAGATAGCTGATGAGTTTAAAGAAGGTAGTGGTGCCTCATAAGATTGAAAGCATTGCGAGGTCGAGCCTCACATGATGCATGGATGTTTCTGCTTATCACTTCCTTGTCCATAACCATCCTATCATGGCATTAATGACATGGCATAGTATTCAATGGGAAAATTTTGCAAGTGATGTATTTGCGAAATGGGCTGTGAGTGTGAACTGTGAGTGGCGAGCTCGCGCATTTTAACCCGCCCGAGTCAACACGAACGTCTGTAGTCAAACTCGTGTATCGTTTTGTATTGGTTTGGAGTTATTTTTTATGTGGCCACTTACTACATGATTCTGGTACATAACCACCCGTGCAACGTCGGGTGATACGCAGTGGTTTGTTCCTGTCTAACAACATGAGACGTTGTTGGGGAAGATGAAAATAAATAACCAGAATTCTTTGAGAGGTCGAGGTAAGCAGACCCGCTTGGCAGATTCACGAGGCTCTGACTGCGGATAGTTTTTGAATTCTGTACTGGAGCACAAGTAATAAAAGTGTGTTGTTCTGAAAGATATTTCGTTTCTGGGAAAGAGTTGACTGGTGGTCAGCTGGCCCATGACGGGCCTTGGCAGCGCTAACGATTGCAACCCTACAGGGTAACCAGTTTGTATATACTCTCAGAAATTTCTGCATTACTTTTAATGTAAAGTACATGAAAGTAATTTTCATGTAGTAAATTAAATTTAATGTACACGTACAATAACTTTAATGTACGTGTACAATTAAATTTGATATACACAAGTAAGTTAAGTTAACAGTCGTACATTAAATCTACTTTGATTTTAATTTGAGCATTAAATTTAATGTACATATACATTAACCCCCTTTAATGTACACGGTACATTAAAATTCATGTAGTCGTACATTAAATCTACATTAAATTTAATGTAATTTCTGACAGAGTAGTGTAAACCCGCAGAGCAACGGCCCCCTTTGGCTGCCCCGAGGCTCGGGGCTACGCGTAGTGCGCGCCGTCGCAGCTTCGTCGCGGGTCAGCGACGCCGCGCGGCCGCTCTATCTGCGTCGGCCCGCAGCCAGACACGCGGCGACGCAAATTAAATACCCGAGATAACCCCAAGTGGCGTGACCACCGTCCCCGCAAGGGGACGCCACAAGAAACCCTACTCGACAACGTCGGATATCCCTCGCGCAACGGAGGTTTCGAAACATTTCACACACTCTGTAATTTTAAAACAATCATACAAACTATGTTTAAATAAGCCGCCTCCAATGCCGAGAGGGTTAGCACATTGGTTTTCAAAACCAGAGTTCGTGGATTCAAACTAGACTGGCGTGAGGTAAACGTTCCAAAAGGTGGAACATTTTGAGGAAGTCGTGATATGTTTGTGGCTTTTAAAAGAACCCAAGCTACGTACCACGCTTCATTCTGACACTTCAATGCCCAACATAGCAGCTACTGTCCGGAAGGGACAATGGACTTGTTCCCAGAGCCAAGATATTTGAAACTTCGAGAGAAAAATAAAATTTCAGAGTTATGGGGAAATATGTTAGAAGAAAATCTGAGATATGAAAGAATCCCGGTAAGTGACATATTGCAGTAACACTACACTAAGCAAAAATCATATTGACCCTCCTTTAGAGTATCATTCAGAATCGCACAAGAACATTAAATTAGAAGCATCAATAGTTCACATTGATGGAGCATACGTTTGAGGAGCATACGTTTATCGCATGGTGAGGCAACCAGACTTGTACAGGACGGTGAAAAAAGTAGAGAGTTCGAGTAGTTTGACGTAGACAAGGGGAGCCGAACTACGCTAATCGCATTAAGGTGGCTCGTGGAGACTGATGTAGAACCACAGAACAAGATCTGGAACGCAGCCCGAGGAAACGCATGAACAAGGAAGAAGCAAGAAGCTGTCAAGAAAGGGTTAGAAAGGCAAAGTAGGTCAAATGCCAGCGAAGTGATTGGGATACCAAGAAATAAAAATGGAAAAAGATTGAGTTAGTGACACAGGAGAGGGATTAGGCACACGGACAAGGAAAGGTCGGGATTGAAAGAGACGAGGCGAGAAGAAGCGTGATGCAAACGGACATCTGAGAAAGGTTCACCGAACGCCTAGAATCACGCCGAGGGAGGGAATCCGAAACGGAAAGGGCGGCGAAGGGCGGCCGGCGGGGCGCTGGGTTGGGGGCGCCTTTTACGGCGCCGAGGGCCGGCGAGGCGCCGCCCCGTACGCTCCGGGAACTCGCCCGCGCTCGCTCTAATACGTCATTCGGCGGCGCGATACGATCTTTTATGCAGGCACTAAAGAGCCAAGCGCCGGTCGAGGTTTTGATGCGCCAGCGTAAAGCGAGGGGCGACGCCTACCCCGACCATCCGGCCGCAGCCCCGCCCCGCCCCGCCCCCTCACCCTTCTCATTCCACCGTCTCCGCGGTCGCCTGCTCTGACACTCTCAAAAACCGCCATCTCCTTCCCGCTCCTCCTCCCGCTCCTTCAAAGCTTCCTCCACAACCCGAGCGCCCGATTTCTGAGCCAGAGTTCTCAACAGCGGAGCTGCTGGTGACGGCGTTTGAGACGGCAATGGCTGTAAATTCGTATGAGCGAGGGCAACGACGAAGGGGTGTACCTCAAGGACACCGGGTTGGAGACTGCACGAAGACCGCAACGCCGAAGGCACCAAGACGCGGTAGTGAATTGCAGCGAGGCCGGACGATGGGGCGGTAGTTCGGGGAAAGGGTTGCAGAGACGGCGCTGAGGGCGGCGGCGGGTACGGGAAACGACGAGGACGCGGAGACGAGAGGGCGCTGTCGAGAGCGCCGGCGGAACAAAGCGGCGTCGAAGGGAAGTTCATCAATCGGGAGGCGTCTCGGCGGCCGGCGCAGGGCGTCGCGGCGTGGTGCAAGTGGAGCGGGGCGGGGCGGGGAGGGGAGGGGCGGGGCGCGAGGAGCGGGGGTGGGTGTCCATTGTTCCAGCGCCGCGCGGCCGGGGGATTGCGAGAGTCCTCGAAATGGCGGCGCGTGCGGTTTACGCCTGCGCGCAGATACGCGACTTTACGACCCACCGATAGCCGCGCGACAGAATAGTTTCGTCTCAACTACGGCGAACGCGACGACCGCGCAGGCGGCGGAGGCAGCGGATTTAAGCTGAAGACGGAACCTTTTAAGACACACCATTTCGAAAGGAAAGACGCTGCCATCAACCGAGTATCTCCAGTAATACATCGTCAATCAGCAAAACAGTATTTTCACCACAGAAGGAAGTTTACGAACTTTTAAGAGAAAAGACGACGCTAGAAGAAAGTGCTCTTCTAACAGTTTTATTGCCGTATAGAATGGAAACTGAAAGGGAAAGTACAACAGTCTCCACTTCGGCAAGGAGACAAGTATGACCAAAAGAGTTGCAAAACTAAAAATAAAGTTTAAAAAGAAACGATTCCTACTCAAAATATAACGTTTTTTAAACACATACTATGTCAATCAATGATTGCGACAATCAAGCACTGATTTGTTGTTACAGTGGTGGAGTATGAATATATTATGAACAGTTAGCTTTAGAAAACGTGTCCTAATATAGGTAGTGATGTAATATCGACAACTAAAAATGAAACCAAAAGAAAAGTTTCTAATACAAATCTCAATATTATTGATTAGTACAGTAGAACCTCGATAATTCGAACTCTTTGATATATTATTGATTAGTACAGTGGAACCTCGATAACTTGAACTCTTTGATATCTCAAATTGATCAAAATATCAAGATTTTTACATCCGTTCACCCTCCCCCTTGGGTTTCGATATAATCCCGTAACCCAAACCACTTGAAAACATATACTTTTTTCCTCCCCCCCATTCAGATTCGAGATATCGGGGTTCCAGCGCGCTTCCCAAACGCCCACACCCGCGCAGCGCAGGCGACGAGACTGACCTGCGAGTCTTTCGCGAGAGCGCGAGGCGGCGGGCGACGCGTGCGCGACCGGCGGAGGAGCGTGCGCTACCGGACGACGAGGGCCTCGGCGGAGAGCGATCTCTTCCCGGCGCGGTGGCCGAGGCAGACGCCGTGCCGCCGCCGCCGCCGCCCCCGCGCCGGAGGGCGGGGCGGGCGGTTGCGTGGGCGTAATTGCCAGGCGGCGTCTCCGCGCCCGCCCGCTCGCGAAAGCGAAACTCCGCGCCCACGCAACCGAGACGCGCCCACGCCCACGCACCGCGAGCCACACCTTCGGCAACAAGCCCCATGCGCTCCGGGGTGGCAGTCGAGGAAAATGCACAAAGGAAGTAACGAACATGCTCTTGACGCGGCTCATGTGGGAGGGGCACGGAGAATTGGTGTCAATTAAATAAAATGAAGCCGCTGTAAGTACATGAATGAAATAATTAGCACTTCTAGGATTGACAGGTAATCAGTGATATAAATTGTTGGGAATAACATTGTGGGATTGGTCGGCCCGCTCTACCCGTATCTACTGCATCTTCCAGCACCTACTACCAGCACCTTAGCTGCACAGTCTACTTTCATTGCAGAAACTGCTGTAAGGTCGTTGGAATAAAATACAGTACATAACGTGTTTCCTTTTCGATGTAAACCTCATGCCTAAGAAAACAGTTATAGAAATTTTCAATGATGTCGGAGGGAAATTGTTGACTGTATCAGGGTAAGAGTATTATTTATTTCAGGCATTTTCGGATTTGAATGATATTGCACAACAAAATAAAATAAAAAGCTCTATTTTTCATTATGTGAAAACTGCAAATAAATCACAATCCTTTCAACAGAAAATTAGATATCCAGTGCCTCGGTAATTGTTTCAAACGTTTCGTGCAACATACATGGATATTAACTCTACACACGAGACAACTTAGATCATTTTCTGGAAACGACACACCGCCATTTCGTTACGCAAGATAAATATCTCCAGATTTTCTACGTCCGTTATCTTTCAGTATATCAATTTCAAAGGTAGGCAAGCGCACCATCAATCGTTTCGAGACAGCCCCGCCCGCACATTCGTTCATTGTTCACCCGCCATCTTCAATCTTTCCTCCTCGATCTCGGTTCCATCTCCACCGCTCGCGGTCGGTGCCACCGGCTAATTAGTAATATTGCGAAACGGTTGCCGCCGCGGAGGTGGCGCTGGCGGCGGTGACGGCGGCGGCGGCGGCGTGCGTCCAGGCATCGCGATAGCCGCCCGCGTCCGCGGAAGACGCCTGGCGGGTTTCGCGCGCGCGGGAAAAGCAGTTGGTTGGTCGAGGGGGTGGAGGAGAGGTGGAAGGGAGGATGGCGACTGGCACGCGGTTGCGGCGCCGCGCCCCGATAACGCACCGGCGGGCGTCGAGACGCTTCGTTGCCCGCTGATGGAGGGAGCACCCGAAACCCACGCTGCGCCAGGTAGTACGTCGCAGGGGACTTTCAATAAGTCTAACACATAGTAAATCGAACCCTTCAATACTTCGAATCCAAATCATTCTTGTCGGCTTCTTTCAATAATAATAATAATAATAATAATAATAATAATAATAATAATAATAATAATAATAATAATAATAATAATAATAATATAAAATAATAATAAAATAATAATAATAATGTGGAATAGATTATTTACCCAAGTTTCTGTATTCAGAGATTCTACCTTATTCTGTAATTAATGTTTTTTCCCAATAGATGCAGATTATCCTGAACAATTTACATGGCGAAGTGTGGGAAACGCTGGTGCTTCACTTTCATGCACCAACGCTCTGGGTCAGTACATGTTCTCTGTGACATCATTTTCAAAATCAGAGGGAAAAGCAGCATGTCTCTTCTCTTTTCACTGGTTCTGAATAGACACATACAGTTCTAACTGCCATTCCCATCCGAATCAAGAGAGACTGGTTGACAAATATTACCACGAAAATTAAACGAAAGCCTCTGCTGGTGTGATCTTGGGTGAGCGAGCTGTACTCAGAGAATGGATTTTGCGTACATATTTCTGTTATTACACCCACTGGTCATGTTAGTCTCTACGAGTTTTGTCGGTCGTTATCCAGGAGAAGACCACAGGACCAAGCAAGTCCCGAAGCTCCGGATGAGCGCAAGGACAAGGAGGAAAAGAACAGGCAGTCGAGCTTAGTTAGGCAACGCAGATTCGTCAGAGACAGTGTGCTGGGTTGAGATAGCACCTTGTTTCGGTACCATAAAATGGGCATGGAAACGAAACACACGGGTAATAAACGTGAAAGCGCAGATGATGATCTCGCATTAACATACTAAGGAGAAACGAGACTGAAGTAGCCATAAGTCAAAGGAAGTGTACATGATATATTCGTACCTCACATGGTGGTATAATCATACAAGTAGATAAAACAACGAAAGTCTCGTTGATATTATCGCAATACAACAAACATATCTTCCCACTACTCACAAATAATGAATGTCCACAACACGTGGGCGATCCCAGAACAAAGCTAGGAGGAAGGAGAAAGTCCACGTTCACAATTAACTGTTTCCTTTTTCACTCGCATGAAACTGCACTGACGTCAGGAAAGTCTCTTATGTAATACTGGGGGAAGTGTCATTACAAAATAGGTACACAATCATCGATTATTTGAGAAGTCTATTCGCGCTGAAGAAAAGAAGAGAATTCCGTTAAGTTCTATTAAAAAATTGCCATTTGGAACTACATTAAATACGTGTAAACAATTCATAAATTATTGGTGCGCTAGCGTTTTGGAAGGTGTGAGATTGTGATAGTATAGTACTGCTTTCCAGAAGCAGTCCTTTCCTCGTAAAAGCGTAAAACAGCCTAGAACTCTTCAGCATTGATTCTTTGAATCCCCTCCATGGCTCTCTCGGAACAGAGCGAATGCAAAGAGCTAGCGCGACATCTACGAAGTGGCCGAGCCGTCGACGTATCCTGTGGCACTCGCGACAAGAACCCTCTCGCCTCTAGCTGCTTTCCTTCCCCGCACACACCAACCAGCGCCTTCTTGAGCGCCGCCGACGCAAAGATGGCGATCCCAGCCGCCTTCGCCTAAGCCACCTCTCCTACCACGTCCTCGCCTGGCCAACCGCGCCCACAGCCGACGTGTCCGCCCTCGCCACCGCTGACACACCTGCCCTCGACGCACTCCTCCTCGCCCCCAATTTACCCTTCTCCACCACTGCATCCAGAACCAACGTACCTGGTGCTGCCGTCACCACCCCCTCCATCCATGTCCGTCCTCGCCACCGCTGCCACACCTGCCCTTGTCGCACTCATCCCCTCCTCCGCTTTAACCTTCCCCACCACCGCACTTAGATCCACCAACGTACCTGCTGTCACCACACCCCCTCCGTCCATAGCTGATATGTCCGCCCTCGCCACCTCTGCCATACCTGCCCTCGTCGCCCTCATCCTCTCCCCGCTTTAACCTTCTCCACCACCGCATCCAGAACCACCAACGTACCTGCTGCTGCCGTCACCGCCCCCTCCTCCTCCTCTCCAAGCGTTTCCGCTCCGCCACGGAGGTAATATCGCCCTCACGTCACGTGTCTCAGGGTGGTGCCTCTCGGCGGTTGACGTTACACGCGCTCGGCTGCGCTCGCCGCAGTACGCTCCTCGGCTTCCCTCTCCGCCGCCGCGCCCTCCACACGTGCTCGCAATTTGATCTCCGCCGCGCGTCGCGTTCTAATTCCCAGTCCCTTATAATAAAAAATCAATTAAGGACGCCAAAGGATTCCGGCGAGTGGTGCGTCTCTTTTACAACGGTCCTCCGCGCGCGACGCAGCACGGCGTCTCGACGCTTTGTGGAAAGAAGAGGGGGTAGAAAGGGAAGGAGGACTCACGATGGGCGAGTATTCGATTCTACGAGGAATGTTTTAATGTGAAGCAGTAATTTGACATTTATTTCAAATTAGCAGTCATTTGACTTTGTATTGTATGTTCACGCTGATAACCAACCTTAAGTTTAACATTATTTACTTAATTGTGGCATTCACAGCGGCTCTAGAATTCAAATGACATAATTTGAACTAATGTGAATGTTTCCTTCATTTCCTTTTGTCTCTCTCTCTATATAAATATAATATATTATTTTGGCACAAAGCAATATAGCATTATATATAGTGAACATCTTTACCCGTTCATCTTTTCTAATAAAGGTACATCCAGTAAAAAACAAAACTTACATTACTTGGGCTATATAATTTGAAGCATTTCAAAAACAGTCAATTGTATTAAGAAATATGTTCCCTTAGTTCTACCAAGGAGTAGGGGTGAAAAAGAAATTATATTACTTATTGGATAAATTGTTTATAAATATATCTGTCGTATGAAAACAAATGTGATGATACGCAAACTTCCCTAACTGCTATTTATGATCCGCCTAGTTTCGCGTTCCCACCCACTGCGTCATCTAGGCGGCGGAGCAGGCGCGGGCGGGAGGCGGTCTTACGGACATGGAAACGAGCTGCCAACAGGAGCAGCAGGCGCCGGAAGATGCTCCTCGGAAACAATTACTTGCGAGCGACACACTCCGGTTTAATTATAACGTTTTATTGTCGGCCTCCTCCTACGGTGACAATGGCGACGGAGCATCGCGGTAGCGGGGAAGGCACGGGTTGACGGGGGGAGGGGCGGCGGAGGCAGCGGGCGCCGTTGGGAGCTATTGAAGCGCGGAGGCGGAAGGTGGCGTCGGAATCGCGCCGCTGGCGAAGGTCGCTGAAGAGCGACCGACAGGAGGAGGGCGCGGGCGGGAGCCACAGAGTGATAAAAGGACGGCGGAAGAGGATACTGTCGCGGTGCAAGAGTCGGCGCAAAAGCTGCGAGATGACAAAAGATTTGAATAGGGAGGCTGGGGAAGATGGGAAGGGGAGGTAAAGAAATAAATCTGAATGGGGAAGAACGCCTTCAGAGAAGGTCGCCGAAAGTCTTGGAAGAGGAGAAGCGACGATTCAATGACTGAGAAGTCAAAAAAGTGTTTTGAGTAGACGTACACATGCGGAGGGTCGATAAGGGAATAATAATAGCAAGGGACAATGCTGAGAGATGGTATTGATGAAAATGGAGCTCGCGAAATTTTCCTATAAATGCAACATGTTAATGCATGGTGATCAGTGGAAAAATGAAGACGACAGTATATGATTTGATAACGTCACAATGAACACAATTTACCAAAATCGTCACATGCGAAAACAGCGACCACTAACAGAAGCAGCATAAATTGAAACAGGAAACGAATCTCAGAGCCGTCAGACGGAAATGGAGAAAACAGGGTAACTTCCACGAGTTGAGGAGGCGAGAGAGACAGGCAGCGACAGTCGTGAAAGAAAGAGCCGCCGCGTGCCCCTCCCAGCCGCAGCCATGCGTGATGCCATTTGATTTGCATCGCCAGCGACTCGCCCCACCCCGCCCCACCCCGCCCCACACCACCCCGCCCCGCACCCATGGCACCACCTCTCCACCTCACCTCGCCCCGCCCCGCCATCGTTTCCCCACATCGCCCTGCGAACCACTCCGCACCACCCACATCCCGCGCCCAGAAACACCTCGCTCCCCCTCGCTCTACACACCATCCTGCGCCCCGCCCCTCCACATACCACCTAGCTCCACCCTGGCCCCATGCCCCCGCCTCTCCACCTTCACTTTCCCCCACAATGCACCGCCCCGCCCCGCCCCGTCCTGCCCTGCCCCCATGGCGTCACCTCTCCACCCTACCTCGCCCCGCCCCGCTCAGCTCTTCCCCACATCGCCCTGCGAAACCACTCCGTACCACCCGCATCCTGCGCCCAGAACCACATTTTGCTTCACCCCTCTCCGCTCCTACCCCCACCCCCGCTGCGCACAACCCCGCCCTGCGTACCGCCCCGCCCCGCCCCACTCTGCGCACCGCAACCGACACACCACCACGCTTCACCCTGTCCCGTACCACCCCGCTCCGCCTCGTCCCCATGCCCCCGCGTCTCCTCACTTTTGCCCGCACATTGCACCGCACCACCGCGCCCCTTGCATCTCCGCTCCGTCCAGCCCCGCCTCGCCCGCCGTGGCGCCGCCCCTCCCGCCAGCGCGGCAGCGGCGTCTTCTCTTAATGACGCGAAATGAAGAGCTGCGAGGGAAAGAGCGGGCAGCGAGCGCGGCGCCGTCGTGTTAAGTGCCCCACGGTCCACGGGTTTTTATATCGTCGTCCCGTCCCGACGCGCCGTGCTCCGGTTCAATGTATACGAGGTCTCCGGCGAAATGCGATGACTTCGGGGCGGGCGCTCGCGATGTGGCGCTTTCTTTGCAGGCCTCTCAAAATTTACTATTTCAGGTTTCAACCAAGTTGCCCATAGAGGGCAATGGTGCTGGATGGCGTTAAGTTTTGATGTGTGCCATGAAATATTTTTTTAAAATATGAAACAATGCGTGACTCCTAATAACAAATTTACGTTTACATTCCCAAACCCAGAACTAAGCAATAGATTAAGATTTCTGAAACCATTCTATTGCGGTCAAATAGTTGGTACATAACACAAAGAACATTGTGGGGACCTATTTCACCATTATAGAAGTTAAAGCGATTGGAAAAAGTAATATTTACTTGGAGATGAATTAGGCATTTTAAATTGAAATAAAACTTTTCGATAACGTCGTACTGCAAAGATTTTATTTCAAAGGAAACCAACTTGCAAGAAATCGAGCTGTTCGGCTCTCCAAAGTTTTTCTTGATATCTATTATCCATGTCTCATTGTAAGTGACTAGTCCACATACTTTCATGGCCGAAGAATTTTCCAATTATTTATTTGCTTACTCTCCCTGTTATAATTTTCGCGGAAAATCAAATCTTGAAACAAACTCCCTATACATAATTCTTGCGTAATTATCTTGCTACGTACAACCGGTGTTTTCAATTAAACGCCAAATGTAATCCTATAACGGCAATTAGTTGAAACACACAACCAAAAACTTTTTTAATGTTCTATGGCATTTCCTCTCGAATTTGAACGCACAGTCCCAAACTGTGCCTCAGAACAAACTGCTTACGCAATTAACAGTATTCGTGCAGGAGAAGAGTGTCTCGGCAGTCGGTAACATCTGCTCAGGAGCAATGGACGAGAAGAACAAACGCCACCATTCAGTCGAAAGCAGCGCCCGATTTTAGGTCATGAATCTTTCAATATCCACGGCCGAACGCACTCCACGCTGCACTCCTATCTCCACGAGTGGAGACCGCCCGCCGTCGGGCGAGGTGCGCACAAAAACTCTCCTCCGCGGCGGCGGGCGGGAGGGAGGGATAGACGCCCGACGGGAGGCTAAGAGGAAGAGCGGTAGGCAGAGGGTGGGTGCGGAAGATAGGGCCGGACAAAAAGAGAACGCAGGATAGGGAAGAGAACGGGCGAGAGTGAAAAGGAAAGAGGACAGGCTAGAGGCACAAGGAAGTGAGAGAGGATTCGTGGATGGCAAAGCGGCAGGTGACAGGAGGGCGGACGGGCGGATAATAAGAGCACGAGAGGACGGTTAGAGGGCGGGCGGCGACAACAGGGCGGAAGGGTAAGTGAGCGAGGGGCGGCAAGAGGGCGAGTTGGTGGGAGAGGAGAGGGAGGGGACGGGCAAGGGGGGCAATTGGGCAGCAAGAGAGAGGGTGGGTATGCGGCAAGAAAACGGGTGGTTAGGTGGAAAGGGAGCGGGTGGTTAGGTGGCAAGGGAGCGGGTGCGCAGGCTACAAGACGGCAGGTGGGTGGGTGGCAAGAGGGCAGACAGGTAAGAGCGGGTAGGCGGCTCCAGGGCAAGCGGCAAGAGAACGAGCGGCAAAAGGGCGGGCGGGCAAGAGGGCGGACGGGCAAGAGGGCGGACGGGCAAGAGGGCGGACGGGCAAGAGGGCGGACGGGCAAGAGGGCGGACGGGCAAGAGGGCGGATGGGCAGAGTGCGGACGGGCCAGAGGGCGGACGGGTGAGAGGGCGGACGGGCCAGAGGGCGGGCGGGCAAGAGGACGGACGGGCAAGAGGACGGGTGCGCATGCGGCAAGAGGGTGGGTGGGCAGGTGGCAAGAGAGCGGGTGCTCAGGCGCCAAGAGGGCGAGAGGCCGACAATAGGGCGGACGGGCAAGAGAGCGGGACAACGGAAGGGGGGGCGGGCGGGCAGCAAGAGGGGGAGTGGGCCGCAAGAAGGCGGGAGGGCGAGCGGGCGGACGGCCTCTAGCGCGTCGAGAGAACAGCGTCTTCCGCTGGCGCGGCCTCTCGCTGCCCAATGGGAGAGCAACAAAGTAATACTAATAACGCCGCTCAAAAACTCCCCGCTGCGCTGCGCGAGGGAAAGCGGAAAGCCGATAACCGCCCGCCCCGTATCGCCCGGGCTTCTTTTTTCAAGTGGCCCAGTGAAACAACGCGCCCCGAACCTCGGCGCCTTTAAAGCACTGCTTTCTCAGGCCGACAGACAAATTCATGGATTGGGATTTCCTGACTTTCTTCTAACATTTTCCATGATATTCGCTGACGAAATTCACTCACGAATCAAGAGAACTCTTCGAGAATCATCACTTTCTCTACAGTCGCTACTTATTTTATCACATTTCTATCATTTCTTGCGTACGTGGTTTGGTTCAATAAGAGTGGTAGAACACCTAACATAAAGTAAAACACCTTCAGACGATATAGCAACCTGAGAACATTTTCAATTGCGTATTCAATTCTAGTCTGCCGTACGTGAACAGCAAAGTAACATTTTCCTAATCAATAAACTGTGAAGGTAAGTAACAGTTTCCATGCATGAGTGCTAAAAAACATCTTTTACCAAATTAATATACGTTCTGGTGACAAAGCATCCAAACACACTAAGCAATACTAAAGCAAGACGTCAGTCATTTAGGATTATAGGGGAGGCCAGCTGGTTCGTTTTCTTCTGGAGGTAATGTCCGCCTCCACGTCTTCGGGAAAACAAGGAGCTCGTTTTTCTTCTCAGAGGCAGTAATGAACCATTCACTGCATGCTGGCCTCCAGCGACTTTCACTACAATTTTTGAGAACTGAAAGATGTTTCGGAAAGAAGACAAATGGGAAGCTAAAGAAATCATGTACCACTTATTTACGACTTAGCTGCACATCACCACAATAGATATTCAAAATCACACTTCCGCTACCAAACTGATTTTACATAATGACAAATATGTTTACTGAAAAACTGTTTTGATGCACAGAGTAAAATTAACTTCCGCTAATTACTTTCATACGGCTCCATTCATTACACACATTGCATCTGAAGTCTCTGTGGATTTTCTGAGTCTCAACAAAACGAAAATATAGATTTTATAAGTCGACATGACTCAGCAGCATTTCTGCCGTACGGGGAAATTCATTCACTCGAAGATGTTTCAGACGTCGTGTTCTTGCACCACCTGTCCCTCTTTCAAGTTCACCTGATAAGGTTGAAATCTTTGTTACCAAGAGACAAAAGGTCGTAAAGGAAATTTAGTACCAATATTTACGGAGCGAAACGTGATCGAAATCAAGGTCAAACAGTACGAATGCAAGCTCAGCATGATATTGTTCTCTATCAGAACTTATGTGGCACAATACGCATGAAGGTTTTTGAAATCCACTATTCTTTCAGAGATTTAAGTACGACAATAAGAGGAAATAAATATCAGTTCTTGAACGACTGAGTACACATTTCTCAATGTCAACAAGTTTGTATAATATAATTCAAGCTATAAGGATTAGATTGGGGACAGCATGAAAGAAGTAAGGATCGAACACAATCAGTGACTCTCTGTTTAAGGCCCGGCCATGCACCTGATCCGAGGAAACTACCGAAATAGCCGGTCACTACAGTTCTCAACCGATCAGTGATTGTCCTCGTCCCAGCAGTTTAGCCGATGCCGAAAATGATACCACCGACTGGACTAAACAGAGAACTTCCCGATCTACAAGGCTTGCCGAATTGCCACCCGCTTCTCAGTTACAACGTTAAACCTCCTTCTCAGATACAGTTATTAACATTTTAGTTTTAGTGACAAAAAAATCGCCCAGAAATATTTCTTCGCCCTTTCGATTCACCCTTTCCGCAAAGTACGCTTCTGAATCGCAGAGCAACGAAAGCCGTCCACCGCACCCGGAATATGATACAGAAGTTTCATCTCCATTGGCTCATGGAATGCGCACTCCCCGGCGAGTTTTCCTTTATTCTGCTCGGGCTCTGAGCGCGCATTTCTTCGGAAATCCAGAGAAAGCTGCTCCACGCAAAATCCGCGGTACAAGAATTTGCCCGCGCGGCGTGACGCAACGGTAGGGATGCGGCATCGACAACAAAATATCGATGCTTTAAAATGTTGATGTTCAAAATTTAAAAAAATAAATTATTTAAAAAAAATTAAAAAAATATTTAAAAAGAAATGAAATATTTGTGAATATTGCAAGTAAAACACGCGGGGATATTTATTATATCTCCAATGTTCGGTTTACTTTACTGCACAACTAATATTTTATTAAATATGACATCCGAGAATATAGTGTAAGTTTTTGAAATATCTCATTTTAGAATCACGGAGAGTTTCCCAGAATCGCCTCTTCTCAGCAATTTTTTTCGGAAAGCAACATAAATAAATAAAAACTGACATTTGAGAGAAGCGTAGAATAAACCAACATTTCCAGGAGTTGAGACACGAGACACGATTACGCTCGACAGAAGGAAACTACGAGATTAGCCAGTGGTGTCGGTAAGTCGCAAAAAACAGACTTGAGTTCGAGATGGAGGCAAATGCGGCTTCGGGATGCAGCAGAGCTCTCTTCACCAACTTTAATAGTAAACTACTCTTTCTAAGAGGCTTCGGGATGCAGCAGAGCTCTCTTCACCAACTTTCATAGTAAACTACTCTTTCTAAGAGGCTTCGGGATGCAGCAGAGCTCTCTTCACCAACTTTCATAGTAAACTACTCTTTCTAAGAGGCTTCGGGATGCAGCAGAGCTCTCTTCACCAACTTTCATAGTAAACTACTCTGTCTAAGAGGCTTCGGGATGCAGCAGAGCTCTCTTCACCAACTTTCATAGTAAACTACTCTTTCTAAGAGGCTTCGGGATGCAGCAGAGCTCTCTTCACCAACTTTAATAGTAAATTACTCTTTCTAAGAGGATTAATCGTGTTTTCAACACAATGTTGCGATTTCGCATCCTTATCGTAGTTTAGGTTGACGCGGGGTTAAGAAACTGCATAGCCGCAAGATACCTAAATAGATCAAACTTGCATTACGTCCCAATACATATACGCCAAAACTGCGAATTAAATCTCTTTGGGGTGAGTACCAGCTTGGTCGTCAGCACTTGCCAGGTAATCAATGACATTCAGCACAAAAGCACGTCACGCCGATGCTTCCCTCGACACATTCGCTCCACATGCTTCCCTAGACATTATCGCCCCCACATGCTTCCCTTGACTTATTGACCCCATATGCTGGCCCCATTATCTTCACCTCACATGCATTCACCAACACCTTCGCCTGACACGCATCCTCCGACGACATCGCCTCACATGCGTCTGCCAACATCTCCATGCTTGCACCACCACCTACAACACATCCTGAGTTACTTCTTTATCCCTTGCTCTGCTGCTTTCTACCTCCCCCCTCCCCCGGCCTGCACCATCGCCTCGCCGTTTCCCAGAAGCAGCGAGTCGCCGCCGGCGCCACCTCTTCTTCGCCGGCGGCGCGGAAACAATGAATATTAAACACCTCGCAAGGACCCGCGCGCAGCGCAGGGCAGGGCAGGGCGGTGCAGCGCGGCGCGGCGCAGCGACCGGCGACGTCGAGTGGGGAAGGGCGGCGGCGGCGGAGCAGAGCCCCCGAGGGGGGGGGGGGAGAGGGCGGCGCGAACACGCCCCATTTTTTCGCGACTAACGCGATTACATCTGCGAAACGTATTTACGTCCTTGGGGGCGCGCAGTCTGCCACTACGCTCGGTCGCGCAGGCGACAGCGCGTGGACGGGCGTGGGGTCGAGCGTGATGGGGGGAGGAGGAGGAGGAGGAGGAGGAGGAGGAGGTGCGGGGCGGCCACCGCGCGACAGGCTGCGTCTTCAAGGGAGGCTCCTCCAACCGGAGGAAACGCCAGCCGGTGAACCTAGTCGAGCGGAGCTCCGTTCGGCGGACTTTGCGTAAAGTGAGGAACGTTGACACTAAACGATGCAGTTATATGACGAAACGTCGAGTAACTGTGACAATGGGTTGGCAACATTGCGAGAAATTATGTACTGCGTGTACTGGATTGTCTTACTGTATTATCTAATACGATTCACAACGTAAATTACCAAATACTAAAATAGAATAAATGTTGAATATTCTGATTCATTTATGTATATGATTATTTTTAAGAATTTTGGTACGCTTTTTGGATAAACTCAAAATTATCATGTTCAATCAATTTTGCCATGGCACGTTTTGTAAGTGTTCTGCTTCTGAAAAAACCTTGTGCAAAACTTGCAGTAGTTACAAATTACGGAAGTGTATAACTGAAAATAAATGAATGATTCATTTGATCTTGAAACGAAATTTTGGAAATGTGATCTGTGCACATCGCACTACCTTATAACCACTATTGAGTCCCGACAGTGATTACCAATGAGTTATTGACCATTAAGCACAAACCGAAGGCAGAGTAAAGACCACAATGCGATGTGCGGCGATTGAAATCCATCATACAGGTTTTGCGGTGCGTTAATACAATGCATTTAAATGTGACGTTAAAATCAAAGCCGAAAAACAATATTCATGTTCCGACTTCCATTTCAATGTCCACAAAATGCTAAAATTAGAAGCTGGTTCGCCCATTGGTCGCATAAACACCAACGATATAATAAATTATTTACCAACATTGAATAAAAAATATGGAAGCCAGTTTCACGCAACGAATGAACCTAGATATATTAATTATCATGTCCGATACAACATAGAAACCTAGTCCTCACGCCGAAACTATAAACTTAACTTCGCACAGGTCCACCAACGGTAGTTAAATGGCGCTCAAGCAGTATGTCGACACCGAATCGAAGTGATTCATTCTTTACACGACCCCACGATTGCTTCGACATGTATAAAGCTACGTGAGATACACGAACACTACTAGAAAGCAGTTTCAATTACGCAATAACAGGTTCGTAAAATCCGCTACGTATCTGTCGGCAATTTGCAGCAATCACCGGCAGAGAGTGCAGCGCCCGTTAAAAGGCAGCGGCGCGGCGGTCGCTCAGCCCTGAGCAGCAGCCTCGCGTGGGGCGGGGCGTTTCATTGCCCGCAATAAGGCCCGGAAAGAGCGCTGGGCTCGTTACGCTCCTCACCCTCTTTGCTCCCCACCCCGCCCCGCCCTGCCCCGCCCCGATTCCTGCCTCCCTCCCTGTCACGTTCCTTGTCACGCTCCAGGCCACGCCACACTCCCTGTCACGATACCTGCATATCTCACACACACACACACACACCAGGGAATAAACTACCCTTTGGTGACTCTCAGGAGACATGATATATTAATAGATACATTCATTTCAATCAAAGACTGCTAATATGAAAATGAGTTCGCTGTAACAGAATGGCGTAGGCTTTAATAAGGCGAGAGACTTGTGGACGAAGCCTGATATCACTATCGAATGTGAATACAAGTGAATTACAATTCACAATGTTGCGAAAATTCGGGGCAGGCCAAATTGACCTTTTTTGAGGCAAAGAGGATGCAAGTAAAATGAGAAATATTTAATGGTAGCGAATTTTCAACTGATGACCAGTAGTGAATGGAAATTTGGGCATGAAATTACACTCATTAAAATGTTAACTATAACTTTATTCCACCATCAAAACAAATTAATTCCGTTATAAATAACAGATGACAATTTAATTGTCTCGGTCAAAAGAGCGTGCCCGCCCCCCAACTTAGCTACGGAGGAAATAAGTGCGAGTCGCAAACACATTAAAGTTGGCACAATTAACATTCGATGTCATAGAGATTTATTACAATTTACAAAGTAGAAACTCAAAGTAGAAGAAAAGTAATGAAATAGAGTCACAGGTTCAATATTATAATAATAAAATGCATTTTATGTTAAAATTAGATCAAGGAGAGGAACCTTATCATTCTGGGGCCAGATACATGTTCTTATAACAGTTAGAAAAAGTTAAAAGTTCGGAAATAAATAAGTACAAATCAAAATACCGCGTTACCAAATTGCAGAAATGGCAAAAATGAAAGAACGGGATTATTTCAGAGTATTGAAAATGTTAGATACGTATAAAAATTGTATGAAGATAGGTACAGTATGGAGCCCCCCTTCAATAAATTAATAAATACATCAAATAAGTTTACATACAATTGCCAAATATAAACGCAAATATCTCCTCAAATTATTTATAATAATAAACATTCGAAATTTGGAGAGGGGGGAGGAAAACTTGCTTTGCAGTGTACAGTTTTATAATCTGGAATGAAGTTTTAAGAAATACGTTTCTGACATTTTGGAAATATCTATAAATAATAAATAAACATTAACTTAAGTTCGTGCACGAAGGCTGATTATTAGTTTTCGAACACAATGTAGTATACAACCTACGTTAACCTCTATTATTGACTTCTCAATTTAACTGTGGCCTCAGTGTACGAGTGCTAGCGTGCGAGCTTTCTGAACAGAAGATCGCAGGTTCGAATCGACCCTGGGGCAAGGAATTTTCACCGACATATTTCTCTTTAAAATGAAAGATAATGGTGCAGTAAGTCTAAGGATGAGGCTTAGAATCGCAAATATTGATGTGCGATAAACCATTAATGTATTAGCTCTAGCTGAAGACTTGCACCTTATACTTTCTTAAGAGGATATATCTAGGATTATGTCAGTCTTTTACGAATTTGATATAAAATATTCACAGAATCTGAAAAAAATCCCCGTTGTGATAAAAAACGTTCCTAAATGTATTGGCATCCGACCACAGCTAATTTACAAGAGAAGACATGCGGTAAACGTATCGCTCTGTGAGTCAATTAGGAAAGCCATACTGAAAGTTACACGAACATTACTCGTGAAACAGACGTTAAAATGCCAAAACTGATTAAAAAAAAGATTCCAAATGACTATCGTATGCTATAGAAATATCGTGTACATGATGACATGCAACACATCTCCGGGAATATGAAATGCCCAATCACACAGTAAACGTATGAAAAGCAAGACTGCACGGCAGTGGAAGAAATACTTTATTGAAAATAAGAGGAAATTGTAATAATTAAGAGCAGGTCTGTGAACGTACTCAGCAGATTTGATGGCAGGTGGTGACGGAGTGAAGGCAGCAGCTGTACTGATACAGCAATGACACCGTCCACGACTAGTTTCGTCACCGATTCCCTTGCTTCCTCTTCCTCCCTCCCGTAGTCTTTCCCTTCTGACGACACATTCTTGCGCACCATTAGCCTCAAAGGAGCTGCAGTCGCTCTTTGAAGGCGAGTTATTGAGAGTCGCAATTAAAAATTCATCAAAACCGCCCTGCGGTGCGCGCTGATGTCTTTGCCCGGGGCGCATCAAATCTTTCGCTCTTCCCCTCTCTCACCCCCTCCCCTCCTCACCGCACCCCTCCACCCACTCTTTCGCTCGAGACGCTCAAATTACAACAGCGATCGGGGTGCGCATAAAAGAGGCTAAATTACTGGAATTCAAAAACTCATTAAAATAGTAATGGCTTTTATATTTTAAATCCCAGTCTGCAGCTTTAATTACGACCGGCTCCGACAATAAGAGGCGACAGACAGCGCTCCGGGGTTGAGTGCTGATGAGGGGGAAAGGAAGGGGGCAGCAGGCGCGTGGGAGGGACGGGCCGTGCTGCTCGGACACATCTCGCCCCGGCTATTCCACTTCCTTTATGATTTCTTTGCGTCGACACGCGGCGTAGTGTCCAACCCACGGTTGCTTCCACTCACAGACCCTAGAGAATGTATTGTAGTAATAATAAGCTAAAGGTAAGGTTAACTAAAAGAAATAGCACTCGAGAGAGGATTTCACAAGGAAAAGCAGTTCTCTAGCCATTCCGTCAACCAACCGTCCTTTTCAATTAGAAAATACCAACATTCATCTGCACCCTACTATTCTTTTTCTGAACAAAGTGATGAATGTTCAGGGAATTTAACGAATGATAGTAAGTACTATTGAACATAGAACCACTCTTCACTTTTGTGCACAAAAACGAGTTTACTATGTCCATTAACTCGTACACTTATCTCATTCTCTTGGACTCGAGAGATAAAACTGAATGGCTTTTCACATCCTATCTTCCGTATGTCTTCTTGGATTCCAGCTTTGTAATTATCATCCACGAATAATTTTTACATTCACCTTTCCCCATTCAGCAAAATGTTTTGTTATTATTATTATTATTATTATTTTAATTCTAACTAAAATACCAATTTTTCTCTTGAGAATGAAGATGCCATCGGTGCATATATCCTTGCTCTCAGAGCGAGATGGTTTCTTCAAAAAGAAAATATGCTTGGAGAATAAAATTAAATAAACCAAGAACAGAAAACCGTCCAAAACCGTTGGATCCTTGGACAGGGAGACTTCCATCTCCGCTGACGCAAGAAAAAGAGCATACTATTTGGCGAAGGGCACGCAGCTATCACCAAAGAAACAGGCTTCCGCAGCCGGAGTTAACATATCGTTTGCCGTCCTGGGAAGCGCCGCGACTAAAAGTCGTAGAAGGACGACCCAAACAGGGCCAACTGTGTCTATACTCCGATTAAAACGTAACGCAAATTGACCTCTGATCAGTTGGGGCACATATATCCAATCGGGAGCTTTAATATCAAAAATTAAGTTGTAACGAAGCTCCCGTGTGGATCACCGTATCCCAGCTGACCGCTTGTCATTTCGCCCCACATTTTAATCGGTGTATAGGAAACGGTGTCTCTCAGACAGCTAAGAAACCAGCGATCGCTTCTCACGAGGGAAACCTGAAGGAACCTGCACTGGCTCGATGGTCTTTAGGGAAACAACACGGTTCGTTCGGCGGGCGGGCAACCGCAATGACTTCCGGGCGCATATCGCCAACTGCTCACTGCGCGGCGCTGAAGGTTTCTTTTTGCCCCGCGACGCCGAGAGAAAGGAAAAGTGCGAAACAACGCTTTGCTCTGGCCGCCGCATTATCGCCTGCAGTTTCCGCTGTAAAGTAAGAGGAGTCTTAATTGCCCGCATCTTATAAACTAAAAGAAGATAGTAGTTAAGTGACGTTAAAGCCGAAAAATCTTGGGAGTAGAAACCACAAACAGCTCTGTAATCGCCGTTTGGGTTGCGCTTCTGGGCATTAGTCACACTGCGAAGTCCCTGGTCCGAAATAGAGAACGCGAGAGGTCTGGGGTTAGTAGTTAAAAGTTTCTGTACAGTTAAGCACAAGAGCTATTGTGTACCATACTAAATAATACCCACGATGATTATCAAAAGGCAAATAGAAGCACAATAATTATTGTCATGTTAAAGGGATGTCTACATTATTCTCATTCTGCGAAACACTTCGAACCATTTAATTCCATGAACAGTACAAACTGGTACATATGAACAACGCATTGTTCATAATGTTCTCATTCATGTTAATTTTCCGGGAACTAAGCAAATGAACTCCCACGATAAATACAATAGACTGCTCTGTTACAGCAGCACACACAAGCGATGCTAAGCGTAAAGTAGACACTTTAACAGCTCGCTCATTGGAGTAACAAATGATAATTGGTAGTAATTGGGATCGTGGTAAAATATGGATGTACATTACCCCACAGGGTATCTGCGGCACAGTAGCTGTTTCTGTTGTCTTGGACCACTTACCTGAAACAAAAGAGAAATTCAAACATAAAACACTGAATCAAACTTATGAGCGACAACGTAAATGAAGACAGAAAGCACGGTGACAATACTAACAGTTAATTACAAAGGGATAATAAAACAGCAAATGTAAAATCCGAAAGAAAAAGGATAATTTCATAAGTACTTCATGACGTTCACAAGTTTCAGGAAGCAACTGATTTGAATAGTATGCATTTAACACGACAAAGGAGATTCAATCATAGGAAAATATCTCCGAAGAATACCGAGAAGAAATCATGAAGGAAATAGCAAAGTAAACAGTGCCAAAACAAACGAGTAAAACGAAAAAAGCGATCGAAACAGAAATACAAGACAGGAACATAGCGCCCAAGCACACAAAGGCAACAAAAATACGAAGAAAGGTGAAAGACAAAGACGAGAACGAATGGCCACGGAGCAAAGCCAGAAGAGGCGGGCTGCGCCGCGGCGTTCGCGGAGGCCCAGGGTCGAGGCCCGGCGGCGCCTTTTCACATCTCCCCGTTCCGGCGGGCGGCGTCATTAGTTCTGCCGAGCACATTACTCAACGGTTTTCACGAGTCGCCGCGCGCCCCCGGCGCCGCCCCGCTGCATTGTGGGGCGGTCACCGCCCGCCCGACGCCATCTGCGCCATCGACTAGGACACGCCCCCCTCCCTCCCGGAAAGGACAGCCAGCAGAGGACGTCTGCTCCGAAAGCAAGAAGCACCGAAACCAATCAAGCACTTTCACGTCAAAAATCTTTTTAGTGAACCATTCGTCTCTGCAATGTTGACCAGGTGTTCAAGCAGCTGACTCAAGATGTTACGTGGTTTTATCGTGGGGTATTTGTTACCCAAATAGGTTTGTCATTTATTGAAGAGGGTACCTAATGTGATTATCATCTGAAGTGAACTGCTTGGGAAGGGTATAATAGAGTGATGAAAACGTTATTGCTACAAGATGTGCAAGTGTAGGACGGGGAGCTCTAAGTAACTGAAGAAGCAAAGCAAAGTCTAAGTAACTGAAGAGGCAAGAATGTACGTGTAATCATAAGAGGGGTGGGGAGACTAAACTGGAAGTAAAAGAAATCACGAGAATAGCAGAGAAGAGATGGAAGATCTTAAAATGTGTCAGTACTCAACATTCGAGGGTCTTATTTATACGTAGGTATGAAAGAAGAAATTATTGTGTAAAATCACCTTTTTAAATACTTTTTTTTCCATTCAATTTTCGACCAAGAATAGGATAAATTATACACGCGACATCTTTCAAGCGATGAGACATCAACATCAACAATAAATTGCTTCAGGCATTAGGGCCACTTTTTGGCGGTTAACTATTTCAATTCGACGCTTACATTTTAACAGGAAGATGTTTACCGTTTAAGTTTCACCGACTCCAATCAGCGGCGAAGCTTCCCAACTGCCATTGGCACCCTTTAATTCATTAGCATAATTTCTCGAGGCAGCCACACGAGGAGTAGGGGCTCGCGCAGGCGCGGGGGCGGCAAGTCGGTGCGCCCGGGGGCGAGTGACGCGGGCGGGCAGGCGTGTTGCGAGCGGCTCGGAGGGCGAAGCGGGGCGAAGCGGGGTGAAGCGGGGTGAGGCGGGGTGGGGCGGCGTGAGGCGGGGTGAGGCGGGGTGAGGCGGGGTGAGGCGGGGCGAGGCGGGGCGAGGCGGGGTTTGGCAGGGCAAGGCGGGTCGAGGCGGGGCGAGGGGGCGGGGCGGGACGAGGCGGAGCGAGGCGGGGCGAGGCGGGGCGCCTGCGCGACGCCAACTTCGTAATGCGGCACGCGACAGCGCAATTAACGATTTACGCCGCGGTAACCGGGTGTCTCGAGGGCGGTGTGCGCGCTGGTCGTGCCCGCGCCCCTTCCCCCGCCCGGCGCTCGGGGCGCCGCAATCACACCGAATCCGCCCCCGTTCGCTCGCTCGCCCGCCCGCCCGCCCGCCTGCGTCACGTTCGCGCCGACCGCGTTGACCCTCTGCGTGCGACGGCTCTGCCGTAAACGCGTCGCTATCCGTGCTATGCGCGGGGAAAGTAAAGTCAGATAACGCCACGTCTGGGCCACGGGGTCAACCGAAGCAATCTCCGCTCGCGGTGTGTTGCAGCTGGTGTGTTATCGGTTCGATCGTCCTTCTTCGAAAAAAATATAGGAGAGATACTACATTCTCAACACACAGTATGTCGTTCGCGGCACCTAATTTCGATTAACTCTTTAAGTATAGTAATTAAAAGTGAATCAAGTTTAATTTTTAAAATTGCAACAAACAAATTACAAAACGATAACAATCATAATTCTGTAGAAAATTATGTAATGATGATTTCCTGCGGAAAACAGAAAAAAAGCGCCCCACACATTTTAAAAAAATGTCTTAAAAACGTTTAATACATTTAAAATGTGTATGTGTGTGTATGTGAGTGTATTCTGAAACAATTAATTTACGTCTAGTCAATTTCCAGCACTGCTAGCCTGTTTAATTTTTGACGTGCATGCTTTTTAATATTTCACATTATATACACATGGCTAAAATTAACCGAATTAAAGTTTTAAGCACGTCATCAGCAAAGCACCATTAAGTGTGTGTGTGTGTGTGTGTGTGTGTGTGTGTGTGTGTGTGTGTGTGTGTGTGTGTGGGTGTGTGTGGGTGTGTGTGGGTGTGTGTGGGTGTGTGTGTGCGCGCGCGCGTGTGTGTATCTGTCTATCTTTATGCAAAGTGAGTGACGTAACTTTAGCACCTCCTGCAGTTTTTGAACGTTTGAAGTTATTGCAATGCAGTTCTCACGGAAGTGCATGAGAGAATGGGGCTAATTAATACAAGTATTCATTTCTATTGTATTTTTCGAGATATTGAGGTAACTTTCTTTTTTTCAAATGGAACTATATATTTTTACTGTATATGACGAGCGTATAAACACGAATCCAATGATTTGCATATGTTAGATATGAATTTTCTTGAATAATTTTGTTTTTGCGACTCGTATTTAACGGATATTGCAACGCTTCGAGCACGTGTTGGCAGGGGGAGTGCTTCGCAACCTTGGCTGATGGACTGCTACGTTTAAAATATACGCTAAACACGAGTCGGAAAAAAAAAAAATCAAAAAATGCTTATCTAACATCAAGTCTTTTTACGCTCGTCATGAAAGACTAAACAAATACATATAGTTCCATTTGAAAAACATAAAGTTACCTCAATATCTCTAAAAATACAAGTGACAAAATCGAAACTAATACATGCATCAATTCTCTCATGCACATTCGTGACGACGGTTGTAGCAATTGCAATAACTTCAACCGCTCAAAAATTACAGGAACTGCACGCGACACTGTGTGAAAGTGAGAAAAACCCACTCAAACATCCTTTGCCTCATCCGTCATCACCCGTCCAAATGTTCACTCGAGTAACATTAACCGCAGGCCCGATTTACACGCTTCCTTTTCAGGAATGATTTCCAGGGTTTTAGCAAAGGCACGCATGCGTACAGCAGCTTACGGTTCAGCAGAGACACAGTGCACATGCGCGCTTTCGCGAAAAGTTCCGAAATCGTTCGGCAAAATCACGCGCGTCAATTGGGTCGTACATTCGACATGTAACGCGTCAAGCGCCAAAGACTTGACGATTGTGCCAAGCGCCGTTGCACATCGCCTGGTACCGTCTGTTTTTTTTAAATGCGTGTTTCCCAAAATACAGTTAACTGGTCTCCAAAGTAAAGATTGTTATTTACGGTTCTGAGCAAAGTTTCCGCCAGAGGTAACATTATAGTAATAATTTTAGTTTTATGATGCGAAAAATTGTACAAAATCCCGACATTAGCGTAAAACACTTTCAGCTAATTAAGAAGAGGGTGGTGTTTATGTATCATACGATGTTCAAAGTAATCAGTAAATTTCAAAGTGAACTTGTCCTCATTAGATAAAGATGTTGTTAGATGAAATTTTAGAACTACTGCTTTCCCGACGAGAAAATAGGTTATTAAATTTTGTACTGATGAATTTATAAGAACATGAACCCTCAGTTAAATTACCATATCCACAATATTAATAAGTCGGTAAAATAAGAAAAATGCTGCCATTGAAGAAACTAATATTTTTCATACACTACGAATCCGTAATTACAGGTTGTCTGTATCAAGTGCCAGGACGGTAATATCCACTACGAGAACCCCAATTTTATTATGTAAAGGCGATTTAGCCAACTATAATTCCAACATATTACAATACATAAAAAAGAAAACCGTCGCAAACTTACACTCCAGAACGACCAAAACAGAAAATTATAGTTATAACTACATTTTGCGGGCACTAATTTCCGGAGAGCAATAAGGTGTAGGGTGATTTTACGCGCATTGTAATACTATTTTACTGCACTACTTCAATGTACGCCATTAAAACTGCTTGGAGCAGCAGTTATAGTTTAGCTTCACCCAACAGTACGTGATGTATAGATTTCACGCCCGTTAAAATACACGCCCACTGAGCAACGGCTAAGCAATTTTGCCCCACAGAATCGCACCAAAGTGTTCGCGGAACGACGTGACGCGCGTCGACCCGCGCCGTAACCGCATCGCTGCCGCGGCCGCGTGATTAGAAAACAATCGCGCGGCGCCCATTAATGACAATAGACGCGCGAAAGCGCACGGCTCCGCGCGCTACGATGTGTAGGCAGGCGAGCTGGGTGGGCGGACGGTCGGGCGAGCGCGTTCGCCGAATCAGCACTGCCGCTGTGCAAGAGCACGGGGTGACGGATGGGGTGGAGATCGCCCCGGCGCGAGTGGAGGCTGTCGGGACGGGTATCATAGTAAGGGTAACATGACGGGTCGAGAAGCGATAGTTGCGGTGGGTGTGTTGTGGAAGGGACGGGTTTTCGGAGGACTGGTGGAGAGGGGTCAAATTTGATGTGAACAATCCCTGTACCATTTATATTATCCCTATTTGTTTTCACTGATACGGGATATTTATTATTCACTGGGTATACAATAAAAACATTCAAATAAATACATCGTTTCAATATAACAAAGTAGTACACTAAAATCTTCAAAATTGAAAAGCGATCTAACTAATTTCATTTTTATCTCCTTGATCTCTTCCTGGATGTGACGTCAGAAGTTCCCGAATCAACCCAGATAGGAATCTGTTTGATTTGTAGCTTGGGAGGGAGTGATGAGGTTGAATAATGAACGGAAAGTTTGGGATAGATTGTAATAAAACCGAAGTACAGAATAAGAGGTCTATTGTACTATGCTATAGAGCTCTTTAAAATATCTAAACGAACGACAATGTTCTAACACTTTTCTCATAGCAACTCAAAAAAACTTAAATTTATGTCTCTTGGAAACACTCTATCTCTCTACTTTGTAAGCGAAAGACTATTTGCAGTTTCTTACTTATTCATTCTCGCAACAATCATCCCGACTTTTCACGCAGGCGGCCCAATATTTTATTACGCCGGTCAACTCGACGTTACCAGACTAAAACTCGATAGGTTTAAATAGTTTCGAACGGAAATGCAAACATCGGGACGTCGAGTTAATATCGCAGGTTATTTCTCTCGCAACGCTCCGAAACCGGCGCCGAAATAATCGGATGAAATTGCGTTCACAAGCGCGTTTCATTTGTCCCCGCGAACGCCGCACTCGCAGGTAAATTGGGAATGGAAAGAGGGAGGGGGTACCAGGCAGACGTGTGGGCGTAGAACGGGAGGTTGGGGGTGAGCCGGAAAGTGAAAACGTAATTGTGCTCCACGCAAGAATAAAAAAATAAAAATAAAAATAAAAATAGGAGGTCGCGCGACAACGCACGATATTAAAAAGTAGCCGACAGTAATGAACCGGCTGCATAAAACGCAACGAAATGTTTCGACGTTGAATTTTCTTTACTGGTCGAGTGGCTGGCGCTTGGTTTGATAAATGACGCGGCGCGGCGCGGCGCGGCGCGGCGCGCGGCGCGGCGGGGCGGGGCGGGGAGAAAGTAGTAGGAGGCGACGCAGGCCGCTTGGACAGGTGAAGCGGGCCGGCGCGGAGGTGGCCGTGCTCGTTAGGGGGTCGAGTTGAACGGTGCAGGAGGCTCAAGAGGCGTGGGCGGCGACGGCAGCGGCAGAGTCGATGGGCGAACACCCACAGAGTAGCGATTCCAGAACAGAAAAAAAAAAATCGTCGGGAACAAAATTAACTACAGAAAGAACCTAAGGACGAATGGTGATTCAAACTAGACGAAGTAAGAATGGGGCACTGGATATGAGGAAAACGGGAACGTAGAGGGAAACGACTGTTGAAAGCAGTACGCGAGCATCACGCGAATTGATTTTAATGGAAGTTAAACGAAAATGCAATGACGAGGATACTGAAGTAATCAATACTCTTTAGAAGAAGATAAGGAAGGTAGTGAACAGCGCGTGCACCAACCAAGTGGCGAGACCCAGACTGGAGGTCATTTCAAGAATCCAAGTTCCATAGGACGAATACAATATATCAGGGTCGTACAGATACAATGAGACAATGGAGGTCATGGAAAGCGTAATAAGAAGTAAATGTAAGCGAGATGGAAACCGGTAACTAAGTAAATGTCGAAGACGATGAGAACTAAGAAAGAGTGACAAAGGGGTTCGCCACATAAAAAACAACAAAAGAGAGTAAAAACCGAAAGTAGGCAACGCATGTAGCCCAGGCTAGCAGGCAGCGTGGTTACGACGGCGTGTAGTGGGTGTAACCCCTCGTATAGAGCGGCGCAAAAAAAAAAAAAAAAAAAGAGGACAGCTGGACGGCATCCGCGGTGAGAACATGGGAGCAAGAGTTAAGAAGTCAAATATAACACGCTAGAAAAAAAAATGGAAAGTAAACCAAATGTCGAGAAGTTAAGAATGGAGAAAAGTAGATTTACAGAGGCGTACACCAGCGACTTAAATCATGGAGAGCAAACACTAAAACCAGGTCCGTCGCGTGTCCGGCGGCGTGGGTGGCGGGGGGGGGACGGTCAGCGCCGCGTCCGCGGTGAGGACGTCGTGGCACCGCGAGCGAAGGGGTCAGGCGGCGGAGGGTGGGGGGCGACGCGATTTTGCGGCGCTTAATGGGTCGCGTCACGAAACGGAACGCGTGACGCGAGAGGAGAGGAGGTGGGCAGGCGGAGGCGCTGCAACGAGCGCTCGTAAGAAGCCCGCTTGCAGGTTTATGGCATGGGCTTTGGCGCACGCTTTAAAGTGCCCAGTTTCCGTCGTGCGATAAATTAAGTAAGGCATTGCACTTACGTGCGAAACACGCATATCTCAAAAACCCGAAACATCTCACTCGCGTGAACTCTGTCGCGATTGTGGACGTCGCATTTGAGGACCACGTAAATAACCAGACACACTGAATTTCTTCAGATATTCGTCAAGAGTAGTAAAAACGATAACTTATTAGAACATTCCATTATAATTAATATTTATAGGTTTATGAGCTTGAAGTCACCTATGTGATGCTTGGATGTAGGAGTAAGTACATGTAAGTGAACGTATATGCGAGAGTAAATAAATGAGTGAGAGAATGGGCGGCAGACGAGTGGCTAGACTAGTGATAAAGGGAATGAAAGGGTGAGAGCACTTGACTATTATGATGTACTTTTGTATACGATATACGAACTTACTAGTCATCCACTCGTGCATGCCAATGGATACTGTACGATCTACACCGCCAGACATCAATTCTCAAACACTTATCACGGACGTACTTACGCATGCAGAACAACCACACACACCTACAAGGCGCTTCATGTAGATGCGACGGACGTTTCATATCCTCCGTTTCCGCCATTCCCACGCGTGTAAAGGCGAGGCCGAAACTGATTAGAATAACGACCGCAAAAAAGCGAGCCGCCCGCCGTTGACAACAGCGCCGCCTGCCACTTAACGCATCCGCCTGCTTTTTGCGCCACCGGAAGCGGCCGCGGCTCGCCATAAACCGCCCCGAGCCGCTTCCAAGGCCTCGGCCCCGGTGCGCGGCCCGGCCCGGTCCGGCTCCCGCCGCAACGCCCATCTTGCCACGGCCACAGCTCCAGAAGCTGATTTAAATGGCCCCTGGCCCTTAGAAACTATGAGACAGACCACTCTCTTCGAGACGTACGTGTTTGTTGGTGAGTGATAGTTGAGATAGCGACTTAAGAGACAAAAGAAGAATGTGTTTACAGAGTGACTACTATAATAGTATCTTCGACTTTCCTGCTATTTTTTTAAATCAATGAGTTCGACAACATCTCGCCTAAAGATTCCAATTTGTCAGACATCTATTTCATGAACGCAGTTAAACAGTTATATAAAAAGTTATTAACATCATTTTCCGCTTCAATAGTAGTTCTATTGAAAATTTACTTGTCAATCATCACTTACAAAACTGAGGAAGGTAGGAGGGAGTTAGTTACGGAAAGGTCGGTGGGGTTATTAACGTTAATAAATCTACGAGACCAAGGTTAAAAAATTACCGAAAATATGGACACAAGTGCTTTCGCAGTTAACAGATGAGCTCTAGATGATGAGTGAAGTTCTTTAGAAGCTTTTTACGTTCAAGTCTGGGCCCAGTTAGGGTCAGAGTCGTCGGTATCCAACTGAAAATAACCTTGCAACCCCCAAAACTAAGCCTCTTCTGGACAGCACTTCGTAAAACAGTAGTGACATATTATACAGGCAGTCACAAAGGAAATGCGGTCGGTGAGGAAATGAGATTCACTTCACGCACATGGAAAGTGCCGTCCCTTGACTCTGTTGAGTTGTCTTTAGCTGCTGCGAAGGCCTTGCTCTCTGCCTCTTTGCTTGGTGTACCCCAGGGCGCGAGAATTGGGGAGCGTTTCCAATGAGTGGCACCCCACGGGCCCCAGGGCACAAAACGCAAGGAGCGGCGCCAGGGTCTTGCATTTACAATCGACCAGTCGTGGGAATGGAGAGCAGGTGCAGGGCGTAGCCTATTACTGAGATCATTTTAAATGAAAATAGGAGGGCGGAAGAGAAGAACGCAGCCGATAATTGTGTAGACTTCTCAGAATCAATTTATTTTCACTTGCAAAATGAAGTGTTTTACGTTGAACTGTTTATACACCGCACACACGATTATATTTCTAGAATGTAAATACTGATACCCTTTCTTCCCTGCTTATCTTCCTTCAAATGAAACCGAAGTAACAACGAATAAGATCATTAATATGAGTATGGTAATAAATTAAATTTGCAATTCTGTAAACTACTCCAGAGATTATCTGATGCAAAATTGAGATGAAAACACCAGACACTAGAACTGCTCTTATCTCTAATAATCAGGCATCTAAAACACTTCCTGTAAACCACAAACCGTGACAATATTTTAAAAGCATGCACAACACAATTCAAATGTAGAAAAACAGTTGTACAAGCACAAAAGTCATACACGATTTGATTACATTATTTGTTCCTTTGTTTTGTCTCCACAACTATGTTATCTGCAAGTTGCTGTACTTGCCACGATGAAATAAAGTTTTGAGTCAATGTTTTCAAAACAAAAACACGAAACATTCTCAAAAACATTTAAACGTATTTTAAGTATTTATTATGATACCTCAGTACTACGTGGAGAACGTTACGTAAATAATTACGATGATGACATGTACGAAGTGTGGTCATTGCTACCACATTAGAACTTAGTCCCTCACGTACGGAGGGGCCAGATTTCGCACCTCGGCACCAACAGGTGGACCCTCCTAGGGTAAGGGTCACCAAAGGCGGTTATGTAACATGTCCTTCCCTGAAACCCAGGGCCCCGCCAGGCAACGAGACCGCATATCATTCCCCGGCAGTCGATTTCGCCGGCCGCCGGCCGCCGCCTCGCCCCCCCCCCCCCACGACACCACCCTACCCCCTCAGACGCCGCCACCGCTCTCAGTTCCAAGAATTGATTCGAATGGCCCCTGCAAATATGGCTAACAGGAAGCACTCTCTCCGACACGTACCAGTAGTGTGTCGGCGAATGATCATTGGCCCAGCTGAATCAATAAGCCGGAAAACATCTCACCTAAATATTTAAACATGCCAGAAATTGCGTCCATTAGATAAACGGAGTTAAACCTTATTTAAAAAGTTATCAACTGGGGGCGAATTTTAATGATTTTTTTTTCTTTTCACTTTAGAACAAAGCTGTTTAGCATAAAAATTAATTTTATGTTATGACAACAGGAATTGGCTCATTTTTATAGACCATTATTTTGCATTTGTTTGTCGATTTCGACTTATAAGTCATTTTTTAACCTTTTCCGTCATTTTTAATGCAGTTTCGCTGATTTCATCTCTGAACGTCATTATTATAGTACTCGCTTCAAATAATATTTACGAGATGCAACCAATGTTCTTCACAGAATTACTCAGTAGCCTCTTCGATTTTTTTCTAGGGCTTTTATCCAGCCAAAGGTCGGTTACCCTTTACGTCCCAATGGGACGCATATTCGACCGTACACTAGACCAACACACTTGCGGGCTCCTCTGAGGTCAGCAGAACGCGAGGCCCTCCGCGACAACACATACAAAAGTCAAGAGACAAACAACCATCCCCAAGGCGGGACACGAACCCGCGGCCCTTCGGACCGAAGCGCTGAGTCGGTACTAGCTCTTAGCCACCTCGGCCATCCAGGTCGGCGCCTCTTCGATTTGTTTGCTCAGAAATTGCTTTGGCAGCCATTGTGAAGTAATTCTTGTGACGTATATCAGCGCCACTGCCGGTTCAGCCGATTTCGGGATAACTCTAAAGACAGAGATTTCCTGGTAAACAACAATCCAAAGCAAACGTTTTCAAGTGGAGTTCACTCGAACGAATGGAAGAAGCCTCAATTCCATCAGTAACGTATCCAACAGCTTGAGTTGTTCATCCCAACTGGTTATGATAAGATTTTTTACATAATTTCTATAGCGTTTTAAGAGCATTTAGTTGATCATTTGTGGCGATGTTTTAGGTCGTCAAAATCCGCCCCTTAGTTATTAACATCACTACCACCTCATTCCCTTTCACCAGCGCGTATCATTCCCCGGCGCGGCGGTCGATTTCGCCTGCCGCCGCGGGGCTTCGCGTATGAGCGGGCGCGCGCGCGGACACGCGGTGACCGGCGCCATCCTTCACCTGTCCGCGAGCGCGGTGGCGGCTGAGTAAATTAAACGAGCCGCGCGCGTCAACGGCAGGTCCGGCCGGTCGCGGCTGCGCGTGGGCCGCCAGGCAGTTATTAATCGAGAGGCTGCTGCGAGACGGCGGCGGCGCTGAGACCCACGGACACCAAGTTCGCGTTGCATTCACGAGATGGAGAAGATAGAGCAGAACGAAGAGAACGCGATGAGAGCGAAAGGAGGCAGCAGATGGCGGGGAGAAACAGGGTCAAGAGACTGAAACGGTAAGACCTGCGCGAAAGAAAATTTTCGATAACTACGTGTGGGGAAGCAAGTGGATGGACGTGGACAAATATTGAGAAAAATGTAACTAAAGAAAAGGAAAAATTTTAGTGGTCGGTTAAATAAGCAACGAGGAGAGAGGATTTACAGTGTGAAGGCGAAACGAACTGATTAAACGCGAGAACTGATGCGTGTAAGAATTGGAAAACGGAACAGAACAATCAAGACGAGTGAGATAACCAATGAAGCAAGTCGAACAGACGCGGGCGGAGGGGGAGTCGAAGCATCGCGAGACCCGCTCATTTACGAGCGCCGCCGCCGCGCGACGACGGAGGCGGATGGAGTAGTACAGGCTGCGCCGCGGCGCGGCGGCGCTGTCTTCGGTGACTCACGAACTGGCAAGCACCGCCGCGCCGCGCCGCCCATCCGCCCGCCCGCCCGGCCCTCGCCGCGGGTATTTCGAGCCGGGAAGCCTTTCGGGGCGGATGCATCGTCAGAAGAGGAAAGAGGAGGCGGTGGCTGAGGAGGAGGAGGAGGAGGAGGAGGAGGAGGAGGAGGAGGAGGTGGTTGAGGAAGTGGAGAAGGAGGAGATGGCTGAGGAGAGGCAGGTGGAGGCTGTGGCGAAGGAGAAGCAAGAGGAGGAGGTGGCGGCGGTTGAGGAGGTGAAGACGGTGGCGAAGAAGCAGTCGCAGGCGGTGGCTGAGGAGAAGGATGAAGAGGCGGAGGCAGAGGCAGGGATTGAGGAGGAGGCGGGAGCGGCGGTTGTGAAGGCGGGTGCGGTGGCGAAGAAAGATGAGGCGATGGCAGCGGCGGCAGCGGTGGGGGACGCGAACGAGGGTAATGGAGGAGGAGACGAAGACGTTGGTGGAGGTGACGGAAACAGCTGTCAGAACATCGCCACATAGAAACACCCTTTTAGACTTGGAACATGAGGCAGGGGTATAGAAAATTGGTTTATCGAATATTTTTTAATAATCAAATTCGTTTTACATAATTTATTCATGTTTAGATTATGATATTTCATCACTATACTATTTACGTTTCGGGTGATCCTGTCGAGTATCGATAAGAATATTGTACACGTCAAAATAATACTGAACTACGTACGTGTCAAATAGTCTCGAACGTTCTGTAAAATGTATTGTTAGTTACAAGCTGAACCTGAATTTACAAGAGCAATTGGGGAATTTTATCAAGTCCTCTCCTAGCTTGTAGAATGCCTGCTGAGTAATAGAGAAAATTCACTCAAAACTTGTATTATTTCTATCTCCGACGAGTTACAAATCATTGTTTATTCTGCGATTATGCGAGATGAAGGAACATGTACCATATGGGAGGCGCAGAACCCGATGACAAGTCGGATTAGAACCGTTTTCTCCTACGACGGCGATCTGCCAAGATACTACAGTCGACAGATGAAAGGAGAGGAGAAAATGAGGTCACGTACACACTACTTAATAAACCGAGCCCTAGAATTCGAATTATCGAGTAAGTCGCTTGGAAGTCATTTCTAGAAACCTGTCTTGGAACTGGTTGGCCGACTACAATGAAAAAATCATAATCTAAAGAGACAACAAAACAAACGAAGGAAACTTTTGAAGATAGACCCAATGCTGAATTATGCACACTTTTTATCCTAGTTAACCAATATTATTGTAAAAAATGGAATAATATTTTCCGACTTTCTGAGCACACATATTGCAAAGGCAGGTACACTCGAGAAGAAGTGATGTGGATACCGGCGAGCCGACCAGAAGGCAAGACGTACGCGCGGAGAAGAGAAGAGGCTGGCGCGGGGCGTGGCGTCGTGAAGAACGAGCCGCCCCAGGCTGCGGGACGCGCGACCGGACACATTTCAACTTGTCGGGAGTCGATGGCGGTAGACTTGGCTGCGGAGCGTCTGTGGAGGGCGATGGAGGTGGAGGGCAGTGGAGGCGACGGCGGAAGGTGACGTGGTGCCTTTTTAAACGTGTTTTTTTTCTTTCTCCCTCGCTGGCTACTGGTCTACATGAAAGGTAAATGAAATGTCACTGAAAGACGACGGTGGAAAGCTTCGATGGAAAGTAATGTTCGAAAACGACTGCTAAAACTGACGGTGCAACGGAACGGCGCAAAGGATGGGTGCAATGAGAGAGTGCAAAGGGACGACGGAAAGACAAGAAAAAATACAAAGCAAACCTCGACGATGTTGGCCGTATTTGCCCCGATGGTGATCCACACGATAAGCCAGAAGAGTATTGATATCAGAAAAATTGAAGGAAGCGAGAAAAATTAACCGGTAAGAAAGGGCGAGGGGAACAGCCGAGGCGTAAGCTGAATCACAAAAAAGAACCCATGTATGTGGAGATTGATTGATTATTTCGTTTTTCCGGGCGCATCAACTGGTATGCTTGATACCCCGTAGGAAGTGGCGCTCTTCTTCCCTCGCTGGACGGCGAGATCCTGTGCCGACCCACTCGTCGGCTAACGGGAATATCTCCTCCCGGTATCTCCCGCCAGCGGGGCACCGCCCCAGCTGGGACAGGCGTGACGTGATGTGTATGGTAGTTTAGTGCATGTAAATGTAAGTGTGATTAAGTAAGGGGTGAGAATGAGACAGGGAAGAGGAAGGAAAGATCGCACGCGGTCCACAGCCCGTTTGTTAGGGACTGCTCCGGCATTCGGCTGGTGTAGATCAGAGAAACCACGGAAAGCGACCGATCAGAACAGCCGGCAGAACAATTCGACCGCTAGAATTTTCTTCCTCACGTCTGATGAAGTCGACCTATCTAGCTAGCTAGAGTCCAAAATCCTGCCAACGACGGATCTCGAACACTAGCGCCTTTCAGTTGGAGGCACTGCAGCAGCATCAATTGATGTCCTGAGCCATGTAGGTGGAGACGGCGAAGGCGACAGTGGGGGCGGCGGCAGCGGCGCTGCGGTGTCAGATTGCGGCAGACGCATCCAGCCAGCGCTTAAATCGTCATCTCGGCCGCAAACAAACATTCTTCTTGGCGACAAATCTGTCGGGGACCGCTTAACAGCGACATATGACTCCCGCCGCTGCCGCCTTCCTCTGCGAAACCAATTCAAGATCTCTGCCAAAAACGATCTAGCATTCGGATGTTATACGGCATGCCTGTAATATCAGTGTCTGTCAAGCATTAAAAACAAAGTAAAAAATTAATGCACGATTTGAGGCTATTTTTTATGCAATTTGTATACAGTGAAAGGAATTCGTTCAAGTCAGGAGTATGTCTAAACTAAAGTCTCAAAATCGTTTAAATTTTATATTTAAGTATTTTTGCAAAACCACGGAATCGAATTTCCTGGTCTGCCTAAAGTATCCACAATTGATTACTCCAAATGAACAGATTACTCCAATTGAGCACTCCAATTTAATAAACTACAACATTTAATATGTTTTTATTATTTCACTTTTAACATTTCCTTTGTAATGTTATTCACAGGTCGACACACCTTATTGGGAAGGAAACTAAGCATAAACTAAACTAGTGTGAATGCACGGCACCTCGACACTTTTCCTCCACTTAATATTATAACGCAATAACTAGACATATTAAAAGAAAATGGAAACCATTAAAAGATCTACAATTGAGGGATAAAGTGCGCTGAGAAAAAAATATGTGGCTTTAATATTGATTGTAGGTGTAAGATATCTATGAAAAATATTTAAATACTCGTATATAAAAATTGGCAAAATGAACTTCTTCCATTTTCCAAATTCTAGAGGTTTCAATAAACATCGGGTCTGAGTCATACTAATAAACACATTTTGTTCTATTTGATCACAAAATTTACGGGAAGAATCTGACACAACTTTCCAGAAAGTTTTGAAAATATCGCAGGGGCTTCATTTAAACTAACCTAAAAATTAAAAGTTCTCAAGTGTCACAAGAACGGTACAAGTAGATCTTACTGGAGCGATTTTTATCAAGTTTCTGCTCAAAAGCTTCCAAGCTGACAGAGTAATGCGTAGCACTTCTTAGATCCAGTCATTTATACATCTATATATATACAGACACACAAATATCCAAAGCAAATATAAATAAATAAAATACAAACACACATATCCTGATTTTCGAGTCGCAAATTACAAAAGAACCTTAAACACGGATTTTACGACCGAAAATTCGAGATCGTATTGTTCAGGCTATTACTTTTTCTCCTTTTACTATTGTATAGGAAGGAAAAGTTAAACATTTTGTCGTTTAGTATCCGCAAATATGAGTAAAAGTAACATTTTGTTAGCTCGCGACTGTCACTATTTACATCCCAAAATAAAAAGGATAAGATGTGTGATCATTGTTTAGGTAATTTTGCATTTGCTTGACATCGGGTTATCTGTTTGGACTGCAAATCGTTTAAGGAAAGACTTTTTTTAATATCTGCGAGCACCCCTTTCTATTTTTGATGTTTTTCGTTTTGTTTTGAAAGCTGGTTTAACTTTCTTTTTTCTTAAATTAGGAAGTATTCAATGTAATTATCCTCTTATTACTTAATCTACTCGCATTGACATAACATTTTATCAGCGTCAATCGTTGAGACTTGTTTTCACAATTCGCCTCGTTCAACATCAAATAATTTACTGTAAAATGTGCTTGATGTGCTGATTTGCGCAAACTGTTGTACCTCGTTTGATACTAAGATTACAAAGACAAATCTATACTGATGCTTCATAAATCCAGTAGTCTTTGGATTACACGATAACGATATCGAAAATACCGGGATGAAAATTCAATCAGACAACTGCTGATTTATCACTCCTGAAAACGTCTGCATAATGCATTTGTGAGAAAGCACGACAGGATGATTACGAAGGGAACCCAAAGTTAAGCAATTAGAAAAAATGTAGGCCTACTGTCCTAGTCCACAGTACTTGCATTTAATGTTAGGAATAGAAAGTATTTATTTAATCCTTTGAGGCACTTTTGAAACAGGTAATAATTTCTTTTTAAGATTTAATACACGTGGAACATTCTGTTCCTGCTCCCCTTTCTAATTTCTCAAACGGGATAGAATGGATATGCCAGATATTTACAAAACCCTAGGTGTTAACAAATTGGTAGGCTGTCTCTAGGATAAAATAATGAAACAACAACGACGTGCAAAATCATACAGCTCACAAAGTAGTTCTAAAGGAAAGAACATCGTTCGCACAGCGCGTTTCCCGTGTGGGAGGCGCGGAACAAGAGGAACCTTTTTGTGGCAGAAACCTGCAAATCACGCGGCGGGAGAGGCCCCAACGCTCCGGCAGGCACAGACACTGAGCGCACGAACAAGAGCACACGACTCCAGGGGCTGCGAGAGGCACCAGCGGCAAAATAAGAAAAATCAACTATTTATGCGGACGGGCCAAAAGAAACGGAGAGCTATAGTGGTATGAAAAAAATTGAAACAGCAGGCTCAAAAGAATGGATGGCATATAAATGAATGATAAAAACAAAAGAAAACAGGACTGCGAGGATAATTAAGGCAAAGGTAGTGTAGGCGGAGGGGACTGCTGAATGACGAAATCTAAATGATACGATTCGAGAATATACCAAAATAGTAGAGGCAGAAAATCTGAAATGAGAACAAACTAACAAGCATACGAAAGAAAATGTGTCAGAAAATACTCTCCAGCGATGGACAAGTGTTGATGCAATTAGGACCCCATGTGAATGAGAAATACATAATTGTAATTAAACCAACTAGTTAAATAAAACAATAAAAGTATGGGAAATGGTCTGCGAAATCCCATCTTATCTCTTCAAATGCTTTCTATCCAACTGACACATATTCTTCCAATGACAGTGACATCATCATGAAATCCGACACCCCTATTCTTTCATATCATCGGGATCAAAGATATATGTTCATTTCGCAAATTGAGAAATACATACTAGTACAGGGTTGTCCAACTGGCTGCCCAACGCGTTGTCATTTATTGTGGATCGGTAAAGATAATTAGTCAAAAGTGAAAGTCCCGCGCAATCTTGTCGGGCAAAAACATTCCCTTTTCACCCCCTTCATTAAAGGTTAAGCCTTTAATGTAAAAGTAGGTGAAGCTTTGATTTAAGGATTTTTTTCTAGTAAATTCAGAAATTAAAAATCATCCTATTTTGAATCACTGAGTTATGCACGGTACGGCTTGATTTCATGAATGGTTCCACCCCCTCCCATTTCAGAACAGTCGGTCAAAGTGCCGAGATCAACACGGAAAAGACAGGTGCGGATCGCCCGAGTAAGGAAATGTGGAACGCAACCATATTAAAGGTATCAGTTGTGGCCTTAGAGGGTTTGCGAGTTGGACACCCCTTTGCTAGTATATGAACGCACCACAAGATCCATCAGGAGCCGTTGGACGACAGCAGGGAGGTGGCTACGGTTTGGCAACGTAGGCCCAGGTGAGCGGGCAACGTCTTGAGCCACGGCAGCGGCGACCACGTGAGTCATCCTCGAGGCTATCTCGCGTCTTTCACGCCATCGCGTCGTTAGTGCCAGGATGGCAGGCAGCTCGCCTCTCGCCATCGTGGCGCCCGCTAAGTGCGGGGGCTGCCTTCATTCACCCCTACTTCCCCCCCCCGCCCCCACCCACGCCGCCGTCTCAATCTCCGACGGCCTCCCTGTGCCTCCCCCCTCCCACACGGCGCCCTTTCGTTTTATATTGCAGTCTCGTAAAAAACGATACTTAGTGCGGACCACAACTCTCCGTTTGCTGAAAGGGGGCAACCAAAAAGAAATTACGGGGATGGGTAATTGCCGCTCCGGCCTAAGTAAATCAAACGATACACTTCACTAAGCCCAGGGATACAAAACAATTTGGCGGATTCGACGCTTCCTCTCAACTCTTTTTTAACTCGTTTCCGCTTTCGAAATTGATTTTCTCTTTGATAAGACGTTATGGTTCAAATTATGTTCTATCCAGTAAAAAAAACATGCGAATAATTAAGGGGTGGATCCCACGAGTTCAGTAAAAACTATGGAGGAAGCTATATGATGAAATTCGGGGAAGTACTTACGTGCGTTGAATGAAAAGCAATTTAACTATGATTACATTTGGTACCAACGTTTCACCCGATTATGAATATTGCGTTTTCAATAACAGTTGCGTGCTAGACTGATGGAGATTGTGTTTATATTTAAATTCCCTGTATTTTCAAGCCGCGTAATGTTTGTTTTGGTCACTATTAAACCCCCTGATTTTAATCCATACAAATTTTTCTAGAACAATTATAACAATACATTTAAAAAAATATTTTATGGCAAATAATTCAAAACAAGTATAAATACGTACCAATAATAATAAAAGTATGTAAAACGGGCTTCAAAATCCCATCTCAACACTTCAAATGCTTTCTACCAACCTGACGATACATTTTCCTCGAATGACAAAGAGACATCACGGTGAAATCCAACACCTCTAAAACTTCGTATCATCAGCACTAGCGATACGAGAACACAGCTACATGTTCATCGCGGGTGATACATCGCACGAGGTAATCAGACGTCCCTCTCCGTGACGAAACACGACTCTCCGGCCGCTTTCGCACGGCTGCAGCACTTGCGGTCGCCGGAACCGTCTCGTCAGCAGACGAATGAGGCGCATCGGCCGTGCGCGCCGCCCCGCGCCGCCTCCGCCGCCACACGCCGCGCGTGCGTCACGGCACAGCCGCGTTATCGCCCGCTCGTCCGCACGCCCGTGCTCGCCCGCCCGCCCGCCCACCCGTCGCGGGAGAAAAATGTCAGAGCACAAATTTCTAGATGACGAAATTATTCCGCTCGTGACCGCGGGTCGGAGCGCCGTGAAATGCAAGGGATTTTATTGTCGGTGTTCCCGCCGATTGGTGGTTCTCTTGGAGACCGGAGTTGTTGTTGGATTGTTTGGTTCACCTGTAGTTCTTGAGACGCTTAATCTACGTTCAGAAAAGAAAGAATTCCTCAACAAAAGTCGTCGACTCGTCGAGGGCAAGGGTAAACAAACTTCCAGTTATCACGCATTTCATTGAATGAGCCATATCATCCATCATGCATTGACTGAGAAGTACTCAGAGGCTTTTAGAACCAATATGAAAATACTTCGTAACATACTACAATTCAAAAGGAATATGTCACGAAGAAGGAAATTGAGTGAACAGTAATTCCGAAAAGCAACTAATGAAAGAAAACCTTTTTTTAGTTTACATTATGGAAAAATTTGTTTTGTTTAACATGTTGGGATAGAACTCAAGAGTCGCAATCTCACTTGAGAATATACCAACCGTTTATCTTCCAAACGTCATTGAAAGATGTGTTTCAATTCACTACAATGTATGCATGATCGGCCAAATTAGTTTCTGTCCATAGCCATCTGAAAAGAAGTATTTATTTCGTTTCATTTTTTTATCCTATACTTCAGAAAACTATTATTGAAATCTTAATCATTCACAAGAAAAAAAACACAAACATTCTATTTCTTGCATAACAAACTAAATCAATTTCATTTAGCTTTAATCCAAGAATGTATTGAAAAGTGTTAAGGCATTCTAACCAAAAAGAAAAGATTTCATCAACCACAAAGTACGAGATCACAATTATTTTCTAAAACATCAACCTTAAAATTGTATTCGAAACAAGTCAACTAACATTTCATATTTCTTTTCAAGTTGTCAGGGTATGTTAATACAGTTCAATGATGCCTTATTTTACGTGGCGAGGTTCAAGCCAACAGTCCTGGTCTTCCACCTGACCACGCAAATTTCGCTTCGCAGCATCCAGCAGAAAAAGGTTTCACTTGGGCGACGGAACAGGCGATTTAGTGCAAATGCTAAGTTAGGCAATTCTCCTACAACCATACCTATTAGAGAATCACAATTTCAATTAATGGAAGTGCAGTTGTCAGACAGCTTTCTTTAGAAGTAAACAAAATTCACTGCAAGAAGTTAAGACTAATGCGGAAAAGTCGACGAGGGTTAGAAATACAAGTGACACCGACGTTTCGCCGGCAGCCTCTTCCTTCTGTAATTACCCCTCCCCCCGGCCACCAGGGCGCAATTACTCCCGTGAAGACCCTGCAGGCGGTATACGGAAACGTCATTAGCATGATTTCAGGGCCGGGGAGGGGGTAAAAAAAGGTCACCGGTGTCTCTTTGAACTCGAAGCAGCAGCAGCAGCAGTCATTGTCGATCTTGGAACACCGCCATTACCTCGGCCGGCCATCGCATGTTCGTCCCGCAGCTCCTCATGAAGTTTCGTCCGCATCATTATCCCACGGCTGACACACTTCGCAATTCACTTTCGGTTAAGCAGCGGAAAAAATAGCTGGCGGCGTTTTCGGTTTCGGTGGAGCTGTCCTCGCCGCGCTGGGGTAATTCCACCGGTGATTCCGCGGAGCTGGGATGGCACGCACGCACGTATGCACGCACACGCTCACTCGACAAGTCGGACACTCGCGTATTCGTTCGACACGCATGCATGGCAGTTCGCCGCGTATGCACGTAAACATGAGAACAAAAAAGCATTATGTAGCTTTTGGCAATGATGTAACAAGAGTGTGATCTCAAAAGAAATTGTTTGAACAACCTGATTGTTCTAACCACGAAAATAATTGTTTGAACTATCATGCCTTGTCTGATGTTTGTTTCAATTACTTTGAAAAAACGATTGTCGTAAATATGTGAAAAAACTATCGTACCATATGCAAGCTTCAGCGATATTTTACGAAAATTGGTCCTAATAATCATTATTTCCCAAGATTGAAATTCTTACTTATTTCTCACAACGTTCTTTGAACATTTCTACTAATCCCACCGACTGCTATTTTACAAAATTGCATTTTATTACGCATGTCATTTAATTCAATGTCATCGAGTGGCCTGGGAAGTAGTTTGTATTCCTCTAAACATAATAACCAAGGTATTACTTCCTGATTGCTCGAATACTGGCATGAAACAACACGCCATGCAGGCGAGTCTGTTAACTAGCACGATTTACTATTTATGATATATGAACGATTTATTTAATCACGCAATGACTTTACGTTATACCACGTGAAAAGAAGCTTATGAGACAGTGTACCATGCAGAATTTGTACATAGTTGAATTCCAATAATTATCACTAAAATTTCGTTTATAATACAAAGAACGCGACATTTGAGATATAACAAGAAAGAAATCATCGACTATATGACAAATATATTTATTCACAAATATCAATGGCTTGTTTAAACGATTTCTTTTCGTCCGTCTTCGGATGAGGGAAAATATTCGTTAGAGACAGAGCACCCAAGGCCAGAAGGCATGAAATGAGAGAAAATGGCACTCTCATGAGGTTAGATGCCTCAAGCTTCATCAGGAAATAAAAACGAAGAAGGGACATGCGTCAGTGCACACACAATGGAATGAAGTGAGGGTAAAATTTACACATATGTCATCATTACGTATTAAAAAATTATTTGCATAATGCAAATACGCTACAGACTTGCATTTCTCTTTAATTTTAATTATTCTGCACTGTCCTGCACGATCAGATCCAGTGGCCTCATAAACCAACAATACATCTAACTCGCCAATTTACGAACAATCGTGAATTGGCATTTTCATCAGTATTCAATGAATGCAGGTTATATTTCTATTAACGTAGTAACAAACTGTATTTAATTTAAATCGTATGAGTTGAACAGATTTACAAAGTCATCATGGAAATCGAACGTAGTCGTAAACAGTGAAATTCTCAACATCAGTACATAATCACGCGTTCTGTTAACAAAAGATCTGGGGAACCAATATTTACCAACTCTCGATAAACAGTCACAGAGATAATGTAACTCTCCCGGAGTAACTATGCAAGCGTAATCAAATATTCTGCTTGCAAATGTCACTGCCTTTGCAAGTGTCTATGAACAAATAGTCGATGCGGGAGAAGTGAAAGGTTGCAAATATACATTCTACGAAATAAAAAGCTTTTTTAAATGAAAATTATCTTACCTTGATCAACATTTCGATAGAACTTTTACCGCGACCATTGCATTTCCAATCATCATTCAATTGTGTACATTTTTTAAGAAGTAAATTTATCATTTACCTCAAGTAAAATACTTAGAGTTTGTGTACATACGTGTTATTCAATAGAGTTGCTAAACTTTCATCTTCAAACATTGCCAGTTGAAGATTTCAATTAAATCAGTTCATATTATATCTAAGGTTCAAGTGGTACCTCTCCGAGCATTCACACTCTGAGTCTTTCTCCGAATTCAACAATCAACATGAATATCTATCATTTACATTCTTCTTCAACGATAGAAGAACAGCCTAAGAAAAAAGAGATAGCTTGTTTCTGCAGTCACAACATATGGATGATACTTTACCTTACTCTTTCAGAATTAGGGAAAGACAAAGGATGTACCAACAACTGGTTGCCTGAAAAGGCAAGTGTTGGCGAAGGAGAACGCTGGTCTTACGTGGCAATGAAACTGTATCGCAGAACGCCCACTTCAACTGAGATGTTCACTTTACATCTTAAGTGCTGAGATGTTTTGTGCAGGAAGCTGCCGGTGCTTTGTGACGGACAATTTTACCTTGAATAAGTATACAGGACTCACGACATTTTTACGATGCCAGTAAAAGTGTACGAATGGTACTTTGAGAAACGGAGAGGCAACACCAGAAAAATGTTGTGTCCCAGACCTTCATCTGAGGTCCGTGAATTCAGGTATGAAATAGGTTATTATTATGGGGGCACGGAGAGCCGTTATCTTATCGCGAGGTGGAAGGTCAACACGTGGGGGCTATTAGCGAAGAAGCATTAATAAAGCCATGACAAAGCACGCACAAAATGCCTTGGAAAGAATTCCACTTGCGCGAGACTGAAAACAACAGCATTGACGTCAGTCTGCACCACGATATACCGTGCTAATACAACACACAAATGTATACAATTTCCTTTAAGTACAAACGTTTCTCGGAAGAATAAAGCACATTCTTTTTAACAGAGATAACGAAAATACGAAATATAAATTAGCTCATAAGATTTACCTTGATATACATCTCTACCCAAAAGAACGAATTGCTTAAAAGGAACGCACAAAATAGTACCAGACATTTAATTAAACCCATCAAACCAATACACATTATGGATTTTTTCGCTTCAGTGAATTCTTCTCACGTTTTCTCCTACCAAGAGACTTCCCGCAATATCCGGAGTCCCTTTTGCGACCCCCTTTACGACGGGAAAATAATTCCCGAATCCCCGGAGGGCAGGCCATACGGCCTCCTAAGCACCGCAACATTCCCTCCATTATTTTTTGAAGAGCGCAAACAGGCGGCGGGCAGCGCGCGGCGCGGTTCCAGGGAACCGGGGTTAGCAGTACGCGCCCTTCCCTTCCGGAGACGTGCAAATCGGCTTCAGCACTTGCACACCATATGCCTCTGCGGAGTTTGAAATACAAAGGAGAAACATTTCAAAGAGGAAACAGATCATTTTGCTTCTAGATGCATGGTATATTTAACATTTTAAACTCTTTCGTGTTTATAATGTGTGCAGCACGCATTATCAGAGGAATAATGTTCGATTAAATATTTTTTGGCATTTTTAAATTTGCGATTGAATTCCAAAAGAATAATTTTTTTTCTCAGTAGAATATGTGTTTGTATCATAACCTTCTAAAAGTAAACTAAAATCATATACAAGTTCTCCTTCAGAGAAAGTGTCATTCTTATTGGAGGCCTAAATGGCAATAATATATTGCTCTCACTGTATCACTACTGGATGCCGAACAATTAAATGACTTAAGAAAATTATTAGACAATTTTGAGAGTATACAACAAAGTCTGCATAATTTTTCCATGTCCACAATCATAAATTAACACAGTGCACAACATAATGAACGCTCTCCTTCTTCCGACATGAACGGACTACATTTGTTGTGTCTAAACGCCAGTGCGCAGTCGAGTCACAAGCGAGTTTGCACGTCTCCTCGCCCCACGCAGCTTGACGTCGCGGCGTCAGCTCTCGCCCGGTCTCCCTCGCCCGCGCCGACGCGGAGGGCCGCGCGATAACGGCCGGAGGTGCGAGCGGTGCGCGCCGGGGCGGACAATAATCCGCTTTTTACGGCGGCGAGGGCGGGGGCGGGGGCGACGGAGCAGGAGGCGGAGGTGGAGGCAGCTGCGGCCGCGATAAGACCGCAGACGCCCCCGCGCCGCAGCCGCCGCCGCAGCCGCCGCCGCCGCCACTGCCGCCGCGTCGTCGCTGTCTGCTCCTCCCCGGCGAACCCCGACGAGTGCGTCAGATAACGAGTGCCTTACCCTTCCTCCACTGCCACGCCCACTTCCACTCCAGAAGCAGCGAGGAGCGTTTCTTTGCGATCGGACGTAAAATATGCACGTCACATTCGGACCGCATGAGTATTTGCTACGAGTATTTCGTTTGTACTCAGGGAGGTTGGTTCGCGGCGGAACATTCAGTCTTCCGGTTACCCAGTCATTTCACTCATTCATTACATTATCTCAAAATTGGCATTTCAGACTGCACCAACAATACCAGTAACATAAGGAGATAATTTAACAACCAACTAACTTGAAGAAACCAACAACCAACTGGAAGAAATAGAAGACTGTTATTTATCGAAAGTAACACCCATGTTGTATTAATGTCAAAGCTACTGCTAAGTCCATGAACGTACCGCAACTCTATTCAAATCTAATGAGGAGTTTTGTTCGGGTTTTTCTCTCACGCGGAGAGAGTGAATGGCACAATGAAAAGAACTCATGTCCGTGTATCCGTTCGTGACCCAATTCTGATTCACCTGGCATGCGCGCGACAAAAAAATCACTGTATTAGTCACACTTTCCAGCAACCTTTTCTTGTAACGAAAGAATGTTTCAATCCAACATTTCAAGAGGAAAATACGAGCATTACCGATAAAGTCACCGTTTTCAAACATGATATTATAGCCACCACAGATAAATTACGCTGCACGTATGCAATGCATTTTTTGAACCGTTAATTAAAATATCACGCTATCTAGAACTAATTATTGCGCATCCATGAGTGTGGACGTCGCAAAAATTGTTTTAAACAAAACCTCAAAAATCATGTGTTTTAAAAAAAGGCTAATAGTCTTCAACATCATTAGGACGATGCAGAGCAAATGGGCGTGGTTGATGTTCGTAAATCGACGCTTGAGGCGAGGTTCATAACCAAGTCCGTTATTTGTGATATCGACCGTGTGTCGTTCATTTGCGTACGTTTCGTAATACAACCTTACTAAATCAAAAATATAAATAAGAAATAAATTTTCTTGTAGTACGAACACCTCTTTGCCCTCTTTGATTACAACACATTTGCTTCGATTTTTCTTCACGAACGGCGGACTATAAAATCCTTAACAGACGCCGGACGTTAAGGGGCTTTACTTTCCTCTGATGAGTAGACAAAACAGGTCAGCATTACGAAATATATTAAACAGCGATTCGGCTCTATCATTTAATGGTTAAAGGAACAAGCTGAAATTCACATCTATTTATTATATTTCCAGATTACCCAGCATTGTTTGTGATGTCTCGTTTGCACATACCGAACACGAACACGCAGCATGAAAACACGCAAGCTTGTCGCTTGCTCCTTTAATCTCTTGCTTTCTATCTAATGCAGCAAACACTATCATACGATCGGTGCATATGAGCAGGGTACACATACGAGCAGGAGAATGTATCTGATATAAACGCACTCGGCATAATGCTTTAAGAAAAGCGAACATCCCAAGAAATTCTGCTGTTTTTATTACATTATAAAAGAAAAATGCATTTCAACAAGTTACTTATCAACTTCATGTATTAAATAACACTAAAATAATCTTGGATAAAGCGGAAAGATATCCTTCAGTTGCATGTTTCCCGGAAAGAATCTTGTTCTCACGTACTTTAAAAGGAAGATATACTCGTATGAAAAGGAAGTGCAACAGTATTTTCCCAGTATAGGTCGAAAGACTGAAGCGATTAATTATTATCTATTACAGTATCTACGAAGGAACACGTTTAAACCACACGCTGAATCCTGGTGTCTGATTTATTTAAAGGACAAGAATATTGCTGAAAAGCAGAGACCGTGTACGGAAATCAGAAGGGGACAGACAAAAGCCAAAATATGGAGGCAAATAACAGTACAATAGAACATGATTTAAACAATCATCAGTGGTTTCGAAAAAAAAAACAAAGAAAAAAAAAACGAAAAAAAAAACAAAAAAAAAAAAGATGGCCGTTAAAAGAGGCGGCCGCTTAATAAAAGTTATGAGGTTACTAGAAGTGTAAATCAAATCTAATTGTATTAAATTCTATGAAATGAAGTATGTTTTCTTTAACATTTTAATTACCATAAATCAGAAAATAAAATATACACAATGTATTTACAGTTTCCTCTTCTCGGCTAATATTAAAACACTCCCTTGATTTTCATTCATTCTCTTAGTCGAGGGACTTACTTTCTGTCCCTGCCGAATCAAGCAAACTAACAAACAAACAAACTTGTCTTGAAGACGCAATTCATATCTAATAGAAAGTTTAGAGCAGGCCGTCTGACGAAGGAGGTAGCGAATGACTTTCAGATTGTACAAGAGGCGTACTTCCTGATTCTGTATCAGTCCCATAGAAGGGAAGCACGTGTTAGCACGATTGAAATGCTATGAAATGGGAGAATCGAGCACTTTGTTTCATTAAAATATTTTTTTTATTAAAATTACCTGTTGTTTCTAGGGACAGAAAGTAATCCCCTTGCGAGATAAAGTACTATGTCGTTATTGGAAGTAATCTAACAACGTGTCCCGTCTAAGGAAGATATATTAATAGTAACATCCACTACTTTTCCGCTTCTTGTTATAAAACAGTTCAACATCGCAGGAGGTGACCGTTTAATAAATGCAGTGGCCACGCAGAACAGCAAGCCCAATGACCAGAGCCTCGCCACCAATTAAGACATTTATTTATAATATTCAATAAATGCCCATCTAAGAATTGTACCTGTCCGCCAACCGCTTAGTTAGGTGGCCGCTGAAAAAGGGAATATATACAGGTGTCTTATGAAAAAATGCATCAGTTCCACGAAAACAATGGCCGTTATTTGAGGTGATCGCTTAATCGAGGTGGCCGTTTGGGCAGATTTCACTGTAATAAAAAGCGAGTTTGAGGCAGGGCTCAATGATGAGGAGACGCAGGCAGAACGTGGTGTAAGAAACGGCCGGGGGCCCCGCGAGCGGGCTGTGGAGTGGGCGGACTGGTGGAACGAGCGGGGCGGGCGGCGCGGGCGCCGCGGCGGCGGCGGCGGCGCCGTCCACGGCCGCGCAGACCACGCCGCACCGCGCCGCGCCGCGCGCAGCATACAGATGATGTGCCGGCGGGGCGGGGCGCAGACGGAGGCGGCGGCGCGGCGTCCCGTTAGCCGCGAGCCACCCTGACCTCGCGCTCCCCGAACTTTTCGCGCGCGCACCACGAGAGAGCTCTCTCCAGCGCCGGGCACGTGGCCGGCCGGCGAATGGGAGGCAGGCAAAGCACGCGGAGGCGGTGGAGAAGGATGCGGAGGAGGCGGCGGGAGGCGCGCGGGCGGGCGGCGGCGGCGGGCAGCGGGTCCGCCCTAACGGCACAGTTTGTACGCGCGCCCCCGTCCCTACCACCCCGCAGCCGCCACCGCTGCCGTCGTGTTATGTCACCCGACGCCGTGGCCTGGCTCATTACGCCTTCGCGCAACGGCGTACTTCACCTGCCAGCGTCTCACCGCCACCGTTGTTCGCGCCTCGTTGCTCAAATGCGTGTTGCGTTGGAAGGGTGCAAAGGGAAAAATGTAAACTATGGGACGATTCCTCAAAGAAGACATGCCATTGCAATTTGTTTTATGGGGGCTAGATGTTTCTACATTTTTATCTTTTACAATCACTGAATCACAACTAATTCACAGTCTCAAAAGCTTCAATAAATAGTGGACACACGTAGATAACTTCTCATTTAAAAAAATGACACCAGTTCGAAAACTGCACATTCTTTATTCATAAAAGGAAGGCACGTTAATTTTTTGTCTCTCTAAAACCGGAAATGATCGAAAACTAGAAGCAAAGATAGTACGAAATATACAGTAGACGCTTTCAAATATACAAATGCAATTTTTCACAAGCTCTCAACAAAATAAAACACCAGGCTACAGGTATACCCTCCCCCTTCACGCAAAAAAATTAACACCCTTCACTGCACGGCGAACGCACAAAACGGCGCGTCACGTCTGGTCCCCGCCGCACCTTCTCCAGCGACGGCGTCGAGTGTCATGCACCTCGCGGAGGAACAATCGCCTCGCGTTTTTGTCGGCTTGGGCCGCGGCGATCACAGCCGGCCGAAAAAACATCGCACACCGCTCGCGCAGGCAGCGGTCGCGTACATTCACCTACACACAAACACGCTCAACCGCCGGGCGTCGCCCACAATGCGATCGGCTACCGAGCGGGCCACTTATAAAAGGGTCTGCTGTTGCCGTTGCTGCCGCCGCGCCGCAAGCGGGAGCCCGCGTGCAGTCGGCGCCGGGGGAGGCTAACTAGAAACAGGTAACAACAAGGGATCGGTTCATTAGGGGCGGCCCGGGAGGCGGCGAGCGCCCGGGCGCTTATCTGGCCGGGGCAATCAAGTTTATGCGCAAGTTTCGACGCGGAGCCGCCACTACATAAACTTGAGGGCGCGCGAATCCCCGACGCGGCTGCTTCGACCGTGCGCTTCGCCGACCGCGCAACGAGGGGCGGTGGAGGAGGGCGCTGGAGTTGCGAGCAGAAAGGCGTGCTTCAAGCGAAGGGGTTCATGATCTATGTTAAAATACAGAAATAATGATTAATTTGTAATAATAAATAATAATAATAATAATAATAATAATAATAATAATAATAATAATAATAATAATAATAGAACAAATTGGGTGTACTGAGAGATCCAGGTTCGATTCACGTCTGGGGCAGTTAATCTTTAGGACAGTCAAACATCAATTACAATAATAATAATAATAATAATAATAATAATAATAATAATAATAATAATAGTGGCATGTAGCAACAAAATACTGCTGTGGAGAGAGTGGAAAACTGTGTCCTGAAGCACCAAAAATTGACGGTCTCCAGAAGTACCACCCATTACCGGACCGAAAAATCAAGAAATCCAACAGAAGACTTGACTATCAAAAAACACCAAACATTTCTCTTCATCATCCGCAAGTTGGAGGTGTAATAAATCATCCCACGCGAGAACAGATGCTTCTTTCTTCCTCGTCGCATGACGTTAGCTGCGTCGTTGGCAGTGACGCTTTGAAAATTAAAACTTAATCGGCATGCACAGTATGAGAATGGATGGAATAACATAATCAAGAATTTTAATTTTAAGTAAAAATCGAAACTGTTTAATTCTTTCTGTAGTTTTCTCCAACTCCTATACATCTAACGAAACCACTGACATCTAACATGGTCATTGACCACTTACCTTTCTCTCAATTTCTGCACTCATACAAAATTAGTAATAAATATTATACATTTTCATATATATGAAAATATTGCTCAGATATTACAGATTAAATTAACTCACAATGTTCATCTGAAATTACTCGATAATGCTCCAAGAAGGTAATGCAGGGTTTTCTTATTAGTTTCACTTCTGCTAGACTAATTAAAAGTAGATTTTTTTAAGTTACAGTACAACAGTAAACGCAGGTTGTATGTGTTTATGATTGTTGTGTCCAACACGATTGACGTCGAAAGACGTTGAAAGTTAATTGACGCTGAAAAAAGGCTGAGGTGGTATTGTGAAAAATCGAACATGTGTGATAATGATGATTGGCTGTGATAAACATAATGCCATGGAAAGGGTAACACACTGGAGAACAGCTTCACTGGAATCGAGTAACCATAAACAGTGCTTGCCACGCGCTAAAAACGTCATGGCCATCAGAAGAAATTGAAAACAGGCAACGTCCATGGCAGCCAAGCTCAAAGCTGCCTGTATACTTTACCAACAGCGACCGCGATGGCTGCCGTGGGTTAAGCCTCGCTTTCCACGTCCCCGGAGCCTCCTCCAGCATGTTACCCTTTCCCTCGCATGATGTTTATACCGCGTATCCAGTTAGATCTCATTGGACAACAAGCGCTGCGAAGGCGGCAGTCGGCGGGCCCCCGACCCGGGTGAACTTTCGAAAACGGTCAGCGCACATTTAATTACGGCATTAACTTACCTATAATCTGGCCGATCCCAGGACCGGTTCGCTGTCCACGGGAGCGCTCTGTTCCATTCTCGGACAGTTAGATCGGCTTGGTCCTTTTTTATTCTTTGCCCAATGATACGTTTTGCGACTTGCTAAACTCCCCCCTCGCGCGCGGTGGGAGGGACGTTCGGGAGCGGCCAAAAAAGCGGCGCCTGAAAACGAATCCGGTCACGGATAACTGTGCGCGGCAGATGGACAAATGGCGAAATCTCAACGCTGTTGACGGCCCGAACGGTGTTAACGAGGCCGTATAGAGACTGGAAACTATTCTAATCCTAGGTTTAAGGACGCGTTTAAAAGTGTGAGAGTCGGTACACAATGGACATAATCTGGGAGGCGATAAAAATAAAGTGCGGTGTCCATGTAGAACAAAACCACAACACAACCTCGAGACCGTAAATGGAAAGATGGCTCGTCAACATCGTATACACCGAATGACACGACATTCACAAAGTTGGGGTTTAACTACAATGAAAATTGAGCCATTTCCTGCCGCTCCCACTCAGAACAACGGGCGTTCGTCGTTAAAAATCTAACGTTGTCATCGGACCGTTACGTTTCGTAACGTACAAATTCACACCCTTGTATCCTTCACATTTACAAACGAGAAAGCGCGATCGCTGCAAAACTGCTACGCAATTCGGTGTAATCACTTCAGCGTATCTGTGAACTGAATCTCGTGTTCACACTGCAGCAATTTCCAAAGAAAGAAAAACACGTTCTCCGCGGAATATTACAAAATAGACGCCCGGATCTGGGTGCGATGCTGCGCCTTCGGAGGAACGGGGACAACCGGCGGCAACAACGCGGAGACGGGGGGAAGGCGGCAAAGAAAGCGGCGGAAACTGCTCTGGCAATGTTATGAGGATGGTCCCCGCAACGAAAAAAGTAGCGAGGGCGAGAGTCTACAGCAACAGCGAGGGTGACAATGGAAGCGATATTGGAGGCGGCAAGGGAGTATGTTAAGACTCAGACACTACAGAATAAATTAAGAATTACGGTCAAGAGAGAACGGATGAGGTGAAGGAAATTGCGATGAGGTGTTACTAGAGTCGACTGGATATTCGAAGGAGATTCGGTAAAAAAAAACAATTAAGATAATAATTAAAAAGGAGGGTGAGCGACAGAGGTCACAATTGCAGTAAACACGAATGACAAGAGACGCAGATGTGAGCTGAAAACCGAGAAGGCTGAAGTTCTGGAAGAAACTGGCGACGGGTGAAGGGAGGGAGTGAGATGGAGAAAGAGTTGAAAGGATAAAGAGGGACGGAGTAAGGAAGACGCGTGGTGAAAGAGTAGGAGAAAGGGATATAAGATGGAAGGAAAGGAAGGAAGGAGCGAAAGGAAGGAGCGAAAGGAAGGAAAGGAGTGGAAGAGACGCGAAGGGAAGGAAAGAGAGGGAAGAAAAGGAAGACAGACGGAAAAGATAAGAGAATGAGTGAGAGTGAGGGGGAGACAGGTGAAGAGACGGGCCATGGGGATGGCAAGATCGCTCAGAGACAAGACAACGTCAAAGGGAGCGAGAAACGCGAGAAGGGCTACCGCCGACAACCGCCACAGCGCCTTCGGCAGCGTTGCAAGCATCAAGGCGAGCGAGAACGAGAGAAGACAGCCCAGCCCGTCCAACGAGCGGGCGGGGGGAGGGGCGAGAACAGAGCGGAGGCGGGGCGCCCGACACGTTCTCAATGACCCTACGTGACTGGGGCGCGCAGCCGACAGGAAGTGCCGCGCCGCGAGCGCGGGCGGGGGCGGGGGTGGGGGCGGGGAGGGAGGGGGCGGAGGGCGTAATAGTGCTGAGCGCTGCAGGCCGCGAGAGCAGCAGCACAATGGCAACTCCTTTTATTTGTTGCCGCGCAACGGCGGCGGAGGCGGGGCCCGGGAGGCGTGGGCGCCGACGCCGCGCCGGCAGGGGCGACTAAGGTCACACAAAACACGGGGAAAGATGCAGCAAAATTACGCCAGTAGACACAGGGAACGAAAGGGGAGATAATTGCTAGAAATGAAGGCGATGTGAACGCGAAACGAAGAACTCGAAAGAGAATGACAAGAGGGATAAGACAAAAACATAGGAACGTATATAAAGATAAACCTGAAAGAAGAAAGGCTAAACAAAATCAAAAGGCAAATGTTGCATGTTATGAAAAAATGGAAAGGACACTATTTTAGTAACGAGAGAAAAGTATCTTTGGTCTCCAAAATGAATCAGAAATGACGATCACTTCCGACAAAAGAATGAGGTTAGCAAGGAGAAACAAATGAATACTTAGTAATTATTCATCAATATTCTCGAGATAAAGTCCCGCAATAAAAAAATCGTAGAGAGTGTACAATCTGCCAAGTTTCTCTCAATAAATCATCGGCGTAATGATTTTAATTCTATGTATTTTACTTCTATTCAATGCAATGCTTCCGAAGATTTAAAGACTTCCTTTTCTGTAGTAAGAGTAGAAATAAAATGCAAGCGACCTACAAGTGAGAGATGAAAATAAACAATGAGATAATTTATTTGTTTTCATTCGAAGACAATTCCAATCCCTCTTCATATTTGAATTTGTTACACCTCAGCGTTCAGCCGTTTCTTCCATTATCCGCATCACAAGCCAACACAACGATACCAAACACCGCGCTATCCCTGCCTGACAGCAGAGCTACCTAAGCGCATCATGGGGGACAGCTGGTCGGCGGTGGCTAGAGATGGAAGATAGAGACGGACCCGCACCCTAGGCCAGCACGGGGCCGCGACAAATTGCGAGTCGACGCAAATAAAACATTCGCCACCGCCACCGCAGGATCTGGTGCGCACTGGAGCGTTACGATCTGCGTCTACTGGGAACTGGCTCCCCCGCTGACCAACGCCGCGGCGGCCGCTTTCTGCCACCGAAGAACGCGCTTATGGCGCCTAAGCGCGGGGCAAGTGAGATATCGCCTTGGGCGACCGCTTAATTAGACGCCGACAATCTACACGACAGGAACGAATACTTAGTCCCTGAAAATTAGTACCATTCCTAGTCATCCTATCTTTATTTATCTTCAGCCTTTTTCCCATGAGTACACACCGTAAGTTTTAGTAACAAATAACCGTCAGGTAATGAATGATATTGGCAAGCAATAATAATAATAATAATAATAATAATAATAATAATAATAATAATAATTATTATTATTATTATTATTATTATTATTATTATATTGTAATAAATGACATGGCCACCCAGCTTGGTTCTACGATGCTCAGCGTTCAACCTTCTCTTTTTGTAGTGACATACTGTTTCTGCATACTATGAAGGTATTTTGTAGCACAAAACACAAATAAGTCATTAAACGTATTCAGAAATAAAAAGAAATCATTCAGTGCCCATATTTCTGGATGTTTGTTCTGCGAACGTCTATGTACGAATATGACATCACTTATCTCATTGCGAATAACCTATCACTAAACAATAATACACGCTTTAACCGAATTCGTATGTTTAAAAAGGTCTGACTTGAAGATAAAATTAAACAACTTCACTAGGAAGCTTCGGGAAGAAGCGGATCCTGTATACTCGGATCGCAATCATGGAAAGTATTGTATACTTTCCATGCGGTTCGTTCACGATGAATAGCTGTATCATAAGTTTATTCCAGAGAATAGTCCCTAAACGCAAACATGTTAGTCATACCAAGAATTTTACATACACATCACTTGGTACGGGGCACATGTCCTTCGCCGCTTCGAGTGAAAGTTTCATTGAGAGCTCCGTGCGTAGCTGCAACGTGGCTATTGTACCAGTTCGTTTGGCACGACTGAGTGTTGTGCACGCATTGGACCCAACCCAGAGGTAAACTAGACCACTCGATTGTTTACGCTCTTTTCTTGTTTCCACTAGAAAAAAGACCCCGATTTTACTATAAATATCACATTGGAGAATCACATTAGGAACAGAACAATAATTAATGGCACATAATTTGTTGAAGTGAAATCTATAAGAAAAAGAATACTTATGTTGTAAGTTGACAGAGTACAAAATATAAATACTGAATTGTACATTTACACCAACCAGAAGGGAAAGTAATATCGAGGAGGTACAGAAATACGAATATAGGACATTAGCATATTTGAACAGAACATTACTATTACGTATTTTAACACGGACGAAATACACATGACAAATTTTGAAGAGACAAAATGATTGTGTTCCATTGCATAACTATGTGTACAAAACCTATTTAGCAGAAAACCCATCCAGCGGAATAAAATCCACCGCCGCTATGAAATCAACCTTCGGAATAAACACTTACTATGTGATAAATTGCGAATGCGCATACATAACGCCACCGGAGGGCACAAACTCTAATAATCCCCGCGTCCGCTGAATCAATAGAGTTCATTTATATGATCGGAAATTTCGGAATCAACCGAATCATTAACAGGGAATCCATTCATTTGCGCCGACGTTTTGATATCCCGCCGGAAAGTGTCGACCGCCCTATCTGCCCGCTCCCTCATTCCTCCCGCGTCCAAATTGACCAGCGAATCCATAAAACCTCCGGAGAGTCACTGACGCAGACCGACCACCCGACCACTCGACCACCCGCCCGCTCGCGCCCCACAGTTAGTTCCCTTCGCGCTCGCCTCAGTGATTCCGTAAGTAATATAAGTTATATACGGAAACGATAATACCGCTTCTGCGGCTATACCCACGGCCAGATCTAATTCCAGCGCGACCATAAAAAGAAACATTGGTCGGCCCATATATCACGGGTAACTAAATCTTCTCTTCCTGTCGTGATCTTATAAGAGGCATAAAACCGGAAACCTATACATAAAAGACGGCGGCGAAACGACGCGCGCGAGAGGGTGTGGGAACTGGAAAGAGCGGAAGAAGGAATGGGGGGCGGGGGACGAGGGGGGGGGGCGAGGGCGGGGAGAGGGAGGAGATATGAATCAGCGCTTCGGGCGCCAACTCGCGAGCCCCCGTCCCCGCCCCCGCCCCTGCCCCCGCCCTGCCCTCCGCTGCCGCCGCCGGCTCCGGGCGATCGGGCGATGCGATCTGCTTTTCCTTATTCCCGACAGCGGCGCGAGAAAAAAACTGTCGAGAGACCGCCTTCGGCTCTGCTTTTGACGTCTGTGCTGATGGACGTAACGTTTCTCCTCTGCTCTGAAGAACGTGTTCTCCGGAAACAACCTACCACGAGAATTACTGCAAAGGGTTACGATACAAAAAGGCAATGCAAATTATAATTCTTAACAAGTATTGAATTCTGAAGAAGACAGACAAGATACAAAAAAATAACACTGATACTTGCAAGACTCTTGTAACATGTAATTTGAAAGTCGTTATATACAAAGCATAACATGCAAATCAAACTGCACTGTTTATTTTTCGTGTTATCGCGTAGTGGCATCAATTTCTTAAATGTAGAACTCAAAGGCTTTGCAAGATTAGATTTACGAAATAAAGTGGGTTTCTGGGCTTCGCAACAGAATCTTGCTTATTAATTCATTAAGCTACAGCTCCGAATATACTGCCTCAGGTATTGACAGCTAATTCAATTAAAAGAAAAGCAACCCACCTTCTAAGTCAAACTTACCAGAATACATGCATAATTCAAAACATAATGAATCAGATCTCAAGAGCTAAGAACCAAAGGAAACAGCCTTCATATCCTTGTACAAAGACGTCAGGTCCAACATTTTCAACCCAAACATCCCTACCCGCTTTCAATACAGCCGGAAGTGGGAGGAAACGAGAGGAACAAACAAAACACGAGAGCGGTTGACCTCCGCAACCGCTGCCTGCGTCGTCTCCTCAGCCACCGAAGAGACTTGCCGTCGGCAGCGACAGCCCCACACGCCTCCTCCGTGTCGTTTCTCACGTTGTAGCCTGCCTTGGAACAAGCTAACGGAAATGTATTACAGCCAGGCTAATTCATGGCAGAAGCGACGAGGTGGTAACGACGGTAGAGTCGCGTAACGATGGCGATTACAATAGATGCAAAGGATTTGTGGCTGATTCAACAAAGGGCAAATGTGGTGGTGGCGTATCTGAAATGGTATCACACGGAAAAGGGAAATATAAGAAGAATAATGCAACTAATGCCGAAGCACCGTTGACAGTACGGAGAACGAGAAATTAGAGAAGGGCAAGTAGTGACCGTAATCGAGACACAATACGAGTTACTGCGAAGGTGGGACCGAGCCGCAGAAACAGAGCAGGCTATGGAAATGCGGACGGACGTGTCAACGTGATGCAGGCACTGCAGGCAGTCCGGGGCCTGGAGAACGCAGTGGAGACGGCGGGGCATCTGATTACTCCGGGGGGCTGGCAATTGCAGTCGTCGCTTGGACGCCCGTCCATTGCCAGCTTCGCCGCCGCCACTGCCGCCGCGTGCCGCCCTCGCGAGATACGAGCGCAATACGCCGGCCATTATGCCCGCGATATACGGCCGATACAAGGGGAAATCGTTACGGCGCTGGGAAGACTGCCAGCGCCAAGTGCCGGCCAAAGGTCTCCCGGAGGAACCTAAGGAGTTCGCGAGTCGCAGATTGGAAATGCCAGGACCTGCCGTTTCAAAAGCGCGCTCTTCTCGCCTATTTTCAAAAATTATGGTCCATATCAAAGCGAAATTGGAAACTGAAGATATTGGGCGACATTATGAAATAAAGCAATATAAGAGAAAATACATCTAAGAACTGCAGATTGCAATATTGTTTGAAAATTGGGGCAAACGGGAAGCATCACAGAAAACAAGTTCATGGTGCATTCAAATTTAACCTATAAAAGCATTAATGAGAATGATAAAGAATCTAAAATCATATTGCTTGTAGAAAAATATTGATACAAGTTTAATTCACGTACACCTCTCTGTCTTTCTCACGACTCCCGAAAGTTGAGAGGAACTGAAAAAATACTAACAGTACTACGACAACATACATTCAAAGATATAGAGCGTTAGTCTTCACCTAGTCCTCTTTTCACATCAGCTAGAACACCGACGTTGGTGGTCAACATGAAGGCGAACGGCTACATTGCAGGCCAGAGAAAACTCGGTTGCGTACAACGGGTTGCCTAACCTCACTTTTACCAGCTTGCAGTTCAGTGGCGAGCAGCCAGGACAAAGAGGCAAAGGAGACGAAACGACGAGAAGAAAGAACTCTCGCAGCCGCTCAGCGTCTCACTGGACTGACCCCCATCCGCCCACACGTTTGCTTCCAACTCGCCCCGCCCCGCCCCGCGCCGCGCCGCGCCGCGCCGCGCCGCGCCGCGCCGTCTCCGCCTACGACGGCGCATCTACCTCGCTGGCGCACGGCGGTAATTGGCCCAAATGGGCCGGAAGCGGGCGGGGTGGGGCGGACCGGGCGCGCCCAGACACAACGCGCGCGCGGGTGGGTGGGCAACGGGGGCGGGGCGCGGGTGACGACGTCCTGTACGGGGAAGCTGATGGGGAAAGGCGGGTACGCTGGTGGGATGACGCGAAATGGGCGTCAAGTGGAGCGGGGGTGGTAACAAGACCACGGGCGGCGAGTCGGGGAGAGGGGAAGTGCTGGACTAAGGGGGGAGGAGAGAAAAGAAGCGTAGCGGAGCAATGTAGAATGAGGCAGAGAGGGGAAGAGCATGGAGGAGCGAGAAAGATTGGGGAGGATGGAATACGAGGAATATGGAACGGGGAAAAATGTGAAGAGGTGAAGAGGAGGAGGGAGCGAGGAACAGCGGACAAGTGTGTAGAGTGAAGCAAAGCAGGGAAGAGAAAAGAAGAGGGGGTGGAGCGGGGTTGAGTGAAGACGAGGAGGGTGGATCCGGGCAAGAGCGAAGAATAGGGGGATGGATTGGGGCAAGGGCGAAGAGGAGGGAGGATCGGGGCAAGAGCAAAGAAGAGGGTGAATCGGAGCAAGAGCAAAGAGGAGGAGGGCGGAACGGGGCAAGAGCGAAGAAGAAGGGGATGGTGCAAGGCAAGTGCGAAGAGCGGGTGGAACGGAGAAGAGCGGGTGGAACGGAGAAGAGCGGAGCGGGGTGGTCCGGGGCGACGCAAGGCGGCGCGGAGGCGGGCCAAGAGAGGCTCTGGCAAGACGTCGCTCGCGAAAGACTCCCAGCAGCTGTCCGCGAGTGTTATTCGCTTCCAGAGTCGTTACCCCGAGCTTTATGAACGCACTTGTGGCTCATTCGTACGAACAGGCTTCTTAACGATATTTACCAGCTGTTTCTTGTGGTGCTCCCGGGAACCACAAAGTCAGATTACGGGATATTAGGAGAAATGTGTCTTTTGATGGTCTCCCGTCACGGCACTTACGAAAACGAGAACAACTTGTGTGGATCTAAAGCTGTGATTGTTATTTACTCTAAGCGGTTAAGTAATTTGGTAAGGGGGTTGAAACTTTATTGCCATTGGCTACGTTTGTAGGTGGTTTTGTGTTTGATGTTTTCAGGAAATAAGATGAAAAGTTTGTACAACTGGAATTCTTTATTTACATTTACTTCCAAAGTAAATATTTTTCCCATTTATTATCGGAAGAACCAAGTGATAAAAATTGTTCTTAACTGGGAAATGCTCAAGGAAACAAAATATGATCATTCTAGTTTACCCAAATGTTAAATTGACAAATGAAATTCACGAGGTTACTGTTCTCATAAAACTCCCCAACAACACGATAAATGTCGTAAAAATTGTACAAAACAAAATATGTGTATTTCATCGGAATTGAAATTTAATTTCCTTCATTCGCTTGCTGACATTCTCTGAGACAACTCCAGGCATTCTAGAAATACTTACACACAGAATAAACTAAAAAAACAAAAGCATTTATCTGCACTGCGCACTAGAAACATTCAGGAACTGTCACGACAAAAAGAAAACCGTTCCAGTAAATGACAAATGCGTCCAAAGAACATCGCAAGTTTCCAAGACAATTCAAAGCTATTCCGGAGCCCGCAATGCCGGTTTTATTGCCCGCCTTCAAGAAAAAGATAGATTCTAATCTGGTACAGAAGCAGAACAAAGCAGGAGCAGCGGCACAGCCTGCGAGTGCAGAGGAAACGAAGGCTGAGCTGCTGGAGACAAGAGGTAGGCATCGCAGAGGAGGTGGAAGGTGTTAATGGCAGAGGACGAGCTGCTGGTAACGACGTGGATCGTGATGGCGTAGTAACGCAGGCAGAGGAAGTGGAGGCACAGTAGCGGAAGCAGCTGCACAACAGCGGAGGGCGTGTCTGCCGCAGAAACGGCGTTAAAGGCGTTAACACCGGGGACAGTGGTTACCGCGATCGGTCTCGGTAGCGCAAGTACTGGAGTTGAAGAGTGCAGGTTAGTCTCGTGAAAGGTATGAAGATATGAGCATATTAACCATGTGGGGGTTTGTAATTGCCCGTCTCCTCCATGAACATAATCTTATACAAAATAATTCATGTATCATACTACAATTTCCATTTATGCTGAATATACAATGTATTTTTGTAGACATATAGTTAATATTTATAATGTAAACGATTGATATATTGAATGATTTTATTAGAACAAGAAATTATTAAATGCTGTATCTTTTAATATGTTCTGCGAAGGAGGGGTGAAGTGGTCCCCCCGCTGAGTGAGTCACTTTTCAAATAGCATCGTTCAATTCTCATGATCACCATTGCCATCCCTTACGTAGTGGAAGCCAGGGGCACAGTACCGTGATCATCTGCCCAAGAAGATATAAAGGCGTTAGTCTTCTACCACGCTTATAGAAACTAGTACGGCACCACGCCACCCAGCGGCAGGGGAGGTGGAGGAGAGAAAGCAGCGTCGGCGGCGAAGGCTGTGGCGACGGCGGGCCACCGCGCCCGTATCAGATGGCCCGTGGAGCGCGGATCTTGATTTACTGTTTGCCTTGACATAAGCGCATAGAGCTGCCACCGCCAGCGCCACAACCACGTGTTTGCCAATTTGCCCCGGCCAAACACGGCCCCGGCTTCGGAGGCATGACGCAGCAGTTCGACACCAGCGCCTGGCCCCCGCCGCGCGACGTGACGAGGGCGGAGGCGGGGGCGGGGGCGGAGTGCGCACGGGAGCGCTGAAAACTTCTGCGAACCGCCGTCCGCCCTCAACCCGCGGGGCGCGGAACGGAGGGAACCGCCTGCCGGCCTGCCGCAAACGCCACCACCGCCGCGCCGCGCCGCACTGTGAGACGAATGCTCGAAATTAATAGCGCATTTTCCCGGCATTTTCTCGCATTCCAACATTAGCGAAGCATACGAAGGAAACCAACAGAATAATATACATTTTCCATATTTTTAGAAAATTCAGTTCACTAAAAATTACATATCAGATATAATACGCGGGCTACATAGACAGTTCATTTCAATACACTCTGGTCTATTTCTCATAGAATTAATTACCTTAATCTGCGCGCGCGCGTGCGTGCGTGCGTGCGTGTGTGTGTGAGAGAGAGAGAGAGAGAGAGAGAGAGAGAGAGAGAGAGAGAGAGAGAGAAAGTGTGTGTGGGTGTGTTTGAGAGCGAGAAAGAGGGGAAAGGGAGATAAATGGAGAGTGGGGGGAGAGGGGGAGAAAGAAAGAGAGAGAGAGAGAGAGAGTGGCACATTGGATGTGAAATATCTAGTGCCTTTTCAGTTCTTTTAAGCTTTACTTTGAAGCACTCTATATACACAAGATGTAAAAATAAACCCAGTATAAGATATTAGAATCAAATCGTTGACATCGTCTAATTAATCGAACAAACACGTTCGCAAAGCAACTGATCCCATTTGTACTTCGGTCGTAAACATCTCTCTCCTCTTCTACCCCGGTGGCAGACGTAGGTGAGCGAACAGGTATTCGGAAGCGCGGACGCGGACGTGGGCGATGGCGAGGGTGGAGGCGTGGGAACGCGCGTGGGCGGCGGGCGGGTGAATCGCCCGGTGGGCGCTCGCCCGCCGCCCGCCACGCGCACCGGTGGCGCCGCACCGCCCCCACGTGGCCAGGAAACCCGAGCCGCCGCCGGCGCCGACGCCGTCAAGGGAGCCGCTCCACAGAAGAGGCCAGGCCTTGACCCGCCCGGAGGTCAGCCTCCGCCGCCGCTGCCCAAACAAGCGCCCGCGCTGTCCCGCGGACGAACAGGCGCTCCTTCTTCCCACAACGCTCGCCACGCGCCCCTCCCGCGCGCTGCTCTACTCGCCGGAACTCAACAGGGCTTTTCGCGGTTTCGGCGAAACGATGAAAGAGTTGCTGTTTCCCCTCAGGCGCTCCTCGAGGGAATAAAGAAGGAAAATGCTACAGCGAATTATGGGGAGGTTTCGTTACGTTTGCTCTTTATATCAAGAAGTTCCTTGACACGAGCATTAAATGTGTAAATGATACTTCTCTCTGCAGAAGTCAGCTCGATATAGGTTTAGAAAAATACTTTTATGCTCCCCTTTTCAGGATTTAAGGAAAACTGTCTACATTATCGATGTACTGTGAAGAAAGCTTTATTCATATGGCTTTCTCATGAGATACTTCGCGATTTTAGTGTTAGCGACATGTTTAACAGATAAGAAATCTTTCCGAGAATGGTGTTTGTAAGTAGCTTCTTACAAAAAATAACAATTCAATAAATCATTGAAACAGTAACGCATTTATATATCCAACGGCCTACACCGGTGCATAACCGAAATCAATAAAAAAATATCAAAGAGGAAAACGCGGAAGAACCCAAATACATTTAACTACGTGTAATCACTCACGACCCCAAATGTTATTACTCTCCAGCCTCCATATGAAATCTGTAAACGGAAACCGAATATGGAAAATCATTTACATGCAAAAATAGTAGCGAGTGTCGCGCAGGCTTGTACATCTGCCCGTTCTTAGCCGCCTCTTGAGCGTCGACAAGAGGGAGCGCCGTAGCGGTGTTCCACAAGGTTCAAACAGACTCGCCGAGCATAAACAACGCCCCAGCCGCCACGCACAGCGCACGCAGTAGCTACATCAGCGGCAGTGGCAATGGCATTGGAAGACACAACAGCTGCTGCTGCCGCCGCCGCCGCCGCCTCCGCTTGCTGCCGTCGTCGTCGCTGCCGCCGCCGCCTCCGTCGCCCTTCCCGGTCGCGCGCGCTCCAAAACAAAACAAACCGTAGCCACCGGGTCAAGGCAATAAAACACAAGGTTAAGCATTGCTTTTATGCCCTATTGTTCCATGCCGGCTCTAATCAGACCGGAGGTTCTTCCATAGGTCACGGAGTAAACGGCAGGCACATCCGCGCACCGTCGTCGGACGGCCCAAACAAGCAGTAAGGTGCAGCGGAGCGAATTTGGCAAGCGGCATAGCATGTTCCATTCCGTGCACAAAAGAATTAACAGTACGTGGGAATTTACAACCTTAAGTGGTATAGGACTATCATTATCGCATATACTAATATTTAAAACAACCTTCACGCTAACAACTTTAATGCAACATCTCCGCGATTATTGGTTTGCAAACATCTCAACACCATATTTATTTCCAGTACGAGATAAAACGCTATGAGGAACAAAATGATTTGAACAATGATCGGAACAAACCTCATAATTTATTGAAGTTTAACCGAAAATTCTGAAAATTAAAAAGGCGTATCCTGCAATTCTAAGTAATAACGAGTCCTCTAAATATCAACAGATTACTGCGGAGTTGAATCATCTCCTTGGTCATGTTTAGGCGAGAAAATAAAAAGATCATTCCACATGAAAATAGTAATAGTGTTTTTATTGAAGCACGCATTTCTATTATTTTACTTCAAAACACGTTGGCGCAAGTTTTTTTCTTAGAAAATATTCCCCTCCAAAATTTCATATTGTTTCTACACTGTACGTCAACGTCCCAGGAAATGACACAGAGCGCCTTTGTCTGACAAACACAACTACCCGAAAATACTCTGAAACGGCACAACGCAGGGATTCCCAGATTTGCGTGGCGCGCATTATGACGACGCGGCCGCTCTCTGTTCTACCCAACACACCGGAAACATCAAAAACCTTCCGTGGAAGATGAAGAGCGCCGTGCGCGACCAATCGGCTGGCGGCGGCAGGCAGATCGACCCACGCCCGCTGCACGTGGCTTAACGCTGCGGAAAACGCCAGAAGCAGCGGCGACGACGGCGGCGGCGGCATTCGCGGACGTTAACGACGTCGCTCGTAAAGAAGGTCCAGGGGAAGAGGAGGGGCGGGAGGAAACGGAAGCAATAAAATAAGGAGCGATGCAAATAAAAATACACAATGCGCGCCACCGGGAATGGGGAAGAAGGACCCTTCTTGCCGCTGACGGATTTTTTTTATCGCGTCGAGCCCCGTTTGCGATTCCTGTGACTTGGCGGGGACAGGTGGCGGTGGGGAAGATTATGGGGAAGGAATGAACGATAAAAGTAATTGAAATGATGAAAAGAGAAATATCCTCGTCTGCGCGTGTCCATGAAAGTTATTGGTCTTTATAACTCACTGCTGAGTAGTGAACTCAACCTGAATGGCTCGTAATCTATCGCATTTCTAGGGACAATATTCGGGTCCAGGGTCCAGCTGAACTAATTCCTATATCGGCCTTAGTCCCTTCACACGTTCTTGTAATTCATTCCAAAGAGCCCATTCAAAATTAATTTCTGATAGAGAAATATTGAATGTCCCTGAGCACATTTATGAAGCGTGAAACAGACGTTGGAGAAACTTCAAAACCAACCTTGTTTTACACAACAGCGGCAATTGTTATCTTACACACCGAAACCTCTCCGGCCACAAGTTCTTAATGTTCATTTCTTATAACGAGAAGCAAGTTTAAATAAACAAAGGGTAAATATTTTCAAAACTCCCCCGCGCACTAATGTTTGTAAGCATTACGCAACCACAGATTTGTTTCCTGCTTGTTAAACAGACTTCCCTCTCGCCCACCGAACGCTCGAATAATTTAGCGCAGTCTCCCCTTGTCAATTTCAATGCGCTCCTCCGCACGCACAGGGCCTTTGAGTGAGGTGAGAAACAGTTGTATTAACCCCTCGGCAATCGAGTCGCCCGCCGCCGGCGGCGGAGGCGGAGGAGGAGGAGGCGGAAAGGGCAGAAGGAAGGGAGGGGAGGAGTAAGGGCCCTTTCCGCCGCTAGGGCCAAATGACGAGCATCCTCCGCACACATTGCTCGCGGCGAAGCCTCGGTGAAGAAGGGTTGGACCACAAAATAACAGGGGACGCGAACCGCTCGACGTGGACGAAGACCGCTGTTACAAAGCCCTAGACCCGAAGTAGGAGCCACGAATGTGAAGCAGGCACCAAAAGCAACTGCTAGGAGAGACGGAAAGTGAAGTGACTATTCAAAGCATACTTGATGGAAAGAGACAGGTCATGTGCAAGATCAGAGACTGACGTTATAGTGGTTGTTCGGAGGATTAAGGTAATGTTGGTGTTGGGGAATGAGTCATTAATGCTTACAGAGATAGGAGGTAAACGGATATTATAATGATGGACGTGTTCGTTATAGTTCGAGTAACAATGGCAACGGACATACATTTATTACATTATTCTTTACATACATTGTTTTTTCTCAAAGCCGGACTGCTGGCGTAGAGGATCATAGCAGGTGGGGACAAGTATGATTTTACTAAAGAAATGGGTTCCAATCCAGCATAAGACATGGATCTTCTCAGTTGAGATTGTGGCATGGGTAGCATTCCCAGTCCCATTTGGATCATACTGAAACCCAAATCCTGTCTTTCCACCATGGTCTTAACCGGTAAAGATAAAAACGATAATGTTGTACGTCCGGGGTCTGTGGACTACGCCAATGGCGCCATGGGAAATTCCTTTTTCAGAAGAAAGGTGCAAGCACCCACACAGGCCTGCAGGCTAAGCCGGGCATTACGAAAGACTAGCAGTGATGGTAAGAGCTGCTTTGTAGGTGAGGAATGGGAGGAGATGGAGCGACGTTCTCGGCTTGACCCAGCCTAGTGGTGTTGTTACCAGAGAGACCCTAGAGGTTTTCAGTCGTCGCTAGATGGCAGCTTGGCAAGGATGTGCGAGAAACCTGTACGGTAGACCCGAAGATAAATAAAAGGTACGACTACAAACAGAAGAGTTATATACTGACTTCAGCTGAGTTTAACATCTAAAAACGAATGTGTTTTCAGGATCGATTCTTCCTCTCACAGAAATTACTACTAGAGCAAATAAAGATGGCCATAAATATTTTTTTCTTATCATAAAGCCTAATGTTTATACTCGCCTGTTCCTAAAACTACATATATATTATCTTAACAGATTGCCTTTCAATATTTATATTGTTTACGTTATTTTTGCCCACTTTCATAGCACACTTCCTTTTTTTAATTTCCCATCGGCACCACAATAAACGAAATTATCGACATACACTCGATTGATTCAAATAAATAGATTCTACGGCAACATGAATCGATTCAACAATTAATTGTTCATATAAGACTCGATACAACGCAAGTCTTTTCATACCCTACAATGAATTGAAAATCGCGCACATGATTATGTACGAGGACACATCAAAAATCATTACGAAGGAGGCAGCGGCATCTCGAGGTCGCAAGGGAGCGGGGGAACCGCGCCGTGGCGATGGCCCGGGGCAAGCGCGGGGTGCGGGAACGTCTCGGAAACGCGCCCGCCCATTCGCCCGCGGTTATTCCGTCAAAAAGCCGTAAAGAAGACGCGCGGCGGCGGAGGCGGAGGCGGCGGCGGCGGCGGCGGCGGAGGCGGCGGTGGCGGTGGCGGCGGCGGCGGTGGCGGTGGCGGTGGCGGCGGCGGCGGCGGCGGCGGTGGCGGAGGCGGCGGCGGCGGCGGCGGCGGCGGCGGCGGAGGCGGTGGCGGTGGCGGCGGCGGCGGCGGCGGCGGCGGCGGCGGCGGCGGAGGCGGCGCCCGGGGCGAGCGAATAACGAACCGCGCGCGCGGCCGCAGGCAACAGAAGGTAGACGCAGAAGCAAAGCGACCGGCACGGAAGACTCAGGAGGATGCATAGGGTTGACTGGCGCTGCTGGAGGGGAGTGACGTTGCCTCCTCAAAGGTTATGTACTATCGAGAAACGATAGGACGCTCCCCCGAGAAAGAACAGGGCAATAAAAATCTGAACTGGAGAAGATAAAAGGGTGGCGCATGAGCAAAGAAGCGCCCGAATATACAAGATGGATACAGAAAGGAGAGGAGGAGACCCAAGAAATTTTGTAAAGGATGCTTGCTGTTATTTTGTATCATACAGCAGACGCGGAAATCGAGAAGAATGAAAAAAAGAAAATAAAAACATCACCCGTAATACACATTTTCATCTAGATTTTACAAGTGAGATTAAACTGAACTTATTCTATTAGGTAATCCGCATTAAATGATAATTCCATCCGAGATGTCTTTTTACTCTACTCTAACGAATTGAAATTCTGTAATGAACGTTGATCACTTTCTAGAAACATTTATTCACATTTAAAAGTTTGCATGCCGACCTGGATAGATGAGGTGACTAAGAGCGAATATCGACTCAGCGCTTCGGTCTGAATGGTCCTGGGTTCGAGTTCCACCTTGGGCATGGTTGTTTGTCCCTTGTCTCTCATGTATGTGTGTTGTCACGGAGGGCCTCGCGTTCTGCTGACTCCAGATCAGAGGATCCCGCAAGTGTGTTGCTATCTAGTGTGTGGTCGAAAAGTGTCCCATCGAGACGTAAAGGATAACCGGTTGTCAACTGAATAAGAGCTCAAGTAAAAAAACAACTGAATAATGGGAACTAATAAAATAATGAATCCTAAAGTAAGGTCATGCAAAATTTTGTTTAACAATTCACATAGATAATATACTACGCACAGATTGAAATCTATCAGAAATCGTACAAAGTCGCGTACAAAACCTACCAGACTCGCATTTCTCGCATATCGAACTGCAAAACCAACAAGACATACGCGCCGTCGTCGACGAAGGCTACTGCAGCCTCGCCGTGCCGCCACCGCACCGCGCGCATGTCGGTGGGGCTCTCGCCGCCGCACAGTAGGTGAAGCCGACGGAAACGTGGGCTTTGGGTTTCACGCGTACTTCTACTAAAATAATTCTTACAAAATTTCGATGCGTGTCACAGATATTTAATCCCACATCAAAAGTAACATTTTTTAATGGCAAAATACCTGTGGCGCCATTCCATATTTATTTTCATTATAATCAATTTCGTACGGTTTGATGGGTGGCCAGAAAGTTCTAATTAACATACACAATTTATTATTTCAGTTTTATTTATTTCAAAACTTGCAAGCATGGCCTGGTATTTACTAGACGTGACCAGTATTTATTTTGAAGTACTTACAACTTTCTAAAAATTGGATTGGATGTATCTATTCGATTTTTAGAACTGAAATCAAACTTGGTACCTTTTTAAGAAAACATTTTTTAAAACACTATAATTTTCAGGATTTCAAGTGGTTGCATCTGTATTCACGCTGAAAATGTAACTCTTTAAATGGATATTTCTTTTTCATAAAAATCCTAGTTTGGCATTTCTAGGAACAAAAATTTAACAGATTTTCAGCATCACCTGATTTTTTATTGACATTATATTAATATTCATTTTTTGTTTGTTTTTTATTTTAATGCTGTGTTACGCGTGTTTTTTAATACAAGCGGCAATGAAATGATGTAAAACATCAACCTGGCTGAAATAAATTATAAAAGCGTACATATTTTCTCATTGCTGTGGAATTTGTTTTTCCTTATAATGCGCGCTTTTCATCGCATTTCATCCCACTGTGCACCGCGGCCACAACGACCAGGCGGCCCTGCAATTTCCATTCACTCCTCCAATTCAAGTACCGTATTCTCAATTGAGCTAGTCGCGCGATTAGCGAAGAAATATTGCACCGGCCAACTCCCTACAAAACAATCATCTGTTATTACGGCCATCATATCCAGTCTACTCACGTTTCTATCAACAAATCGACTCGCCCGATGTCCGGTCCAGGCCGCAGCGGTGGAGGACGGTGGCAACCACTGCGCGGCAAAGAGGAAGCGAAAAACGACGCACAACGAGACACACGAGGAAGGAAGGTCTTCGGTTGCTTTGAAATAGTACTTCGCGCATTCCTGAGAGATTAAATGGTTACGTGATGACAAAAATATTTCGTAATTGCTACTGCATTTTTGTAACATTTATCTACCGAGAATCAAAACTCTGAAATTGCTTCTTACACTTAGTTTGAAACGTAATTTAAAGTGTACTATTTGCTGGTGATGTTTCACAATCTAATTCACGACAAAGTCTCCTCTCCCACACAGCTCAAGTTCTGAAAATGAGAAGTTTACATAGCTTGAAGGTGTATTTTAAAGAAAAGTCGTTATTAAAATTACAAGAACATATGACTTGTTTTCTTTTACAAACAAATAACGTTCCAATTATTTTTCTGTAAAAGAAACCTTTTGTTTTTTTCCACGTCGTGAAGTCTAACAATGCACAATTGCACACAAACATCTACAATATTGGTCTCACAAAAATGCTTCAAACTTCCAGGGCACGTAGAGAGCTCGAAAATGAGCTTTCTTTTGAACACGCAGTGGGAAATTTCATACAAAGAAGATACACATTTGTGATACTTGCGCCTGATTGTTAGGCAACCCCGTTTGCACAAGTGTTCGGCAGGTACGTGTGATATTTCCTTAACTACATCAGAACGTGATGTGCCGAACTAAAGTGCTTAATAGGTTGGCTAAAAATCAGAGTCAAATGTCATGTGAATGTGCCTTTTGTGAAATTTCACACTACATGTTCGTAGGCAAAAAGTGATCATTTTCGACCTATTCCATGCCCCATTTATTCTGAGACAGCCTATAATTTAATCTGAAAACGAATGACCTATAAAGTGTATGCATACCATTAATGTATTAATTATGAATGATGTTGCCGTTTCAATATCCAATAATCTTTCAATTTCGCAAAACACTTTCTAAAGCAAACTTTTATATTATCTTCGAAAATCCTTTTCCACGATGACTTGGCGATGGTGGTATTATACGCGCACGTTTTCTCGAGCCCCAGCATACCTACCACCACTCCTTTACTAATATTAGTTGAATTCAGAATAAATGATAGCAACAAGCTTTGTTGACAAATTCTGATAACCAGAAACGTTTGCTCCCAGGTAATAGAAACTATTTTGCATCAAAAAAACAAGCTACAGATTCCATATAATAGTCCTCTCAACAATATAATCAATCCCCCACTCCCATTGCACCTTGCGAAATGAGAGCTCAAAAAAACGTACGGGGATAACACTATGAAGCGAAGATTAATCCCAACCAATCCCAATACTTGTCACCGCTATCGCTCCCCACACACGAAAGAGCGCGTCGAGAGCCCGCAAATAGGAACGAAAAGCAACCCTGGCGCCACGTCAGAGAAGAGGCTCGGCGGCGTGAGCATCTCGTAGCCGGGTTGCATAACGCACGTGCAGCGCGCGCGCCTGCCCGCCTGCCCGCCTGCCTGCCACGACCTGACGCAACGTCCCGCGCAGCACGTCCTCCTCCGCTGGCGCCACTCGCTCGCGTCAGGCCCGCCGCCCAAAGAGAAACAAAGCTCACTCGCGGAGTAAATGCGCGTCGGGCGCGTTTCGAAATGGGATATGAAGTGTGTATAAATAGAGTGCGGAAGGAAGTCGGAGGACACTGGGCCGGTTGAGTTTCAGTTAAAAGAAAGCCCTGTTGCAATGAGGAAGGCAGACGGCTCTACGCCACTGAGGCGTACTCATGTTATGGAAAAATTGAGTACCAGAGTTTGAGTTGTGGAGGCGTCAAGGAGCAAGTCCATTACACCATTTACGAGATTTACTAAAGACAAAATCAATAAAAATAAAAAAATAAAAAAGTGCATTGCATGACATTCGGGAAGACGGGGTAGTGCTTAACTGGAAAATAATTAAACGAATGTACATTGTAAGGGGAAGGGATAATGATTGTTATTTGACGTAGGAACTTGGAGGAGTCTTCGTCTTAACGAATGCGAACACTAAATCATTGGATGGACTTCCTAAATGATGAGTATTCGATTCGATTTGGAGACTTCGATAAGCAGCGTTTCGTTCAAAGAACTCTTTGACAATCAGGATCGTAACTTAAAGTTTATGTGTAATTCTCAGCTATGGTCAAGGTTACTTTCTCGAATAATATCGCCATTAACATTTATTTCACGGACATGAAATTAATTTTACTTTGTCATACATGAATAAACGTCATATACAAAATTCAATATCTGTCAGAAGAAGATACTACTGAATTACATTTCTTCGCTTAATACTGAATTTGTTATCGAATAACGTATAAAATCTAAAACAGTATGGTTAAGCAGTCGACTATTCATGTCCTTGAAACTTCTTCTAAAGGATTCAAGATTACATGAAGAGGTGATCTCGAATAGAAAGGGCCTAAATCTAGATAGACCGTCGCCACATCGGTTCATTCTGAGAAGTAAGAAGATTAAAGTTGCAATCCAACAGACCTTCCCTCAGCGTAAAGCTCAAATGTCTCCATAGTACAGCGTCATTTGTTACAACAGCATCACAATTCTCGAACAACATGTAATAGTAGATATAGCGAGTATGTTAGTAGGATTGTCTTATTTTTGTTGAAAATGTGGCGGAAGACCATCTACAGCCCTTCAATTGTTTTAAGATCGAGATTCCTCAACGAATTCAATGCTAGCGTTTGTTTTTAAAAGAAGGTATGGTGGGATGAAAATAATGGTTTCCATTGTCGCTGTCTCTACGAACACAAATCACGTTTCCTTGTGGTTACTCATTCCTGAGAATAGATTCCTTCTCTCGAAGGTCAGTAATAAAGAACTTCGCAAATATGATTCATTCGCCTCGGGTGTGTGAACGGGAAAGGTGGATACCACACGATGTTTTCCTATGAACAGGTAGATAGTCTTCGCTAAGTATGCAATAGCAATCGGGTAACGGTATTCAGAACAAATGCAAAGCGCAGCATCCGTTTTATTAGAAGATTATAAAGAAAAACATTCATTGTTTAAAAAATGCGGTATATTCAGCAGCGTAGGAATACATAAATGTGTTTTTAGGTTTCTAGATTTATTATTCATTAAAGATCTAGTAGGTACTCTGTTAACAATAGAAGATAATTATTTTCGTAATTAAATATTTACAGTATGTTTTAGAGATATATTACAATTAGATGAATCTGTAATATTTTCTTCGATTATTTATGACTCCTCGAAATTTTAAAGAAAAATATAAAGAAGGTAGATTTCCTTTTCAAACTAAAATAATTAACTATAAAAATGGAACAACTGATTAAAAGAGTCAATTTTCGATGCATTACTTTCCGGGTAAATGAATTTTTATAGCAGTCACCAGAAAACGAACTAGTTTTCTTTAGCCAAGTAAACAGATCCACTCGTCATACTACATCCCTGTGGAACGCCACCATTTCACGTAGTGCTTCGTGAAGCAGAAAGCTCGGAGTTCCGGATCGCAAGAATGATCGACAACCGTGGCCTCTGTCTACAGCAGGAGACTACCCGAGCGGCACGACGGCGGTGACGGGCCAGCGGCTCTACGTTCAACTTTGCTAAAGATGAAGGTATGGTCAGCGATGGTCATGGCGTTTGTCAGAGAATGTGGAGACAGCAGAGGTAGAGGTGATAATGATGGCATCTGGGATAAAAACTAGTATGTTTGTGATGGAGGTGATGATTCTTGCGATGGAGGTGGTGAGATAGTTGTTCTTGTGACGGAGATGGGGGTTGTTGTGACGGAGATGGGGGTTCTTGTGACGGAGATGGGGGTTCTTGTGACGGAGATGGGGGTTCTTGTGACGGAGATGGGGGTTCTTGTGACGGAGATGGGGGTTGTTGTGACGGAGATGGGGGTTCTTGTGTCGGAGATGGGAGTTCTTGTGACAAAGATGATGATGACATGCCGGACGTGACAATTTTGATAACGCCGAGACTATGCCGATAATGCAAAAGGTGATGCTATGGAGATACTACAATGGAGGTTTTAATTCCGGAGATGCTGATGTCAGTATCGTCTGCAATCGCTGACGATGGTGCTAGGGACATTGTGGTGCCAGCAAGAGCGGCGGCTGGCGGTGGTGGAGGCGGCGCGGCGGGCCGTCGGGTGGTCTGCGAACTGGAGCGACGTGGCGGCGGTGAGCGAATGTCGCCGGGCGGCGTCAAGGAGATCCGCTTTGGAGAGGCGGGCGCCCGGGCGCCGGCCTTCGCCTCGCCGCCGCCGCCGCCGCCGCCGCCGCCGCCGCCACGGTGGTCTTCGCCGGAGTGATCTCCGTAACACCGCACTCCTTCCACCGAACGAAATCCTTGGTGCGTACATGGTTAGATAATTTAAGTGACTCAAGAGGTTGGTCGGTTCTAGGAGAAAGTTTGTTTATTTTGCACCTTGATTGCGAGTGAAAAAAGCTGCTCGAATATATAAATATACTGCCAAATTCTTCAGATAGTGCAAATAGGCAACCTACTTTATCACTGTTGTACAATTTTTTGTTCACTTACGTCTGCCATCACATACCTCAAATGCATATAAGTTTGTGATAAAGGTATATTACAAGAAAGTAGAGAATACTAAAAGCCAAAAATTTAGCAAAAGATATCGCTAGGATTATTTAGTATAATCTCCACTGTATGATGTTGCAGAGATGGGATACGTGATTCGACGCTTTGCACACGATGCTTCCACATAAATGTTTGTTACACTCTAAATTCAAGGTCGAGGAGGTGTGCCATAGACTAAAATATTACCGACCGGTGATTTAATTGGACGAGACCATTAACAACTCCGAATCGTCGTGGGTGTTACGTAGTTAGTGGAATGTGTAGGTGGAAATATTGATTCTGGCAAAGTGAGTGGGAAAAATTAAATAGTGTAATTAACGGCCTTATTTTTGTACCGTAATTCACACAACTATTTGAATCCGGTTACGGAAAAGATATAAAACAAACTCATATTCGGGAAAAGGAATGAATAATATTTATATCAAACCTTCGAACAGCATATTAACCACCAATCAAAGTTGCAAATTAAATATTATGTTAGGCTATGTCAAAAAAAATCCGTTCTCTTCTTCTAAACAGCATGAAGAACTTCTAGAACAGTTATATCTGAAATGACAGTTAAGGCTTAAGACGTACAAACAATGGCGAACGGGACGTATGCACTGGCATGCCAATATTCTTCAACAGAGAACCAACAGTTCGTCTTGTCTTCTGGGAATAGCAAGCAATACGTAAACATCTCGACAAAGAAACAACGCATTCCTCGCGCACATTCTTCTCCCATGCGCCTACCGAGATGCGAAAAGCTGCATTCCGAGGCTCGATCCGCAGCTATCGTTTCTCGTTCGACGAGACTGTAGAATGCAACCTGGTGCATTCATTCAGAAAATAAAGAAAAGTGCTGAGGTAAATTCGAGCTAGTAGAAACGTGCCATAATCCAATATAACCATGTCGTCTAGCCTTTGAAGACTGATGAATTCGAATTGTATCTGGAATGCTAGTAATGTCAACTGATGCTTTTTTTGAACCTTTATATTAATACAGATATTTCATTGTTCTCAGTATACATCGCATGTTTCCTGTACAAAAGATCAGAGGAAAATCGTTTGCTTCATAAGGTTTTTAAATGAGAAACAAATAAAAATTAATAACAGCGAGACCTGCCCACCCAAACAAAGCCCTGGTAGATAAATGATACAATATGTATTTTTCAAACAATACCATTTGCGTGGCACATTCAATTATATGTCATTGCAGGAGAACAATTACATAATAAATTACATGAAGTTTGCATGTGAACCGTCGAATCTGACAGCTAGACTATCTTCCTTCTCAAGATCCCTTAGATCTCAGCATTGTCTCCAACCTCACAAAGGCCCTCAATTCCACCGCCACTCCATTTTCCGCCTCGGTCGCAGTTGCCCTTATTGGTACTGAAGTGGGCGTAGCTCTTCTACTTCAACGCGGAGGGCCCGCCGGGGTCAGAGCAACGCTGCCCGGAGCATGTGGGACCCTTCAGGTCTGGGGCGGGGGTGGGGGCGGGAGTGCGGCGAGCGTCCGCGGGCAGACGTCGGACAGCGGCCGAGAGGCACAGGCGGCTCCGACGGGGACCTAGCAGTAACATCACTAGATCTATATAAACTTCTCAGAGGGGCAAGCAGCGGCACGGACGGCCGCAGGGGCGGGGCAGAGACGGGCAAGAGCGGAGGCGGGCGGGGAGACGGCAGCGGCACGGGGCGGGGCGGAGCCGGCAGGGGTGCGGGGGCGAAAGCGGCAGTCGCGGCGTCGGCAACTTTTGCTGGAGCCTCAAGTTAATTACAAACTAGCGGCAGAAGCGGCGACGGTGGCGGCGGGGAAGGAGGCAGCCCAGGCTGCGGAGGCGACGACGGTGGAGGGAAGCGTCGGAAGGGACGAGCGCGCGGCAAGGGCTGTTGCAGAAGGTTGTGTAGGTCCATAGCTCAGTAGCGGCGGCGTCACGTGTTTCCGCGTGCGCACACACACACGAGCGCAGGCGTGCGGGTAGGCAGGCAGCGTGTGCGCGGGGACTGGAGGGCGTGCGCGTCGTCGCCGCCGCTGCCGCCGCCGCGCCGTGCTCTCAGAGGCCTGCCTCGCCACCCACACCCGCGCACACCGACGTGCGCGCCGCACCAACACGCGCGCCGGCCCAGCCGTCCGCCGGCGCCCCGCAAGAGCGCCAGAATTCTCCGCATAGTTTCGTCAGTACGCCAGGGACGCGGCGGCGAGGACCGCCCCCGTCTGGGGCGGCGGCGGCAAGTTAGACCCTCCTCGCTCCGTCCTTCCTGGCAACCGTGTAATCACCGGGTCCCTGTCTCGCTCTTTCTCCCCCTCCCGCTCCGTCTCTGTCCCTCCGCCACCTACTGCCTCCTCTTTCACCTCCTGCTCCTCCTCTTGCTGCTGCTGCTGCTCGGGAGAAATTCTCTTTCTCCGTCGCTAATAAGTCTCTCGATCCCGGACGAGCGGGTTGAGGAAGGGGCGGAGGAGGGCAGATTTCGAGATTTCGGTTTGGAAGGAAGCCATACCCATGTCTCTGTTCATTACTCCTCGGGGTTACAATGCGCCCTCTTCAAATTAAATATAAAAAAACAGGAGAGCGAGGAGGGAAAGGCAGGGATGGGAGTGCTCTAGCGGGGCGGCGTGCCTGCTAAGATCAAAAATATTCGAAGGGCGGAACGGATAATGGAGTGCTGATAGGGGAGGAAGAGGATGGGGAATGGAGAAAGGGATGCAGAAAGCCGTCGCCAGTTAACTGGATGGAACACGATTTAATTACTTGATTTTTCCAATGATACGCCCCGAATACCTCCAACTGAACAATGTACGGCTTCACTCGGCGTGCATTCAATATTCCATTTAATATATTCGTATCAGTATTTCTGGTATATTTTCAGCGTCGATGTTCCGTTTTTATTATGCCCATAAATAAACTGCACAAAATAAAAAAAATAACAATATACCTGACGTCATTCCTGCCAACAGATAACTTACATATTATATGAAATAATTCAATAGAATGCTGGTATGAAATTTGGGCCAGAGATCATATACAGTTTATTAATTTAAAATCCATTTTAAAACCGTGACATTAACGTACCTCGAACGAGAGTTAATTTTTGCGCTCCCCCGACGCCGCCACTCCCCCATCCAGAGCCGGATCCTCCCGGATTACAAAAAAACCAATATCGCGCAGCGCGTCGATAGAATGCGAAGACCAATCCCGAGCGACCACACAGGGGGACTGGGGTGGTCGCGGTGGTGAACGGCAGCGTGCGGATACAGGGGGCGGTGGCGCGAGGCGGGGGAGGCCGTGGAAGAGGACGCGGGGCGTCAAAAACAAGTGCACATCGCGAGGCTCCACAATCACCACACGGAAATGGATTCTTACCGGCGTCCTTTTGTCGACTTAGCGGACACGCGAAATCACGGGAATCGTTTTTTCGTTGACATTTAGCTAGTGAAATTAAGTTGTCAAGAAGGTGTTTTCGATCGACCCAGCGTTCTACACGATCTTCGAGTCAGTACACACGTGAATTTAGAATAATTATCTCGATAATGCACAAAAGAGATGCTACCTAAGTTTATTTTATTTAAATCTTCAGATTCTTAAGTCAAAGAATGCATTTCTTTTAACATCTACAATTTACACTCTATGAATCAATGGCATCATCTCAAAATAGTGTCTAAAATCTTTCCTTTAACTTCGTCAAATTATTCGTTTACAAACTGTGCATAGCACTGAGAACATCCGTCATCTTCTCACAACAGGAACCAATCGCCACGAGACATGATGGTGGATTTCAAAACATTACGCATTTCCTCCTCCAAAGGCGGCTGATGGCGCAGAATGAAGTCATCAAGCGATGAGGCCGATATTGTTCCCGATGGGTCTCAGCGATGGCGATGTAGTAGACCAGCTGTCGGACGTGCGACCCACACGTGGCCGAGTACATACAGGATGATTCAAAATTGCCTTCGGACCTGAAGATGGGGCTTCTGTTATCCATGATGTCATTTCCGGAAATATAAGAATCGCCGTAGTTTTTAAATTACCAAAGAAATATTATACGATAATACAAAGTCAAGACGTTTATGAAACACTGTCTTACCATAGAAGGCATTCTCCACAGTAACATGCTGAAACCGGGCAGCCGCACAATAATGTTAAAACTGTTCTTTAGACACCAAAAGAACGATTACGCGGACGGAATTACGAAAGAGTTATGAAACAGTCACTGTGCTAAGCGTGTTAAATTGGCCATTTCCCCTATTGATTGATTGATGTTTGTGGGCATGTCAACTACTATGGTCATTACCCCCGTCAGTGTAGTGAATGTTTTACAGAGGATCACGATTTTCTAACCATCTGGATGGTCAGATCCGGCGCCGACATACACGTTGGCTTCAGATGATTTTCCTTCCAGCGGGGCAATGTGGTAGTGTAGTGCATGCACGTGTCCGTGTGTGTAAGTAAGGGGAGAAGATAGAACAAAGACGTTGAAGGAATGATCGAGCACGGTTCGTGGCCCGTTGGTTAGGATACTGCTCCTGGATTCGCCTGGTCCGTTTTCCCTGGGTTATCGCTTTGGTACAGGAAGGGTTTGCCCCTTCGTAGCCTCGAACTAGCTGTTTCTAATCATGCGTTTCATAAGTTCTGTCAGCATGACACTGGTCAGTTTTCTTCGCTAGTGGGAATACGCTTACAATTTCCCAAGAACAGGATATCACACATAATTTACCACATCGTGATGCACCTCACTTCCAGAGACCTGAAGGCAATTGAAGAGCTTATTTTCAAAGTGATGAACCACAATTTGTTTTTCTAGTTTTACGTACCAATATATTCTTAAGACTCTTCTCCATGATACTGCCAAATATTTTGTTCAAAAATTGCGTTGCCTATGTTAAATGGAATTCCAAAGGCCGTTGAACCCTATCTTGAACAGTAAGGGAGAATGTTAATTTTTCCCTCCTGAACAATTGTGATTCTTGGAGATCCGATACTTTGGAAATAATCTCTTCAATTCTGAAACACCCTATATACGCATCCAACGGGACGGCCCGCAGCGGTGCGCGGTGGGTGTGGCTGCTGGCGCGGGCAATGGCAGGAAATTTGCACTGTCGGGGCGGAAAGGCCTCCCAACGCAGCCTCCGTTTGCGGCCATCGTTCGGCCGTCGGGGCGGGCGGTTTGTTTTTCGGCCCTTGAGTACTCTTAACACGTGTTTCCCTCACTAGTAGGATTACCCGCCGAAACAAACTGAAATGACTGTGGAGTTGGAAACTGCTCTACTCATGGTTTCGAAATCTTATGAAAGAAATTGATGTTTTCTCCTTGGAAAGGGAAAGGTTAAACACATGTATCCCATTACATCAACATTAAAATTTTCATGATTACCCGGTCAAATCCAGTATCAGATTTCTAATCGCTCTTAGCCAGATAGGAATATAAAAACAAAACGAATAAGGCGAATTCTTGACTTAATCGAACAACAAATTGTTTGTAAATGATCGGAATTTAATAAATATATTACTAACAAAATTTAACAAAATAATTGTTGATTTTTTGCAATTAAATAGTTCAATTGGAAAATAATGCATTAAAATTCAAGTCTAACATGATTTGAAATTATATGAATATATTTTGGCGCATTGCAAGTAGGACATTTGCGCCTTAAATGAGTCCGAATATTGGTCCTTCTTTCGTTAAAAATTAAAAGAGCGTTATGGAACAAAATATATTTTCCCAAAGTACGGCTAAAATGTGAATATTGCTTTATAATCCCATAAAGGTATCATGTATTAGTAAATTCTATTATCCCTCGACGATTTCGTCTTTTCCTCGACGCTGGCTATCTTGCGTAGTGTGATAATGGAGAGAAGAATTTTTTTTATAGCTCTCAATATATTATATGGATGGAACAAAACCGTAGGACAGTAAAATGCATTCACAATCTAGCATTCGTTTCCCATTTTGTCGACTGTCATGTTTTAATTAACTTAGTATTTTATTTTATGCGGCAACTTTTATTTGATTTTACGAAACATGAGCAGCCAGCGAGTCGCAATGTGAAATATTCCCATGCGTAAAAGCTTTAGTTAGTTGAAGTGCGAATCTATGCAACGAGCGCTACCATCTCGCCTAATAGAGTGAAAATACTCTTTTAATGGGTTTAGAATTACTTATGTGATTATTCGGTGTTTCCTACTGCTTCGTAATTAAAATGTAGAATTGTAAATCACGAAGTGCGGTCAACTATTATACGCAATGTTTTGATACCTAGGAAGATTGTAAAGGAAGCAGTGCATGAGCATGAATAAAGTGATGATAAGCTATTCAAGCCTCGTCGAAAAAAAAAGCAATCCATTCCCAAACTTTATCTCATCACAAGCACGACCCGATTAAGGAATAATTGTCACAAACGGTAATTCGCATAAGGAAGCCCGACAAACACACTATTCCAGAGATCGCCAACACATTCTTACACAGAACACGCGAGCACAACTCCGCTCGGTACACCCAATCAGGTTGCGAACACCACTCGCCAGTTGTCCAACATCGCTTAACAGATCCGCCCGAGCGGATTTCGATTAATCTCGAGAACGAAATCGATTGGAGCGAGAGAGCCCTCGATCGCGCGATAACCGGCGCCGTCGGCGCAGGTGCGAGATACAGGAATTAGCAACCTTTCATTTGGAGCCCCCGGGCGGAAAAGCGGCTGATTGCAATGCAAATGAAACCTTGGCAGGCCTCGGCGCGCGAGCCACCTACCTATCAGCCACGCAAATGAAGTAGTGCAACCTCGCTCTCAGCCTCTGTGATCAGACTCCAACTCACCTGAAACAAAGAAAGCACCATGTTTAGTCACGCGGCTGGCCGCTGCTCAATGGAGGGTTTCGGCGGGGTTATTTACGGCAACCTCGGGCTGTGTGCGAGGCTCTGAGTATAAGGTACGACTTCCGGCGAGGAACAGCCTTTCCGATCAATTTTTTCCCCCGTTGCATCCAGTCACGTGGTAAATGATAACGCTGTGGATGAAACAGTGATATTTACGCAGCAAAAAGTGGGGGGAATTAGTGTGGAGATGAATTCTATGTAGTTTGTTTTCACGCCCAATTTGTTTCTCTCCGCTTGCGGGAAGCCCAAATAACAGATAAATGATCTACTAAAATCGAAAAGAATTGACGTTGAGATGGAACAATTATTTCGATGCAGTATACAGACGGAAAGGAAACTTTAAAGATACTGGCATAATTTATCGTGCTAAAAAGAATACATGAACTTAAAAGTGACTGACGATACTCCATACTAGATGATTGCATTCACTTCAAACGTCATAATAGGCAATTACCTAAAAATCATTTGGAACAAGAAAAATGCAATCGGAAGGAAGGAAAATAAACAAAAATTTGTATAAATCTCTAGAATATTGGTTGGTTAATGAAAATCATGTTAACGGTTTATCATTTCAAAAAGGAGCAACAATATTCACTTATATGGAACTTTATTTAAAACTTTTGTACAGAATTTCTTACCTGTAAAGAAAATCGAAAGCAGTAATAGTACGTCAAAATCTTTAAATTACACAAAGGCTCAACGATAGGGTCGCTTCTCGGATACCGCTTCACTTAATAAGAAAAGAAACATCTGTAAAATTCAAAAACAACTTCGTCCTATAACGGTACAATGCATTACAACCGAAGGATATACGTAAACATAATACTTCTTTTTTGAAAGAACACGCAAATGGAATTTAAGGAAAACTACATTTGACGCATGAGTAACATTAAAAAGCAATCAATACAAAATCAATATTGTAGTTCCAATTGTTTTTCATGTCCCACGCGCCGTGCAAATAGATTATTGTTCATTCATGCTTTCAAGGACATCTTTTACAAGAACATTAAGTGACAATCGGCTAATGTCCTACATGTGTCGAAACACCTGTGAAATATAAAGACATCTTGCATGTCCTTCATAGTCAATAGCAGGGTCCAATGTTTCTCTTTCATCATTCGCACTTCATTTCCTGCTCTTTATTTGACTGACAGATCGCTCGATTCTTTTATTCAGTACTTCCGCGTAAATCACCATACATTTCGCCACCTGTCATCCGTACTTCAACGATCCAACTTTCTTAGCTGTCACATTAAATCATTCTTACGCCCGCTCGGCAAAGATCTCCGCGAAACAGCCGACTCGCAACGTTTAAAAAATTCAATCTGGAAGAAGGGGCGCGCCCCGCAAGGCACTTCCGTGGCCCGCAACAGCGGAGTGGCGGAGGGGGGCGGGGAGGAATATCGTGAGGTTAGCCAGCTGGCTCCGGCAACAGCGTAGCGCTGTGTAGACAGTAACGACGATCTCCGCCCTTCCCCCTTCACGCGCGCGCGCGCCCGCCCGCCCGCCCGGCGGGGAGTTCCCCTCCCGAGAAAACAACTCACGCACGCCACCCGCCCTTCGACCTACTTCCCGCGCCCGCCGCCATCGCCGCCACCGCCGCCTCTACCTCCTGAATAATGCGGGAGGCACCGCCAGCCGCCACTACCGCCGCCGCCGCCGCTTCCGGCGGCTAAGCGTGTGCGTACACACGTCTTTACCTACGCGCGCACCTCTAACCGCAACCTTCCTCTCCCCCTCCCCCTCCTTCTTCTCCCTCTCACGCGAGGGAAGGTGCTTCTTTTCCAGACTTCACCCGAGGAAAGAAAGCCTTTTACCGATCCCGACTCCTTTCAATAACCATCTCGGCTGTCTTCTGCCGTCCACGCGAAGGGATCTATAGTTTACGTCACGTTCGTCTTCCTCCCCTCACTCACATAAGTTTCCTTTTTATTTTTCTTTGCTTCACGCTGTATTATTCTCCAAAACGAACGGCGCGTGATCCTCTACAGTGAAGGTCGTTGTGGAGGCGGTTGCGGTGGAAGGAGCAACTGTAATATAACAATGGTTGAAGGAAAGTTACACTACACAACAACATCGGAGTAAAAATAAATTCGTAGAAATAAGGGGGAAATAGAAACGTTGCAAAGGAGAAGAAGAAGAAGAGGAAGAAGAAGAAAGAGAACATCCGAAGGAAACATAAGAAAGGGTCAGAACGAAATGCACCTAACCCAGAAGTGAGAGAAAATAACACGAAGAAGGAAAATTAATTCTGGCAGAAGAGGCTTACTGAAAAATTGCAGGACGAAGGAGATAGATCACGCAGAGAGGGTGTATAAAAGTCGAATTCAGGCACTTCGGTATATTTCCGTGGTTTCTCCGATCAAAACCAGCCGAATGCCGGAGCAACACCCTAACAAATGACCAAGAGCGGGGTGCGATCTTTCCTTCCTCACCCTTATCCCCATTTTCTCGACTTGTACACACACCGTTACATGCACTACACTACTATATATGTTGGAAGCTAAGTGAAGCTTACAGCCTTTTTCTTGCTGAGGGGCATATCCCCGCCAGGGGAGATACCTGGAAGTGAAAAACCCCGCAAGTCAACAAGTATACGTTTCTCACGTTTCAATGGGGGAAGAAGTCGACCATGTCCCGGCATATAATATGCACTACCCCTAAGGGACTAATGACGTAAGACGTTGAAGCGCCCGGAAACAATAAATACCCACCACCCCACGAGGTGCGTGAGAAAGCCGCTTCGTGACAAGGGCGAAGCAGCAGCCGCGAGCGCCTCGCTGGTGGCAGAGGCGATGCCGGGGGTCCGCGAGGCAGGCGCCTTGATACATCCTCTTTCAGAGGCGCCCATTATGCACGCCGCCCCCGTGGGCCGCCTTATTGATCCCGGCTGTCCTCTTGAATGAAATCGCGTGCCGCCGGCGCCGGGGCGCATATTTTATTGTTACGCGCCTCCAGGAAGGCGGAGGATGAGGAGGAGAAGCCCGGGGAAAGAGAGGGAGAGGGGACGCGGCGGGGACAAGGGGATTGTGAGTGCGGGGACGTACAGAATTAGGGGATGGAGGGGGGATAAGAGGATAAAGATGTTCAGTAGGGAGCGAACAAGATGCGTAAGTATGGATCCAAGAAAAAGTAATGGATTATAAACGAGGGCGCTGAGTGTGGGCGAAATGTATTTAAAAATTAGAGATGCTATGGAGTGCGCAGAAAGAAACAAATAATGAAAGATTATCCACAGTCATTCTGAAGGATGGTGAAACTGAAGGCGGAGCGGAAACAAAACCGAATGAAGAGCGAGCGGTAAATGGTTACTAGAGCAGGAAGCGAATTGCAACTAGGCGGTAACTCACAAAGAGGGTGCTGGAGTTGGAAGCACGCGTTGAACAAAGAAGCTCTTCCGTTCTTACACACGGCATACATCCTTACACACGAATGGAACAAGGATCAAGAGGGATGTTAACTTCTATGGTACTAGATAATACATTTTACAGGTCTCAATGAAAACTTTATAAAACCACTCTAATATGAAACTCTTCCATAAAAATTAACAATTTTCAACCACCCAAAGCATATACAAAGAATACGTATGTGCTGAAGGTTCAAAAAATTATGCTACAAACACTATTACGGTTAATTTTTTATTCCGTTCAACTTCAAAGAATGCAATGAAATTGTGCCGTCTGTTAGAAGTACAGTGAAGGGGATGCAATGAAATTGTGCCGTCTGTTAGAAGTACAGTGAAGGGGATGCATTGAAGTTTGCAGAAAAAAAAGTTGACAAAGAAAATACTGCACTGAAAATGTAAACGCCGTTAAAAAAAAATCCAAAATGACATCGCATTAGTCAGCACGGTAAATCTGAAAGGCAACATATTGTTGTTACCATTAGAATACATTTTTCGGAAGTTTCACGTCAAATAAATATGACACATTCCCATTTATTCGCGTTTCCAAAAACATTTTTCCAACAATCCTTCAGCTGTCCAATCATAGAATACAAATTCCAAGCTGAAATCACCCCAAAACCCCACCCGTCTCCTACAAGAATAAAATCAGAGAGTACGAAAAGTAGGAATATCAAGAAAAAAAATGCGTTCACAATCTCTCTTAATTTCCCTTCCTCCATTCTCAAGGCACAAAATCCTACCCGTCCACACGCGGCAATATACACCGCGTTCTCTCCGCAGTCGCCGCCGCCGCCGTCTTCCGCCCGCGAACTTCCTCGCTCCTGAATCACCGCAAGGGCCGCGCGGCGCGCAACCGCCCCAATGCGAGCGCACTCAGATAACACTGTATTAAAGCGCCCCGCCGTAAAAACTTCCGAGCATAAAGACAACGGACCTACTAAAACCCGCGCAAACGGCTCCGGGGGCGGGCGGGCGGTGAGGCACGCTACGTGGAGGCGCGGGCCGCGGCGGGTGGGGTTGGAGAAGGGGCCCGTAGGTGGGGGCTGGCGTGTGGTTGCTGCATTCGCCGCTGTTGGGGAGATGCGAAATACACGGTTCCACAATGAGGAGGATAAATATTTGGTTGTTGGCATCTACGAGTTTTGTGGCTAATTTTGGTTTTGTTCTTATTGTGGTAACTGGTGAAGAGGGTAGTTGATGAAGAGGGTGGTTGAAGAGGAGGAAGCTAAAGAGATGGTAGTTGCAGAGGTGGTTGAATCGGAGAAAGATGAAAAGGAGACGATTGAAACGGAGGAAGCTGAAGAGGAAGTGGTTGAAGAGGAAGAGGGTGAAGAGGAAGTAATTGAACAGGAACTGGTTGAAGAGGAGATCGCGTAGGTGATAGTGGTAGACAGTTGAAGTTCAAGAAGGGACTGTGATATAGAAGTAAACTGTCATAGTGAGGAAGGGATAACAGGTAAAGTTAAAATGTTTCATTGAGGGTATTGATGGAGATGTAAATGAGGGCAGGTGTAAAGGAGAAGCTGTTCTCGGTAGCCCTGGAGGCTAACACGACGCGAAAAGTCGTATGAAAGAGTAGCAGTGGTGATAGCAGCGGAGCGGTGAAGACGGCATTAGCGAGCGAGGGCGAGTGGCAGGCGGCAGGGCGAGCGGGAGCGGTCTGCGCCCAATGTGCGAATTAACGACCGCGAACGACCCCGCTCACTCCACTGGAAAGCGACCGCTGGCCGGCGATGGCAAACGGCAGGGCTCCATGTGCGAAGCAGCTTCGATCAACGGGCGGTGATTCGCGTACGTAGACACGATTTCAAAAGAAAGGAGCGATCATGAAGAGCATTGAGATCGACGCAATTCTTTCATTTCATCTTTAGGTTTCAGACTTTAAGCTTAAGTTTATGGCTTAAAGTGTATATTTGTTTAATTTTCTCAGCTTCACAAAATGTTCTTACATATTATTTCAAATGAATCTTCGTTATGTCATCAAGAACGAAAAAGAACACCACCTCCACATTCCAAAAAGAACAGTAAGAAGTACACTATTTTTTTTAATGTACATGCATCACCATCATTTGATATTCACGTATGATTACAAAAACTGTTGGTCGTATGTGCTACTAACCATACCTCATGATGTTCAAATGTTACTACTTTCTTCAGGCTTTCAAGACGCATTCACACGCATTCGCTTCCTTATACGTGCTGAACTGACCACTGCGATAAACAGCTGCCTGTTCACCGCTATTGCCAACACAATTACAGAAGTGTTGCAATGATAAATGACTGGGGTCACCGGCGAGTCAAGACACTCGATCCGGCGCATTACAGAGATTGAAAATCGGTATCCACGTAGAGGATCTACGGCGCGAGTAAGTATCTATTACGCGGCGTAATTTCAACACGCCATTGTTTTTTGTCGGGCGGCCGCACACGCTGACTTTTCAATGGGAGACGGCTATCTCGGTGCGGGATCGCCCGGGGCGCTCAGGAGGGCGGCGGCGGCGGCGCGAACGCGTTGGCGATGTCCGGCTTCTGGGTGCACCGGAGCGTGGGCGTCTAGGCATTGCAACCAAACGCTGCCGCCACGCGGCTTTGCCGCCTCCACTTTCGCCACGAATAATTATGGTGTCGCAGTTGGCCCACCCCGCTATTTTCGTCATGTCCTACTGGGTTGAGCTTGTAATCGTGGTTACGAAGTTTCCTTCCGTTTCATCCGGCTTCTCACTCACTTTACCTTCAAATCTTATGTCTTCGCCACCAACCGCTTTGACTACCTCTGCAACAGTCGTCACCAAGATGTTTTCTTTATATTAAATCCTCTGGCGACAGAGAATCTGCCGGAACACTCTTACATCTCAACCGCCTGCAGCATACTGGCCATCACCAGTTCCACCAACATGGCATTCGCATCATAGCCTCTTGTCGCAACTCTCTGAATCTTCCAGTCTCTTCGCTTTATATTTTACACCTCCATCAACACGCCCTTCTTACTCTCTCCCATCTCCACCGCAGCGGGCCGGTTTCTCTCTGTCCTTTCCCGCCGCCGCCGCGGCACGAGCAAGGCCCACCTTACATCACACAGGGCCCCCGCCGCTGCCGCCGCCGTCGCGCCGGTCAACAACCCTGGCGCCCGGGGGCCCGCTGGGACTGGAGACGGGGCAGCACACGACTCTCCACGCTTCCTCCCTGCTTTACGGCAGCCGGGCCATAAACACTCGGATCCTGACCTAATGAACGGCGCGACGTGAGAGAGCCATTCGCCCGCTTTTATTACATATTTATTTTTTTTCTCCGTCGCCCGGTCGCCCGCTGCGCCGCCCAGGCTCCGCGCCTCGTCTCCGCGAGATTTTCTGCTTTCACTATAAGCGCAAAGCGCACAGAAATCCCGTATCTTCCGGATGGCACTGGCACTGTTTAGTCGAAGTTTAATAAGTGAAGCGGAAAAGACATTGATTTGAAGGAAGGAAAATAACAATTCATATTAGAGAAATGAGGGTATGTTTAAGACTTCGTTTACTTTTATTAATGTGAAACTCTCCTTATGTCTTAAGACATATTTAAGGGTGTAATATGAGACCTACGCCGAAGGGTTGTTTTAGAATATAGCACATATAAAACCAATGTTCTTATGATCTAATCTGAAATAAGACATAAAGTATAACATTTACTAGAATTCCTCATAGTTCCTGGCGTTCCTTTTCCGAACTCTAGTATTTGAATCGAGGACAACGTGTACTATAGCTGGTATGTCAAACGAAATATAATACATAGAAAATGCAATATGATTTTAGAAATAGCTGACTAGTTACCACATAATTAGAAGGTAGTAGAGAAAATAAGGATAATGAAGTATTAGACAGACGACGAAATAAGAGAGAAGGAAGATGGCCATGGTAGAATGGACAGCATCAAACGAGACGGCGGTATACTTAGACGATAGAAGTGGCAAGGGCAGCTGAGTACCCGAATTAGTCAATGGGAGTAATAACTATGGATGATGACAGCGGCGGCAGCGACGGCGGTAGAGCAACACGCCGCGCTGACGTCATCTCGAGTGCACTTGGCGAGATTTAGAGGAGTTGTCAGATCGCTGCCGAAGACGAGCAATAAAGTCATCAGCGGCTGCTCTGGCGGCGGATCAAAGCGCTGCCGTCTAGCTGCGCCAACTAGCGCGAAAACTGGACGGCCCGCCACGGTCAGCCAGCAGCCACTGGCGGATAGCGAAACCAGTTCGCGTCGTCGGCTGATTTGGATTGTTTCGAGAGCAGCCTTGAGTCTCTATTTTGAACCGTCTGAAGTCTGAATGCAGTTCAATAACGAAGTGCAATAGAATGGTTCTGAGACTTTTCCATCTTTCTATTTTCAGTCTAAATCGAAACATTAAATTTAATAACATTTAATACTATATTGCCTTGTAATAAAAGTGTTCGTTCCCACCAAAGGAAAACAATAATAATAATAATAATAATAATAATAATAATAATAATAATAATAATAATAATGTTTCTTCAAAAAATTAACTGCCTCAGGCGAGAATCGAATTCGGAATAAACGTTTCAGCTGTGATCGCGTGGTGAAATGTAAATTTAAACAATAATAATAATAATAATAATAATAATAATGTAATAAATTTAAAAATATGGTGCAGTCACCAAAAACCTATTCCAAGGAAGAGGCTTCTATTAATAGACACACACTCCGCAGTAATAAATAATACCCACTAAATCGCAACAGCAAGAGCATAATCGAGTCTTACCACTGAAGTAATCATGAAACCAGCACTCAGCAGAAGGCAATATTAACACTTAAATATAGTACTATTCAAGGAACCGGAGAGTAGCGTTGAGAACAGTACGTAAAAACGTTCCATGAAACCAGACGCCTTTTGCGACAGCAAACGAATAATCTGCATCGCGCCAAAAACAGCAAGCCCAACAGAAATAACCTAATGCACCTCCAGCAGTTCTTGAGAAAGGGCCCACTGTCGCTGGTTTTTATCACGCTCCTCCAACGCGAGCTGACGCCTAAACTGACGCAGCAGCACCGGCGGCGGCGGCGTGCGTAACCTTCCGCGGCACGGTCAGCGCCCTCTCGCCCACGCGTCATCACGCAGGCCGGCGCCGCCGCCGCCACCGCCGCCGCGCCGATCGCCTCTGCCAGCCACGCAACCACCCGCCACGCCACGCTAGGACACCCGCCTCCACACCTCGCCTCGTCCCGCTGCCTACTCGCCTCGTTCCATCCCCACTCACCACGCTTCGTCCCGCCCCGACTCGCCTCAGCCCGCCTCTCCCGACTCGCCTCGTCTCGTCCCACCCCGACTCTCCACGTCTCACTTCGAATCGTCCTGCCACGACTCGACTCACCCCACCCGGACTCGCCTCGTTCCGCTCCGACTCGCCCCCCCTGCTCATCCCCGACTCTTCTCGTCTCGTTCCACCCCGACTCGCGTCGTCCTGCCCCGCCTCGACTCGTTTCGCTTCGTCTCGTCCTGCCTTGTCCCGCCTCGACTCGCCATGCCTCATCTCGCATCTTCCCGCTCCGACTCGCCTCGTCTCGTCACTCCTTGACTCGACTCGTTTCGCCTCGCCCCACGACTCGCCATGCCTCACCTCGCGATTCCCGCCCCGACTCGCCTCACCCCGCCCCAACTCAAGTCGTCCCGCCCCGTACGACGCTGATTCCCCGCAGCTCAAAGAAAGCTCTTCTCGCGCCTTGTATATTACGGTTATCGCCCGGGACAAATATTATGGCCTGGATCTCGAGGAAGGCCGCGCGGCGGTGGCAGAGGTGGCGGCGCTGGCGACGAAGTGGGCGGACGCAAATATTTACCCTTCGTCGGGGGCGGGGGCGGGGCGGGGGCGGGGCGCGGGGTGGGGCAAGGGCGCGGAGGCGGCGGAGAGGCGCCCCGAGCGAGCGCGCACGCGCCGAGCGGCGGCGGCGGCGTCGGGGTCGCAGGCAGGGGGCGCCGCGCCGTCCGGAGGGAGGGAAGATGCCGGCGGTAAAGCACGCGACGCCAAGGCAACATGCAGCGAGGGAAGGAAGAGGCGGCCGACGACGTGTGAGTGAGTGACAGCGTTGAGAACGTTGTTGAGAGTGACGGCTAAGGGGTGAGGAGGACGAGATAATGCAGAACGAAGACGTACCTGAACAAATAGTTAAATGAGGACAATTGATTGATTGATGTTTCCGGGTACGTCAACTGCTTAGGTCATTAGTCCCGTTAGTGTAGTGCATGTTTTTCTCAGGAGATGGCGGTGATCTTCCCGCGCTGGATGGCGAGATCCGGCGCCGACCTACCGTCCCGTCGGCTAGTGGGTTTTCCCCCTAACCCGGACTTTCCCACCAGCGGGGCACCGCCCAGCCGGGACAAGCTCTGAGCTCCCGACCGGTCTCCCGGAATATGTCGTAGTGTAGTGCATGTAAGGACAATTGATAGACATATTATCAGTTGGGGGAAATTTGACGAATGATACGTAAAGTTGGCTTCAATAACTTTATTAGCAGGCACTTATCACCAGCCGATCTTAATTGCCCTGAATGAAATTTTAATTGTCCTGATAGAAATAAGTTAGATTAATTAGTTTATTTAAAATATCCCGCCTCTCCTAGGTAACTAGAGAGGGAAAAATTGAAGAAAGAAAAAAATAATAAAATCAAAATAAATGAAAAATTAATCCGGAAGTAAAGATAATCCGGAACTGATACATCATCACACGGAAAAGTATATAAATAAAGAAATTAAATGGGTAATTTATTTGAATAAAAAATAATAAGTAATGCCATCAAATCCGATTATACTCGTACTTATGAATAGTTCCATTCAAAAAGAAACAAACTACTGGCAAATATGAAGAAAAAAAATTCCTAAAAAATAAATCTCGTAGAACGAAGCGTAGACCACTATGAGTGAAAGTGAAATCGTCTGTATGCACTGGTGAGCGCAGAGATGCCAAAGGCAATACGAGACGTAGATTCAGAGCTTTGAAAACTAAAATACGAATATAATAAATATGCAAGAGAAACGCGGTAGTGGGATGAGAAAGCGGAGACAACCGTAAAAATGCGACACCGGGATCCGACAGCGCGGTAAACAAAGTCAAATGTCTGAGAGCTCGGTTTACGTTCAGAGGGAGAAGACGAGACGGCGAAGAAACAAGTGCCATGAAAATGAACACCTTCATCGTTACCAACGCCATTCTTTTCTCCGGATGAAGTAATCCGGTAGATGAGATGCAGCAATGATGAACACAACGCATGCGCATCACGCTACTTCACTGTTCTCGAAGTCACCCAGCTCGCAGTTGTTACATTGCTGCGCCGTTGCAACCAGAGGAGGGAACAACAGAACCAGGAAGAACCAAACCTAGGACAAACACACAAGGAGGTCGAAGCAAGGGCGCAGGGGTGTGTTGCACGATTGAGTTGAGAGCGGTACCTTCCCTGTGATTGTCAAGCTCGTAGATACGAACTTCGCGGCGCCAACACTTGCAACCAAAGCAGAAGTGAACAGAAGAAGAAAGATTGAAAGGAAGGACAAGGGCTAAGACGAAACAAGAAAGGAGCGTGAGAGGGCGGTACGAGCGAGGTGATTAGGGCAACTAGCAAACTGCTGGTGACACTTGTAGCCGCATCAAGGAAGAACAGAAACAAGAAGGAGCAAAGGAAGGGCAAGGTCACACGACTTAATCGCGGCAGCTTGGAAAACTTGAAGCTACTTTGCACACCGGACCCTTGCTGCTGGGTTGAGGGAACGCGCGGGGTTGCGGGTTTGAACCAAAAAGCACCTGAAGGCAGTTCCACATCCGCGGAATGCCGGAGTAGCAAACAAGTGTGTGCCCAATCACGAATAACCAAAGTCCTCGGCGAACGTTCACTAAAACGACACGGCTAAAACTGTCTATAAACAAATATATCCTGGACCACTCTCCTGATAATATAAGTTAAACAGACAGTCTAGGATAGTGACCTAAAATCGAATCGCTTATTCCGTCACCCGAATGATACCTTCTTTCTCTACCAGACGGCGGAAGGATCGCAGCGAAATTTGCTTGGTGAGGCGGATGAGCAGGCCTGATGGCCCAAGCCTCGCCAGCTACGATAAAGCATCATTGATTGTATGAAGAGCTGGCGGTGCCCCGCCGGCCACGAGGCCAAGAGCGGCAAAGCACGGGCGGCAACAGCGTCGGCTGGCGCCGCGCGGAGGCCGCCTGCAGCGCCGGGCGCGCCCCCGGGGCCACTGGGCCACGGCCACCTGCCTTCCCGGAACGCCCTGCACTCGCTGCGCGCGCGCCCCACGCCGCCAGTCGGCTTCTCAGGCGGAAAAACTTCATTTCGGAAGGGTTTGTTATTTTGACTTCTTAGTGACGTCACATTATTTGTACATGCATCGTTTGAGGTAGATCTAGCATAATTTTCTTTACGAAGGTTAAATTTGTTAATATTATTTATAGGATTGCCTTTTTTATATTTTTATATTTCTTGGAATGTCCTTTGGTTTTTAGGCATATATTTTATCAATTATTATTATTATTATTATTATTATTATTATTAATTCAAATTATAATAATAAAAATTGATAAAAAATATATGTCTGCCTAGGACCTTCCAAGAATTACAAAGATCTAGCATAACTCAAGCGAGCCTGGAGAATGTCTATAACAGAAGTTCTAAAAAAATTAACACAATGTTTGTGACATTCATATGAGTAGAATTTTGGCCCAACTTAATAGTTGCTGTTCAAAGACTTATGTTGTTTCCTAAATATGCAATCTATTAAAATTGCAAAATTTTATATACTATTCAAAATTGTCATTCATCTCCAATATTAAAGCCAGGCATTTTTTCCAATGCAAAGTTTCCTTAATTAAATCAAAGTGCGTGGCATCATTTCTCTAAATGAAGTCAACCACTTTAAACAAATTTGTAGATGTTGAGTAATAATATTAAGAGGAGGAGAAGTTTGGGTATGCCGCGCCATCACACTGGTTATTTTTCGAGACTACCCCACTCCGTAGTTCGGGTTATCACAAAGGTCCGAAATCGGGTTCCAGTCGAAAGCTACTTTCACTTACAAAACACTGTTTTACAAAGTGCGGAATGTTTGTACGAATCCAACTCATGAATATATAATTCTATAATTTCTATTGTTGTTTATGCTGCAGTAATTTATTACAATTAATAACGCAGCTCGCGTCGCAACACTTTTTAGTCGTGATCAAGCCCATTGTCTGGCGTATCGGAAGTAATGGTGGCTTCGGTAGTAATGGTTCCTTTGATTCAGTGATTCAAATGAATCGATCCATTTGAATCAATGAACTTCATTATTTCTGTTCGTATTATTCACGGTAAAAATATAATATTTTAACGAAAACAATTTTAAAACCAACTCATTTTGACTCCAAGTGATCCGCGACGTACCCAACGTGCTGCCTTCGCGCCTCCACTATCAATCCAGCGCTCAGCCTCTCTTATAAACATCCTTCACTTTTAAGGGAATTTCATGAGAAATTATGAAGCATAAAAGGAACCGACGGAACCAAGCCATCTTGGTGCCATATTAAACTTCCAATCAACCCATTGTTTTTCTACGTGCACTATGTTGATCTATCACATATATTGGCTTCACTGTCAGAATATCTAGCCAATCACTGTGATTGATAATGTGAGAGTGAAATTCCTTTGCAATTCGCCGGAAATACGAATGCCGGATTATTCGAAGAAATGCGATGCCTGTAATAGTGAGTTATAAATAAAACGCATATGGCATGGGTTACTCCGCTCGGTAGTTTCCACGGGGATCAATTACAGGTGAAGTAATTCTTTAAAGAACGAGCCATCTCCTTTCTTGGGTCCCAGCGAAGTTCCCTTATCTCCAACCAACACGTTCCCCATGACCTCAAGAAAAGTGACTGCTGCGAGTACGCTGAAGTTAGGCCAGAGTCCAATCCACAGATGAATATCCTTCGGTGAAGACGAAGAAGAAAATGGAGAACGAAAGAAGGTAAACTACGAGAAGAAGGATGGCGACAGGATGGAGTTCAAAGACAACAATAACAACACGAATGCGAAGGAAACGAAGAAGGAATTGGAGAAGATGGAGAAGGAGAATAAGAGATAGTCGATTTGAAATAAGTGACATTGAACGTGTGAAACTGAAAACGTTTTGTTCAACCAAATTTTTAAATAAAATAAAATTCTTCGTTAAATTGGACACCTATGACGTTAATTTGACTCCCTTATTGTTACCATACACGGAAATCACAAATGCTGTAAGTGCAACAGATACGTTCACGTTAAAACCACACTTATTTGTCAACTATTAGCCGTATGTTTAGGGTACGGAACGTTTCTTTAACGGAAAAATATGAATGGTACCGTGATTCTGAACGCATCTAAGATTTGATAATATTACATTTAAAGACTGCCAGACTCTTATGGTGAAATAAAATGTCGAGAAGAAGAGTGTAAAATAACTTGCCAATCAGTGGATGGGAAAAGGCTCTGTCATTGAGTTGTAATCATTGATCGGACTATTGGAAACATAGATTACTACTGATAATAAATAAAATAGCAATTCTACATTCACACTTCACTTATTGAATACAATATATCCCATACTTTTGATTTATTTACTAATTCCTTAATAAATTCCCATTTAATTTGTGTATGTAGAAGAGAGCAATTAATGAAATCACTGTTGACGGGAATAATAACACGACAATTTTCTGGCCTTTAAAACATTATTTTATAACATACCATAACCGACTTGTTGCATTGCAGACACAAACGTATTTCCACAAACGCATAATGCATAATTCACATCCTCGATTCACTTCACACTGATATAAAGGCCGATGGGAAAATGCATCAACAATATTTCGCAACGCTTAAATGGGCTCATTTATGCAGGTCATGCTTGTCAAATGAATGCACTAGCGAATTTACTGGAAATATTCAGCGGAAATTTGAAGCCCAAAAATGTTCCATGTGTCAACAACACGTCCTTTGGTTCACTACACTTGGTTGATTTGTGAGTTAAAAGTCTTTTAATATTATCACACATTATGCAACTGGAAATAAACCTCCCATATAGCATGCCACACACCGTTCACAAATGTCTCATCCACAACGACTGACAATTTCGTCACGTATCTATTCGTTTCTAAGTTGTCTAGTTTAGTCACTTTTCGTCAGCAATTCCTAATTTATTATTTATGTTAAAAATATTGCCTTCTATAATTCTTTGCACGTTTGTTGACTGTGTATTCGTTACATTTTTAAATTATAACTAGCTAATTCCGAGAGAGATTCTCCGACAAAGTTTAAAGACCTCTGTACTGATTTCTAAGTATAGCCGAAGGACGAGGCTTACGTCTTTATGGCTTCCCCTTCTCACAACATGTGATCACGTTGGGAGTTCTCTTAGCTGTGTGAAGGAAGGAATAGAGATAAGGGGCGAATGATGGTAGATGAATGATTGCGAACGGAATAACATTCAATTAGATAAGTGGTGGAATGATAAACCAACTCATCAGTTCTAAATGCATGCCTTACAAGGGGACCCAAACACCAGCCTTCGGTTCCGTATATTTGGATGCTGCGTTGAAGTCCTAAGCCATCGAGACCAGGAAAATGACCAATGTTCGCAAGTATGTGAGCATTGTAACCAAAGTCCATAATTCATTTAAACTTAGAAGTGAATTCTTAATCTTCAACCCTTCTAAATAAAAATTTAAAATTAAATTTAAAAAGCGTTAATACCTGTGCCATTATCAGCCCAAACTTTATTAATTTATATTCTGTCTTGGAATGAATACATTTTGATCTGTTGCTCGTCAGATTTCGTCGATAAATCTCCCTTCGTTCCCGCGTGTTCACTGCTAAGGCCCATCCCCAGCTCGGCCCCTGGCGCGTCGCGACGGCACGCAGTCGACATCGCACGCGCGCTGCCACTGCCTGCGGACGCGGAGGCGGAATCAATATCAGAAAGCCGTTAAGCAGCACAGCAGAGCACAGCACAGTATTGCGCCAGGGACCACCCCCGACGCCTGCCGGCGGACGGCCTCTCGCCGCCTCCGCACGCGCTTCCTTCTGCCCCTGCCCCCGCGTGTTCCTCCGTCCACTAGACGGCGTCTCGTATCCGATCTTTGGCGCGCTCGTGGCTGGCTTCGCTAGTCGGCTATGATGCCTCGTGCTAAGAACGGGCATTAATGGATTATTTCGTGTTTCCGGGTGTGTCAACTGCTATGGTCATTAGTCCTGTAAGAGCAGTGCGTGTTTTATCACGGGAGGTGGCAGTCATATTACTTTGGCGCGTTCGTGGCTGGCTTTGCTAGTCACCGCCGCTAGTCGGCTTCAATGCCAAGTGCTAAGAAAGGGCGTTGATTGATTGATTATTTCGTGTTTCCAGGTGCGTCAACTGCTATGGTCTTTAGTCCTGTAAGAGCAGTGCGTGTTTTATCACGGGAGGTGGCGGTCACATTTCTTTGCCGTGCTCTTGGCTGGCTTCGCTAGTCACTGCCGCTAGTCGGCTTCGATGGCGTGTGCTAAGAATGGGCATTGATTGATTATTTCGAGTTTCTAGGCGCGTCAACTGCTATGGTCATTAATCTCCTAAGAGCAACGCATAGTTTATCACGGGAGGTGGCAGTCATCTTCGCAGGCTGAATGGTGAGATCCGGCGCCGATCTACAAGTCACCTGGGGCTTTCTCCATACGAGTGTATCCAATCAGCGGGGCATCGCCTTAGCCGGGACAAGTTCTGCTCTCCCCCCCCCCCGACAGCGGCTCAATTCAATCTATCTAGCTAGTGTCGAAAATCTTGTCACTGGCCGGACTCGAACCCTAGGACATCCCGGTCAGCGGCACTGCAGTGACATTAGTAGATGCCCTCAGTCACTTCACGCGGTAAGAACGGGCGTGATGAAGGCGTTCAACAGACTTTTTTTTCTAATGAAGAAAAGGGAAACTAAAAAGAGTTAGTATCGTTCAAGTACTCTTCGTCACTGAGTAATCCTTTATTGTCATGCTAATTAGCAAACGTCGTAGAACTATTTTTCCTCCTTCATTTCCTCTTTACTTCACGATAATATATTATGAAATATTAGTAATAAATAAAAATAAAGAACTAATTGAGAATTTTAAATAATTGAGTTCCCTAGTATTTATGAAAGCAACGAACATGAAAACAGGTTAAACTGCGATGCGTTCTCCTTCTTATACTAAACTAACGAAAATGGAGTTATGAGGTATGCTAATTAGTACAACACCACACTGTTATTTACAATTCCAACATTAGAAAAAACATTGTCTATTTACGCCTCATCCCCGTTTACGCATAATTTTGAACTACTCATGATCTCTTTTCTTTCCACTTTCTCCTACTTAAACGCAGTATCCATTGTAGACCCTTTCTACTCTAGGATGAGAAAAAAAAAAAAAGTGAAACTTGAGGAAAATAAGCTGTTATGAAAAACTTTTTTGGAAGGATCATTCAGCTGCCAAGAAGAAGGAAGAAGAAAATAGAAAATGTGGAGCTGCACCAAAGCAACAGAAGGGAAGCAATGCAGTGCACTAAATAGAATACAAATACTCCCGGCAAAAAATGAAGTAACCCTAGAGTAAAAAAGAAACAGAATGAAAATAATATCGTAATTCCAAAAGAATTAATGTGAAATGACAACTATTGAAGAGTGAATAAATAAAGTTGCTTGCCGGCCTGGTTAGCCGAGGTCGCTGAGAGCCGTAGCTACCTCGTGCGTGAAGGGTCGCGGGTTCGAATTCCACCCAGGGCATGCGGGCATGTTTGTATTTGTGTTCGTAAACCATTCCCATTACCCCCAACGTTACTTTCTGTGGTCGCTATATGACCTTAGTAATTGAAAAGAGACATTAAATAAGTAAAAAAAAAACTTGATTATATGAAATTAATAGATTAACCTCACGTAAGACTTCCAGTCGGAGAATAATTAGACAGACAAAGCAATATGACGAGCGGGCAAGGAAAACAAGAAGAAATCGAAAGAGGGAACAATCCAGATACGCAGAGGAAACACTCGGTTAGCACAGGGTTGAGTAGCGAGAACAAGGTAATGGGAAGAGCCGTAGCGGCGCGGAGACCGCAGGCCGAAACCAGGACGCTCCGCCCTCCGACGCCCGGAGCTCCCTTTGATTTACGTTTATTGCAGCGCGGCGCCCGCGCGAGCGCCCGCCCGCCCGCCGGGGCGGGCCGCACCGCGCCGCGTTGCGCTTCTGCCTGACGGACATGATAATCAATGGAAGAGCATTTTATAGCAGCGGAAAGTTGGACGACTCGCCGGCAACCGCCCATCGATTACGTGTCACACAGTAACGACCTCCACCCCCCGCCACGCCCCCGCCACCGCCGCCACAGGCTTCGCGCACCCACGCCCACGCCCACGCCGCTCCGGGGCGCCGCAAAGCGACTCAAGCGCAGCTCGCGAAACATCCTGTGCCAGACGCGGCTGCGGCGGTGGCGGCGGCGGCAGCTTAGGGATAAGTAAAGGTACCCGGCATCAAAGCGGCGCAACTAATGAGAATCTGGGAAACCGGCTCCTTGCTCCAACTGCGTCGCCACCCTCTCCGTCAATTTCCAGCCCCGGGCGCCGCCCACGTGCCCGCCCCTTCCGGCGGCGGCGACGCCTTGCGCGGCGCCATCTTGAACCTCAGACGCCGTCTACTCTCACCCAACATACACACACACACAAACACACACGAACACAAACGCTTGACAAACTTCAACAGATTGCCTTCTCTAATGTGAGCATATTCTCATATTACAATTAGTAGCTGACCACCTGTCAAAGATTTATGTATCCCAAATAACGTCACTTTACACTTCAACTTTGTCTCTCTCAACAGTTCCAAATAAGACTTTTTTTCAGTTTGCTTGCCAATCAAGAGGTTTCTTTCATTATTAGATCCGAAGCTCCTTGTTTTTCATCTTCACCTCGTAAGGTTTTCCTCGTCTTGGTCCTTTGATATCGTTGTAGTCATCGACGGCCCGTAGTCACCTCCGCCTCGCCACGGCCCGCGCCCTTTGCCTCCCGTCGCAACGCCGCCCTCCGCCCATTTGCGCGCCCTTCCGCCCCGCCTCCGCCGGCTGTTGACGGAAGCCGCAGTCGCCGCCCGGCGATCATCCGCTGCTAATTAACGCGCCGCCGCACGCAGACGTTGCAGACCCGTCCCACCAGCCCCGCCCCTCTCCGTCCCGCCACCTCCCGCTCAGTCGCTTCGCTCCGTCCACCTCAAATCCCCCTGCCCCGCCTTGCCGTGCCCCATCACTACCTGCCCAGACGCTCCGCCCCGCATCGCTCTCACTCGCCGACCTCAAATCTCGGCCTGCCCATCTGCATCGTGATGCCCCTTTCAAGTCTAGCCAGACCCGCTGGCAAGTGTTTTTTCGACAAAAAGCACGACGATAAACGGAACACGTGCGAAACATCCTGTACATTGCGTGTATTTTCAAAACTTCGTGTATGTTAAGATACTTCGGTTTAGTTAGCTTAGCAAAAATTTCGCGGCTCCGAGTTTCCAGACATGGTAGACACACGCAATAACGATCAATACAAAATATTATATTTGTACCTAATTCCATCGCAGAAAATTATATGCAGTAAAAATAATATACGGACGTACAGACTTACTACTTCAGATTCCAATAACGCTTATTAACCATTAAATAGTATTCATGGCCTTGATGTTTGACCTTGATTAAAGATATATCATCTTGTTGCTCTAGTAAACCAATTGAGCATTCCATCGAACAAAATCAACGTTCAATGTCAAGAGTAGTTGCCGCTTTCGGTTTAATCGAGGTCAACTGACCAAACTCTGCGCTACTCAACACAGTCCACTGGCAACATATGGGGCTAATGACAAAAGATCTGTATCAGAACCAACATTAAAGATTCTGATTGCGACTTCATACTATTTTCACGTAGTAGATGCTGGATAAACCGAAAGAAATATAAATATTAAAATAAAGGAAATTTAAACATGAAAACATAACATTTATATGTAAATACATGCCAGCATAATGGCAATCTTAAAATCGGTTTGTCGTTAAACATCTCAAAGGAAACGTACAATGTGTACGATACTTCAGTGTAAAGCCGTCTCCAAGAAAATAACACTTTCGTTTATATTGTTTCTTGAGTTCTTTTTATAATACAGAGTCTCAGAAAACAGTAAAATAAAATACACAGAGTTAAATGCAACTGCCTGAAGTCGAGGTAATACGTAACTTTATCAGCAAATATCAAATGATATGCGGTAAGCACACTATAACTATTCTTCACGACAATACTTATTTAATATAGGCTACTAACAATTGTTCTGTAACAACGAACCAAGCATACACAGCACGTACATATTTAATAAAGTTAATACGCAATGACGCAAAAGCGGTTTCAACTATTATATGGTGGTGAGGGATTGGAAAAATTGAAGGAATCTTGGTTACAATTCAATATATTTATAGTAATGTCTTACACTACTTTCAATTTGTATATTTGAATTTATAAACACCGGGACCGGTGGCTCAGTGCAGCAAGTGATGTCACTGCAGTGCCTCTGACCGGGAGGTCCTAGAATCGAGTCCTGACGGCGACAGGAGTTTCGACACTTGCTTTTCAGCTAGGTCGAATTTAGTCGCTGTCTGAAGGAGAATTCTATACGCCGACTGCTCTGATCGGTAGTTTTCTGTGGTTTCACCGATGAACACCAGTACCCTAACAAATGAGCCACGAACCGAGCGCGATCTTTCCTTTCTCTTGTCTTAATCTCACCCCTTACACACACCTACACTACCACACGTGCCGGGAGAGCGGTCGGAGACTTAGAACTGTCCCGGTTGGTAGGTCGATGCCGAATCTCGCCATGTAGCACGGGAAAATCACAGCCACCGCCTGCGATAAAAAAACATGCACTACACTTACGGGACTAATGAACTCGTTAGTTGACGCGTCCGGAACACACTTCATCAACCAATTTATAAATAATTTGGAATAAAAAAATCTAAAGGATATATTCATAAATTGAAATGTTCTTATTCTGCTAAAAGTAATTTTAAAATACTTTAATATTGTTAATAGAATTACAATAAATTCCCAAATAAATCATTTTTACGAATATGTGTAATTGTTTTAAAATGTTTCATCCCATACATTCTCAAGGTAGTGCATGGTCTCCCCCCTCTGGAACCGCCCTTGCAATGACGTAGATGCCTAAGATGGACCAGAGGCATCAGACAACCGTATTTTCCGTCGCCATCCGCGAACGAATCAATATCCGGTGGAGGCGGCACCCCTTCGGCCATATCTTGCAGCCAGATGTTCGTCCCCGGGGCGGGCGGTCGGGCGGGCGACCCGGCCGGCCCTCGGGGCCAGGCGGGCTTCCAGCGCGGCGCGGCGCGGCCCGCACAAACACATTCCCGCGCGCATTCCGCGTTAAAAATACGCCCCGCGGAAAAGACCCGCGAAGAGGTGGAATGCCAATGGATTACTGCCTCCTCTGTGCAAATAAATCACGGGAATGAACCTGGACGGTCCGCGAGCCCGCGCTCGCTCGCAGCGAAAAGTCGGGAGCATTAGCAGCGGAGGCAGGGGACGGAAATGGACACGGGGGTGCGAGTATGGATGGAGGCAACGGTTGGCGAGGTGACAAAGCATGGCCAGAAATTCGGAAAAATAATGGAGTCGGAGAACTCTGGGAAGGTAAGAAATGCTTTGTGAAGAATTTGCAGACGCTGGTTACGGAAATGACATGTGCAGAAGTTCAAGTTGGACTTAAAGGTCGTGAAGAAGCGATCCGCGAGGAAGTCGAAAAGAAGGGTAAAATGTAAATAAAGGGAGAACAAGGTTACAGGTTACGCGGAGAGATGAATTAGGATGCTTTAATAATAAAACGTAAATCATTTTTTTAATGGCAAAAAGTATTCCGAAGACTGATATAGTAAACACTCGATAGCGAAACGCAATAGCATTAACGAACCGAGAATGAAAGAAAATTACGATTGCATATAACGAATCCGAATACTCTACAGCTGGAAATTTGTGAATTGCTGACAATTGATGAGGTATCCACGAAGAGATGACAAAAATGTAACAGAAGAGTAGGCAATGTAACAATAGCTTAGATATAGGAGGAAAAGAGAGAAAGTCAAAAAACAGAAGGCAGAAATGAAATATTAAAGTACACTTATTGCATGGACATGTAGAGAGCGTACGCATTGTATACTACATACGCGAACGAGGGCGAGCAAGATGGTCACATGCTAGACACAATAAGTCGTTGCAAGAAATTGCACTGAAGAAGGCTTAATAAAACTCCAAAATTGCGATTTGAAAAAAAAAACTGATTTTTTCTATCATCTTAACTCAGGAGAATTTCTACTCTAAGTACACAGAATCAGAACAATAGACATGGAAATAAAATATGAATCCAAAATTTAATATAAAAAATATATCTGAGAAAGCTTTAGCACTGTCCCATAAAAATATCCTTGCTAAGGACTCGACAAACCAGTCAAGCGGCTTACTACAGCCAAAGAGCAACAGAGGGTCAGAGATAGAACGAAAGCGAAGAACAACACAGAGCGGATCGCAAAGCAGCTGGAGAGAACTGACGCAACCAGCAGAAAGACCCGGATGGCACGAAAGTAGAGAGCGCGGCGCGGCGCGGCAACTCCCACCCGATGGCGGCAGCCAGTCCGTCGGGGCGTCGTGGTTTAAATATTTAGAGGACCGGGCAGCGCGGCGCGGCGCACGACGGGGAGTGTGGGTGGGGAAAGGAGAGGGGGAGGGGCTGCGGCGTAGGCAGCTTCCGCCCGCCTTCCTCGTTCCTGTGCAGATTCCTGGCGCGGGAGGGTGCGCGGTTCGCGTCCCGCGCGGCCCCGCTGTATTTTTAATCCCCGCCTACACGCCCGCAGCAGAGGAAGCCCCCGCCGCCGCCACTGTCGCGTTCCACGTGTCCAGAGGGAGCTGCGCGACGCTAAAGAACTGTGCATCCACGTTTAATAGCACGGAGTGACTGAGAGGCGTTCGTACAATCCGCGGTGATGACGGTAAACTACGAGCTGGTTGGTGTCTGGTTTGCACAACTCTCATTTGCTTCCACTTCAAACCTAAAATTTTAATCGTAAAAGCGAAAAAGTGGGAGAATCGTATCGATTAAAAAACAAATCTATGGAAGGATTTAGGGCTTAGTAGAAATGTTTACACAAAAATAACTTCTTTTTTCTTGCTCGCTTTTTAATGTTTTTCTACTTTTCCTAGAACGTGTGTATGTTCATATCAAACGTTTTTTCTACTTTCTGAAACTGGAGGAAAAACAAGCGCCGACATCATTGGCTGAAACTATACTCTGATTGTTTGTTGTTGTTTTTTAATAGAAAGAGGCAACCAAGAATATACCGAATATGCAATATGATTTCCACACACCAATGAAAATAATAATGTCCTCAAACATAAATATACCAACTCTTAATATTCCAAGTCACGCATGTTCCATTCGGGTTAATTGGAGAATCCAATGGAGTTTTCTTGGGAGAAGAGAAATACGGGTCGACGGTGGGTGAGCCTCACCTATGCAGTGTTCTTCCAATCAGCGGCGTCCGTTCCGTCGCTGTAAACCGCATCCACTTGGAACTAGAGACGTGCACAAGCGCACCTGCACTCGAGCAGCCTGACGACCCCAATGCGCAAACGCCATGGCGAGGGTTATTGGCATAGCGACACAGCACTTCCAATCGTTCTCCATCGTCTTCTTCGATGTACCGTGGAATTAACACAGAGCATTCCAGATGTTCAGTGTCACGTTTTACGGCTTGCCGTTTTGAGAATGCATGAAACAATCACTGTTAAATGTTAATCTCTTTTATCGTTTTATAGAATTTATGTGATATTCGATTATTGATTACATACTCAACGTGATCGGAACGTAAGAATCAGGAGTAGGCACATCTTCACTGCGAGGAAACAAACGGAAAGCTATAAGTTTCAATTTTCGTTCAAAATTATTCAATGATTCGTTTCATTCTTCGACTTTTTTCTTCAAACCGCTTTACTTCAACATTGGAAATGTACACGGTGAGGGAACTCCATCGTTGAGCTACCATCAATTGAGTTAAGTTCATAACTTCTAAAGAAATAAAATTATTTTGTCACCACCCAATTACAATACATTGTACGCAATTTTATACTGTAGTCCTGCAAGTATATTTGATATCGAAGTAAACTGGCAGGAAGCAGAACAGTACATTTCCTGCTTCAAAACAGCGTTTTGTGTCATGCGTTTCGAGACATTTCTGGACAGATCTGTTTTACTCCGTCTTACCCGCAGTGGCTGCTTGCAGTCCGTTTTCATTGTCGAGTTGAAACGACGGCGACGACGAAGGCTCGTTTTACGATCTCGTCCCAGCGGCGAGGACAAGGCTGCCAACAAGCCCCGCGCGACACGGGCGGGCGGGCTCCCAGAAACTGGTTACTTGGTCGCGTGGTCGTTTGAGCAATCGGCAACCAACACATGTCACTCCTCCTCTAATGAAAGCGTTTACGTGCACGACGCTTTTTATCACATTTTTATTAAGAAATATTCTCGGAAACAATGAAGCTTTGCCATAGATTGATGGTTTCGAAGAACAGATTACATACTCTCACTGAAAGCTAATGATCACAGACGGAAATGAGGATTGATTGATTGATTGTTAGTGATTCCAGGCGCGTCAACTAGTGAGGTCATTAGTCCCGTAAGTGTGGTGAATGTTTTTCATCGGGAGGTGGCGGTGATCTTTCCCCCACTGGATGGCGAGATCCGGCGCCGACCTACCGTCGCCTAGCGGAATTTTCCCCAACCAGGTATCTCCCACCAGTAGGGCACCGCCCTAGTCGGGACAAGTTCTAAGTTCCCGACCTTTCTCCAGGCATGTGTGGTAGTGTAGTGCATGTGTGTGTGTGTGTGTGTGTGTGTGTGTGTGTGTGTGTGTGTGTGTGTGCAAGGGATGAGGATAGGACAAGGAAGAGGAAGAAAAGATCACGCGCGGTCCGTGGCAAGTTTGTTAGGTTACTGCACCGGCATTCGCCTGGTGTTGATCGGAGAAACTACGGAAAACTACAGATTAGAGCAGCCGACCGCTAGCGAAATGAGGATCTGATTTATCATTATGCAGTAATAACTGTCTTAAAAGTTGAGTTTCAAATGTTCTGTTTAAGTAATTCTTGATCATAATATGTCACACAAAAAGTAATATGTTTTGACCGCTATTAGATTTTTGTGGTAACCTGATCATTTCCTAATTTGCTTCGCTATCAAAATCAAACATGAGTAAACAATTTTTTTTTCGTACAAAGAGTCGGCGAAGCTGCGAATCACATTTCTCTTGCGAAATGCGAATCATATTTCTCTTGATGCGCATTTCGGAGAGCAGCCTCAAGGCGAATAGGTCAATTGAAACACCAACGTAATTAAAGAAGTAGGTGTTGTAGGAATATATTGAGATCACTAGATGAAAATTAAAGTCATCAACATAGTTACAAACCATTCTGTCATGGTTTTGGTCGTAATGAAGTTTATGACCTCGGCCGTCTGTATATTTCTGACAAAATTACTGGGTATCGAAAGCCGCATGAAAGAGTTAGACTGGAGATACAATTACATTCCATGTAGCTTGAAACCGATTATCTTACTCATGTATCCTGCGCACCAAGATTTTTAAATACTTTTCCGATGACGCTTTCATCTAGCTAATTCTCACGAGAGGAAACTAGGTATTGGAATGAAGTCTTCAGATGAGCACGATTATGCAACTGTTTACAAAATAAACGGCAGTAGTTCTAACCCACAGCGAGATCTGTAGCAAAGAAAAAGAAAAAGCACATACAGACATAATCAGACACGAAGTTCCCACGTCGCACACGCAACCTCAACACGCACTTACCGGTCGCCCGGCCTTTCTACCAAGCACAAACGCGACGCCTACAAGGACGATAAACTCTTCCACGAACGTGGGGTAGCTAGTATTGCCAAGTCAATGAACCGTTATGTCAAGGTCAACGAAGCAAGACAAGCGTGACCAACGGGTCGTACGGGTAAGTTATCTCGCAGTTAATCATGGGCAAGAACACTTGGCAGATGCTACATGAAGAGAACAGCCACACAGCAGTAAAGTCGTATCCATTGAAACAGAGTGGAAGTCGTTTCCTTGCTCCGTTGTAACTCAAGTTTTGTAGTTTGCAGCAAAACAACGTCAGTTTCGCTGTTCTGCAGCTTGGTTGTCACATCGGAGTTAGCAGCGTGTAGAGGAGTGACAGACGAACGATATGGCCGAGCTCCAAGTTGTTCGTATGCAACGACACATTCACCGCCAGACCGTGGAGACAATGACAAAAAGACATCAGCCTTCCCCGACTGTATCATCTATCTTAATTTTCATCGCTCTTTGCTTCTAAAAGGCCAGACCATAAGAAACTGAAGCCAAAAGAAACATGTCTGCACGCAAACTGTAATATATTTTCTGATGGGCGTTTCTCTGCATTCACAGTAAGACATAAATTACTCCCTTCTCATTATAACTACTAAGTTACTATTGTTCCGTTTCTATATCGAGCCCAAAACACGAGAAAAACTCAGCACCAATAAAATTATTTTCAGGACCATCAATTTAGTAACAAAGTCGCCAAACAACTTCCAGCAGGTCAGTAGTGAATGAGGCACACAGACAGAACGAAAGCGGCGTGTGCGTGTGTGTGTGTTTCGGCAGGTGTTGGAGTTTATGTAAACGATTATTCGTCGGCGTGAATGTAAGTCTCGGGAGACGTGGAGGGGCAGATGTGAATGGAAGAGACGGGGGAATGAGAAACAAGTGCGTCCTTGAGAGTCTCCTCGGAGTCTTTACCCTGATGCCATCCCGTCTCCCCTTTCCCAAGTGAGTGTGGGCGATCAGCACGCCGTTCTCTTGCAAATTGCCTGGTTCGGATCCTCGTCCCTGGACCGCGTCCGGTGTCGCGACGGCAGAGGCCAAGCGGCCGGCGCGGCGCTGGGCGCGGGGCGGGGGGGGGGGGGGCGGGCGCGCGCGAGGCCCAGCGGAGACGCCGCTGCCAACGGCCTCGGCGCCGCCTACGCCCCCGCAGGCGCTGCGAACGACGCCACGGCGGCGAGGCGCAGGTACGCATCGCGGCGAACGAGTTCGGCCAAACGCACACGAGATATTCACACTTCGCGCATGCCAGCTTTGGCTAAAACACCGGAATCACTCGTCAGAAGGAAGCGTGCAAATCGGATCGTAAAGGTGGCAGTAGCGTTGGCCTGTGGTCGTGGAGATATTTACAATGGTAATGTTGGAATGATAATAGAGGGGATGAAGATGGTAGTTGTGACGTGGGTTATAATAATATGACAATAATAGAATCAGTCACAGAACTTGAATTCTGGATTTAAGAAAATGGAGAGGCGACGAAATTATTTTTAATGGGGTGGTTAGGAGTGGACATTTTCGACAAAGTTGTCAGAATAGTGGGGAAAATCACACAACAATTTTTCTCGCAATTTTACAAACATACAAAAATGATTTTACTGGACCCAGAAATAGAAATACTGAAAACCACTGCAGGAAAACATTGAATGTCACTACAGGAAAAAATATGAACTACAAATTACATCGCCATTACTGTATAGCAACAAATTGCCTACGAAATGAATGCTTATAATGGAGAAAGCTTGGCTCTAAATATTTTTTTAACCCTTCCCATTACTGGATCAAATCACTCCATACTCGTCAATATAGAAAAACGCGAAAAACATCTTATCTGAAATTGGAGGGCAAGAGATTTTTTTTACCGACGAACCAAATAAATATGAATTTTAAAAGCCTTCCGACATAAACTCACACGACTGGATTACTTTTATGTTCATTTATCTTCCCTTCTTTACTCACTTCTCACGAAGAAATATACATTCAAGCGAAACATAAAATTAACCGAAAAGCGCGCGATACCAAACCGAAACACTCATGGGTTGCAATCTGGCGCCCGCAGCGATACATCAGAGTCCAGTAGGGTGAGGGGTGCCCGTTGCCTATTCTGAACTAGCTCGCGCACACAGCAAGCCCCTTCGTTTACCATACGCCCCCCGCCGCCGCCACGATGCCACCCACACCATCACCCACCGCTGATTCCCTCTGGCGACGCCACCCACTGCTGCCAACAGACGAACGTAACCGCCACCCGCAAACCTACTACCCGCTACGACCCGCGACACACCATCGCCTTCTGCTCACCATCGTCACACTCTTGTCGGAGCCCAAAACCCGGAGCTCGGAGGCGGAAGTCTCGAGCATGGAGCGTGGAACCGAAGCCCGGACCCAGGAACCTGCCACTTGCTAACACCATCCACTGCCCCGTCCAAAGCTCGGAACCCGGAGCCTAGAGCATGGAGAGTGGAACCGAAGCCCGGACCCTGCCACCTGCAAACGCTCGCCCACCTGCTAACACCATTCACTGCCCCGTCCAAAGCCCGGACCCGGGAGCCTGCCACCTGCTAACGCTCGCCGTCTATCGTCCGTCGCCGTCGCCACCCTCCACTGCCCGGCGTCACTGCGTTCCCCTCGTTTCTCTCGAATGCCAGCGGACGAAACAGCGTGTCTAGAATAACGCGGAGGCGGCGCCGGGCGGGCCCGCGGCGTCACAACGACCCTCTTCATCCGCCGCGGCGCACAAGGACGCTTTATGCGGCGCCGCGGGCGTCGACGGCCCACGGCCGCGTAGAGGACCCGGGGGCAAGGATACATTGCAGCTCTCTAATAAGATTAGCTTCATTCAACGTGCGTTAAACAATTACACCGATACTTACGGATTGGGTTTGTGACGCTTCGAAACAGCCTACAACGAAAGAGTTGGCAGCAGGTTTACTTATTCATGTTAACAGAGCTTCATCTCAAATTAGGGACGACTATGATACTGATGATGATGATGATGATGATGATGATGATGGAACAACGAGCCGGAAAAAGCTCCAAGGAAACGTGCCGGGATTTTTGCATCATAAATTCCAAGCGAAATGACAGGAATATTCATCTTGTAACCTTCAAATAAAGTTAGAAGTTCTTCACTACGTTGGGCGGCACGGTGGTACGGTGAGGTTGAAATTTACGAACGTTCCTTCCTGGAAGGAAACGATCCCAGGTAATGTTATTAGCAAAGAAGTGTACAGAATAGTCACGTTTTCTTTAGGCTGATTAGCATTTAGCTGATGAACTCTACTGTTACGTTTAATAACTGTTTAGAAATATTGCGAAATTTGAAGCACAGCTGTAATGTCAGTAATGGGGAATAATGGTTAAAATGACAGTGAAGTTTATTTAAAAGCGATCTTTTCTCTTATGTCGACGGTGGCAGGGAACAAACGGAAACTAAACAATCAACGTCTAGAATAGGCTATATCTAGGCTATTAAATGACCACGCAAAGTTTGCATTCGCTCACTAATAATCAAATTTGAATACATTATTCAAAGCATTCATCAGTTTGTTAGACGTCGAGAATATATGGGAATGATAGCATCACAAAACGTTATGAAAATGCATACACTCACCACTCTCGCAGATACACGCTTACGACTGAATTTGAAGGAGTGGAAGATCCGCAGATACTCACCTGCAAAAAGGAAGAAAAGAGATGAGCTTAAGTACATGAGAAGGCATATCATAAATAATTTAACAAATGAGACATGAACAAAAATCAGTTTCACAAAACAGTGTAGAGTGAAAATTTGCATTTCAAGATTCTTGCGTTTCTACAAAAAATCAATATACAACTCAAGAGCCAATTCGTGTACGCTTGTTCATCAACACTAGGATGGTAAGAAAAGATCTATGTTCAGAAATCCTCACAACTATCTTAATCTTGAAAGATGTTTCCTGTGCTAACAGAAGAACCAGCCAAGCACTTACATGGATGTTCGAATACGGGTATACTGCGTAGATCAAATGAGTTAAAGATAGAAGGAAAACGGACTTCCCAACAAGATTCCTCACATCGGGGTTTCATCAGTCGTTTTTCCTCAACTAACACCTTAAGACCCTCTATTAGCCACCTTATTATACCCTCTATTAAGACATCTGCTAGCACCTTAAGACCTACGATGTTAACCATATCCATCTAAATGCACATTACGATCCAAAAACCTTATTGGAAACAGAACACCCAACGACCGCGCAGTCGTCGCCAGCACGAAGCCCCTCTACACGCAGCCGTTCCTTCCCAAAACCCTTCACACCTCACAGGTGGCAGCGGGCTCCTTGGCGGGCGCAAAGAGCATAAATACCTGTCCGGGCGCGGGGGCGTAACTTCCTCAGGCTTCCTGCGCGATAAGCCCTCCGCCTCGGCGCGGGCCCGAAATAGCCGGCGGCGGGGGCGTCGGGGCGGGCACTCCACGGCACGCCGCCGGGGGGCTACTGTGCGCGCCCAAACCGGCGCCTCACACAGAGCCCGCCCCCGCCCCGCCCCGCCCCGCCCCGCCCGCCATTCCACCTTTCCTGCCTACCCCCGCAATCGCCGCGTTTTACGTCCTTCAATAAAAACTCGCGCCGCCACCACCACCGCTCCCTGGCCTCTCTGTGCGCGGCGCCGCTCAAAAATTTGAATGTCGACACAGTCTAGCGCGCGCCCCGCGGTCGTCGTAAGCACCCCGCGAAGACCTTGGCTCGCCCGAGGGCGCGGGGTGGGGGCGGGGAGCGGGAAAAGGCGAGGTCCGAAATGTTCGCGTCGTAAAACCGCCCTCTTCGACGGGCGGGTATGTGAAAGACTGCGCGACGAGATGGGGCGATAAGGATTCGCGTAGTCGGCGATATGTGGGGAATATGAGAATGTGACGTAGTCAGCTGCTCAAGGCCAGCTTTTTGGAAGCGCAGTAGACTTTTCCATATACACTAAAAATTACCATATATATTTTATTACGTCACTACTCTTACTTCTATTTATTGAAAGACTTTTAATAAATCTGATAGCTTGTTCTGCTGAGTCTTCGAAGGTATTTGAGATATTGCGTTGCCCATATTTCAAATCCCTTTATAACTCATTTTTATTAATTAACACCTTCAAATTCTGGAGAAATTGACTCAAATAATTATCAAAAATCATAAAACCTACACGGCATCAAATGAACTCGCTAGTAAATTGCAGCATACACCGTACCCTCTCAATAAAACTGGCCTGCGTTTTTAAAAAAAGTTTATGATGTTTAAATTATGATAGTTAATGTAAAATTTTTTGAACGGTTTTTATAGGAATTAACCATGCTGAACTCCAAAATTATATTAGTTTTCCTCAATCACGTCTAGCTTTTGTGCTATGGATCCTATCACTATTACGTTTTTGCTTTTTACCATTAGGGCAGTTTATGTTTATAAAGGATCAATAACTTGGTAAAAGACGTGATAACAGCACATTACATGAGGGTAACTATTAGGTGAATTAAACACAAGATAGTTTCTGCGCAACCTTTGTGTATATTTAAAAAAAATATAAATATTGTGGGAAAAATTGGTACCCTAGTACTTCGTTTCTCGTTCCTCATGAGTAGTAAATGTGAGTAATTAAAATAAATATAGCTATTTCACATTTCCTTTGTTATATTTCATAGGTTTTTTTACATAAGACAAAAATTATTTCTTTAGCGCCTTTCGTTTATACATGGCTTCAGGTTCATCTCTTTTCAGATACCAACAAAGGTCAGCCATCATATTGATGTCCCGACTACCTTGATACCGCATTACCTCTAAAATATAAAATACAGTCTCTCGATATTAATAACCTTGTAATTTCGACTTGCAAAAGTAGCAATAAGTTAAATGATCTTTTCGTTCCCCCACACCATAAGTATACCGAAGGATAATTGCCTTTATGATTCCCTTGTTCCATCGTCTAAGCCTACTGTACACACGTTCGACACCATAGCTGTGGAGCGAAGGTTTTCTCCTGATCTCTCTACTTCCTTCCAAAATAAGCGTAATGGCTGGAGCCTTCACAAATGCTGAACTCGTAATGTTTGTTCTTTCTTGTGGTAATGTCACTTTACCACATATGTAGCAAAACATATTTGGGTAATTTTTACATTTTCTATTGATGTTAATTGATGAAATTTATTTATCTTTAACATGTACTTAATAGTACACTTTAAAAATAACTAAATTTCACGTAATTATAACAATCTGTCAAAAAAATATCGTACTAGCGAAAAGAAATTGAGGCGTTGTTTTTTCGTAAAACCAAACGTAGGTACGACAAAACAACATCTCAATTTCATTTCGAGGATGAAAATGTCGTGAACTCCACACCATTTCGTACCATATCGTATTAGTATTAACATATAATAAAGACCACAAATATTAAAAACTTATATAGGCTTGTAGAGAAAAAAAACTAGAGCTGATGTAGAAATATCGATTGCAGATTTGAAATCACTGGGAAAAACGCACAAAGAAACAAATGAAATATTGCAGACATAAACAAATGACGCAGACCGGTGTAATATAAAAATACGAAACAAATTGCACACTTTCCTTGAGTTATTCCCTCTTTCCACCGAAACAGCTATTCGTACGTACACGAGAATTAACGGAAACGCAATTTACGCATGTTCAGTTACCATCGTGAAGAGGTCATGGTGACAGGGCGTGCAAGTTGACGGAGCAGAAACAGCGGTCGCGCTGTCTTTTCTCACGCCTCGGGTCGGGACCCCGCCACCGCGTCGCATCGCCTTTTGCACCGCCCCGTTCCATGCAGCCCCGCACCGCCTTACGCCGCCCCGCGCCGCACCCCCCGCGCCGCACACCCCGCGCCACACCGCCCGGCGTCACTGCCCCGCCCTCCGTCACCATGTACTGACCTGTGCCTCCCCACCGCTACCGCGTCTCACGAACCTTCTCCATCGCACCCACTATGCAAACTCGCGCCAAGACGCGCCTGGCAGTTTGCTTAGCGCCCCGCTCCGCCCAGATATGCCGCCCGCTTGCCGCTCTGCACCAGCCCTTGTTATCCCACCTCACCCCCTGAACCGCCCCTCCAAACCAACCCATCCCCTCACCACACGCCGCGCCACCGCCGCGTCAGCGCCGCGCCACCACCGCGCCACCGCCGCGCCACCGCCGCGCCACCGCCGCGCCACCGTTGCGCCACCGCCGCGCCACCGCCGCGCCACCGCCGCGCCACCGCCGCGCCACCGCCGCGCCACCGCCGCCCCGCCACCGCCCCGCCCCGCCACCGCCCCGCCCCGCCACCGCCCCGCCCCGCCACCGCCCCGCCCCGCCATAGCCCCGCCCCGCGTCGACTGCAGCGAATGCGCTGACTGGCGCATGCCGCTGTTCATTTCCGGCTGTCGCGGGTGCGAAGAACGTTGCCCTCCGTCGCGACGCCCGTCGGCGCACAGAAAAGACGCAGGCCGGGCGCTGGCAAGCGTCGTCGTATCTCATCGGCTTATTCCGCTCCAAAGGCGGCTTCCGTTTCGGAAAATTGCGTATACTCTTACGGCGTACATTTTCTAGCCCACGGCTTGCACAGACCACTGGTTTCGCATCGTTTTTTGGTGGCCTTTCTCATCCTGAACATGCGAACTTTGTATGTTTATGGTGTTTACTGTTCTCGTTATACATACTCTACTTGACAGAGTTCGCATTTAAACGGCGAACTGCTGTTGTTCTGTATTCAGCATCTCTGTACAATAAAAGTAATAAAACATTTCAAAACTAAGACTGTAAAATCCCAGGATATATGCCCTTTATTACCACTTGAGAGACATTCTTGCGAAGATCAAACAAAAAACGTAAATTAAGATCATGCTAAGATTTTAAAACAGCACAGTTAGTCAAAAGTTTATTATATAAGACCCTTCACCTCCATAATATTTCCGGCAAGAACAAAGGAATACTTGACAAATTATTAACACTGCGTTTACGTTTGACTCCATTCGTCTGCGATCTACATTTTTCATACCTTACCGAATAGTATTTCCAAGATTAAGAATTTTAATCAAACTTTTATAATATTATTTAGACTTTTTATAAATTATAATAATGATTTAAGTTAATAAATAAAATTATTATATTGTAACCTGTATTAATTACGTAATAATTATACCTGTAACTCCTTAACGACGATAAATTAAGAAATTTATTTCTTACTGAGTACTGTAATTTCCCCCAAATATACTTGCAACGGAATGATGACCTTCATAACAAAATGGATAAGATACACATATCGAATACTAAGTAACTGTAATTGAATATCGTGTGCATTCTAAGTAGAGACGACCGTATCGCTATCTACAATAAACCGTTAACATTTCAAAGTAAATTTCAATATTACAAGAAATAGTGATTTTGAACATTACAAAATAGTTGTGTAAAGAAGTGCCAAGATTTCCAATAAAAAATAACCTTTCAAATACTGAGAGATAATGAAGTTCTTAAAAAACATGTATCAACCGATTTTCGACAATCGTAATAATTAGCATAACATTAACAGTAATTACAACGCAACTTACATGCTCTCCATTCCCAACCGTTCCCAAAAGCGATATCCTAGACAGCTTTCACCTACACCCTTGTCTCTTCGGAGAATCTACCCAATTAATGCCCGAATCGAGCGCGCACAGCTCCCACAATTCCACATTCTCCTTTAATAAGCGCAGAATATCCACGTAAATACGGGTAATACCACATTCCAGGAGCCGACATCGGGTGCATGCGTCGGACTGGCGCCACCAACACAACGGCAGCTGGAGACCGCGGACAAGTGGAGGAGCAGTAGGAGGGCGGAAGAGGAAGTTGAAGCAGAAGAAGGACGGAGAAGGAGGAAGGAGAGAAGCAGTAAGAGGGCGGAGGAGATAAAAGAGCAGTAGGAGGAGATGGTCGAGCGGGAAGAGGAAGGAAACAGAAAGAAGAAAGAGTAGTAGGAATGTAGAAGAGGTTCGGGAGCACGAGGAAGAGGAAGGAGGGAGAAGGAAAGTGGGAGGAGCAGCAGGAGGGCAAAAGAGGTAAGCAAGGAGGAGGACGGCGAGAGGAACCGCCAGAGGACGGAGGAGGTAGAAGGAGCAGGAGGAAGAGATGGTGGAGCGAGAGGAGGAAGGAGGGAGAAGGAAGGAAAGAAGAGCAGTAGGAGAGATGTACGGGAGCAGGAGGACAAGGAGGAGGGGGAGGAAAGAGCGAGGAAAGTGGGACCAGCATGAGGGCGAAGGATGTGGAGGGAGGGGGAGGGAGGAGGAAGGAGGAAGGAAGAGCAGTAGGAGGGGGGGAACATACGGGAGCAGGAGGAAGAGAAAGACGCCGAGGAAGGAAGGGTGGAACAAAAGACGAGCCGTAAGAGGGAGAAGAAGGAAGGGGAGCGTGGGGAGGTAAGGAGAACAGAAGGAGGTAGAGGGACTGGGAGGAGGTAGGGGAAGCGGGAGGAGGAAAGGGGGGCGGGAGGGGGAAGGGGGCGGGGCGCTGGCGGTGCAATCGCGCGCTATTTTCGTGCAGCTGCAGCCGCCGTCGCCGCCGCCGCCGCCGCTGCGTTATCGAGCGGCCGACGCGGGAGGCGGCTCAGCAACGCCCACGCACACGTAAGAGGTGCACGGCGCCGCCACCGCGATCAATACTGCATTACGCAAACGCCACCGCATGTCCTTTACGCAACTGCCCCCGTGCGTGCACGCCGCCACGCCGCGCCGCCCCCAACCCCCGCGGCGAGCGCGCGTTCGCTCCACGGCCCGCTACGCGCCCACCGGCAGTGGGCCCGCGCACGCAGCAAGGCGGCCACTCAGCAACGAGAAGAGGAAGGTAGCTAACGGGGGTGAATTCAAGCAGAGAGGCATTCAACTTAGCGATGGGCCTTCAAGATAGTGACCTCGTCCAACTGACTGACCCTACTGGCTTCGCTACTGTCAGCGGCATAAGTAACCATAGGTTTAATAAATCTAATAATAATAATAATAATAATAATAATAATAATAATAATAATAATAATAATAATAATCGTAATAATAATAATAATAATAATAATAATAATAATAATAATAATAATCCTAGCCACATGGCGAGATCGGTTGACATAGCAAAACTTAACAAATTGCTACTAATATATGGAATAGTGTGAGTGTGTTCAAAATAAAACGTAGCACACCTTCCATTTAGTATGATGACATTAATGTTATTGCAAAAACAATTCTTGCATATTATATCTGCCTTGCTTTGACACGTAATTTGCAATGAAACATCTACACAGACCCCTAGGAATATGTAACATTACATATCTACAGGTACCTCATCCAAATCAAAACAATTATTCGCCGTGAAACCATTCCTTGCTATATAATCACCACACATTTTATCGAACACCAAATACAATTCAGCACGTATCAGAACATGTCAAAACATGGTCGCCGCCAATGTGAGAAAGGGACGTTGCCATCCTCAGCCCACGAGGTGTAGACAATAGGTTTGAGCCGAGCAGGGGCGGAAGAGGGCCAGTGTGCGCCAGCGGAGCAGGTGCGCACGCGGGAGGCAGCGAGGCGCGGCGCGGCGCAGCGCAGGGTGCGCCGCGGCGGCGGCGAAAAGGGGGCGTGGCGTGGCGTGGCATTGCGGGGCGGACGCCGCCTGCGGGAAGTGCGTGAAGGAGGGCTGCGCCGAACACGGAATTCGACTGAGAATATGCGGAATGCACAGATGGTCGGGCTCATAAGCCGGCTAATTCTGGCGCACACAGTTACAGACGCGTTTTCGAGGGATAAGTCACTCCTGCGCGGCGTGTTCCATGCAAATGTGAACATTAATTTCAAGTGGCAGGTCTCGAAACACGTTCGATTTTTGCTGATCAATTGTTTTGTATTTCTCGCAACGTACTGGTTTCTTTGCAATTTGTAAAGAACATTGACGATATGTGACCACAAAAAAAAGTGAAATTAATTTAATGTTCTAAACTATACCACGCTAATCAAAGAGTATCTACCATAATGAGCGTTATCTAACTTTATGAGAGTTGCAAAGCAGTACCATCAAAAAACTCACCTACTATTGCTCTATTGCTTTCATAAATTTCATTATTTTGAAATGATATAAGTATGAAAAGAACACTCGAGAAAGGAATTGGATTTTTCAATTAGAAAAACCATAGAATAAAATGAATATTTCACACGCGAAACGCCTCCATTTGGTCTTGGATGCTCCGACTGGAACGCTTCCCGTGAACGGTATAAGCGTTCCAAAGATTCTTAGGTAAACAAGACTCTCCGGAAGAGCCCTTTGAGAATCCAATGGGCCCGGACCCTCACCGACAAATACCTTAGTATCCACCCCTTCGCCGTCTCGCTCAGGGCAGCGGTTGCAAATAATTGCATTTATGAACCCCGGGGCCGTACTCGGACGTCGACGATGGCGGCGGCGGTGGCCACCACAGGGGCGACGCGGGACCTAGCTGGAGGTCGGGGGTGGGGGTGGGGGCGGCGGCGCCGCGGGTCCCAAGGGCGCTGCGCTCTGGGAGCCCTCGCCGCGGTTCGCCGCCGGCCTGTGGTTTTCCTCAATCTCCGCTCATACAAAATGTATCGGCGCTCCCGCTTTCCCGCCCTTTGTGGGCGGGCGGTAGGGCGCGAGGACGGTTGCGCGAGAAGACGAGCGAGCGGACGAAGCGGGGCGGGGCGGGCAAGAGAACTGGCGGGGTGGAGAAACGCGTACCAGAGAGATCGGACGGGCGAGAGGACGGGCGAGAAGACGGGCGAGAAGACGGGCGAGAAGACGGGCGAGAAGACGGGCGAGAAGACGGGCGAGAAGACGGGCGACGGGCGAGAGGACGGGCGACGGGCGAGAGGACGGGCGAGAGGACGGGCGAGAGGACGGGCGAGAGGACGGGCGAGAGGACGGGCGAGAGGACGGGCGAGAGGACGGGCGAGAGGACGGGCGAGAGGACGGGCGAGAGGACGGGCGAGAGGACGGGCGAGAGGACGGGCGAGAGGACGGGCGAGAGGACGGGCAGGGTCTCTTGGGTCTCTCCGTAGGATGAGACACCTATTGGGCCCCCACATGGAGCCGACGGAACTCGGCTCGGAGGGGCGCGTACAGCGGACAAGAATGTCTGCATTGCTGTGATTCCAACTACATCTGCAATACCTTTGCTTCTGGGATATACTCGTCTCAGGTTCCACTACTTGAAAGCAAGTACTTTGATTTGCCAAATCTCTCTCTCCTACATCGCGAATTCTTTTATATGTGACAGAGTGCTTGCGGTCACATGTATCTTTTTTCCGGCAAGGAGCAACGAATGTTGGCTGAAAAATTAGTTCTCAATTATTGGCCACTTTTGCCGATATGTTAGTAAATACGGAGAGTTGGAACCATCACGGTTCACTAAAGCTACACGTCGTTATAATATCTTTAAATAATATTTTAAGTAATTTTTTAAATAATATCTTCAATGTTCTAAAAATTATTTTATACAGTTTTTTGTAAATTATGGGAACGAATTCAGTTCACTTTTGAAGTAAGTAACTCGTTAAAGTGATTTTTTTTCTTTATTATCATAACGCATTTCTATGATGTAGAATATGTACAAAGTAAGTGTATTGGATAAAAATATACGTTATGAAGCTGTTCACTTGTCAAGTGTACGTATGTAAAAGTGCTGAAAAATCAGTGATTAACTCCCCAAATTATAGTCAAATTCTGTATTCGCTTTTATTTTAAAAACAAGTGATACGTCCGTTGTAATATTGTGATTCTCTCTCTAAATATATGAAGGAAACAAAAGATCACATGAGAATACATTGTTACCGTTGGACGCATACCAACAGTGAAGTCCAAACTAGTAACTGCAGATGTCGAAGAAAAGATGACTGACAGAAAAAACAGAACGTGTCTCCACAAGAAGCATGAGAGACATCTGCCCAAAAGAGACAACTCGTCACAAGCTATTTTTGACTAGAAATAACTCAGCACACAAAAGATGCATGAGTAGAAACAGAAAGAATCAGAAGTCTAAAGGTCAAACATTTTACAAACGACGAACCAGATAAACATGAAAATTAGGCATACTACGGAGAGTTTGGTAATCTTTTAATATTTCTTTTCTGTTGTCACAAGAGCCTGTATAGCATTGGAATTAATATTGGTGGTTTGTTCATTGATTGATAATTGATTCCTCTATTGTTAATTTCAACAGTGACAGATCTGATGATAATCTAAAGCTATCAATCAATTTAAAAAAACGAGGGTAAAACATCATTTTCAATCATATAATAGAAGTAAGATTGTTACGCGGAATATAGTTCAAAAATCCATAACCAAGTCTTTCGAGACCGTCAAGTAAAACAGAAAATTGATTAATGCAAAGTGCATGCTTCCCTACGACCTTATACGAGACTTAACGGCAATCTTTCCACTAGCGTCTAGGTGCCAATAAGGGGCGCGTTGCAGACGGTCTTTGCATTCATATCAACACGTCCGCCATCGACTGGTGCCAATGACCCACTCCTCATGAATAATGAAGCTTGCGCGGCCATAGGCCGACCAAGGACGCTATTTTTAAAACGTGCGTTGCCCCAAGTGTTGCTGTTTAGCGAGATGCTACGTCAGCAGGCATATCAGCCTTAATTACAAAATCCGATTTTCAGATTTTAAATCCGTCTTTCTGAACAACCACGCAATGAGATCAGTTTATCGGCTTACCAATTAAGCTGTCCCAAGTGTATTTTACTGAGGTTAATGCTTTTGAGACACTGCTTCAAGAACAGTTAAACAGTACAGAACTAAATCCTTGGTTTAATTTAAACAAATATACTGAAACAAAACGTATTGTAATCGATCCTGAAATACCAGTTAATTATATTTTTGGACAAAAGCAATAGCGATTGGAAGACAATGAAAATATTTAAAATTCTTGTGTTCACAAAACAGTCACTTCTGTGGATTGTTTCTCAGTTTCCCACATATTTTGCCAGTTTCCACTAATGTAAATTATTCTTCGAATACCTTGTAACCACGAATTGTTTCTCAAAATAAAAAAAAATAAAAAACTCAAAAGTCCATGATGATAAAGGCACGGTTGGACGGCGCACCAGCAACGCAACATTTCCAAGGCCTGTTCTCCCTCGCCCTCGCCCTCCAGAACACCGGCAGCCTCGTCCTCCCCCGCCGGCTCCTCTTTTCCCTCTCGTCTGCATCCCCGGGCGAGCGAGCGCGGGGCACGTACGACGCGCGAAGTATACCCCGGAGACAATGGCAGGAGGCGGCGGCGGCGGCGGCCGTCTCGTGTAAGTGGCGCGTACAAAAGAACAAAGCTCGCCTGCGAGAACGGGCGCGGGGGGCCCGCCGTGGCGCGTGCGGCGGCGGCGGCTGAGACCGGAGAAAAACCTGTGCCCGCCCGCGATTGCCCTACAGCCGGCCTTACCAAAGCGCCTTCCGCCGAGCCCCGTGGGTCCGCGAAAAGTTTACTGCCTTCCGCGAAACAAGTTGTTATAGCATATTAAATGTATGCCAAACTAAATGTATTGAAATCATTCCCTATATCAGTCACACATGGTGTATTACCTGTAAAGGTAATATGAATACCTAGGATATATAGGAATATACCTGGGATATCAGTTCTATATATCTTCTACAATATGATTCCATGTACCACTATTGTATAATTTTCCCAGATAGAATGAAAACTTAGTACTTTTCAACGCATAAAGGTAGTTTACTTTTGAATACATGGTATATTGATGAAAGCTTTGTTCTACTTCTGTTCAATTTATCACTGTCATAGAAATGCTATAGAGAATGTTTTGTGATCAGAATTTCATTAAGGGAACAGAAGGAAAAACAAGTCTCAGTAAGGAAGTAGAACCGATCAGTGTACAAGAGAGAAACTCACTTGTCCGTACGTAAATCCAATAAGAGAACCAGCGACTTGTTTACTACAGGTGCGTGTTAATAGCAGTTCGAGCGCCTACACGAAGAATTGATTTTATAACTCTCATCACAGATATAGACATTAAAATTAATACCATAAAAATGTAGAAAAGGGTTGATTTCAAAACGATTTTATAACTAATATCTATGCAATTTGCTGATACACTCATTTGAATCAAATGCAAGCGACTATTGAACCGTCTGCAAGGCTGAATATTTGTATTCAACTGTACTGCACCGAATAAACTTCTCATGTCACATACCTCATACATATAACGGTACATAAACTACTTCCATGTAAAGTATAATGAATAATACAATCTCCGAGTGTATCCTTGATATTTTTTTAAATAACATTATTTAATGAAATGTATAGAACTTCCCCAAGAGATTCATAAATACGAGAAAATTCACAATACACTGAACAAAACCTTCGCCTCTTTCACGTCCTACCGTTATCACTTCAATATCATTCAATAAAAGTTCACCTCCAAATTTCTGTGCACCGATACCCAACGGTTAATATCTGTTCCATACAAGCCCCGACCTAAACCGGTCTGTATCCACCACTAAGTATACAAGGTTCCGGATCTGTTTTCAGAGTACCACATAAATCAGCAACAACATCGAAACATTCGCCCCGCGGAGGCATTTTACAAGCAGAACAGCTGCAAAGCCCATCGCTGCAGGGGAGGCGGGCGAGCGGGTGGCCGGTACGGGGCGCGGCACTCGTGCGGAAACACCCGCCTTCCCCCGCCACGGCCATGGCGCTGCTGTCCCGGCCCCCGCCAACGCCGCCGCCTCCGCCGCCGCCTGCCGCCGCCCGCCCGCCGCCGCCCGCCGCCCGCCGCCCGCCGCCCGCCGCCCGCCGCCACCCGCCGCCGCCCGCCGCCGCCGCCCGCCGCCGCCCGCCGCCGCCCGCCGCCACCACCGCTGCTGCCGCCGCCCGCCACCGCCTCTCCTTCCGCCTCTGCACCCGCCACCGCCACCGCCACTGCCGCCGCCTGCCGCCCCACTGCCGCCGCCACCGCCGCAGCCCACCAGCGCCACCACTGTGGTGGCGCGCCCCGTCCGATCTCCACCGCATGAACTACGATAGGCCCACGGAATAAATAACGCCCATTTCCACGAAACACGTTATACGAGACGGTTTTTTTCTGAAAAGAAATATTGAGAAACGGCCATGATTTGTGGGCCGGCGCCGGGAAGCCACGAGGCGACGCCCGCGGCCCGCCTCCACAAAAAGCGGATCCTTCATTCACAGCGCCCGCCCGGGTCCTCGCGCGTGGCGCGCGGGTGCGGGAAGGGCCCCCTCCCTCGCGCCCTCACCTCCGACGCTGAGATTTCCTCCTCCACGCGCGAGGAGCACCGGCACCAACACCTACCATCCTCACTCCCAACAAACACATCCTCAACAGAATTTTCGGTCAACACCATTTGAAAGGTTATTATATGCATTTTCCCCCTACTATATACTTGTATTGTGTACATTTCGGATGGCATTACAGTTAAAACAATATTACGTGCTGAACTGGGAATACAAAATATTACGTAACATACAAAAGACATGATTTGACATCAGAGAATTGAATAGATTTCGAGAAGTTGTAAACGTCAAAAGAGTCGCGAATTAAAATGTAACAATAAAAAAAAAGAGAATATTTCTTGCTTATGAACGTACAGAAAAACAATGAAGACTATGAATGGTAATTTTAGAATTAAACAGTCTGCACTCGCAAAACAGGTCGCAGCGATCCAGTTTTCCAGCCTCCAGCTTTCATTGTAGAGCTCACCCCATCTCCCCTCCCACCGCTATGGCCTCCGCCTCCCCTCCTTTTCTTCTCCCTCCCCTCCCCCACCGCAGCGGCCTCAATGAAAGTGTCGAGCTGCCCGCAGGAAAAGGCCAACCCACCAAGTGGCCCTCCCCTTCACCTCGCTCTGTTCTGTTCCGTTAAAACGCAGAATATTTATGATTAACTTTTAATTAAATCGCCTTCCCCCTATTAGTCTTCGCTCTGGTCTCATACTTCATAAAAGTAATAAAATGCCACCGCAAATAGCACGCGAAGAGGTGAAACGTAATTTAATGAGTTTCGTTTTAAAAAAGTATTGTCATGGCTGGAGATCGAACTTTTCCACGGTCGAAATTCTAAATAACTAATGGCGCAAAATTTATATAGCATTTTGCTGCCTCGTATCATAGGCCTACCAAGGCCGAACGCGAAAGAAATGATTCATGTATAGCGTTTACGACTAAATTAATAAGCTCCAATAAGACGAAACTAATGAGAACCGCTAGCCCCCGAGTCGTGGGGCCAGCCTGCCAGCCGTTCTTTCGTGCGTCCGTTCCCGAAAGCCGGAACCTCGTAAGGCGATACATCGCGTCGAGGAGGCGAGCCCTCCCACTCCCTAATCCGCTCCGCGTTAAACCGGCGTTTTTTCCCCTCCCGACCTTAACCATCACGTCTTCTCGTCCATCCTTCATCATTATCGCGGCGGGTGACCGTTCGTGGGGGGTCGTGACCCGTTCGTCTGTTTCGTTCGTTCCTCTCCGTCCGGGACGGGGACTGCGTCGGGCGCGCCTTGAGCAAACCGACGGCGGGCTAACAAGTATAATCCCCGCTCGAGGGGGAAAAAAGTTCGGGAGGAGGGGGGCGTGTCCGCTGCCTCCTGTGCCTGGAGGAAGCGGTGCGACTTTTCACGTGTCGGAGGTGAGGCGGTGGAGGCGGAGGCTGCGTAGGAGAAGGGGAGGCAGCGGCGGCGGCGACGCGACTGCCCAGCAGGTGCGGCAGCGGTAGTAACGGCAGTGGTGGCAGTGGCGACGGTGACAGTGACAGTGACGGCGGCGGCGGCGGCGGCGGCGGCGGGGGAGAGTTCGCTTCGCCGAAGCGCTCCCACGAAGCAGCGCATCGGTACGAGTGTCACGGCACTTGACGTCACGACGGCGGCTGCGGCGGCGGTGGTCAGTGGTAGTACTGATGGTCTGAGTGGGCAGCAGATGACTGAGTGCACTTTGTGATAAGATGAAGGAGTAAAACGACATAATGGTAACAAACGACGAACAGAGCAGTGGTTCAAGAAAAAAAGATCAAGCCAGTGATGGAAGCGGGGAAAGTAACTACGTAGATGATGGCGTAAAAAGCGAAAGGAACTAAAACATTCAACTGACGGTAAAACGCGATGTTTCCATGCTCTGTATGATGGCCCGCTTATATTTATCGGCGAATTCTAACGATAGGACATTTTAAGAAATTTAACGACTTAATACTCAGAAAGAAGAAAACTCTTATGTATTCTAGTGCCTTTCGTGCATTATATCCGATCTTTCGATAAAAATATAATTCAAACAACGAAATCATGAATGGCGACTTCTGGGCAGACGTCTCTCGCACTTTGTTATACACAGGCCTCTCATTGAACTTTATTTCCGCATTACTTTTATCGACTTAATGCAATAAATAGAGGAACGGAAGCCACTCTTATTGGCTTATGTCTGTTAACGATTTTAACTGATCGTCGTCTCCTAAGAACACGAAAAATAAATGAGTTGTAGCTAGAGTTCTTATATTCGAAGAAAAGGTATTTCTTATTTACTTGATTTTCCTTCTAAGAAGGAGAGTAATTAAGAGTGGTTTTCCTTTCCTCTGGTTACGTTAAGTCGATTCAACAGAACAGTATTGCGAAAAGTATTGAGAGACACGGCCGATATCATAAATAACGGTTGTTTATATACCTCGACTATTGTCTCTAGTTACAAACTTTAATAGGGTCCATTATGTGCTCTATATCGGTGTTAGGACAACACTATTACCATTTCTGAGAGTCAAAATAACGTTTACCAAATCGAAAGCAACGTAGTGAGCAAGCAGGCGAATTTTTGACCCTGGAAACGAACCAGAAGAATTCAGTGACTCGAGGAGAGGTTCCGCGCGACGGAAATGCGAAGAAGACGACCGGCATCGCCACGGGCTGGCGGCTGGGAAATCGAAATGTAGGGATGCTGTCGCCCTCGCCTGCCGCGCTGGCCGGAGACACGGCCGCTGGCCGCGCGCGTGTAACGTATGCCGCAGCAACGGACGCGACGGCTGCGTGAAGCTACTGCCAAATGCGGAGGCGACGGCGCGTCGCGACGGCTGCCAGACGACGCCGGGGGGCGCGCGGCAGAAGGAGCAGGGCACGCAACTGAGGGGCAAAGCTGGCCCACGACAACTACTGCTGGACAAATTTTAAAAAAATTATATAATGGAAACACTCCGTGTTTGGGAGCAGGTGGTTGTCTATATCCCAACCTGCGACTGAAGTCCTACACTTTCTTCTATCGTGCGACGTCAAAAGTACACAAAATATTGAAATTCACGACAACTCGCTCTTATAGAGTCGCATTTTGGAGAATTTATCGATTGTGCCATGGGAGAGTTATCTTGAATGTGACCAATCACGACTCCCTACCAACTTGAGTAGAAATAATGAGAACACATAACCATAAAATGAGGGGCGGTTCCTTTCACGAAGATTTTTTTATTTTTTTATATCTCTATTGAACAGCATAAATACGTATTGGACAATATCAAATGTGGATTATGTGAATTTCCTGTTAGGCAGACAAAACCGCTGAACGACCAATCATACAGATAGAGCGATAACGATAATGTATCGTAGTTTTGGCTTGTAAAGCAAAGCAATGAAGAACGATTTCCTTATCCACAGCTGTTATTTTCTTCACTGCTATATAGACGCCGTTTACTGAGCTGAAGTTTCCGAGTGTTGACTAGGGTGAAGAAGTCTTTATCAGAGCTGTTGAAGCCTAATATTACATCACAATTCAGACTTTGTTCTTAACAATGTTACAAAATAATCAGTGATATTAAAGGAAGATCTGAAAATGTGAAGAAACGTTTGCTTATCGAAGATCAGGTAGCATCATTCGTACAAGATACCACAATGAAATAACACATCTCTAGGCACTATTCTGATTAATAAGAGTTTCTTTCTTTTCATTCTGAAATTGCAGAGTTGAAATTTAGTATTCTTAATACCGATTCGGGCATGGAACAATGATCAGGAAAACTACGGTCTTCATGAGGCTCCCTTCCAATCCAACATAACGCGCATGCGTGACTAAACAAGAACGCACAAAAGGAGGCAAGATGGCGAGAGGCGCATGAGGAAAACTTTCGAGCGCCGGGCAGCGTGAATGGGACGGAGCGACGGGGCCACTGTGTTGGAAAGAGCGAGGGGACGCCTGCAGGCCCGCCGCCATGGGGACTGTTAACGAGAGTGAGCCATTACGGCAATCGCTCCGCACGAGGCGTCAACCCGGGGCTGCGGTCATCACAGCCCCGCTCCCCACTCGGCGGCTCATCTGCAGCCGCGGCCATCGTCGCAAACGTCACCGCTCACACCGATAGAAGCGCCAACTCGCTGCCGTGCGTATCGCCACTGCTGCCTCCACTGTGCCCTTGCCCACCATTACGCCTGCCACCGCGTTTGCCGCCGCCTCCACAATCAGTAATAGCACGCAGCTACAAATAATGGTTGCATTCTCATTACTCGCACCTTCTCTGTTTTCACCACCATTACTCTGTTCCGCCATCTTCGCCTCCGTTGGCATCGTACAGTCACCATCGCTCTCAATTCCACTATCACCTGTACTGTCGCCTCAGCAGACTCAACATTGTCTACCAATGCGCAGTTGCTGTCGTTACACACTCACCAGCACCCCAACGATCCCATAGCGGCTTCAGCAAGGGTACTGGCATTAATATTACCGTCGCATTTGCGAGACAGCCTACTGAAAGTAAAACGCTCTGTTACTAAGAAGGTATTCTCTAGGATAGCGTGCCATACAATGGGTAGAGATCGCGAGAACGTCGTATTGATTCAAAGAGTAACAGCATCAATTAGATTGATCAATTCTAGCTGTATCATAGCAAATCTATTCTTATTAAGGCAATTGAAATGATTACGAAAATAGAAATCTCCTCTGTAAACGACGAGACATTAGAATACTTGTGCTTCAAGGCACTATCATTAACCCTAATCATATTTTAGAAAGCGCGCTTCATGTTATGTAGTAGTTCAAATCTCTTCGTATTTTCAAAAATGAGGAAAGCGAAACGGACAATGCATATGTGGTAGGAACAGTGATGGTACCGCCAAAGCGAAGAGAGAGAGAGAGAGGGAACGAGAGATGAATGAGGGAGAGAGTAAGGGAGAGACAAATAAAAAGGGAGGGAGACAGGAAGGGGGAGAGAAAAAGCAGGAGAGAGAAAGAGTAAGGAGACAAGAGAGGGAGGAGAGAGAGGATACAGATGTCATTCCCTCATTTCTGACGATCTATTTAGAGGAGAGAGTGACACAGGGCCTACAACGTCTACGTAGTGTTTGTTAGCCAAATGAAGCAAAAGGGGTGAACCCAAGCACTGGAAGCACAGCGACGCGTTTAGGAAAGATGATGTTGGCAAGATTGGGAGCTTTGTGAGCCGGTGTCGCGCAATGCAGCGAGGGCGACCTAGAGCGCAGTGAAAGAGGCGCGACGCGCGCAGCAGGGAAAGACAGGGTGGTGAGACCTGAAGTCTCGCTTAAACGGATTCTCGGAAGCAGACGTCAAGCGCGTTTTCCAGCGCTCGCTTGCGGCTTGCAGATTCGACCACTGAGCCCCGAGCCCTCTCCTTTGCCACTGCCTCCTCGCGAGATGAGACGTTCATTAGCGAAAGATTGTTGGCGGTCAAATAAGAACCAATCATGAAAATGAGATGCTATTTTGCAAGACTGCACATTTCCCGTGGAATTTCATTTCGTAAAATAATAATGAAATTAAAGGAAAATCTGATAATGAAAATCCTCTTCAGACTTTTAAAGCATGCTGATTTTTCTGCCGTCCGCTTTTCAGTAACACACGAAAGAATGGAAACGTGAATATGCAATTTCAAATTTACAGAAGTTATTTCTGTGAACACTGCATCATGCAGTGTATTCCATTCAATGTACTACACACTGACATACCAACTTCACTGAAATTCCCAAGATACCAACGTTAACTGGGCATATTATTCGAGAATTTCAACGAGAATGAAGGGAATGAGAAAAGCCTGGCAAAATGAGCAAACATCGGGAGCATATCAAATGGAACGAAGGAAAACTATGCACTGCATCACATCTCTCTGCAAGACTTTAATTTATGAGCTACACAAACAAATCACTAAAGCTAATGACTGCATTGAATTTTACTGAGCTCTTTCTAAGTACGTGTCCACCAGTGGGAGAGTACACAAATAATCTACTATAAGCAGAAGCTAATGACATTTAATATGGATCATGCTACCATTCCGAATAAAAATTTCGATGTTACGGACTACGCCCAGCTCTTTGGGCCTCTTCCTCTTTCTTTCCTCATCCATCGGTACCTTCTCTTTCTCCTTGGCCTTCTTGCATTGCCGAATTTCTCCCTTCTCATCCCTCCCACTACCCGCCACCCTCCACTGCCTCACGCCCTGTCCTCTTGCACGCATCCGCTCTCCGTGCCCTTCCTCGCCCCGCCCCTTCGGTCGGCCGGCCGGCCGCCGCGCGCCCGCATCGGAAGACGTCGTTACGCTCGTTAATCGGACCAATTAAATCGGAACACGGCATATCGCATCCGATCCGGGGAGAGAACCGATTGCCGATTACTTTACTGTAATTGCGAGGCCGCCGAAGCGTCGATCGACCCCGCTCGCAGCGGCCAGCGCCTCCGACACAAGAGATCCCCGACGCGAGCCCGCCTCGTCAGCCCTAATGAGAACACACACTTTGCTATGCTTTCCTTCGAAAATATTATTTACAACATTGCGAAAATACATACAACTATATGTACGTTCAGTTATTCATGTTTACTTTATTTCTTAATTTCATTTATTTTTATTAATTCACGCCAAACCCGTAAAATTAATTTGACTTTGGAAGCCAGGAAAATAATGTTGAATTTAACTTCTTTTTTTTTTTTTCATATCAAACACTGCAGATCTACCAACTAGCATCTTGAAAAGAAACAGATCGAAATACAGCTTACTTGGTGCATTCAATTCCTTCTTTATCCGTGAGATCTAATGTTTAACCAGTCGATTTACATCCCAATGATGTTTTTACCCACTGAGGTTTTTACTCTTTCCATGACGTCACTATGATAGCACGGCATCATGCTGCGTGCGAAGAAGAATTAAATGTAAATCTATCCCACTATTTGCTTTTCATTAGAAAAAGAAAAGCCCTTCAAGTTTGAAGTATCAAAGCAGAATTAGGGCAGAATCCACACAAAAAGCTACAGTAAAAAAAAAGAAAAATATTAGAGGAGAGTGCGAGTAGCAAAGTGATGAAGAAGGGGCCGAGGTGACAGAGCACCAGAGTCAAGGTGTGTGGGGCAACGAGGCGCTGGCAAGGGCAAGGCGGCAGGGTGGGTCGGGTCGGGTCGGGTCGGGTCGGGTCGGGGCCGGGTCGGGTCGGGTCGGGTCGGGTCGGGTCGGGTCGGGTCGGGTCGGGTCGGGGCGGGGCGGGGCGGAGCGGGGCGGGGCGGCGTCGCGGAGACGCTCGCGTGATGCCCTTTCCTCTGCAATGACAGGGCCCGTCGCGTCTGGAAGGGGCCCCACGCGGAATACATTAACACGATAAGCGCCGGCCCACGGGCGGCGCCGCGCCGCGGGCGGAGGAGCGCACTTTTTTGTGTCCCAGACGCACAGCGGAGAACGCAGCCCCGCGGCCGCACGCAACGACCGCCCCGCCGCGGCCCGCGGGCGCGCGTCGCCCCGCGCGTGTGCGCCTGCCCGCCCGCCACGGCGCGGCGGAAGCAAAGGAAGTCGGCCGGTCGGCTTGGGGTTGCCAGGTCAACGGCGCTCGCAAAGCGCGGGCTTCCCAGTCGTCAACGTTAACCAGTGCTGCACAAACAACCCTAAAAGGAATTCAAGTATTTCAAACTAAAATCCTCCGAATGTTGGTTCACGCTCAATGGCATATATCCAATAAACCACTCCACAGAGAATTAAACATCGATACCATTACTCAGCACATTTCAATATTAACAAAAAATCTTCACCAATCTAAACCTGGTTTCCGGTGCCAGACTCTACAACCAGGGAAAATACAGTAATAGTCCTACTAGAATCAAATCACGCCTTTCTAAAGATCAATTCAAACCTCCGTAACCATCAACGTAATCCGAAGCTCACTCCCCCTCCCTCTTTCCCACTCCCATCACACCATTGCTCTGAGCGCAAAATCCTTATAAATGAGGTTCCCAGAGGGGATCGCCTCTTACATATAAAACTGGGATGCGTTCGTTTAATCGCAAGAACCTCGGTGTTTTTAGTTAATATTGTATAACTTTTATAGTGTTTGTATTCTATTTCAAACCTGTAAAGTGGTTTATCCACTGCTCGGGTACGATAAAAAAAGAAAGAAAGAAAGTTAACTCAATACTGAAACAAATGTAACTGAGCGAAAAATGTAACTATGAATCAATCAATGAAAAGTGTATCAACGTAACCTGAATAATTATTTTTAAAAAATATAGAAGTATGAAGACCGGCTCTGATAGCGGAGGTGACTCAACTTTTAACAGATGTATTTTGAATATTTACTTCGACGTGGGCGTTTGTGTGTGTCTCTCAGTTGTGGCCGTTTTACTCTGGGTTTGCATCAGCAGTTTTTAAACAAAAGGAAATGGAAAAATAAATTCCCCAATCGATTTGTAAAGGGTAATTGGGTGAAAATCTAGCAGCGGGTTTTATGAGACCCGTTGGTAAAATGAGCATCGTAATGCAAACATTCCATGGGAACATCTCCATACATCTTCAATGAACCACACAGGTCTTCTATCATTTAATCAAGACATTACGATTTCAACGCACAAAATATCGTGTCAAAACTGTCGTCCAACGGTAAGCATTCTTTTTTTTAACAGAGAACTTCTTCCTTCCGGAGATTTCCTTGAAAGGAATCTCGACCTGCAATGCCCAGTCGGCACCCTTGAAGCGTCTTAGGCCAAAAGTTTTTCCCGGAGAGGTGCCCACACCCGCTCTTTGTGCTCTCCTGGAAGGGAGGGGCGGAGAGGGGAGGGAGCAAAAACAGTCCGAGTGCGCGCGCGCGGCTAATCACCCCCTGCGCGGGCCCACCTCGGGAGCTCACCGCGACCTTGCCGAGCGGATAAGTGAAAAATTGGTGGTTTCGGAGCTGCCGCCACCGCCGCCGCTGACCTGCAGGACCACGCCCCCGGGGCAATCACGTAGCCCGCTCAAACGCACTCAGATTCACACCATCACCGTTTTTGTGAAGAGAAATAAATTAAGATTGAAAAGGATTGACCTGTTGGGAATGGTGTGCACGCAAGTTACAAAACAAAACATTGTTGCACGAATGTGTAACATTTCTACGGTTTTTGTTATTTTTTTTATATCTATAAGAGCGGCATACAATAAAACAATAAGCACATAAAGCGTATCTAAAGCACACAAATAAGCTCATAAAATATATCTATAATCCGTTTGAAATTTGCTTATCATTCTTGTATTTTTATTAGTCCTCAGTCCCACACTTTGTGAACTGATATTCAAATTTTTATGGTAGGTTTATACGATTGCGATTTGAATGAAGATGGAAGCAATGGTGAAATAGAGGTGGGGGAAGTGGAAGAATCCTGGGAAAATCTGACGGGAACCCGCTTTCGTCCATCTCCAATATCCACATGGACCGATCGAAATTTAAAACTCGGCACACAGAAATGGAAGGTGAGGCCAGAACAGCATGGGTCTTCTCAAAATGGCATTTGAAATAAACTTGTAATCGTCAATAGCATGATCGATAGAATTATTAGTTCCATCAAGAGCATGACAAAGCTGAGACGAAAAAACTTGATCATACCCGTTTTTCTCGCAAGTCCAGCAAGAAATGAAGACGTATTCAAACTGGGTCATCCAACTCATTCTTTTTTTTTTCAGATTTCAAAATAAAATACACTCGTCTACCCACCAATTACGCAATACGCCTGGACTGGTACAAGCCTTCTCCTTCTTGTCCTCCCGCTATTGCTGCTGTTTCTTCAGTATTGTGGCATTTAAGTAACTTTTCCAGCACTACGGAATTGGCGAGGATGTTTTACGACGCACATTTAAACGAAGCGGGTTATACCCAGATAAGTGAAAAACTGCTCGTTCCCAGGACTGCTGCTCTCCGGGGGCGGGGCGGGGGCATGAGCGCCCGAGGCGGCCGGGAAAGAGTGCTCCTCTCCCTGCCCCTGCGCCTCACCCAGCTCCACCCCGCGGCCGGCAGCCGCGGCCACGCGAAATTACGAACTTAATTCGTTTCCCCGCGGGATGTCCGTCGGCAAGCGTTCCCCTCCCACCCCGTCGCTCGCGTCCGCCGGCCACAGGGAAGTTTACATTGAGATTGTTCTTGGAAGCACGACAAAGGGGCAAACTGGGTGGAGACCGTCGCAGCAACAGCGAAGGCGACCGCGGTCCAGCAATGTGCGGTGCAGGGGACACGCCCAACTAGAGCTTGGTTGTGGGAGATGGGCGAGTCGCAGTGGAATACGCCGCGACGGCCAAAGTGCAGTGATCAAGGTGGACGACTGTACGCCGAAGAGACAATAACTAGGATGGCAAGGAGAGATACTATTGGTTGGGATAGAGCAGAGTTAGGAATGCACTGAGACTGGGCAAGGAAGTGACTCGCTAAGGTCGATTTGACACAAATGCGAGTATCAAGTCTTGGATTTAAGTTCCATTAATGAAAGGAGAATTGCATTGCTTGAGATGAGTCGAGAAGTCAATTCTACGAATTACACTACACCAATGAAATTCAGTTTGCTGCAGCAGAAATAAAGTGCAGTTATTCTCACATAATTTTGTTTAATAATAGTGTTTTTGAATTAGATATTCAATTAAACATGAAAGCTGAAAAATAAATTCTAATCACGTTTCGACATGTTTATTAATTATACAGAATCCACAGCTTTCCGCGACTTTCGAAGAGTTAAAAATTGAAATTATTAATTAATTAAATTTTAAATTAATATTCTGTTCCACATGTTATTTTACTGTTTGTAAATAGCGATTGATACATATCTCCCACATTAGTACTAAGATTTAATGTACTATCACTATGCATTCTTTCGCATGACCTAATATTAGAACAAATCATATTGATTGTTTTTTGTGAAGTACTCATTCTTTTCTGCAGTCCATTGGAATGTTGACTTATATCAATGAATTCAGAATATGTTTTAACCGTGTCCCATACATTTCACAGACACGGAAAACCAACTGTTACACATCAATGCATCGTGGTACATGGACTATCAGACAGGATAAATATCCGTACGTTCAGAAGAGTTTATTAAGAATAGGGAGAACTCCAAGGCATGTTATCTTACAATAACGGTGTCGTTGGCGATGCTCGAAAAACAGTAGAAATGGACTAGTCGAATGTTGAGATTGTATTATGTAGACGACTGAGGGGGGACAAGGACAAAAGGAACGATGAAGGTACTGCTGAAAATAATTGTGTGGGAGAAGATGGCTCTGACAGCACGCTTGTTCTTGGCAGACTTGCTCACAAACTGCAGCTGAATCGGGGAAGCATTATAAAGAACGAAGAATTTACCTTAACATAGAGTCGTTCACCATGACTTGTGACATCACAATTCATATTTTTCGGTGTTTTGGTAGGATCTCTATGAACCTAACAGAAAAGAGGTTATGACTAGTATGAAACACTAGAAATAACTGCACCCACAGCATTTTCTATAATATTTCATAATTTTATAATCATAAAATATTAATAATAATGCAAGTGTGGTGGTCCAAAATAAAAAGTTAATTGTCCTTCTGGAGAAATTATTTATAGAAAAAATATGATCAAGAACGTCGATTTCACGGTACGTCAATTTAATATGCACAAAGTATTTTTTTTTCTCAAATTTATTGATCTCTCCGAACGCTGTACAATCCAGGCAACACGCATTTCAGCGCATTCCCACCTTCGGGCGTTTAGAGCTTACTCGTCCATCCTAACACGGTACACCTCCCTTCGCAGCCCGTTTGAAACCTCGTTATATCCAAGTACCGCTCTCCTTGCACGGACTCCGCTCCGCGCTTCCATCTCCGATACAAACCGGAACGCTATCTGGTCACGTCCGCCGCTTATCGGCGGCAAGTGCTACAAACGACTGCGCAACACGAGCTTCTTCATCAGCGCTCATTACAGGCAGCGGCCCGCACTGTGCTAGGCTCGCTCCTCTCCTTTCACGGAACATTTCGTTCGGTTCCGCAGCCATAAACCGCAGCGATTCGCGAAGTCCGCGCGCCGCGGAACGCACGCGGGGAATACAAAGATCGCGCGCGCGCGGGCGGGCGGGCGGGCGGGCGGGCGGCTGGCTGGCCGCCGCGCCGACTCCCACTGCGACTCTGCCTCCGCTGCCTTCTCTGCCAACGCTCACGCACTGCCCGTCGATTCGGTCATCGTTCTTTGTCATTGTAATCGTCTCCGTTAACGACGTCGGCCTCGGCATCGACACCGACCCCGTCATCAACATCTGCACCGTCATCGACATCGGCCCGTCAACCACATCGCCCCGTTATCGACACCGACCCCATCATCGACAACGGCCCCGTCATCGACACCGACCCCATCATCGACAGCGACTCCGTCATCGACAACGGCCCCGTCATCGACAGCGTCATCATCGACAACGGCCCCGTCATCGACCCGCCCCATCATCGACAGCGACTCCGTCATCGACAACCGTCATCGACCCCGTCATCGTCATCCCGACCCCATCATCGACAGCGACCCCGTCATCGACAACGGCCCCGTCATCGACCCCATCATCGACAGCGACTCCGTCATCGACAACGGCCCCGTCATCGACAGCGACCCCATCATCGACAGCGACCCCGTCATCGACAACGGCCCCGTCATCGACACCGACCCCATCATCGACAGCGACCCCGTCATCGACAACGGCCCCGTCATCGACACCGACCCCATAATCGACAGCGACTCCGTCATCGACAACGGCCCCGTCATCGACAGCGACCCCATCATCGACAGCGACCCCGTCATCGACAACGGCCCCGTCATCGACACCGACCCCATCATCGACAGCGACCTCATTATTGGCAGCGACCCCGTCATCGACAGCGACCCCGTCATCGACAACGGCCCCGTCATCGACACCGACCCCATCTTCGACAGCGACCCCGTCATCGACAGTGCCCCCGTCATCGACAGTGCCCCCGTCATCAACATCGCCCCGTCATCAACATCGTGCTACCCACTGTCCCCGTCATCGTAATCACCTCCGTCATTGACACCAGCCCCACCATCGACATCGTCTCCGTCATCGACACCAGCCCCGTCATTTCTTCGTCATCGTCATTCTCACAGTCTCCGCCTCTCCTGTTAATGTTCCCGCCGCTGTCTCCGTCACCGCCAGCTCCCGATGTGGGAAGACGCCTGCGGCCGATGCGCATGAGCGAGCAGCCGGCGACGGACGTGATGCTGCGCGCGACTCGCGGGCGACACGCGACGCCGCTGTCCGAGAGGAAAATTGCATGTAGGCTGCCGCGATGCGGACGAACGAGGCAACGGCATTCGCCGCGTGATCGACGTACGTTCATGTTCATGAAAGCGGTACGAGGAGCTTCAATCTTCAGTGCTGAAAGCTCCTGCCGAGGAAGGGTGATGCCTTGGGACCTTGGTAGAACGAAAGAATGCAACTAGAACGTTTAGCTGAAAGGTACTAGCCTATTTATTCTGCTCGGACGCAGCTCCTAAACATTTGGCTTTCATAGCACGCCTAAAGTAATGATGGTAATATGTGACGTGAGGGTCAATTAAAAAGACAGTGAGCAATGTTATCTGCGATCATTAATTTAATGAAGTGTGATTGCTATAACTTGAGAAACTTGTTGACTAATTGATTTTATTTTCGGGGAACACAACATCACAAAATTATCTTAAATTTTGCAGTCCGAAATGATTAACGCGACACTTCTAGTGCAAGAGAAAGTGAAAGTGCTAGTAATACATGTATTCAAGAATTTACAAGAGAATCTCGATCTCTGTCAATGAACTATTTCAAATTCACGAAGGAAAAATAAGCAAATTTTGCTTAGAATCCCAACTTTCGCAGTTTCTAACTCAGAAAAAGATTTCCCCAAATTACCCCATCTTTAATTTCCACACTTAACATCTCCCGGAAACGCACCACCTCCTTGGTAACCTACACATCCTTGGTAACCTACACATACTTCCCCATCTTATTACCCTGAGCTTCTCGCTGAGCGGGCGCGAGGGAGCGGTGGCGCGGCTGCGGCGTCGGAGGCGGTCACAGTAGGGCGCGCCGGTGGAGCGCGTGCTTCGCGGAAATCCGCGCGCCGCCGCCGCCGTCTCCCGACAGCCACGCGGAGCGGCGCGCGCCGGACGCGCCATACCCGTTCCGGTCGCACAGCCAGCCCCGGCCCCAGCCGCCGCGCCGCGCCAGCGCCGCCACGCGGCCGGTTTTTCTGCTCCGTACTCGGAAATCAAGCGCGGTGGGAATGATGGTGATGTTGCAGGAGCTGATGGTGATGGCAATCCTAGCCTCTTAGGGTAGCACTAGACGGCAACGTAAGTTGGGACCAAGAAGTGAACAACGTAAGGAGTTCGGCCTGGGGATCTTTTGACTTTTGACAGGAGAAAAAATATCGTTTCTAGTCAAACAGGAATAAAATCACTTTCCTTTCTCTCGTTCAACTAGTAATGGAATAGGGAGTTAATGGATAGGAGCGGGTTAGAGAGAGAGAGAGGGGGGGGACAATGGATAGTATGAAACCGCAGTGAACACAAGTATGAGAAAGAAGTGTGGCAGCGAGAACCACAAGTCAGAATTGGAGAGCGACAAAGCCAAGGTATATAAATGGTGGTGACGCAACATTAACGAGGTACTGGTGTTCTAGAGGTGGCGATGGTGAATGGAGGTAGGAGGGGTGCTGATTCAGAGACGATAACGCCAGTGCAGTGACGTGACGGGGTTACGAAGAGACGGCGATTGCAGCAGTGACGTAGAAACCGCAGAAAGGGTAGGTGCGAGGGACTGTGGAGAAACTAAGGTGGAAGGATGGTGAGGGGTGGTGAGTGGCGAGGGGTGGTGGGTGGTGAAGAGAGGCGAGTGAGGGGCGATGGGCAGTGATGGACGGTGGGCGGTGAGGGAAACAAAGGTGGAAGGTGAAGGAGGTGGCGGCGGCGTGGGTGGGCGGTGAAGGACGTGGACGGTGTGGACGGTAGGTGGTGACGGTGGACGGCGAGGGACGGTGGACGGCGAGGGACGGTGGACGGCGAGGGACGGTGGACGGCGAGGGACGGTGGACGGCGAGGGACGGTGGACGGCGAGGGACAGTGGACGGGGAGGGACAGTGGACGGGGAGGGACAGTGGACGGGGAGGGACGGTGGACGGGGAGGGACGGTGGACGGGGAGGGACGGTGAACGGGGAGGGACGGTGGACGGGGAGGGACGGTGCGCGGCAAAGGACGGTGGGCAAATGAGGGACGGTGAACGGTGAAGGACGATGGGCGGCGAGGCACGGTGCGCGGTGAGGGACGGTGGGTGGCGACGGTTGTTGACGGTGCCATTGTGCGATCGCTGTTGGTTGAAACTGTGGAAGAATGGTCGTTGCCATCTGTCGTAAAGCGTCGACCGGACGAAGAACCTAGACGAGGAAGGAGCGGGTCGTATTGGAGGCAGCGAAGTCGGCTGCGGCGTGGCAGTGTGGAACGGCGGAGGCGAGGCACGGCTGCGCGCTGATGCAGAGTGAACGCGGTCGCGAACACGGGTCGACGCAGCTGGAGGCCGCCTACCGTGAAAGATCTTCACACTGCACGCAGCGTGCGAGATATTTAGGCGGATAAGCGTTCTCCGGGCGCTGGAACGACTTACGGCGGGATGGGAGATGTTCTCGGCGTCAGAGAACGTGACGTATCACCTTTTACGAGCAGATATCTCGGTTTGTCAAGTTTTTGTGGTCTGCGAGGGTATTAGTATCAACACAAGTTTCTTACGTCCTTTGTTGTTTTTTCTCGTTACACATTATTTTTACGGTAATAAATAACGATATTCGCAGAAGTTGGAATTTCCTCCTTTAAAGAACTTCTAATACACTGTCAGAAAGCTGGTCAATATATTATAAGATTCTCTTAGTCTTTCTTTTCCTACAAATTTTCTGTCGCTAGCATAACGGAACGATTACTCCGATATTCGACCAGAATACATAAATTTCTGTCAGTTTTCGCAACGGAATGAGAGACGCGGATAGTGGAAACGGACCCACGAAACGCAATCACCCACAATCGCGAACACTTCCCCAAATACCCCTCCTCCACCCACTGAACCGCATCCTTTAACTGAGAGCACAGGTGCGGCGAGGCCTCCCGTTCGACTGGCCCGGCTGCAGCCTGGCAACGGCCCGGTGCGGTCGCTGGGCGTCCGCCCGCGGGCATGGGCCAGCGGTCAGCGCTCCGGGGCTAGCGGAAAAACTCCGCGCCCGGCGCCGCCACCCGCAGAGCTCGCCCGCCTCCGGAACCGAAGAATTAACTTTACGATGCCGGAGCCCGCTATTAAAACTAAAGCCCTCCGCCCAAAGACTGACTGGCGATGCCGGAAGCGCGGCCGCGGGGGGTCGCGTACGCGGCTGGATTTACGTGGCATTTATTTGCGTTCGAAAATATGGAAAAGGCGTAGCATTCCGCGCGTTTAATTCTTTACTGAAGGATGACGAATCGTTTCAAACATCCGTGGGCTTGTGGTGGGAATGGAGATTTTATTTATTAAGTTTTTGGGTATCTTCAACTACTAAGGTCATTGAGGTTCATAAGAAAAGATCTCATGAATAGATGATTGCGATAATCATTATGATGTGAATGATGAAGGAGGAATGCTACAAAGAGAGGTAGCGGAAACGAGAGAACACCGAGATCTCGCTCTGACCATCTCAAAAGATGGATTGGCAGGCAACTCCACAGGGAAGGAGGTTGTGGAAAAGCGAAGGGGAATGAAGTGGTGATGGAGGTGCCAGTATTGGAAGGCAACTCCACAGGGAAGGAGGTTGTGGAAAAGCGAAGGGGAATGAAGTGGTGATGGAGGTGCTGATGGAGGTGGAGGTGGCGGTGGTGGTGGTGGTGGTGGTGGTGGTGGTGGTGGTGGTGGTGGTGGTGGTGGAGGAGGTGGAGGTGGTGATGGAGGTGGCGATGGAAGTGGCGATGGAGGCGGAGATGGAGGTGCTGACGAAGGTGACGATGGAGGCAGTGATGGAGGTAGTATTAGTGGTGGTGGTGATGGCGGTGGTGGTATGGTAAAGGAAGAGGGGGAGCGTAGGAGACGGCGAAGTAGCGGCGGAGGAAGTAACAATCGTAAAAGAAGGAGAAAGAGGTGGTGGAGGTCACTGTTACGATTACGCAGCGCTTGATTGGCACAGTGGTTTATGACCATGATGGTGAAACAACGAAGAGATATGGCTATTGGTGGCAATGACCGTGGTGATAGAGGACTGCAAAGAGCGATGGCAGAAAACCCATCGGGCTTCTGCCCCGCTGTCACTAACGGTTATGCGCGCCACTCACGCACATCCAGTGCTGCCTCGCCCAACTCCGGAAGTGGGTGTGGGTGTGTTCCAGTGAGAAGTAAGTGCCTATCCCTGTACATGGTTGCAACCTGCGAATTCTAGACAGCACACTTGAAGCCATTATGGTTCCAATGCCGGCGATGTTCCGCAAAGTATTTGCAATATGATCTATATTAGTAACTTTCAAGGTGGGCAGAAATTGCTCACCAGCATTTTTACTGGCTGCAGGCCACTAGTTTTTATCATATTTGCAACAATTTTGTATTAAATTCCTTTTTCTAGTCACATTCTCGAATGCTGTCATTTGATGGCAGACACCAATTGCATAGTGATACTCATTACGAAACAGATTTCGTTATAATACAGATTCTTGACCCATCACAGAGAAGTTTATAATCCACGTATTGACAATTGAGTATCGTTCTAGTAAATGTTTCGTTCGTGTGTACATTTAAATTGCTTTTGACATTATATTATGCTTGTCAATTTTAATTTCTTTCATTAGTAGTATTTTTTCGTAAAAAATATTATTTAAAATAAATTGGATCGTAATTTCACTTTGATCCTATTTGACTAGCGCAGTATCCCCTCATAGGCGGACTGGTAACCACAGCCACCTGCGGCAGCATGCGAGTGTAGAGTAGGGATCTGTCCGTAGGTGGCCTTGGCTGAATCCTGCCAGTCAACTGCCACGATTCAATATAAAAGTTTAACTTATAAAAAATATATATAAAAAAGTAAGATGGGTCGAAGCACTGCACAAAGCTTTCCATCGTTATTACGACGAGAATGAATCTTCAGATATACCCCTAGAATTATTAATGAAGACAATACATTTACGATGCAATACAACTTTAAATGAGTTTCACAACTTCCAAGATAAGTAGACTTTTTCTTTTGTATCTGAACACGTTTCTTATTTTCTATTGTCTTCTCAGGTTCAAAGTTAATGACCGTTTACTCAATGGTATACGAAATACGATTGTAATTTGCAATTCAGTTCTTGTAATCATGAATGCAGATGCACATGTCAAGAATATAAAATAATTTGCTTTAGAATAAAGAGTTCCTTTTTTAACGCGGTTCTTCACTGCTAATGTAGCTCCTATCATTCTGCAAGAAAAAACGAGACGTTCTCTTCATTACCCAAGGAGGACGGTGTACAAAAATTCATGAGAATCCAAAACACTGGGTACAATTTTCCATCGGATGTTGCAGGGCAGTCTCCCAGCTTTTAATGGGTCCAGGAACGATGGAAACCTCTCCGGGGACTATACATCTCCACCCACAGAAAAAATATCAGCATTTCCATAACCACGGTATAGCATCAATAATTTCCCTGTGCTAGGATTTTTTTAATTCCTTAACGGAAACGGTGTGACTTATTTCTCTATTTTTCGAAGGAAAGTAATAGTTTCGCACCTCGTAGTTGGTCGACCGCAACTTTTAGGTAACCACCTCGAATTACGTCACGTCAGGGAATCGAGTCGAGAGTCGATTCGCTGAAGTTGTGTAAGAGCTGTTATACAGCTCGGCAGCTTTTGATTTGTCTTTGACGCCAGAGAGAATAAAGTAGCATATAAGAATTACAATCTTCATTAACAGCTACACTCACATCAACTATTACAGTGATATAGCTGACAACACATTATGATGCGGTGATGCATATAAATTTATTGACAAAAAGTTATTTCATATGTGAAGTGGATTAACGTATTTATTTCTTCTTCTAAACTTCTAACTTTCATACACGTGTGAAATAACGAATATCCTGGGAGTGTTGATCAACGCTATTATCAGAAGACTACTGATAAAACTACTGATTCGTGCATTAAAAATGAAGCGAAAACAAATTTCGATTAAGCTACTAGTAAAAAAGAAATAAAGCCATTACCAACCACACCTTCTGGCAGAGACGTCTTAACTCCTTTAGTTGTGGTCGACAAACGTCACTCACCTAGAAAAAAGAAAGAAAAAAATCAGTACAGGGGACAAGTAACTTATAATTAAAATTCAATAAACTGATAAAGTTGCGTATCAAAATACGTATACTGTCCTCATCTTTAATAATGAATACCGCCATAACAATCTGAAGATCCACATGAAAACCTACAGCAATGCCCTACTCCTGAAATGAAACGTCAAATCAGAAACCAGTCAAGTGTCAAAAAACTGTATTTATAGTGGAATCGTTTGGGTGTACTACTTTTTTCTTCAATAAAACTTTCAGCAGGAAATGAAAACATTTATAAAAAGTTTAGGCTACGCCCTGTAGTTCTTTTTTCCCTTTTTCATTTCCCCGAAATAGGTAAACTTGGCGCTGATTTCTGAAAGACACGATTGAAATGTGGTAGCGTCGGTCACACCCTCCCGACCACGGACGCAAAGCAGGCCAATCGCGCGTTCCCGAGAGGCTGCTCCATTCGTAATATGACCGAAAGGGGCTCTGCGGGACGCGGCCTCCACCGCGAGGTCCCGACCGCCACCGCACCCCTCCCCCCTCCGGCAAGTGGTCCCACCGCGGCGCCACTTCACCCAAGCTAACTCCGCCAACTTCTCCCTCGGCGCACGGGGTGAGCTGGGGAGTGATGGCGGAGGCGATGGCGTAGGCTGCGACCGGACTACGGTGTGGGACAACGAAGTTTCCGGAGTCGGACGCTGCGTTGGGAGAAAATGGGTGGTGGAAACACTCAAACTAAGAACATCACAATCCTATATCCCACGATACACGAAGATTCTTGGCGAGAAATGTTAGCTACGAGTAAGTGAATTTATATGAAATATTTTTCAAAAATGCATTTGTATGCATTGGGTTACGGGGGAGTATTTTGGATGCAACGGAAAAAGGTAATATAGATGTGAGCGAAGACGAGAGAGGTGCGAAGCTCAGAAGATGAAAGGGAATAATGGAAAGTATGATGATGCACATGAAAAAAGCTGATAAGCACAATTTAAATTGTCAAGGTGTTTGAGAATGTGGACAAAGAAAAAGAAATTATACGAAACAGACGAATAATTCCATATCCTTGATTATTGATTAAACGCGGCGTGCATGGTTACAATCTGAACAACTTCCCAGAGGGCACTGTGGAGCAAGCCAAAACACATCGCCGAAACGTGGAAATTACAATTGTGATGTTCCTGGATAATCAAGGTGAGAAGCAGAAGATTCAAACGGTAGAAAGTAGCGGTGTAGGTAACAGCTTAGAAGGCCGAAATATAAACGGGAGGAGGATCAGTATTAGACGACGGACAACGTAGGGGAAGGAGCCGTTGGAAAGTCACCCGGTCAGCCGGGCAGCAGCCGAAGGCAGCGAATGCACTGCGGACGGTGGTCCGCGCACAGGGCGACGGCGTAAGCGGAGGCGGACCGCAGCCCGAGCGGGATGGCGGGCGGTTATCGAGGCGACCGCAGGCCGCACACGTCCCGAGCGGGCGACCCGCGCCGCCTCCACCGCCGCCCGCCACCAACTCTGCCCACTTCTCGCTGCCGCTACTGCTTTCCACCATAGTTGCTATTGCCGTCACAGCTGTCTCTGCGCACCTTCAGCTCAGACCCATCCCCCGCCGCCCACCCCCGCCAACATTGCCATTGCCATCCCCACCCCCACCGCACAACTCTGGCCACTGCCAATTGTTCGCCCACTTCCACCGGGGTCCACCTTCACCTCAGCCCACTGCTCGCCGCCGGCCATCGCTACCGCCTGCCCGGCCACTATCCACCGCTGCTGCTGCTGCCGGCCGGCTGACCGCCCGTGCACGCCCCAGCGGCAGTAATTGCCATGCGGGCGGCGGCGGTTTGGGCGCTTGGCGCGTGGGCAGCGGCCGGGGACAAGGAGCGCGAAGGGCGAAGAAGCGTCGCCGGTCGATCTGGCGCGTGAAGCGAAGGGCGGAGGCGGCCGGCGAAAGCGAGGCGCAGATAGATCGAGTGCCGCACGTGCGGAGGGCTGGGAATGAACCGATGAGCCTGGATCATATCGCGAAATGTCCCCCGGAGAAAGGGGAGAGGATATAGGTAGTGTTACGATGAAGAAGGGTGATGTACGGCATTACCCGGTGTTTCTCAACCTGGGAAGTGAAACACTGATGTTTCGCACAACTTTATGGCAACTTTGTAAATACAAAATGGCCTTTTGAATCTAATTCAAAGATGTTAAATATTTATTTTGGTCTTTAACCCCTTAAGCCAGAGTGAATCGATTTAGAAAAAAAATGTGCCAATTTGTTTACAATAGAAAACATTTCGATATTGAAAAAAAAAGGGATTAGAACGTCTTACAAAGAATCCATCGAGCCATAATATGAGCGTAGTGCTGTAAAGTTTCTAAGAGTAATTGAGATAAAAGTGGTTCAGCAACGTTGATGATAAGGATACGGTCATTAAATGATATACTTAAAAGATGAATATTGAGATTTTATTTTCACTGGGTTAATTCGGAACTTCATAACGTGCTTTCCCAAAATATAGAAATCCAATATTTCCAGAAAATACAGGTGTTCTGAGTAGTTTAAATCTTCCGTAACAAATAATGCTAAAAGCTCTTATAACTAGAGCAATTCCAAGTCTTTTAATTCTGAACGCGAAGGCCGAAGATTATTAGACAACTCCACGACGTTATTCACACACAAACTAATCATTACAATTTGTGAAAATATACAGAAACATATTTTGTCAAATTGGTGAACAACATTAACGACAATTCTCCCATCTCGTTTTCTTGTGGCAGCGTGAATGAGACTACATCATGCATCGTTATATCTATTGATAGTACTCGCGCACACACAGTCTTCGCATGCCATTTTTACGGACTTACAATACGTGATAATGAGATTCCCGCTTACTCAACGGTCATAAACCCACTCCGAACAGCTCCGTGCACGGTGAATGTGGCGGCGTTCGATATTTCGACCTCTTGCGGAGTCGCGGCGGCGCCGGTCAAGGCAACAAGTATGTCCGACAGACGCGCGTTCTTGACCGCCTGTCCGACAAGGCGAAATGGCAGCACGCGGTGGCGATAAAGTTACCCGAGCAGTTACACTGCTAGCGCTTACTTAACGATATCCCCTTTCAGGACTCTTTTGATTTATTGTCCTACCCGTGTAACGTTCCTGTTTTGTGCTGTCAGAAAGGCACTTCATTGCATCGGATCGGAGTAACAAATCATCACTGAGGTGCAGCTATTATGTTAGGCGCTCTGATTTACAAGATATTGAAGGTCAGTATTTGTTTCCTCCATATCAGTATCAACTACTAGCGACGTGAATCGCAAGAAACGTAAATATGTCATTTCCTAACATGCCACTTAATCAAACTTTAATGACTCCATAACAACGATCAAGTCTTGTATTTGGTAGTTATTCGAGGTTAGTAATTCTGCTACAGTACCGCTTTAATACCTCCCACGACCATCTTCTTTATCTTAAAATTCATGAAGCTTTCCCATTAACTTCCAGGGAATAATGGAAAATAAAAACGCACGTTCGGTTTTTTAACCTTGAACTTATCCTTGCCAATAGTAACCATGCTGGTTTCCTGACTACATAGTGGAATGGGTTGCTTCCTATCAAAGCATTTTAACGTATTCATCAGAGAGTAAGTACATTGCGATAATACAACACAACGAACGGCCATAACGTTTGTATATTTCTGCCCATTAAACCAATAAAAACATTGGTAAAGGAAGTGTAGGCGAAGAAGGCGATAACCTCTCAAAGTGACGTCACGAGTTCTGAATGTCGCACACACAATACTGGGAAAGAAATCGCCTCCCCAATCGTTTGATTACGAAACGAGGAAAACATTTACCGAAATGAATCACCCATTACCCTCTCCTCTCTGGGGTGCGGCAGGCAAGACCACACATTCGGGGAAGTGTTCGTCATTGCGAAACGCCGCATCCGTTGACTCACAGACCGGTCCACTGATCCGGCGCTTTCGCTGGCAACGTGGTATCCACCGGTCAAGGTGGCTGTACCACAGATATGCTGCGGGGGAGTCGTGACCATTGCGTCATGAAACTGCGATTGCTCACGGATTATTTCGTGTTTCCGAGCACGTTAATTGCAATGTTATTAGTCCCTTAAGTGTAGAACTTGTTTTATCACGTGATATTGCGATGTTCTTCTTTAGTTGGATGGCGATATCCTGGCATCCGCCTGGTTTTAATCGGAGAAACCGAGGAAAACTACCAATGAGTGTAGCCGATCTCTAGAATTGTTCCTGACTACTACTATGATACCAGCTGATCTACAGATATACAACAGATAAAAACATCATTAATTCTAAAACAAAATAAAACGTTTTGAAATGGTTGCATTACAGAATTTAACATTTTTTTGAATTATATTTCCCCCATATTATTGAGGTAAACTCAGTTTTCTTTGGTCATATTGGAAAGTTTAAAATCTGAAGAATATCTTCAAACCAAATTGAAATGGATTAGTGTTAATGCATTTCGATCTATTGCTGCTCATATCTATAACCTCTCCCCTCGCTACCACCCCTTAGAATTATTGGTAATTTACTGTACGGTAAAATTGCAGACCTGGAAAGAGACGCTGCATATACAATTTAAAACATTAAAAACTGAATCTAAAAAAAATACCAGTTCGTTATATAGCACATATACAGATATATATTCCATATAGCTGTTCGTTAAACCGTGTTGAAAAATAATTTCATCGTGAAAAAAGAAAAGAGCTACACAATGTGACAGAATTTCATAAACGGAATACCCTTTCTGACAGCATACTGCTATTCTTGAACATCCGTATTTATTCACAATTTTCAACGCATGCACATGTCAGAAAAATCACATTCCACCAAAACCAACCATGCTAAGACCGCCAACAAAAATGACAAGATCTCAAGACAACCACCACACGCCTCATTAGTGGAATTGCATTACTTCAAATTTTCTAAACCATTCTTTGCCCACAAAACCACACTACGCCCGCCAACAATCCAAGACCAGATCTCGAGACAGCGACCTCGCGTCCCATCATTAAGCTTGCTCCCAGCGTCCCAGCGAGGGGTGGTAGGGTTTCTGGCGGGGCGGCGTGCGCGCGGACGCGTGAGCCCAGAGGGCACGTGCCCAGCGGCGGTGGCGGCGCCGCACGCGACACACGCGCGCCGACAATGGCTTATTTACACGCGGAACAATGACTATTCAACCAGCGCCAGGCTGCGCCGCGCCGCGCAAAGTGTCCTGAGGAGGAGATGAAGGAGGAAGGGGGGAGGGGGAGAGACACGAGCAGGTGGAAGGAAGCTGAGGAAGAGGTTAGTTGAAGGTCATTTGTCTAACACCCAGTCGACATTACCTGTAAAGGGGTGGATGATGAGTTATTATTTCCCCATGTTTAGCGGCAGATTCGTAACTTAAGGAAGCTGACGAACTCAGAGCATTAGTTATTCTTGAAAGGATGGTACTGTTGGAACTCAAGCATTCGAAGCAAGAATCTGACGTACGATTGAGAACTTCTCTGGTGACTGTAGAGCGGAATGCGCCAATCAATCGTCAATCAATAAGACACCAAATAGGATAAGTGAGTCAAGATATTCAAGGTCATAGATTAAGAAAAAATATAGCGTATAGCAATAGACGTCTGTGGATGAGGGGGGGGGCGGAAGATATCTCGGAAAGAGTGGAGAGTACTCTTGGGGAAGGAAACAACCACGGCCGCTCGAAACATAAGGCGGCAGCCATGGAGAGGAACAGGAACAGTTGCTGGAAGCAGATGACGGCAAGATGCGATGGTGGTGGAAGCCCATTATAGACGGCAGTTTCGGAACAGAACAGTAGTAGGGACGACGGCCAACGGTAACAGCAATGTTAGTGGCAGCAAACAGCAGTAGAAGTGATGCAGAGGGTTTGGAAAGGGACGGAGATAACGGAGTGAATTTCATCAGCCATAAGAAGTCAAGGAGGCATCCCGAAGGCGGAGGAGGATGAGAGGATGGGGTAGAGGAGAATGAGAGGTGGGATAGAGTTGCAAGGAGGTAACGAAAGTAAACATTGAAGGTAAGGAGGGAATTTAACGAACGAGTGGGGAAGCGAAAACACAGAAATGGCGATGCAGTGGAAGTGACTACGCCGCGATTACGAAGGGGATGGTGCCGAACCTGCAACTGGACGCGGCGGAGGGACATTCAACGGTCGCAGCAGGGGAGGGGGGCGAGGACCGAGGATGGAGGGGGGGGGCGAGGAATAACCCGAGCGCCGCGCGCGCCGCCCACCCTCCTCCCGCCGCCTGCGCGGACGCCCCATAAACCAGAGGAGCGCCCGGGGGCTGTTAGGGGCGCGATATGATTGTCGCGGAACAGGCGGGCGACGCGGAAACGCGGCAAACGGGCGTCGTAACGTCCGCTCTAACGGCCCTAAAATAGAGTCGGACGAGCCTATTCGCGGCGCGGCGCGGCGCTTCGGGAGGGGAACGGCCACGGCCACGGCTCGAGAAGCGCGACAAAGGCGACGAGACGAGCAGGCCTGTCCGCGCGCGGCAGAAACGTAACACGTGTTGTGTGACGAGCAGGTGGAGTGGGAAGCTGCTCGTAAGATGGCCCGAATGGCAATCAAGTGCAAGAGGGGCAGGGCCACGAAAGATATATTTATACATACATTTCGAAAGAAGCAGGTTGGAGTTAGGATTATGATTACGTTATCCAATAAGATTACCAGGGAACTGAACAAGTAGTCATACTATAAGCACAATCGCTGAAATCGTCCCATAAGCGATAGTGTAACCCACTCCCTGATGTTTATATTTTTACACGTACTGAAAGAAAAGGAGATGTAAGACAAGCACATTAATATCTTCTATTAGGCGCTCTCACACTTTTTAATAACACATCTTATCGGCTATGAAAATGTAGCGTAAATATATTTATTTATAAACAGAATATTAACTCTAAATGATTTTTCATTCCTATGAGCATAAAATTAAAACACAACCATAAAACTCTATCACAAAAGCGCATTTTCGTCATTTCCTAACAAAATTCTACGCGATATATTGTCACTTCCGGACGCACGTCTGCTTCCTGCGGAGCATTGGCGTGGCCATCGAGCTCGTCGCTGCCCTGCGCCGCCGCTCCGGTTACCCTCGCGACGAACAAGGCGCTGCGCCGCGCCGCGCCCCGCCCGCCTGCCGCCTGCGCGCGCGGCGCCGCGTCATACATGCCTAACGATGTAAATGCGACCCCGCATTAGAATACAAAACCGCGCGGCAAAACACTGAAACGGACGGTATTAATCACGGAGCGCGAGACAGCGGGCGGAGCCGCGCCGCGCACTGGGCCGAAAGGAGCCACCCCAAAAAATAATTAAACGATTAAGTCTTAATTTTCAAAGAGCATAAAACTTTGGAGGTAGGTGTGATTGAGTGAGGAAGTTGTTATCGATAGTGCATAAAATAGCACGATTTTAAACTTCACTGAATTGCAACTCTTGAAAAGTTTAACGACATCGATGAATAGACAAAAGATAAATCAATTCTTCCTGGAATTTCTAAAATAGAGAGCAAAGAATAGTTTAATGAAATAACTAGTAATATATTACACTTATAACCAATTATATCACTTATTACAAATATACTCCACAGTCTAAAACTTAAAAGTGGGTATTAGTCGCTCATGCTGACGTCTTTCGCCAAGAAAACGCATGGAAAAAACCGTTGGCGGGAAACAAATAATGCATTTCACGTTCTTTCATTTTTATAATTTAAAAAAAAATTCTCTCTTGAAGACATGCTATAGAAGTAGTGCAACGCTTTCGGTGACGTTTCGACATATCTCCACTCTACATGACCCCCTCCCAAACAATTGACCTTGAAGGTAAATACATTAAAAACAAAAACTGGAATAGAGGAAATTCAAAACTAGCTCAATTCATCCCATAGTTTTATATCCGTTTGTACTGATACATGAGTTTTCAATTAGAATATTTAATTCGAAATGGCGGTAAATTTGGTAGGTACCGTTTCGTTCCACTGTGCTGGGGTGGCGGCGCGGCTGGAAGGAAGAGCGGGTGCGGAGGAGAGGAAAGGTAAAGGCGGGGTGGGGCTGGGCGGGGAGCGACGGGGCGGGGCGCGGGGCGCGGGGCGCGGGGCGCAGGGCGGGGCGCGGGGCGGGGCGGGGCGCGAGGCGGGGCGGGGCGGGGCGGAGCGGGGCGTGGCGGGACGCGGGGCGCGGGCGGGGCGGGGCGGGGCGGGGCGCGGGGCGCCTACGCGGAAGGCCTTGGCAGCCGTTACGCGCGTCGGCGATAGACAAGAGCTCAGCAACAGTTTCACTCTGCAAGAAACGCGCCGCGACGTGCGCTTGAATGTCACATTGTTTGTGGGTTAAAAGCGGAATGTATAAAGACATACGGAATAGAACAATGTTCAGCGTTTGATCTAGATCTTATAACCGCTTCGCCTACTCTTTGAAAAGTCAAGCAATGTGTTCTTATGTTAGAGACTTGGGAATCAAACTGAATGGAGGGAGATCTGGAATAACAGACGCTACAAATTCGGGACAAATTCGAGAGGACAAAAAAAAAATATATTATAAAAATTGTAAATATATTCATTACATAAAAAATTGTTCATTCGATATAAATACTTCGTCCTGATATGAATTAGTACATTTACTCCATGCTCAACTTAACTCAAACCATTGTATCCAATACGTTTAAAACAGCGTTAAATTGGAGGAAATATGTCGTCTATTTCAATGTTCCGTACTAATAATAATTTTCATAGCCATGACATTCAAATGTTAAGCAATATGAAATGCGAAAAGAATGTTCAAGCCTAAAGGTGTGAAAATACGTGTTACTAACTCCTTTTTTTCTTCTAATTCCTCACTATAAAATGGTGAACGCAGAGCACACAGTTTGAGGTGAGAATGTTCAGCGGGGAATGTCCTCGCTGTCCTCGCACGGTTTCTCACGTCTCCGAGCGCACGCACGACTCTTGGGGGCTGTAAACGAAACTGGGCATGGGATTCGAACCAGGTGTCGACCTTCATAGCACCGAATGTCCCCTCGCACCACGCTCGCACTGCTCCCCTCACGCGATCGCTCGATTCTTCCAGGCTGCCTCCGGTCGTGGCCCGACACAGCAAGCAGGGTGTTCTCCGTGTTGACACTCTCGAGTTGGAGCATCGCTTTCTCCATTTGCGTTCCCCAAGTGGCCCGCACCACGTGAGTCACTCCGAAGACCTTACGTCTCCGTCTGCGACGTCGGTTTGGACACTGCTATTCGTTAGTTGTAATGGATATTTGTAAATCAGAAAGATAACAACATAATATACCCCCTTTATAATATTCCCTTCAGTCGCTGTCTGGAGGAGAATTCTAGCGGCCGGCTGCTCTGATCGGTAGTTTTCCGTGGTTTCTCCGATCAACATCAGGTGAATGCCGGAGCAGTACCCTAACAAACGGGCCACGGACCGCGCGCGATCTGTGCTTCCTTTTCCTATCCTCTTCCCTTACACACATGCACCACACTATCACATATTCCGGGAGACCGGTCGGGAGCTTAGAGCTTGTCCCGGCTGGGGCGGTGCCCTGCTGGTGGGAGAGTTAGGGGAAAACCCCACTAGCCGACGGTAGGTCGGTGCCGGATCTCGCCATCCAGCGGGGGAAGATCACCGCCATCTCCCGCGAAAAAAACATGCACTACACTAACGGGACTACTGACCGAAGCAGTTGACGTGCCCGGAAACACGAAAAAATCAATCAATCAATAATATTCGCGAGGCAAAGAAAAGCGTACCTATGTTTTCAATCTTCGTAGAAAAGTTCAATATGTAAACATTTGACTTCAAAGATAACTCCCGTTTCAGTATTAAGTAATTATATTGATAATGTTAGGCATGCCATATCTAATAACTGTTGAAGTTACACCCTTGCATTAACTATGATCTACAAAGTAAGGAAGACTTTTTAAGTATCACACATCATGATTCTAGAAAATTTTTAGTATGATGTAGTCCTTTCTTTCTCACGATAAATTTCATTACAGAACATGTTAAAATTAGGAAAATATAATAAGATAAGCACACAACACTCAGCTATGAAACAATTAAAGAGACCATCATTATAACGCAAGCACGTAAAATGCAGCGAGCAGATAGCCTAATGAAGGCATTTAAAAGTGCTGCGTTTTCGCGTAAAAACTGCATTATGAGCAAAGACGGCTGGAGCCTACCGGAACAGCCACCTCTTCCTACTCGGTTACTTTATAACACTCGGTTCATGAAACCCAAGAAGCGGTATCTCGCACGGAAAATCTGTTTCCTTAAGTGAAAGATTGAAAGATAATCTCCATAACGAATAGTCTCGAGGCTCGTTTTCACCCGTGAGCGTTAAGTGAATTCCCGGCCGGAAGGGGGTGGGGAAGGGGAGGCAGAGTTGGGCGGCCAGCCACGCCGTACGAAAAGCGGTGCCATGTAAGCAGCGGAACGTCGGCACACCCGCTCCCATGCGGTTATCGTTAAACCTCCGCGCGACGCCCGTCGTGAAACGGCCGCGCTGCACGCAGCCTCCTCTGCACTCCAGTTCCTGCCAAGGTCGCCTCGCACCCGCGCTCCGCCACGGCCCACCGCGCGCTCGGCGACTCTGCGCTCTTGGCGACGTCGCGCTGGAAGCAGGGGCCAGCATCGTGGATGGTAATGTGTGTACTAATACATCGTTGGATTGATTGATTGTTAGTGATTCCGGGTGCGTCAACTACGGAGGTCATTAGTCCCGTAAGAGTAGTGCATGTTTTTTTCATCAGGAGGTGGCGGTGATCTTCCCCCATTGGATTCGGCGCCGACCTACCTTCGACTAGCGTATCTCCCATCAGCGGGGCACCGCCCCAGCCGGGACAAGTTCTAAGTCTCCGACCGGTCTCTCTCGGCATGTGTGGTAGTGTAGTGCATGTTTGTGTGTGTTTGTGTGTGTGTGTGTGTGTGTGTGTGTGTGTGTGTGTGTGTGTGCGCGCGCGCGCGCGCGCGCGTACGGGGTGCGGATAGGACAAGGAAGAGGAAGGAAAGATCGCGCACGATCCGTGGACCGTTTGTTAGGGTACTGTTCCGGCATTCGCCTGGTGTTGATCGGAGAAACCACAGAACACTACCCATCAGGGCAGCCCACCGCTAAAATTCTTCTCCAGACAACGTCTGAATTCGATCTAGCTGAAAAGCTAGTGTCAAAAATCCTGCCGCCGTCGCGACTTGAACCTAGAGGTCCCGGTCAGAGGCACTGCAGTGCCATCAGTTGATGCACTGAGCCACCGCTCATGTGTACACCCGTTAGACGTGTAGGTCTCGACCACCTCTCAATTTTGATTGAACACATTTTGTTAACGTTTTATCGTATTGTACTATGTACTGTGACAGAATGTATTGCAATATTTGTGTCTTTAAAATGTAACTTGTATTAACTAATTTAAATTTTTTGCCATTGTTATTGAAAGATTTGCTTACCATATACCATGCATATTGTTGTTCTAGCATTAGATAAGTGGTTGCACATAGCACTCGAAACGTGAACTGTTATGCAATGAAGTAGACAAATAAGTACCCACTAAACATTGCAAGATTTTAATGCGTCATAAAAAATGAGTTGTCAGCACAGCGGCCGTATGGGTGCATTATCTAAGGGAAGCCTAAGAAGAGAGGTAAAAGACATATCCATGGAGATACTTCATGCAGATATTGAGCGTCCTATCCTACTTGTTACCACACTTCGAACATAAACATGGAAGTAAGATGTTAGAAAACACACATTCGTAAACTATGCTGTCATAAAATGTAATATTGTACGTAATAGTTAGGTCAATGCAGTAATGAAATAGTCTCTCCAGAAAGTGCATGGTCATCGCCACCATACTCGTCGACGGGGATATTATCAATTTTTGATACCAGAGTCAACGCCTTTTTTTTTTCATTACAATTCGCCATTCCACTTCTGTCACCACTCACCAAATCACGACGTCTCCACGAGTATGCAGCCATCGTCAATGTATAAGCTACTAAGTTACCGCAGTGCTGGAGAGGAGAAGGCACGCGGCTTGAGAGAGAAGTGCTCACGCCTCCTCGGGCGGGCGTAAGCGGTGGCGCCAAAGGTAATTTCACGGCTGGCCGCCGGGGGCTCTGCCATGCAGGACGGAGGCGGCGACGCCGCTGCCCCGTGCGTGACTGCTAGCGTCGTCTCCCAAGCCGCCGCCGCCGCCAGGACAAAGGGGTTAGAGGCCGCCGCCGCACCACTCAGTGTGGGCAGCCGACGTTACGACGCCGTCGCGGCGCCCATTCATAAGTGTACGTAGGTGTACATTGCGCTCAGATGAGCAAGAAAATGCTCTCATATGACGTGATATCTTCATCTTCTTCGTTAAAAATCATCATCTTCGTTAAACAACGAAATTAGCCTATAAGAATATCTTCACTACCGATCTCGTAACTGTCCTGAGATATATCCAATTTCTTATTACAGGAGTTGAAAATAACAAACTAGTAAAGGAAAATGTCAAGACATTTCTTAAAAATTTCAAACTTTTGTGGAGGCAGAAATTGTTTCTGACAGAACTGTAATTCTGGACTTCAAATAACTTACACATTCGAATAACAGGAAGCCAAGTTAAGAGTTTCTAAAACCCGATGCAATGTCTACAATTTTAAATACGTTCCCCTCCCCCGTTTTGTGTAACAAGGACTGATTCATTTATCATTGACAATATCGCCAGCCATCTTTCAGGCAAAACCAGTACAGAAAAGCAGCTTCTATACGTCGCAAATTGCTGTTATATGGAGAAGAAAACTTATCTCCTTGCACAGAACACGACTACCAGGAATGATAAGAAAATGTTTGTTTGTGCAAAGTTAATACACAGTATGGCGAACACAGAAGTGAAAAGCGTGAGTAAGACTTTGAATTGTCGGAGAGACCTCTGATGTAGCAAGAAAAATGAATTCAGTGACAATGCGTACTCTAACAAGACAAATCATTGGACAATACCAAAGCCAGTTACAAGAGAAATCTGCAGACGATGCGCAGACAGCAAACGCTACAAACGTCTTAAACGATTAGCGAGTCAACAGTGTACGTAGAGGTATTATAATCTAAGAAAGTGAATAGGAGAAAGGAGGATGCGACAAATGTGAGGTGTCATGAAGACAGAACGGCGACGAGACAGCAGCACAGGGAAGAGCATAGGATAAAATGGGAACGTTGCATTAGTAGCAGCAACATCCTCTCAACCCATCGTTCGAGCCGACAAAAAATATAAATCGACACATTAAATACGTGCCAAAATGACTTGTTTAATTTGGCAAACGTTCTCGTCAACTTGTTTGCAGCTTGCGACCCGAGGAAGGGGGGTCTGCTGTGCCTTTTTTTATCACACTTCAAATACTATGCAACGAGAACATCTGTTTTGTTGGAGGCGAGGGGAACAAATTTGGACACGCTGAAAAAGTACGCACAGCAGCAGAGCGGACATGCAGGAAGTGACGACTGTGACAGCGGCAGAAACGCAGAAGAGATGGTTCTGATGGCGTCTGAAGTGGTGTTGGAAACTGTTAAAAGTAGGGTGCGGCTACATATGCACTAAAAATCCTGAAAATATGCATGCAAATATGCTTTAAAAAATAGGAAAACATGCACTTAAAAAGAAAAATATGCACAGAAATGTGCATGATCTATTGTACACAAAATAGTTTGATTTACATGTTGAGTGATACACAATGAATTTAATTTATATTTCAAGAGATTATATTATATCTTTCCAAATGTTCTGGTGTAAATCTTTTTCTATTATCTGGAAGAATGTTCTTACACCAAGAAAATGTTATCTAAACTTCGTATGAGGTTAGGGGACAGTACTTAAAAGTTGTAATTTTTTTATCTGTGAAATTTTCAACACTGCGTTTCACCCTGTAAAAATACCACTTATCTTTTTCACCGTTCTCAAATCGGAATTCTTTCCTCAAATTTTCTTCATTTTTCCACCAATGAGAACTTTTCTCTCTCCAACCCCCGCTTCTTTCATTGCTTATACTCGTGCTGTCGTGACCTTTGCATGAGGTTGTGATACCGACGACCAAACAGTTCAACGCAAGCGGAGAGGGGCAGGGGATGGGGCAGGCCACTGCGCGAGTGTGCTTCATTCCCACGGATGCGCGGACAAGTTAAAATATAACTTTCGGTTTAACTATACCGCTGTCTTCATTCAAAGATGATGAAAACTCGAGAGTCATATCATTTTTTCATTTTACGAAAGAAAAAAAGAAAAAACAACAAAAAAATGTAAAATATGCAAATATTTGCCCTTAACATTAAAATATGCTCAATCATCATAAATATGCACTATAAGAATTTGTATATTTATCCCAAACTACAAGAAATGAATGTGTTCTTTATGCATATCATTATGTTTAAGGAAAAAAACATGCAAATCCGCAAAATCCGCTGCCTAGTTATCACAGAGGCCATGTTTTGGAGACAAAAATCAGAGAGAGTGGATAAGAAGACGAGGAAGTCGCGGAAATTCTGGCGTTGTCAGCAGAGGTGCGTCAGTTGGTGACAATGGATATGAAAGGCTAGGGACAGAAACGATGAGGGCAGATGGTATACGCCACCGACGCCGATTCTAAAATTGATGGAAGCTTCTGTGCATCTGTCCATCCATATTTCCCGACCCGGCGTTCAATGTACGGGAGTCAATGGAAAAAATTGAATCACGTAATGCACACCGCAGTCCTAGCAAAATCGCTGTCTGCTCTGTAAAAAAATTACGGGCTTCTGAACCGTTTAAATCGCCTTATCAGAATACTCTGAAGGTTTCGAATAGGATTTCCTAACGTTCTCGGAAGTCCGTAAGCTCCATTACATGGTTAAATGGAGAGGATGTTCAAAGCGATTTCTGGCTTGTTTCCATTTAGGAAGGAATTAGTTACCAACTACTCTGAAAATCAGAAAGCCGTTTGCTTAAAAACAAAATATAACATGGAAACCCAGGAGAAATTGAGTGTATCAGAAAATAAAGATGTTTCAAAGAGTTAAGCAGTTCAAAACTGCGCTTTCTTTATGTCACAACGAAAATGAACTTCAACTTGTGGTAATTACACATTAATTATTAACTTTATGTGTGATTAACACTAAATTATCTTAAATTAAACGGAAATCGCTGCATTTTACATCTTTTCTAGAAGATGATGAAAAACATCAGAGGACATACTTAACATCTCATATGCATACTAAAAAACACGCAATATTTATTCAAGATATCGCCATGTAACGGTGTCTAAAACTATAAACGGATACGGTATTTCCATTCGAGCAATAAACCTTGCTTGCCGACTTCCAGCACATCCAAGCCCGAACCATACTAACTACCTTCGACAGCGACATTAAGGAACTCCCGGGATCAATTTAATTGGCGACACCAGTGCTTCGCCCGCTCCTATCTTCTTTACGAACGTAAACAGGGAATGTTGTACCTCGTCGAACAAGTAAACAACTGGCTTCAGTCGTGTTATGTCAGGTCCGCCAGGATCAGAAGACGCAAGTAGCACAAACGAGATTGCCGGACGGACAGATTTCTGAATAAAGTTAATTCAGGCAGTTAGGAACATACGCAAGCATCGTGTACGTTGGTTGAAGCACAACTTCTCCACCTCAACCTTCATAACACAAATCCTGTAGCAGTACGAATAGAGAAATTACCGAAACAAATCAACACGACTTAATGCTGCAGGATTAAACAAGATAATCTGTCTCCTATTGGCACATTTTCTGTCACATAACTTGTATATAAGAATTAGAAATGCTAAAAAGTATTTCGTTCATAAAAAATGTTAAAAGATTACTCTGCTAACAACAGTAGTAAAGAAATAGAGGGGAAAAAAGTAAAATAACGGAGTTTGCGCATTTGCGACAATCTATAACCTACATTTCAGGTCTAAAAGCTAACTTTTAACAATTGTGTATGGAATTACAGTCGACTCCGGTTATACTGAACTCCTGGGGACTAACATAATTGGTTCACTATATCAGATGACGTCAAAATTAAATAGTATTTCTTCAGAATTATTGATTTTATTAATATAGAGGAACAGCAAAATTCATAAACAGCACGAACTGAAAATTTCAATATCTTTATTTGTGTTTTTAAAAATTCAAATGTTTTCTTCGTACAGTTTTCATTAAGGATGTGTCTAGATCCTTCTTCAGAGTTCGTGATTGATTCTGCTTTGATCCTGCTTTGTGCTCCGTCTCTAAGTATTGTAATGCAGTCTTGAAACCTTTGAGTGCATCTTACACTGTTGGAACACCGTCCCACTCTCCGAAGGAACTCGCCTAATATCATACGACATCCAATTAACTCCCAGGACTTATTTCCTATGTTCACTATAACAGAGGTTCAAATTCACTATAACCGAAACTTCTTATGCTTATTTGTAATGTAAGTGAAACCGGACCATTGACTTACTTTCACTATATCCGAGTTCACTATAGCCGGGGTCGACTGTTTTTAATAATGATCTATGCACAACCTGGATTCAGATATTAACGAACGGCAGATTTTGTCAGATAAAGGGAAGGTACATGATGTTTTCAGTAGTGTTACACTTTCATTTAACCGACGGAGAAAAGTTATTTAATTTTCCGTCAACAGTTAGGCGATTTTCGATCTAGAAGGGGAAAAAATAAAGACTTTCATCTCAATTCCTCTAAAAATGGGTATCCAGGAGGGCCGATTTCGGAGCATAACTAATGCAAAAGTTTATAGTGGCCCTGACTGAAAGTCACAAGCAACCGGAAGCGCCTGGAGCACTGCAACGGAAGCAATGGCCGCGTTGCGTCGGTCACGCGCCGGGCATAAACACGGTCGCAGAGACGGCGGCAGCTTCCGCAGCAATTACGTCGCGACTGCGATGATAAATCGATTTTTATTCGTTTCAAAACTTCTTTGCGCCCGCGGCCTGCCCGGAGCGCGCGCGCGACGCGTCGTATCTGTCTGATTTACGCGGCGGCCAGCTGCTCCGAGAAGCCGGAGGCGGTGGAGGCTACGGAGTAGGAGGGGGTAGGAGGCGGGGAGGGTGGGCGGTGGGGACGGATGTGGCATGAGGGGCGGCGACGGCTGCGTCCACGGCGGGGACAGTGGAAGCGGCGGGGGCGGAGGCAGCAAGGGCAGGAGAAAGCAGCGTTGAAGGAGACGGGAGGCGGTGGAGGAGTATGGGGACGATGGAAAGAGATCGTAGCAGCAGTCGACCCGTACACGTAGCTTCGTCTCAAATAACGTGCCTTGTTCTATTTCTGGGGGCAGTGAAATGCAATACTTCGATTAATCGCACAACGGAACAAGCATATAATATTATGACAAGAAAATGATAATGTTGCAAAAAAGTATACACGTAATTCGGTAGAAATATACGGCAGCAGTAATTTTGCACCTTGCCGGAATGTGGAAGGACGTATCGTATCGAAGTGCTAAAATGCTCTGCCATTCTATTTTTTCTATAGTTTCAATGGAGAAAACAAAATATATGTTCGCTGCTTTACATATAATTTAGGTCAATTACTTCGGTTCTCGATTTTTCAATGATACATAGAATTCTTTGAAATTTCGATGGGAGTTCCTATGATGAATTTAGAATAATGTTGTTTTTTTATCTCACCATCATCCTATGGCAAGGAAAGGAAACAAATCTCAAAATAAGAACAACATTTGAGAAATGGTCATTAGACAGGTCTACGTTTCAAAGTTCCATTCATTCATCACGAAGTTCCATTTGAGGCGATCATTCGATAGACCCACACATGGCAAACACTGTCCAGCGCACGGAAGGTTTTTGGCTGGCGATCCCTGCGTCTTCCCTTTCATCTTCGTCCAGGCGCCACCGGCATCCACACCAGCGCATCCACATCCACCGGCGCTACCGCACCCACATCCATCGCTTTCTCCTCAACCTCCATCACTCCTGCCCACCCCGCCGCCGCCGCCGCCGCTACCACCATCGAGCGGGGCGGAGACGCATCGACGGAGCGGAGGCCATCGAGTCCAATGGACGCGCAGAGTAAATTGGAACTGTAAACTTCGTTTCTCGTCTGTCCATCGAGTGAGGCGATTCGGGGCGCGTGGAAGGTCCTCCAGCTCGCAATCGATTGGATGGCTCTCCAGGGCAGGTCGAGCGACGCTAGCCCTCCCCCCTCCCCCCGCGTCGCCCCCGGGCGTACGTCCCGCACGCTCCGCTTCGGGACTACTCGCGGCGCCTGCGAATGCACAGGTTACCGCCAATCAACACATCAGGACATGTACGCATCAATCTGATCTCTCCAGTAGTCTCACTTGAAATCATTTATGATAAATACCATAAAATGCTTCTTAGTGAAGGGGAAGCTTCTTAAATGTTTACTGAGCAGAATGTGTTCATCGAGTTTCAGTTTCACCATTTGCATCTTTGGAAGGATTCAATGGTATCATTGCTCCGTAAATTACTGATGGAATATCGTGTAATTATCCACAATTGGCATAACACAATACGTACACGTACGCGCACATACATATAAAGACATTCACTATGTCATTTTTATTATTACCCAATGGCGTATGCCCATATACACCCTTCAGAGGTTCCCTTTTACAAGAAAACAAGCAAGTGTAGGTACCAAGACGCCTCCTCGAAAACAAAAACCCACGGCGACTTCTCTGCCTTTCGCGGGCAGCCGTCAAACGCACCCGCCTGCATCCGCGAGGGCGTCCCGCGGAGTCGCAATCGGAACGGAAATGGGCAGCTCAATTCGCCCAGGAGATTACACGCTCACCGGCCGCTCCCTCCGCACTTTACATCCGCCGCGCCCGCCCGCGCCCCTCTGCCCCCGTCAAGACAGCGCTCGTATCGCCTGTAAATTCCGCGTAAACCCGCTAATGCACGTCTATCCCACATGTTAAGGCCGCGGCCCGCGCTCGCCGTTATTAACCCCGCCGTCGGCAAGACAACGAGCGCCAGGGGGCGGGGCGGGGGGGGGAGGGGCGGGGAAGGCAGGGAACGGCGTAGGGGAAGCAATGAGGCCGCTGGGACAAACGCGCCGTGGGAACGGCTGGCGGTGAGGGGGTGAAGAAGGCTGCTAAAGCGACGAGATGAGACTCGGGCGGCCGGGGACTCAAGGGTTAAGGGCGAGGAAATGGCAGAACACGAGCGGGGAGAAATGGAAAGGAACGTTGTGGGAATGAGAAGATCAGTACGCTGTGGGCAGCGGACAGAAATACAAATTTGGAACAACAAAAATAGAGTATAGCGTAATGATAAAACAACAAGAGTACGCGAATGAAATGAGTGAAACTATATTACACATGTTAGCAAGTAGAGAACAGAATGCCGCGGAGACAGAAGGAAATGCGACAAAACTAACGAATGGAGGTTGAATTGAAGTAGAGGTAAACACACATCAACCAGAAGTAAATACTGTTGCCGAAGTCGTTCCACAGTTACATCTGAGAAATTGTGACAAATAGCACCATCAGCAGAAGAAATTTCCATGAAGAGGAATTGAGAAATCGCTAGATAGAAAGAGAAAGAAAGAGGGAAACAAAGAGAGTAAGAAAGAAAGAGAAAGAAAGAAAGAAAGATAAGAGAGAGAGAGCGAGAGAGAAAGAGAGAGCGAGAAGCCGAGTAAAGCACCGGCGAAAGAGCTGTCACTTGGTACTTCGCTCTCTTTTAATTAAAACGAGAACAAGCCTCGTTTCAATATTTCCGATCTCCCCCCGCTTCTCCTCGCTCCGTCTCGTCCGTCCCCTTTCCTCCTTCGCGTTAATATTTATGACGCTCGCAGCCGGAATCGCGACGTACAATTTCCTGCAAACCTGTTTACTTGTTGCTGGGCGGTGCCAAAAAGCCACTCCTCCGCAAGGGGCGTCGATATATAAATAAACGCTCCAGGGAGAAACTTGATGAACCAACGAATTACGATGCATGCATATTAAACGAGAGCGGCCTGCAGTCCTTAACGGAAGAACTGTAGGCTTCAACGCTCTTCGTAATTGCCTTGTGGTCTCGGCGTGGGAGGAAATGCTTACGAGCGCACGGCCGCAACTGGAGGGTTCTGACTGGGAGGGGAGACGCACCAACCAACTAAACAATCTGTCCAATTCTATTGCACTGACATAACGACATCGTAAATATTTATTTAATGTATTCACCTACTCCAACGCGGCAATATGAAATGGGCAGAAATCAACATTCGTAGGTATATCAAAGCACATTTATATTTCCTCAGCAGGGTATTCATAATTCTCTCTCTTACTAACACACATGGTTAATGCCCTACCAGATTTTGACGACGAAAGCAACATCCTAAAATAATTTAAGATTTCAACAATGCATATCATAATATCACGATTATCGACATTCATGTTCTCGACAAGGCATATTAATAATTCCCAAATTATTATTTAACATTAGAGTGTATTCTCCTTGACAACACTTGCTCTCTCAATTGCAGTCCTACGCGTTGACTAGAACGTTATACAACACTTAAGTGTCAATAAACTACTTTATTAAGTGCGGCGCAAGAAAAACACAATCAACGCCGGCTACTTCACTGCCGCAACTCTCCCGCAGATTAGCGCAGTGTGCCAACGCTCGAGGGAGGGGGAATCGCACCGGGGGGGAGAGGGGGGATCCCGTTGGCGGCGAGGGCGGCGGCGGCGGCGCCGGAGCAGCGAGCGATTAGAGCGACCATTATTCAAAGCAAACGCGCGAGCGCAATCAGGGAATGAATCATTCAAACAGGAAGCGGAGTTTATGAATGCAATCAATTGCTCACGCCGCGGCGGCGGCGGCGGCGGCGGACGCGGTTGGGAAAACGATCGCCCGAGATCACGACAGCCCGCGCGAACCCCGCTCCGCCGCTCTCACGCCGCCCGCCCGACCGCTCGGTCTAGCGGGCGCGTTCGGGCACGAGAACGTTGCTGAATAAACTACAACGCTGTCCGGGAATGGGTTTCTCAATACACGACCGCCCTCCACATGCGGAGCTTGCTGTTCGAACCGTTTCCGTGCGTCCGGTGTGGTGGAGCTGCATGTCGAAATTTGAACTTGGGAGATCTGTGTGGTAAAAAAGGTTTGAGCACAAACATGCCAAGAGGAGAGTTGTTGGAAGTACAGAGAGATCAAGTGCATGTCAAAATAAGTGTAGGGAGTAAAGTGAGTTCCATACAGGAGGTACTGCCGTCAACGGGAAGACGAGTGGCAACGAGTTGTAATTAGGAGAGAAAAAGGAAGTGATGAGAATACGGTCAAGACTCAAACGAAGGAAAATAAATCAGAGAAAAATAAAATATTTCCTTTGCTATAGTCTAATCTTTTTGATACAATGTGAATTACTTTTAGAACGTAAAAAGATAGCACACATAGAATTTATGAACGTAGAATAATATATTATGAAGCAGTGCATGGTACAGAGAAACCACCCGTAAAATAAGTCGTAGTGTGCTAACGAGAATACCATCACAAATACGATGGAAAACCGATTTGATTGTAGTAGACCTCTTAAAAGGGATTGTCAGTTTTGAATCACGCAAACATTTTGCTGCAGTGTTAGTCTTGATCAAATCGATTAACTGCCCGTCAATTCCACTTAACAGCGATGAACTTTCTAGCTGCTTGGACGCATCACGCAACGTGACCTTGAACGATTCAAACGCTCCCGTCTTTCGTTTTTCTTGTAAAACATTCACCTCCAGAGCGCCATTATCGGATTCGCATTTCGTTATGAAGGCGTCGTGTCGAGAAGGAATTACATTGCATGAGGCAGACGAATATTCGTCCAAGTACGTCGAAGAACAATTTCTTCGACGGCGTGTACGACTATCAGCCCATGAATAAAAGAAGGAATTACGAATGTATCTGAATATGCGATCTGAAGGTTCGAGATTGCAGATGGAGATCGTGTGGATGTAAACAGAGCACACCTGCCTTGAAAACAGCGGGCAACAGACGCAAATACTGAAATTACCATAGTTCCCGACATGGACACTAGCAATCATTCCCAAAAAACTTAAGAGAAATGAGACAGCTCGAGGATGTCGCCATCTAATCTACCATTCTTTTCTCGAGAATAAATACTAGTACTGAAGCTGACTACTGAATGCGGTCAGTTAAAAAAAATACACACGCGAGAAAAAAGTTATCTGAATCCTCATCTTTTCTGATGAGTTACAAAAATTGGTGTTAGGGACACGGAGCATCATTAACTTCTTGACGCCGGGCATTATGGTTGCGAATAAATAGCACATTTAAAGCCCTCTTTTTTACCTTATGATTGTGACCAAGAAAGCAACATGCACATTTCACATTACAACATGTATTCGTCTTATCAATACCCCATTTCAAAACTGAAGAGAAGATGCCCAATAACACACTTACCAAGGTGGAGAATCAAGAAACCAATAATCCATTAGTAATGAAACAATCAAACTATCGCGAAATTACGTATGTGTAAAAAAAAATATATGCCAATATTAGTATGCATTTTAAAATCTCAAATTTAAAATTATACATAATAATTTTCTATTGCAGCAGGGAGCGAGAGCAGGGCAGTACGCGGGGCGGAGTGTCGGGGCCACAAGTGGCGGTCGAAATTCGCTAACCAGAGCTCTCAGAGCGCCACTGCATCTGTTAATAAGGCACGGTACTAGTTTAACATGTAATTAAAACGGGCATTTTACGACAGATTTCACAAACAGAAGCACTAATTATAAGCTTTGGAACAGATTGTATTAATTCGCGGCACCAGTGCCTTTATTAATCCGAGAGATTGTGTGATGCTGCCGAGAGCGGCGGCGGCGGCGGCGGGAGTGCTACGATGGAAAGGGGTGGGTGCGAGGAGGGGAGACGGGGGGACGGGGCGGGCGAGAGGCAAGGAAGGCGGTGGGGAGAAGTGACGCTCACAGACGAGGAGTTTCTTATCCGCCCGCTCGCTCCCTCGCATTCACGATTTTCAAATTGAGCTGGCTGGGAACCATTCATGCAGCAAACGGAGTGGTGAAGGAAGAGCGCAGACGTGGAGGAGAAGGTGCCTTAGATGGAACAGAAGGGAAATATGCTATGGGCGGGCGAAGAAGAAAAGTAGGAATTAGCAATACCGGATCGACAATAATGAGCTCGTATTTCTAGCTTAGTGATTTTTTTAAAATTTATTTTTAATCAGTGATCAGAATTTGTAGTTGTATAAGCTATACGGCTTAGGAATAACGGTGGATGATGATTACACGAGTGAGGATGTAGTGATGCAGGGTCCGAAAAAACAGGTGGGAAGAGGGGAAGATTCGCAACCCGGGGCGAGGGCCATGGGGATGGAAGTAAAGCGAAAGGGTTGTGAATAACAGAAGCGCGGGATGCAGCGGAAGCAGACGGGAAGTGGGGTTTGGGAAGAACAAAATTCGCTGATTGCTGCGTCAAGAGCACTTACAAGGACATCCGAGTGAGGTCGAGAGAATTCTTACTTCATTTTCAAGTATACAATGCAAGAATTAATGATGAAATTTACACTGTTTTCCGAGGCTTGGCCGAGAGTCCGGGGGCTCAACGACTCATAGTTACGTCTGCGTTCGCCCAAGTCGAGAGTGGACGAGGGCGGGGTGGGGGTGAAAGAGAAGGGATCCTCGAGGTCAGGCGGCGGCCGCTCTCCACACCACTCAGGAAGAAAGGAAATGCTGGAATCGTAAATTACTCCCCGCTAGATTACACTAGACACACCTAACACGAACAGAATGTCGAACTCGAGGACTTTATGGCACGTGGCAACCCTTCCGACCCGTAAATGTGGAAAATAAGATAATACTGATAAAGAATAGGAGTCAATGGGGAAGAGAGGAAAAGAGAAAAAGAGACGAGCGGCCAGCGAAATGAAGATAGATCGCGAAAGAGATGGAGAGAGGAAGAGCGAGAAGAGGTGTCAGATAAACAGAGAGGGAACGGACGAGGAAGAGAAGAAAGGAAGGTACAGAGAAGAAGATTGAGGAAGCAAATGAGTTAATATGAATTCAAATAACATGCCAAATCTGTGTCAATCTCCATAAAAACTTAAATCAGAAATTCACAACAAGAATTCGTTTTGTGCACATTCCTTCTTAAAAGAAACAATCACCCATAAAAACGGATGTTAGGGCTTAGTGCAAAAGGCGTTTACTGAGAAAATAGCCAAAGGAGAGATATTTGAGATTTAGTAAACTTGCGTGGAACTTGTTTATATATTACTGGGAATTATTTATTTTTTATATGACAAATACTGAGATTTTCATTAAAAGTAGCAAAGCAACTAATAGGAAACTCATAGAAAAGTCGTTTTGACACAAAACTAAAAACTGAGTTAACACCTTCATGCACTAAGCCCTTCATCTACATTCGTGTAGTAAAACCATGAACAATACCTTCATTTACAAGCCACTTCCACTTAAAATCCTATCTCCCCTATCTCCTTTACTCTACCCGTACTCCTTTACTTGTACTGCGTCTACATTCCGGTCCCAGTGGCGACGCGCCGCCCCCATCGCCCTCGTGGTTTCCACGGCGCATGCAGACTCCGGTGCCTTTCGCAGCCTACGTCGCGGCGGCGGCGGCGACTGGACAGCGGCCGGTTTTTGCGCGGAGAGGCATTATCCCGAAGCGGAGCAACATCAGACGGACCCGGTCGCGCGTTTTATGTTTTAATCAGCGAGTTCCGCAAGAGGCGTGGTGCAAGGCTCTATTTCGGCCGGCGACAGATTGTCAAGGGAAACTGTGGTCGTCGATGCTTCATATATATAGTCCTGTTAACTCGTTGTGGTAGTAAGGTTTCTCAATGTCAAACAAGGAATATAATATCGTTAATTTTTGGGGACAAACTTAATTTATCAATTACATTATTCCAATAGGGTTACGTTATGGAGGTCAGTACATTCGTTCCCTTCATCTTTGAAGCAAATTCAGTCATTCCAAAGTTGATTTAGTTAGTGACTACAGGTAACTGAACTGAGCAAAAATATATCTTTTACCGTTTACCTCCCTCTTGCAATGCTGCAGGATGTCTATTTAAGGTTAGTAAGTACTAAAACCACGCGGTGTTAATTCAATACTCTATATGTTTCCATTTTGAATACTCAGTTTCATTCTCTTGCTTTAACAGACAGATCTCTCAGATTATGTACTGGAAACTTTGTTATATTAATAATATGAATGTACTTGTCATTTCTGCAAGAAGTGTTCGCTGCCTAGTACAGTTGTCGCCGAGGAAAATCGGACAGCACGTGCGATTATCGCTTTATCTTTACAACAAAAATAATGGCAATAAAACAGGCTTACGCTTTCAGATTTTTACGACGGCATGCATTGTAACTCGTGTGGGTACAGAGCGTTAAGTTGCAAAGGAACAGCAAAAAACAGAACCGCTCAGCAGAGCACAATTCTGGTGGCGTTGTGGAGAGAAGTGAACGCAAGAGAGAAGAGACGAGTATACAAAAGGTAAACGAGTCAGGGAGAGAGTGGGACGGAAGTGAAGAGAATGAAACAATATATGGCCGACCAATGAAACGTTAAGAAGAATCAGAAAAAAAAGTAGATCACTCACCGCATGCAAATGAAAAAAGACGAGTGTCGCGGAAAATGCTGTGAAAGACGCTGACTACATTGAGTGGAACGAAAGCAACGTAGGTGCGATGTGTGACACCAAGCTGCGAGCTAGAGGCAGCCGTGGGCGCCAGGAGAGGTGGTGAAGGCGCTGCAAAACGCCCATAAATTAGGCGTGGCGCGCTTTAGAGAGCATCGTTTCAGCACATATCACCGTGGCGAGCGCACTGCATCATCGTTACGTTAAGAGCACCTGCTAAATGAAAAGAAAGCGCCGAGTGCTCCGTAAATCGCCGGGGAGACGCTCAAGAGCAGCGGGCAAGGGGAGGAGGCTGTACCGGATGTGGTGTTGGCGGAAATGGGTGGAAATAAGGAGATGAGAGAGAAGGTAACGGGCGGCAAGGTAGCAGGATTTTAGTGAGGGGCCGGAGAGGGTTCTGACGACCCAGCACTGCGCGTTACGGAGATGAAGCGAAGGGTTGATGAAGAGAGGCCGGTAGGCGAAGTGTGGTGGCGACGGAACAAGGTGGCCAGGTGGCGAGGTGGTGGAATGGCGCGTTGACTTGAGAAGGGGCGGAGGGGGCGGGGTGTCGTGGAGGTGGTGTGGCGGGGTGTCGTGGTGGTGGGGCGGTGAGGTGACGGGGTGGAGGGGTGGCGGGGTGGCGTGGTGATCGGGGGGGTGTCGTGTCGAAGTGGTGTGATGACAAGCGTCTGGGCGGTGGGGTTAGGGGGCATTGCAGCGGAGTGGAGGGGGCAGCGAGGCCGGAGGTTGTCAGGGAGGTGTGGTAGGAAGATGGCACGGCAACTGGAACGCATCGCGGTGAATATGTTAGGGCGGAATGAGCAACGGTGTAGTGCGATCGAGTCTGCTACGTCAAGGAACCTCAACCTACTTCTATTTTGCGCTGGGCCTTGCCTCAAGGCGGGTATATTTTAGGAAGTCCTGGTCGGTTTATTAACAGTTGCCGCAGATGTATCTGGGACATTTATATCAGTAGACATGAAATATATGTGTGCATTTCCAGGAGCATGTTCCTTCACTGATTTTATATAATTGATAAAAACGCAACGTTAGGCCAACGGACTCCCCAGAAACGGAACCTGCAATTGTGTATGTATAAGACTTTCAGTAGTGAAATTCACGACATATAAAGATAATCACTGTACTAATCAGCCAAGCATTTCAACCTTCGAATTAATTTATAATTACCATGCCAGATTTATTGACTTTCAAACAATTACACCAAACTGAACGCAGTAGAATGCAATGGTAAATGTGAATTTTACTTACACCTGCCCTTGATAGACACTGCATAAAACACATTAATCGGACACAATCTGATATTTGAGAATCGCAACATGATAAGCATGTTCTCCAGTAACAGGCTCCAGAATTCTACACGGACGACACTTAATACAAAAGATACAGCTAGCAGACACACACCAGAGTTCGTAGACCTCAATTCCGGTTCCACATTCTTAGTCAGTATATCCTGGAAGAGAGAAATCGTCATATGCATTCAGTTCCGGCAAGCGAAATCACCTCCAACGCGCCAGCAAGTAGCCAGCCATTTAATGTGCAACGGTCACCGGACTCGATTCAAACATTAAAACTATTTTACGGAAAACGTTTCTAAGAAAATGCAACTATAACTGCGGCGTTAAAACGCTGCAGAATCGACTAAACCGAGGTATTTAACACCATTCGCATTCTAGACGTTGCAGACGCAGCTTTTGTTACAGGAATAACGCAAGCTTACTTATTTAATAATGGCAATTTTTATGGACATGTTGTTTATTCCAGCTGCAATGCTCATTCTGTGGCCTACCGTGCACATTACCTTCCAGAAACGCAGACAGCTATACGAAAGTTTACTATCTGCACTGTTGCAAGACGAGCGACGTTTGAGTGTGTGCTTGAGAAAGAGTGATCTTGAACAGCCTAAATTTGTTGTCCGTAGTTTAACAGAGACGTTTGCAGTCAAACAACGTAGTCGTTTATTTAATAATTAATCAGAAGTTTTGAAAATTCAGGCGTACGAGTATAAATATCTTGATATTTCAAGGAAAATCGACATTAATAACTAACATGAGCGAGAAGGTGAAGTTCTCTCTACATTCCACGTGGATTCAAGAAGAGACACGAAAGAACAGTGAAAATAACTGTTGGTGCCGACGCATCACGAAAGGAAAGGCCACAACATGATGTTCGAAACGCCTGCTTCAGAGCGTCAGAGAGAGAGAGAGGTCACTCGGGCATCCATTCCCACAACTTTGGCCCTGGAAGCCCACGACATAAATAACAGTGATCATTCTCTCGTTCGTTATGCAGCTTTTTTCGTATAAACAGTGGTATCTCATTACATTTTTTTGCAAAATGCAAAATATCAGAAATCGTTTATCTATATAGAAAGTTTGATCACGGCATAGCATACAACAATCTACTCTACAATCTCTCTTCTGCGCATGCGCAGATACTGAAAAGTGATGCGAAAACTGGGCATGCGCAGAACATCGATATTGCTGTCGCTTGCTGTAACGCCACGCCGTGCTCAAACTCCCTAATTTCGTGAACTCTGAATGGAATTTCTGTCCACATTGGCGATTTCGCCCACTGTGCAGCCTCTTGCAGATCCTGCGCCCGATGAGGCGCCTTCTCCGGCCCTCGGCTTGCGCATGCGCGCTCGCACATTTGCATGGCAGCCGGCGGCGGCGGGCGCGTCCCGTTCCGGCAGCCGCTAGGGATCGCTTTCTCTGCCCCGTCCGCCTGCCTTGTGGCGCCTCCCGCGATTGTCGTATCATCATCGCGCGAGCGAGTGGGCGTCTCTGAAGAAAACGAATTTCTCTGGCACGTCCTCAGACACACGGGGATGATGAGGCTGCCAGCCGAAACGAGCCAGTCACGGACCACGGTGCATCGTGAATTTGCATACCTATTTAATGGGGATTTCGCGGCGTTCCTAGAATTTCGCCAACGGCGCGGCACGTATACGGTACAATGACAACAGTATAAAAAAATATGCATTTTTCATAATGAATCGCTTTCTCTTATAAGTTAATCCTGCTGAAATGCGAAGAATCATAGACGTCAGTTTATTTGTATTTCAACATTGTACCTCCAGGCTAATCCAAACAGGAGAAAATAATCATCTTAGAAAAGTGCAAGCATAAAAAAGGGTATCGGGGAGAATGTGTCAGACAAAAGTACCAAATCTGAAACCATCAGATATTGTAAACTTCGTTAAGATTAAGCACTAAAGGAAACGTATTACTTCATAGTGACTCAAGTTCTTTTGTTTATTGTAAATCACTCCCTCATTTATGCTCGTCTATTCTAGTTTTATGGCGAACGAAGAAGTATGGGAGAAAAGTACTTTCGAAAGCAAAAAGCGCTGAGAGGTGAAGGGAATAGCAGCGACGACAAGTGTGATGGGCTTGATTAGCGGTCCGCGGTGGTAGTGGTGGTAGCGGTAGCGATCTCAACGATTGTGATGTGCCGAAAGGACTGGCGACCGGCGACGACTAGCGATGGTTGTGGCGAGGGGGTGGGGCGGTGGCAGAGTCAGATCTAGACGATGAATTGGTGGGAACTCGGCGAGGACTCGATGACAACTGTATAAGTACTAGATAAGGACTAAAAGAAAACTGAAAGAGTATTGGAAGAAGGCTGGAAAAGATCTTGGCGAGGACTGAAAGAAGATTGAAAGAGGACTGGAAGAAGTCTGGAAAAGGTCTGAGCGAGAACTGGGTGGGGTAGGGTGAGAGGTGGATGAGGATTGGACATTGCGGAGAGTTTGGCAAGGCAGGGTTGTACCGCGCGAAATGGGCAGGGAGGGGATCACGCAAGGCGGCGGAGGCGGGGACTTGGGTGGAGGCAACGGCGATGGAGAGCGTCCACGGTCTACGGAGCGCTTCATATTCACAAGCATCCATGCGGCCCTCGAGTGGATCTTCAAAAAATCTGCCGTCAGCGGCGGCGATGCTGGCGGCGGCGGCGGCGGTACAGTGGTTTTATTATGTACCCGAACGAGAGCGAGCGAGCGAGCGAGGGAGCGAGCGGGCTGGCTACCAGCGGCCGCTGAACCCCAACGCGGCCGACACCGCCGTCGCCGCCGCCCCGATTTACAGATGCGATAAGATCCCTTTCATACCTCCTTAATGCACGCGAAAATAAGAGAAACGGGACCGCGCACAAGGCGAGGCCGGGCGACCACAGACAGAGGCAGGGCAATGCAAATGGGAGACGGCGATGGCGGTGCACAGAGAACGAAGGACGCGGCAAAAGATGAAATACGCGAATTGAAGTAACAAATAAACAGAACACAGGGACAAAAAAGTGCACGAGTTGAGTAAGAGTTTGTCGAAATACGATAGAGCTACTGAGGCGATGGTAGCCGAGATTCAGTGAAAATAGCAACGGCACGGTGGAGTGACTTTTGCAAGTGGGAAAGGTATTCGAGATTGATGGACACAAAAAAACCAAAGGGTGTAAAGAAAAATAGTGAAAAGTATTAATTCAGAGGCGGCACGGATAATGAAGACAGAAGGGAATGGTTTCAAAGAACCGTGCAGCATTCTACCGTCTGAGACACTGCATGGTAGTTTAACTCGAATGGTCACAAAGGCGGCAGTGAAACTGATGTGCTAAGAGGTGGCGAGACGCGGTGCGGAAAATGCGTGCGTTAGCCCCACAGAACCTCCCAGACTGCGCGATCCCTTAGCACATACTGCCATCGTTTCATAATTAACACGATAACGCCGTGAAAACGCGCCGCCATACAGCCGCCGGTAGTTAAAAGACCTGCCACAGAAGCCGAGTTGGAACTACGGCTGGAGACGAAAAAACGTGTTAAGTGCTCTGGGCTTCAAAGAGACCCCGTGAATTATTATCGCAAAAGTAGTCTACGTCCGGAACGACCGGGTTGGGAGTGCTCTTTGAAGAACCCACACTACCTGACGTTCTTCACAACCCTACCGCCACTCCACTCCCACGACGCTGAGAGCATTCAGAAGCTATATTTGTAACGACAAGAGTCGAATATTTACGGCTTCGGCTAAATCTGTGTGCGCCGAGGAAGCCGGAGACTAGACAGGGAAGGAGAGCTTCCGAAGAGGACGGGGTAGTCCGACGCGGTAAATTACACCCGCGACAGTTGGCAGCGCGTCCGGCGGCAGCTGCACCGGGAGCTATCACCCCGCGATCGGGCGAGTGATACCACCACGGCCGCGCTGTACCGACTGTCCACCGCCACGCCCCTCTGGTCGCACCCGCTGTCTCCCTTCAAACTCCCTCTTCCCTCACCCACCCGCCCACAGCGCCGCCGGCCAACTTGACCTTTCCATTACCTTCAGCTGTCAGCCGTAAGTAATACATAGCCCGGCCGGGCATGGAAATTACAAATTACAGCTAACGCGGCCATTTCTCGGAACGTTTAAGGCGAATTATATGGCCGGCGGACGAAAGTGGTCATTCACACGATTACGGTGCTGGTGGCAGAGCGGCGAATGCGCGACACGGGCGCCGGAGGGCGGGGCGGGATGGGGTGGGCTGAGTTGGGTTGGGGCGGGGGCGGGGCTCTTTCGTCTTTTCGCGGGAAATTTCGCCGAAATCGCGGCGCGCCGTTCCGAGCCATTCCCGAGTCCTCGCTGCGGTCTACAGCGGATCGCAGCGGATCGCGGATCTCTCTTTCTTGAGCCGTTCTCAGAAGCGGTCGCAAGCAGATGATGTTACGCAGAGGGGTTCGTTTTATTTACTCAACCTCCAGAGGAGTGACGGTTCCACAGGAACGACGCTCGAAGAGGGCGGAAGTAGGGCGTCTGTGTTATAAAATAGGACGCCAGTCGTGAATGGATTTCTTGGAAAACGAAACTTTGCGTCAGAGATTCGGGGAAGTCACTGGGCATTCGCTTTGGTGAAGTTGCAGTCTTTCGAGGATCTTCTCAGCGAAAGTTACCGCAAAAATTATTCCTCTTTAATACAATATTCAATACATTCACATTGTGAATTTAATTTAATACTGTGAAATTGTGAAGAAACATAACAAGTTTTTCATGTCCATCGGATAATTTCATAGATCTCCGTTCAAAGGTTACTTGTTTCTCGGTTAACACACAACGTATTGTAAATATCAAGCTATTAATGAGGTGACTGATATAGGACGGTTCGAAAGTTCAAGCATTTTATTAATAGGAAGGTGTGCCAAAATGACAACTACAAGCACGTTACGTAATGATTTTCTCGATGTCGGTGAGTTTTTATGTACTCATACGTCAATTATGCAACGACCTGAAAAAACCTATTCCGCGATGTTCATACAAACTGCTCATTAGCACCGAACAAAGTTACATTCTTAAACCAAAGGCTCGCTCTGGCTAAGTTATTACCTCCTTTATAACGAGCTTGTATATTACGTTACATCCGTTTGAAACCACAACTGGCATTTGATATTCTGAGTTAAAGGTTGAAAGACGGTAATCTCATATGAAATTGGTAATAAAGAATAAATGTAAAAAAACAACTATTCATTATATTCCATACGCCAAAATATTTTTTCTCTAGCAAACCACAAAAAGAATAACGAAATAATGTTCACACCAGTTTCACACCAGCCAGAATCGAAGGGAATTACTACATCAAGTCCAATTATCCTCTTATACGCCTTCAATTAACCTTGGGTATAATAAGATGACTAAAATATTGCCATTTCAAAAACCAACGTTGGATTCTACTGCTGATATTTCTAGGTTGATTTCCAGCATTTCACTTTGCCACTACTGGTATGCGATAAGAGCAGCGAGTGGGATGTCTCAGGGATTTACAGCCAGAGCAACAAAAACCTCTGTGCAGGGAAGCAAGGCCCGAGGCGGAGTGCGTGGCAGCAGTGGAGCTGGAGGCGGGGGCGGCGTCGGTGGCGCCAACCGGCGCGGTACCGCTTATTACTGCGCCCGCGATACCGTCTGCGCAAAAACGACGAGAAAATGGCCGAGCAAACAAAGCGGGATAACACACATCGCCGTGGGTAGGGCTCGCGCGGAGATGAGCATTAATTCCGAGGGAGAAAGATGTTATTTGTGACGCGCCGAGAGCATGATGCGGCCCGCGAGATGCGAGGTTCCACGAGGAAGAGGCGAGAGCTAGAGTGGATTATTCCGAATGCAAAACTGTTATTAGGGGAAGAATGGCTTTTAGATTGGGGAGGTATCCAGACGTCTGGTGTGTTCTGTTCGGATGTAGACGGAATGCCCGCGATGGGCCTGGCTAAAGGAAGAATTTCTCTCAAACATGAACAAGTTAATGTAGCATAATACATCATTTACATAAAAGGAATTTCAAAAGAGAAATTACAAAGAAGGGGAACTCTCATTCGGCTGGGTCCTCATTGGAAGGTATCAAGATTTGTGATTCAGATTACTCAGTTTCAGTCACTCAATTTTATGGTCAATGAACGTTTAACACAAATATCCAGAATCTCATTCAAATTAATAAAAATCAAAAATTACAAATCCAAAATGCTTCACCAAATAAACCTTTTAGAGTTGAAATTTTGCGACTTCTTTTCCTCAATAGGTGATATTCTTCCAATATCATCGAAGAAGATTCATACGAATAACTTGCTTTACCGTCGCCTTCCATCGCGTATCTAGTGCACGAAACCGGCCACACCACGAAATCCACACATGAACACCTCTACGCAAACAACCCACCCTGATCCTCGAACGAAGTGCCCTTTTCTCCAAAAACGCAGCAATTTAACCACGCATAAACTCCTCCGCGATCAGTTAAGTTCCCCAAACATTTGCCCTCGCACATTAAACAGCGCAAACCGTACAAATTAAATCCCAATAAGGCACCGCGCCGGGAGCGGAAAAAACGGAAGGGGCGAAGCGCGTCGGAATGAGAGTGGCGGGCGCGCGAGAGGTGGGCGCGAGAGCAGTCGCGAGGTCAGGCGCCGCGCGTCCGTCATTTGGCGCAAGCCGTCGCCCCCGCCACGCCGCCCGCACGCGCGTATTTACATACGTTCCATTAATCACGCGGCAGGAGGCAGCACGCGCGAGCGAGCGAGCGAGCGGGCAAGCGCGCCCGCCCGCGTGGGCGAACGAACCGGGTCGTTTGCTCAGCGGCGATTACGCCAGGAGGTGGCGGTGGGGACGGGACGGCGCGCAGAGGGAGTGCGACCCGCGCGGCAAACGCTGGCGACGCGAAAGCGGAGCTGTAGAAGCGCTCAAAAGAACGGGAAGCGGGGGAGATGTGGCGGTGGCGGCAGCAATGGCGAGGAACTACTTCAGAGTAACAACGGTGTCAAAGCTGAGTAACGAAATTTTCAGTCGTAACCGGCAGGGGCAGCTAAAAGCGATTAGACCGTTTTACCTGTAGTTCCCACGCTTTTAACTAACACCAACACACTACCTTTAATTCGCTAAATTAGCCGTTCGTTCTGGAACGAAACTAAAGCGAATTGCAAGCTCCTACCTGCACCAAGCGAAATAGCTATTGAGCTATTTTAGGAACTTCACGAAGCCTTTCAGTCTCGTAACAAGATAATTAGCAAAATAAAGAAATAGGATAATGATTGGCACCATTACTGAAGCAGGTTGAAAATACAGTAATGCAAATGGAATTCGCTAGACGCGGTAATCCAAAACCAAATGCTTGGAAAGCGGGATGGTGCGGTCAAATCCGCCAAGTTGCGTACACGGCGCCTCGAACAACAGAACGGCAAGCGGAGCGAGGAGGAGGGAGGGAGGGTGGAGGGAATTAGGAGGCCGTGGAAAGTACCCCCAAACCTCGGTGGCGGCGGCGGCGGCGGCGCGGGGCTTTGGGGCGGACTAGGAAACCGCCGCGCGCACCGCAGCGCCAAGTTTACGCTCAACGGCATCATCATCGCGACCATTAGGCCATACAGCCGAGCGGAGGCCGGTGGGCGGCGGCGACGTGGGAGGGGGAGGGGCCGGAGGGCGGTGATGAGGCCAAGGGCGGGATGGGAGCGGTAGATGAGGAGGAGGGCGAATTATATAAAGAGGGAGGCGGGCAGTGCACGTTCCGAGAGGTGCAGGTGGGAGTTGTAAAACCAAAGCGAACAAGCAAATTGATGGATATTTCTGAATCGAATTTGAACCACACATACATTGGCTAATACGGAGACATTTATTTAGGCAGAAACCTCATTTCGGTTTCTATCAGAGAGCCTCATTTGGTGGAAAATGAACAGCATCACAGGAATCACCTGGCGAGTACGAAAAGTATCCCGAGATGTGGACCATCATCCGAGATGTTATGGGGAAGCTCTGAACATCAACTTAGAATCACAATTCAACCTAAAGAGAACGAACAATCCCAAATCCCAGAAAATACAAACTAATACGCACACAAACACACGAACACAGGTCGAAAGCCACATTAAAGTGCCAGCAACGAGAGCAGCAGAATGCACAATGACAGAGTAGAAACGAACGCGACGAGAGAAGAACCCACCATCACCGGGAGCGCTGCAGAGCGTTCCGAGAAGCCACACACTACATTGGCGGGAGCAGCGGGAAACGGGCTGAAGCGCCGCCTCCCACTAGCAGCAGCGGCGGCGGCGGCGGCGGCGGCGGGGCGGGGCCCTCCCCGTAATTACAGCGCCTCCCCGCCCGAACGGGAGGCAGACGAACCCGACGGGAAGCGGGCGCGGGAGGCGGCGGCGAAGGCTGGGAGGGAGGGAGGGCGCTGTTTACTAAATCATGCGAAGCGGCGGCGGCGGCGGTGCCCGAAACGCGGCCGCGCCGCGCCGTGCCGCGCTGCGCTGCGCTGGGCGGAGAACGGGAGGGCAGCTAAAAATTAACTGGTTTGTTTCACCGGTGTTCCAGATAATAAAGGATAATTTAAGGGAAGCGGTGCGCTCTTATGGAAATACATTGCGGCAAGCGAGAGCGAGGAGCACCGGCGGAAAGGCTGAATCGAACGGCCGCCACGCATGCGGAGGCGCGCCCGGCGCCACGCGCTCTGCAGGCGAAGCCGGGGCGCTGTGAGAGAGATTCGCTAGCGCAAATCGGTGCCTCGTGCGTTACAGTTGATCTGCACACCTCAGTGTTGATTCACGTTGAAATCTAGTACAAATAAAGATGTAAAGTGTGAAATAAGAAATTATCGCGGAAATGCCAAGACGGGAAATGCAAAGTCTACCAATTATCCCCAATTCCTATATCATTATTAACTTATTTTCAAAACAAATTTCTCGTTGGTATAAACATTTTGAAAATACGAATGTTATGAGAATCGATCACCCAACGTGAATAACTTGGGATAACACTATCATCTAACAAACAGACCTAAGTTTTATTCTACTTCATTACAGGATCAGCAAACAGTGATTTTCCATTTCTGCCTGATTTAGAAAAAAGTTTATTACCTAAATATTCCTCAGAAGAATAATGGAAGTACAGCGCACAAATCAGACTTTACAGATGCGAAGTAATCAGTACAATGTAATAACACCGCGCTTATCTCTTTTATAGAACACAGCATTACATTTTCATACGGAGCAGCGAAATTAAAGTCTCCCTGCAGGTCATCCGAGAAGACGCTGCCGAATTCAAGAATCTGAGCACGTAGGAGGGATGCCCACACATAAATCTATGCTTGATGTCAGGAAGGTCGTTCTGTTACGTGGAGGGTGCGTATCTTGATCCCCCTTTCCACGTTTTCAATAAACATTCCCCCAGACACGAAGTCTGCATATAAAATTGACAAACTTCGCGAAGATCTCTCTTGACAGCGAATCAAGCAGTCAAAATCACCTTCTAGTACTACAAGAGATTTCTGTAAAGACGAAAGGAAATGGTGACAGGGATTGTTGCGAATACATTAAGCTAAATAAGGGGACAAAAAATTTCATTGAAATTGGGAACTAAGCGGTCCAAGGACGATTTAATATAATAATATACATTAGTCTTTAGAGAACGTTATTATCATTCAAAATAATATGCCGAAAGTCATAGCTTGTGCACATTGCCTGCGGCTGTCACTTGAGATACCTGCCAGCAGCGAATACACGAATGGAGTACCCCAAGGCTCAAGTCCCGTCCGTTATTATGCCGACCACCTGGAGCCCATTGAAACCCCGGACGGAGCGACAAGCCGCCGGCGGCGACGGCAGCCGGGCATGCTGGCGGACGGTGGGCGCAAAGGGGGAGGGGCAGCCCGCGGCGACGGGGCGTCACCGGGGGCAAACACTCGGGCGCAGGGCGCGTCGCAGGCTGCGCGCGGGGGCAAACAGCGCGCGCCCGCAGCCCCGGCGGCGGCATCCGCGTGGCCTCGCACACCACCGCCGGCGCTGTCGCCGCCGCCAACACCGGCAAAGGACATGCACACGCTCGCTGAGCCGTCACTGTCCTCAATGCCACGCTATTACGGATAATGCCAATGCAGCTTGAACTATCTCATCTCTGTCAACACTCACACAATACACACGCAAATAACCCAACTTTCCCAAGGGTGTTTTTCTCGTTAAATTGTTGAAAATGCCAGTCATAAGATCAGATCATGATCATTTCAATTCTGAACGTTAACTCCATGGACGTTTCTGCAATTTTGAAGAAATTTCTGCATTCTCTTCGTCCTTATTTGAGTACGCACTTTCTAACAAGCAATCAAACAAGAATTTGCACTCCTATCTGGCATGGAAAGAAAATCGATTAAACGAGAACATGTCAACGAAAAAGACCCGCTTTTGCCGCCATGATCATGTATTTCCCATTTTCCTAAACCGCAATCCAAGTCGACTCCTTCGTCCTAGTACTGCCTACCTACCCCTGCACACCGACATAACCATAACCTGATAAACTAAACTAACTACGTTTACCATCACGACCATTTCCCCTGCCTTCGCAAGGAGCAGCTACCACATTGCCAGAGAGACCACTATCCCGGGCTCCCTTCCCACATCGCGCATGCCCGCCACCGGCTCCGCAGCGGATACACACGCAGCCCCCCTCAGGCGTCGCCGTCGCCGCCCGCTGTGTATCTTGGATGAGGGCCCTCACGTCGGCCCGCGGCAGCGCCAGCCGCCGTAATTCGGACGCGCGCTCTGTTGACGCGCGCGCGGCGCGGAGGCGCGGGTTCACCGCCCCTCCGCCCCGCGCGCCCCGGGTGAGTGCATTTGAGGCAGCGACGCCACGCCACGCCACGCCCTGGGCGCGGAGGGGCGCGGGAGAAGACGGCACTTTCTCAGCAACAGCGCAAACAGGTGGATGGGAAAGGAGCGATTAATGAGTATTGAATGGAAACGTCACTCAACGTTTCGCATATCTGTAAGCAAGTCGGTTTTCTCCGTGGAAGTCGCTTGCGTGAACTTATGAGAGGTCAAAATGGAATTTTTTAAATAACAATGCACACAAATCTTTCAGTTTGCATGCTTTATAACTTATTGTAAAGACTGGAGTATAATGTCAATTAAGTATCTACAACGTAAATACAATTCGCGTGACTCAGTATTTTTTATAAACGAGAGGTAAAACAATTTTGTTAGTAATAGTTGCGAAATTTAAAAATTTCATCATATACAAATCATTCAGTATAAATAGAAATGCAACTGAATCGCTGACTAAACAAATGACATTTCTTCATTCCTGTGATATAACAGTCACGTGTGTCGCTGGTTGCTCACAATTTTTTGCATTTAATAAAAGAAAAAACATTCCAGATACACACATTGATGGTCACATTCCTTCGTAATGCAAAATTCGGCATAAAATGTTGCATAGATAAATTGCGAATTGAGCAGGTAATCGCTCGCCTCTCACGCCACCAATCGATGTCATGCTGCACTCGCATACGAATTCCCGCAACCACAACGAAAAACTTGTTTCAAAATTAACGAAATGAATGATTTGATTGTTTAAGTGTACAGTTACCCTGAGTCCAACGAGAAGGAAAAATGATTTTCATCTACTGGTACATATTTATATTGAATTACACACACAATCCGAAACAAAGATAAAATACAATTATTAATATCAAAAAGTCTCCCTAGTTAACTGACACTGAATACAAAAACATACACAAAAAAGATTTTTAAAACATATTTTTAATGCTGCATAACGACTCGCCCCATAAAAATGCATTCAAAGTTCAATAAAATTCAACCAGTTCCGCAAATCACTTCATCTGAGAACGTGGAGGCAAAATTGCCCATTGCACAACAAACTCCTTTCACACTCCGAGGACCACTTTCCAACATCAAAGACGAGCCGAAGAAAGAGTCCAACGCATACCACCAAGAACGAGAGCCCGCACAAGGGGAAGCGCCCTTCTTGCTGATGTCATTTCCTGCCAATAACGACGACCCAGTTTCCTGCATTGTCCGAACGTGGTGCAGCTGTAACGTCACGTGGCGAATTAATGAAGCACATAAACGAGAAGGTCGCGCACGCGGAGGGTGCTCGCCCGACCCAACACCCCGGAAGAGGAGGACGCGACCCCCTCCCCGTCCATAAAACAAACATGGCCAGAGCTCCTTCAAATAAACGCAGAACCTCGATCACTGCGTAATCTCCAAATCGCCAATTTACGAACGAAATATTCCAAATCCCCAAACATAAAATGACCTTAAAACGGATACAAACGATTCTGCACTCAAATGAAGTTTATTTCAATCTACAAATTTATTAGTTCATAAAAGCACGAGAGTATCGCTTATGAGCCAGAAAATATTTTTGTCTGAAGCAAATAAACGCGTCATTATCAAATGCTTACAACCACATTTATTCGTTATATAGAAACATTTTTTACGATATTTCTCAATATATGAAAACACTTTCTACCTTTCTATAATTCACGTTTGATAATGGTCCTAGTGTGAAACAATCTCGAATTACAAGTCATGGTGTCACTGTACGAGTTGCCATCTTGCAACCCAACTCCCAGCAGCGGCCGCAAGAGAACTTTGCCGGGGATGCGACAAGCCGGTGGTTCTTTTTACGTCCCACAAATTCAGGGAGGTTTAAATAAAAAAGAAAGCTGGATCTTTCCCGGAGGCTCTCGCGTCGAAGAAGCCTGTTCTGAAGGAGTGGAGAAGCTTACGGTGTCGGAGGTACAACACGAAGCCGCGTGCGTTGGTGGTGCGGTGAAGAGGATTTCGCTAGTGCAGGATGGTGGTGGTGGTGACTGAGGGTATCTAGCTAGAACATGGGGAGAGTTTGGACGCGTAGTGACGCAAAGGCCGAGGAAGTGACTAGCGATGGATTCGGAGGATAGAGGAAGGAGTGGCTGAGAAGAGATGTATTCGAGGGGCAGCTTAGGAGACTACAACACGCGAGCGCGCCGTGCGCCTATAAGCTGACGGGAAGTCGCAATTTGAAATAGATACTGAGAAGATAGTGGTACACGTAGGAGGAGGAGCAGCGCGTGGGAGACGATGGAGTGGAAGCCGTCGCTGGGAGAACGCGGCGGAAGAGAAGTGCGAGGGATGGGCGCAACGTGAGGCGCGCTGCAGCATTCGCCCGAGGCGCGGCCATAATCAATATCCTATTCCAGCCGCTTCCTTCGAGATGGGGTCACAAACTGCAGCGACGGCGGCGGCGGCGGCGGCGGCGGCGGCGGCAGCGGTCTCTTCTGCCACTGCACGGACCCTGACGCACCAACACACAGACACCGCCCCCCCCCCGCTCCGACCCTCTGCCGCCGCCGCCCCAGTCGCCTGCACACGACTTGTCACAGTGGTCACTTTATTGCTTTCCGCCATCACCATAGCAACAGTGAAGAGCTACGCAAGGCAGACGGGACGACAAGACGCAGTAATATGTCAGGGCTGTCCAAAGGCGGTTCCTTTAAAAGGTCGGTCCTTCTCTCGCCCGAGAGCAGTAGGAAAGAAGTTACGAGAGAAAACACAAGTGCCACAACAAGAACGAAAAAAAGACGGCAAGAAAAAAACAACAACAAAAACCAAGAACGGAAGAGGACAAGACCAACAAGTTTCTCCTTTGTAAACAAGTTTCTTCGTTAAATCCTTCACCTTGCAACTGTGGTGAGCAGGAGGCCGCGAAGGAAGTTCGGGGCGAGGGACGGACCGAACGGCCGCTTTCACGGAGAACTCATACAATTCTAACTGAACACAAACGAAAGAGTTCGAGAACGGCGGCAAGTGAATTGCATACACTATTTTGTGAGTATTTCAGCGCACATTCAGAACAGTTTTGATTGAAAGCGAGGAAAACGTTACCTGTATTCAGTTAATATATTTATACTTTTGGATTATATATATATATATATATATATATATATATATATATATATATATATATATATATATTGAGCCTAATGGAATGTTATGCCGACGAGATTACTTTAATATTTACACATCAGAAATGTATAGGAACCTGACATTTTTCGTGCCTAAAACGCAAGGCCTAGCAGGTAGCAGTAACTTCTTCGATCAAGAATCCTGGAATTGAGAAAATGTTGCCGAGGCAAACAAAATGGTTCAGCTATGTCATTTCAGCACCCTTCCTATTAGGCTGCGGATATCGGTCAACATTCCGCGCCCCGACCGTCACTTGTAGGAGGGTCCTGCAATGCAGTGTCACGCTTCACCTCCCCTCGCTCAGCCAACCGCCCGCAGCCTTAATCATTCCCCCTGGGCCACGCCGCCCTCGCATCCCCGCCGTCAACGACCGTCCTTTCAAGCCCGTCAATAATAAGCGTGCGATATTACCTGTTAAATTATATGTTCCAATATGTCCCGATGTAATTATAATGATGTCCACTCAACGGATAATCAAATGTACAAACACACTAATTATAAAATAGAAAATATAGCACAATACGCGGCCTTTCCCCGCGCCGCCTTCCCCGCTCGCGGAAAGCAATTTAACAGTGGTTTAATTGAAACACGGCTTTCAAATTAATCACATCAAACAAAAGCCAAACTGTTTATTGTTTCGTGTTGGCACACGGGCTCCTAAAGCCGACCTGATTTATTCCCGCATCATTACACGTGCCAGGGCGCTCTCGCTAGTGCGCGCGCGCGCGGGCGCCCGCCCGCCTCGACGTTGGCTCCGACTGCCCACCGCCCGCTATGCAGCCATTCGCCAGCCCGCCGCCACTTTTGCCGCTTCTTCGACGCGGCGATGGCGGTGGCGGGGGCGGCGGCGTGGTGGCGGTGGTGGCGGCGGCGGTGGCTGACTAAGCGAGCCACCTAATCTCCCGCGCCATTTGCGTGAATAATGCCCCGCTGTTTCGCGCTCGTAAATACGGCGGGCGGCGGGAGGCGGCGGCGGCGGCGGCGGCGGCGGCGGCGGCGGCGGCGGCGGCGGCGGCGGCGGCGCTCGCTCGCTCGCTCCCGCGTATGAATGCGCGCGCACTCAACCCGGTGACATATTCGCTCGCCGAAATGCGATCTCCCCGCCTCTCGCCGCCAGGCCGGGCCTGGCCGGGTGGGACGGGCCGCGCCGGGCCGGGGGCCGCCGCTCCGTTCCCCCGTTCCGCCCGAACGGGACCGTGCCAACTCGCGCGCGCGCTCGCGCCGGCGGCAGCACGTCGCACCACGCCACGCCGCCCCGCGCGTGACGGCCCAGCGCCACCGCCGCGACGCGCCGGCGACGCGACGCCCCGGGCGCCCCACGCGGGATGCGCTCTGCACACCAGGCATTCACGCCTGCTCCCAGGGATTTGCGGGTTGCTGCGTTTCTTGCGATTGGCTCCCTCAGGAGACGTATGTCGCCTTTATATAAAATATATTTACATAAGATTTTGGCTACTTCGAGCTTTTCTTGGGAGTCAATTTTACTCTGCGTTTATTAGTAAAGCGTACAGGATTCAATGGTGATTTTAACGAACGAATGCGTTTGAAATGAGATACGATCATGGTAAAGACACTACATAAAAATAATTTCAACATCTCTGCTTTTCAATGGTAATATAATAATGTAATTCAAAATCTTAAAATTATCTCAGCACCAACAGGTTAGCAATGATCACTGAATATAGGTTCAATTAAAATTCAAGCGAATATATAAAAATAGAGAAACATTACAATTCGATTAAGAAGTGTGAGTTTTGAATTAAATATCTTCCTAGGACACTAAAACATACTAAAAATGAAATAGTCCCCCCACTGTAGTAATGTGTATATTTAAATAATCGCTTTGGTCATTGCACGTGCACTCTTGTTTTTGCACCTAGGGTCAATAAATATTGTATCACCTGTCTTTTATCGTAGAGATCTATCTGCAAAAGTATGAAAAATACAATCAAGTACGAAAAGAGCTAAGTATAATCAATACCGAAATGCCTTGATTAGCCCATTTAAACGTTTGCAACAAGCTTCAAAACCTGGCTTGCTATTCGATGCGCACTTATTATCTTCATCTGTATGTACATCATCGTCTCGGCCGGATAATTATCCACTGCCATCTCATCATCTCTAAACCTCCGCATCCACCGTCTCTGCCGCCAGACGACCACTTCTCGCCACCGGGTCTCGCCCCGACACCTCGTCCCTCGCCACGCACCGCCCCGCGTCCCGCACCTCCTTCCACACCGCGCCCCATCCCATGTCCCGCTTCGCCCTTCACTCCGCGCCCCGCCCCGTCCCGCACCCCGCCCTGCATCCTGCTCCTCTCCGCATCCCCCGAAATAAGGCAGAGCTCTCTCCACAGCTGTTCCAATTTGTAACAAACGCGCAAACCAACTCCGTCACCGGCGACACAACAAAGCCCCGCGGCACGGCGAGGTCGTCGCCGCGCGCGACTATGATTAGTAGCCGCCCGGGGAGCGCGCGAACGAGCGCCCAAGCGTCGCCAAAGGAGCGCGCCCGCGCCGGGATGGCCAATTAACGCGAAACGGACGCGTTGAAAGAACTGTATCAAACTCGCCGCACGGGGGAAAAATTGTTTAATTAAAGTGATTGATGGGTCATAATTAGCTCGGTCTTTTTTCCACATCAAAGAAAGCAATTAACGCGGACCACGAGAGGGACGCCGCAAATATTGACCGAGCGATTCATAACGCGCCCAGATGGGCCTCGACACGTGTTGCCTTCATAAAGGGCCGCCCGAGCTCCGGAGGCGGCGGCGGCGGCGGGGGCTGCTGCTGCTGTGGGGGTCTTGAAATATTTAGTGCGCGTCATTACACTGCCCGGGGCTTTGCGACTCGGTCAACAGACCCCCCCTCCCCCTCCCCAGCCAATGGACACCCGTCGCAAAACGCACGCGAATGCACCCAATACATCCAATACAAGCTGAATAAAGGCGTAAAAAGACTCGAGAGAGGAAAAATACATCCAAAAACTTTTCACATCGACGCGAATTATGCAGAGTAAAAAGGTCTATAGAAAGGGCTCCCCTTTATTGTGGGAGGGCTATCATTCGCTGTACGTGCGAGTGTGGGTGCGCACACGCCTACATGGCGGCCGATGCAATACGACAGAGAGAGAGAGAGAGAGAGAGAGAGAGAGAGAGAGAGAGAGAGAGAGAGAGAGAGAGAGAGAGAGAGCGTTAGGTTATAAACTAAACAACTCTAAAGGATCGTTTCATGTTGTATTACCTGCGTATTAAAATCCTAATAATCGCGTATCTGTTCGCAGTAGAATTTATTAAACGTCCGATTGAAAGCTGAAATAAAACGGGCAATGTGACAGGGGGAAATACAACGCCAATCACTAAAATGACATCTAATAACCGTGCACTCGCAGCAAACAGGTTGAAACATTTGCACGCTCTCGCGAACACGGATTTTGAAGAGAATTCATTCAAACGGTGTTCTGACAGAAATTTTCTACGAGATTCACTAACAAGTTTCACGGCGCTTAATGCACATTTTAATTTATATCTCGTCCAAAATTTAATTGGCCGAAACTCAGTACAATGGCTTTTGAATATTTAGATGAAGGATGAACACACAGCAAAAGAAGCACTACAAAGCCTGCCTTGATATGATTATTTTGTTACCAAAAATTTCACCAGAAAATGTTCAACGAGAGTCCCTATCCTCTCAGAGATCCTCAGACCCTCGTTCATGGAAAGATGGTTCCAGGAGAATTACGAATTCAAACTTCCGAAGCATTAGTAAATGTTCACAATTCAACATGAAGACCACCGGCTTAATCCAGATATGTGGCTACACGCATCATTTCAGGCGATCAACTTCTTCCTAATGAGACGAAGGCAAAGGTGGCAATTAATGGGAAATAACATCCACCCAAAAAGGTCATTATAATGAGTAGTTACATTCAAGACAAATCTGGTCGTCAACTAGCGAAGTGTCTTATTTCAATTTCATTTTCACTGGATTATTTCAACTCATCCAATAGAGTTGAAATTTTAAATGCGACGGATTGTTCATAAACAGAAGCATATGTTGATGAACAACCTCCTCTCAAGGCCTAGCGACCGAAGTCTCACCTTCAGTAATTCCAATCCCACAGTCGCCAGCCGTTGTGAGGCGGGTTCACCGCGAGCTCATGTCACATCCAGCAAGCAGACATTTGATCGAAGGCGTCCTGCGTCCAAGAGGCCGTGGGTTCGTGGCGAGCGAGCAGAGGGAGGTCCGCCAGCGTGGAGCCGGGAGCGTTCGCCCGTGCACCCGCTCGCCCGCGGCGCGGCGGAGGCCGTGGCGATCGATTAGGCGACGGCCCTTGTGTCCGTGCGCGCCCCGTCGCCCTCCGGGGCCCTCTCGGGTCCTCCCGTCCGCCTGCCTGCCCGCCCGAAGCGACCCGCCCAACCCCACAGTCCGGCCCTGGGCCGACCTTGCCTCCCGACACGGCGCGGCCTGGCGCCTCTTGCTGCGCCCCTGGTGATGTGGTGCCATCAAGCCGCATCAACGTTCCCAGGACCAGCTGCGATAGCTTAGTTGCCTCTGCAGCAGTGCTCACCGAGAGGGTCGGGCATTCGAGTCCCGACAGTGGAGCAACTTTCGTCACTAGTTACACAGCTGGGTCGAATTCAACCACTATATGAAAGAGAATTTCAGCCACTGGTTGCTCTGATCGGCAGTTTTCGTGGTTTCTCCAATCAATACCAGGCGAATGCCGTGGCAGAACTTTAGCAAACCTGACAAAGAACTCGCGCGTTCTTTCCTTCCTCTTCCTTGTCCTCATCTCTTGCTTACACACGAACATGCAGTTCACCACCACACATGTCGGAAGCTTGTCCTGGCTGGGGTGGTACCTCGCTGAGATGTCTAGAGGGGAAAGATCTTCAGAAGCCGACTTGAGGGTCAGCGCCAAATCTCTCGCTCTAGAGGAGCACAACACTTCACAGCATATAATATGCACTACACTTACGAGACTAATAGTTTAACGCGCCCGGAAACAAATACGTACTGACTTAGTTCCCAAGAATTATCACTCTTACTTCAAGAAAATGTTCTTTTCTTTCACGAGCGGAAAACATATAGCGGGATTATCAAGATGCATGCATCTCCCAATAGAGTTGTTGTCTACTTCATGTCACTTTTCTTACATAATTCAGAAAATAAAGTACACGCCCCTTAATTAAGTTATAATGTGAATCCCTCTGCCTCTACAATTAACACTGTAATCGTTTACGATAACCTTACTTACACACGATACTGTAATGAAACTCACGTTTTACCAGTATTATTCCCAAGATGCTTCTTCTTAACCGGTAATTAGTATGTGCACTCTGTCACATACGATCCAAGCTATTACACACTTTCATTTCATTATATAATTACACACTTCATAATTTCTCACCACATTCCCAGTAACATGTGAACTTTTTAAGTTGTACTGGTCAGTCAACAGGCAGGCAAAAATTTAAAATATTTACTACCTATACGGTTATGAGATGCGCATTGTTAGTTATATAGCCTCGTACGATTTTCCTTTCCAAATACCATTTACTCGATTTCAAACTCGCGCCTGAAGATAATTTTACCCATACTTCTAAACAATGTGCGGGCCTTTTAAATGAAAAATATACGACTTGAAACCGATCAGTTTTATTTCAATTTCGAAAAATAGCCAAATTCAGTTTCATGGCCACGGGACATCGCGAGACCGAACCAACACTCTCGGACCTCAGCGCCTACAGACACGATACACGAGTTAGTTAATGCCTTATTTTACGTGGCGAGACTCGGGCCATCAGGTCCGCTCTTCCGTCGGACCAGGCAAATTTCGCTACGCTCCTTTCACCATCTAGCGGAGAAAGAATTTATTGTCGGGCGACGAAACAGGCGATTTTAGCTCAGACTTCTTTGAGGCTTGAGGAACTTTTACATGCAGTAAATCTACTACATGAGGCAGCCGGCTTTACTTTCCCTCCGAAGGAAGGCGTACGGAGGATTTTTTCGTCCTTAAAAATATACGGCTTCGTGTTTGAACCCGCAAATGTGGGTACAACAGTCCGGTATGCTAACCGTTATACCACCGAATCCACAGTGCTTTACCTTTTGCCACCGAAGGCCCTTGGCTGACACCCGCATCCCCGTCGCGTCGCAGGCGTCTGCGGCGCCCGGCCACCCCTGTGTGATCTACGGGCTCGGCGGCGCTGGAGACCGCTCGTAAAATGGATGGGGACGGCGCGCGGGCGGCGGCGAGGAAGCAAGGGGAGTTTCCTGAGAATCGAGTGTCATGAAAAGGGCGAAGACGCCGGAGAGAACAGCCGCGTAAAAAAGAAAAGGACAAAAAGATCGCGCCCGAAGAGAGAGACGAAGAGACAGAGAAAGAGGATGAAAAAGAACGCCCGAGAGAGACGAACGCACTTCGCGACATCCCCAGGCAAAGGAAGGAAAGAGAGAGACGAAGTGACGGGACGGGGTGAATGCATACGAGTGTTTCAATAACTTTGGGTGAGAAAATTCATGAATACGACGTCACCCGCGCGCTTTGCGTTCCAGCCCCTTTTATGCACGCCGCCGAGGGGAAAGAGAAGCACCGCTTGCGACGAAATTGAGTTAGTTTGAACGTATGACAAAATGTCGCTCTTTTATCATCTCAACACAAACCACCTGCCACGCGCTCGCTTTATATCCCTGCTCCGCTCCAAATTCGATTATTGAAATCCTTTACAAAAAAATGCAACGCACGACTGTCTGCCCTTATTACGTGTGTAAATTACGCCGGTCCCCATTACGGCGTAATAGGACACCGGATTGAACTTCCGCTTCTGCAGGGGCTGATAGGGCTCTCGTCGCGCGGGTTCGCAAAAACGCGGCGGAAGTGGTGGTGAGTTGTGGCGGCTGGTGGAATGAGGAGATGGGAGATGCAGGGGGCGGTGGCGTCGGCGGTGATGGTGACGGTGACGGTGAAGATGGCGAAAAGAACAGCGGATATTGCAAGAAGTAGTACGGAACATTCGCGGAAAAGCAGAGGTAGAAGGTGTACCACAAGGCTCAAAGCAGGATTCGACACAGGTTGCAGCAAAAGATGAAAACTGGATGATGGGCAAGATAGAAATAAGCTTTACGGAGCAGGACATGGGAGAGTAGACTGCGCAGTTGGAAACGCTGTAGTGGTAAAGAGGGTAGGATATGAGGAAACCGCAGATGAGGACGGAGGACTTTACTAGCGCTTCGTATGGAAACAAACGACGAATGAAAACGTAAACGCATTAGAGAGAAATGCACGAGAAGCTTTATCGCTCGCACTACCTCATCCTTTCGCGAGTGCCCACAAAACAGCAGTGCGCTGGTAATTGGAGGAAGATCTCGCTATCTGAGAAACAAAGTGGTCGTTGGTAGTGCGATGTGTTCAGGTCTTTAAGACATTACGCTACGAAAAAACAGTCTGCCCAAAAGGCAGGGAAACAGTACAGCATTTATGGATGTTCAACATGAAAATGTACGAGTATTTAACACTAAAAGTTCCCTTTCATTTATCAGTTTGAAAAAGGAAAGTATAAATTAAGTGAGTTTCGATGCTTTACAATATTTGATTACATGTATGAGAAGAATTTGCTCTGGTAATAACATCCATGAATCGCTGAGTGCAGTGACACATAGTTTGTCATGACTGCATCAAACGGTAAAATTCATATCCAAACAGCGAGACGTGAAGTCAAACAAATTTCGATTGCATGCCCAGCGGTTATAACCGGACGTTCCCACGCAATCATTTAAATTCTGGCCGACAAGCAAAGTTACATATACCAGAATGGGTCCGAATTTCTCTCCCTGAGATATTGAAATATAAAACCAGAGATATTATCAGCTCGAACTTTCATGTTTCTTTATAACTTCCCTTCTGGGTCACTTATCATGACACATTCACAAGAGATAAGATATCTACAATTTTCCTACTTAAAAGGTACTAAAACTTCACCACACAGGAATGCATATCCTTTTACCAGCTTCGTCTTCGTGAGCTATTTCCATCAGTGTCGCCTCTCCAGGAATTGAAGGTAATGTCGATCTTGGAGTCCGAGAGGGACTTTGAAGGTACTTTGTTCGAAATGACGACAGTAAAACCTCAGTCCTCGGCTCAACTACTCCTCAGGCCTTCCGCACGACAGCCAGTAGTGCTTCTCAGCAACAGAGCTATTCGGAGCGGTCAGAGCTCACTGCGAAAGGAACCTCTTGGTTGATGGCGAACGCTCTGTGCGCTCCCTTCAGGAAAGAAGACACCACGAGAGCGAGCTGACGAGAGTAGTCTCGTGTCTTCCCCGTCACAAGCACGCCACTTACTGGATGGCCCGCGTAATTTGCACGCGAGGCACCGACCAAACAATGACGAAGGCGGAATCAAAAGTGTGTGTGATGAGGGAGGGGGGCAACACTGACAAGTGAAGCTTACGAAGCCGACAATATTACAATTGTTAAGGTATTCGTGGAAACAGGATGAAAAATAAACATCACGATGCTTGGGTCATTACTTTAGAAACTCAAAATACCTACTTTTTTAAGTCAGTGTTCTGTGTACTTGTATCTCACATTCCCAGGTATTAGCGTCAATGGATATTTTCGAAAACTAAATGGTTGCCGAAGAATTTTACATACCCTTAACCCACGATCGGAGATCGATTACCCTCCAACTTTACCACGCATTAACCTATTTGAGCTTGTTTTCTCAAGTTTCGATTCGTCTAAAACTCTCACAACCTTTCCAATCATAAAAAAGACAGACGTTTTAATTACTTTTATATTAGTCGTTACAAGCAATGAGTTACATTTTTACGATAAACTCTTTACGAGCACGACTTTCACTAACCCACTTAGAATTAACAAAAATGTATGGCAATGTTAAAAAAAGAAAAAAAATGTGTGTGAATGCAATGCTTCTCAAAACACGAAACCTCTCACTGAAAGTATAAAGAAGATCTATGGCGATTTACAAAAAAAAAATATTCCCAGTCGTGTCATCTTACAAGAGACCCGTGGACATGCTTCACCACCTTTCACTCTATACTCCGATTAAAACGTAGCGGGAATAGGCAGCGATCACTTGGAACGCGGTTTTCCAATCTGGGAGCTAAGTTGCACCGAAGCTCCCGATTAGATAGTCGCTTCCCATCTGATCAAAAGCCAATTCGCCCTACATTTTAATCGGAGTATAAATCAAATTCGTCTTCCAATAAAATAAAATACAGGTTTACCGCCGGCCGGCCTAAGCGTGCACCGCTGAGGCCGGCGCGTCGCAAGGGCAGTCGCCCGCGTCGTCTGCGAGAGCGCTGCTGCGAGAGCTGGCGGCTGCGGCAGGCGCTGTTATTTCCGGTTCGCGAGCGCTGAGTCGGCAGCGGCGCAGGCGGTCGCGGCGTCATGTGACAGCAGCGGCCGAGTAAGCGAAACGCGCTTCGCCGCGCGCCGCGCTCCGCGCTCGCCCGCCCGCGAGGGGAAAGGCGCGGTGGATGAAGAGACGCGGCGTTCCGCAGGAATTTAAATCGTGACCCTCCACGTTTTAAGGTGTCTGGTAAATGAAACTGCATTAAAATAAAAACGTGAATTAAATTATAAGAATTATGTAAAATTAGTTTTTTAATTGAATACGCATAACACGATGCATTTTATCTGCAATGATTTACCACACTTCTAATGTTGGATTTAATTATTTTCGAGCAATAATACATTTCCGTATCCAAAGGCGTCTCAATACATAATCCTTAAACACCAAACCTAGACGAGATTTGCATGGAAACTTGAAAATTTGCATGAACTGCCTTCCATATTCACAGGCCCTAATATTCATGGAAAGAAACTACAAACCCAATATTTGCTTTTTCTACTTAGATAATGCAAAATGTACTGTTTTAATACACAATGTGCAATAGTACAATGGGAATTAAAGATGAAATCACTATTATGCTCTGACGCTTTACGCATGGTAATTATAGATAGAAAACATTATTGGGGATTATAACAGCAAGTCTCGGTTGGTACTAACATTCTTCATGTACACTAAAATTCACGTAATTCTTGCAAAAGAAGCTAAATGCAAAAATTCTTTCGCTTCCGAGTTTGTATTCATGATTTTCATCAAGAGGCAAAAAATACACAAACGTATGACAAATGAAGCTGATGGTGGGTAAAGTGCATTCGAAATGGATGGGCATAATCACGGATGCTTTCATCTCGATGTTATTTTATTAATTCACGTGACATTCGACGGTAATTGCTGGTAGTTGGATAGATAGATCAACATTAAAATATAATTTCTGTTGAAGTAGTAAATCGCAGGTAATGAACATTTTCCATAATTAATACACATGTAATGGAATATGAAGTAGAAGCTTGATGCAAGCGTTCCGCTTATGCTGCGAAATAGTTGTATGACATTAAACAAATGAATTTAAACCTGTATCTATTTGAGGTTTTACACCGAATCAGTTGTTCGAACGGTTAGATCGACATATAAGGCACTTCTGACAACACAACTGACGAGGAAAAAAGTGCATCCCTCCTCATAAAACGCTGCCGTTGTTCAGAAGAACAAAGACAGGAATACAAAAAATTTCATAACTGGAGAACATTTAAGTTCGCACGATTGCTTACCTTCTAGTATTTACGAACTTTCGAGTTGCTAAAACCCTAGATTTTAGTTAGCACACCCTCTCCAAACTCTTGAGAGAACCTGAACATTTGAAGGACGTGGGAAGATGTTCCCGACCCGTCGAGGAAGTTGGCACAAATTTCTCCCCTTTGAGGCGAGTACCACCACTGTCAAAGAACATCCGGCTCCATAACCACCACTTCCAGAGATTAATCCGAATCACGTCGACGGTAAGCACAAGAGGCCGGAGAGCTCCGGGAGAAACCCGGAGTTCGTAACGACTTCGCAGGTGCGCGAGGAACGGACGGAGAGGGCGCGAGAACGAAAAGGAAAAGATGGAAGGCAGCGGCGGCGGAGGGAAGAAGCCGACTCCAGAGCCCGTAATTTTAATCCAACTACAATAAACAAGCGGCGTTTCGAACAGCTGTAGATTGGCTGCAGGAGACGATACGTTTCGAAGAGTAGATGACGTGGATGGAGTGGGTGTGGCACGACGAATTGAAGGAGAAAGCAGAGAAGCGGAAGGTGACGGGGTGAGTTGGAAGGAACTAGGACCGTACAGCACCATGATCAGAATGATTCCGGAAGAGTGGAAGAACGATAGCGGTATACGCGGCGGGCGACAAAACATCCGGATGCCAGTACCATTAGGCCCTAAGAACTCCTAGGCGGCGAAGGTGCCAGCTAGTCTCTCGGGGACGAGGATGGTGATGGAGGTGGTGGTGGCGAGGCCGCCGGCAGGAACGGCGATGGTGATGGCAAAGGGGAAGGAGGAGGAGGCGGAAGTGGAGGGGCCGGCGGAAGGGGCGGCGGAAGTGGCAGCCAGGGGACCTCCACAGGGGTTGCAGAGAGACGGCGCGGGTGGGTGTCGGGGAGACGGCAGAGGGGAAGGTGGAGGGGTCAGAGGGGGATGACAGGGGGACAGCGGCCGGGGCAGTGGGCGAGACAGCGGGGAGACGGCAGGGGTCAGCGGGCGGGATGGCGGGGTTCGATGGAGGGGAAGGCGATTGGGACGGAAGAGGGTATGGAAGAGAGGACGGTGGCGGGGACGGATCTGCAAAAAGGTCGACGGAGTAGTCTTCGTCTACATCCAAGGAAGAAAAAACCGAAGGCGAAAATCTGCTTCGAATATTATTCAACACTCATGGTTAACTGCATTACGTAACATGCATGACAAGATTTACCTGCTCGTGCTTTTTAAATTTAAAATACACATTTTCTTCAGCTCAGGGTGTATTTTATAACATTCACTATTTATGTTTATACATAATTCCTACGCATACATTTCTCTTCGATGTAACTAAAATCTTTTCATGTCAATAGCATGAATATTTTCTTCTCGTTCCTCAAAACCAAATAACACGTGATGCTGCTTGAAGCTGAGATCCAGCTTCTCTTGCGTTTTTATCTTACACACTTCCACAAAATTGCATCGCGCCGCAATAGATCCAATCGAAAACCGGGACCAACAGCCGCACAATCGATATGATTTTCAATACCGATGTCTCTCGCACACTCTCGTCTCGATATCCAATCGTTTTATTGGCACAGGAAGCAAACGGCAAATATTCCCGAGGACGAGCACATGAACGATTTTTTTTTCGGGTAGAGAGGATTTTGTGCCGGACGCGCGTCGCCCCCCTTCCAGTTTCCGCCAATGGCGACGCGGGATCCGCTCTCCGATTTTTATGGGTAACAGAAGCTCGTAATCCTTTTCGCAATGCCGAGTTTTACACAATGCGAGTACCGCGCGGTGCATGTCATCCGCGCGAGCGCCAGCACGCGCCAAAGGGAATGGGCGATAGATTACATAAAATATGAGCACGTGATGCACCTTGCGTCACTCGCACCGGTTTGTTCCCCCTCCCCGCACCACCCCCTCAACCAGGTTAAGTCCACCCTGCACTGTAGCAGTGAAAAGTGCACGCCAAACCTCGTCCATGATCCATCCAATCACTGCGCTTCAGAAAAAAAAAGAAACAAGCACCGCAGTTGAAAACTTTTTTTTTTTGTAGCCCGCAGCGTCGATTCCGGTTATTAAGCAAGTTCTACACACACAAAATTCCGAAAAAGTGCTAAACAACGAAGTGAAAAAGTGAAAGGGCGGTTTATTTCCTTTTTCGCGAAACGCATTTGCGCGATAAAAACATTGAGGAACCACAGTTCCGATACGGCCTGAACTAACGAATCTTCATCAGAGCACTACACAAGGGAATTAACTGGGGAAAAATTCCCCGCAGAATGGAAGGGTGTCGGGGCTTTGGAGATGGAAGAGGGAGGGGGTGTACAATGAGGAAGAGAGCGCAGGCGGGGAGCTGGACAAGCGGCGAGAGCCAACAGTGAACGCCCGCCGCAGAGAGCATCGCTGGGCAGAGAGCAGGCACTGAGGCGAGCGTGGCGGCGGACAGCGGGGGAGGAGAGGACGGGGACGGTCGGGGAAGGTTGTAGGGCACGAGTGAGCGCACGGAGAGGGAGGGTGACCCTGGGGTCGGAGTACACCGCCACGGGGGGCCAAGGGGAGGGAGCGAACAGCAGCGGCGCGGCGCGGAGCGGCGCAGCGCGGAGCGGGGTGAGGAGAAAGCGAGGGTGAGCGGCGGCAGTGTGATGGGGTGAGCAAGCGACTGCGATCGCTCGCGCGTCACTCCCGGTACATAATTAAATTGGATTCCCGACGGCGGCGGCGGCGGCGCGGAGGGCGTGAGGGTCGTGGCAGGGGCGGGGGCGGCAGCCCGCGTGGCGCGGGGGTGGCACGCCGCGGAACGGCGGCGGGGGAGGCGGGGGGGGCGGTAGCGGCGGCGTTTTCCGCGGATCCCGCGGCTAATGCCAGGGGCGCATTTATCACTGTGTAGATTGGGGGAAAACTGTTTATGTAACCTGGGCTGCCTCTCAAGGAATGTTTACTGCGCCGGTACACAGATCTATCAACGAGAGGAAATCCATTAATCGTGGGGCGGCGCGCAAACAGGATCCCGGAGGCGACTCGCGGGGTGACGGCGGCGGGGGCGGGGGCGGGGGCGGAGGCGGGGGCGGTGGGGGTGGCGAGAGTGGCGTCGAGGATGCCGGGGGCGGCGCGGGAGGCGCGAGCTCCGGAAGCGGCTAGGTAAGATTGAGGAGACCTTGGCGGCGGGGTCGCCGGAGGGGTAAGCAAGGAACGGTGAAAGAACACTGGCGGAGGGAATGTTGACACAGCATGGAGGGGAGTAAGGGAGCAGACGGTAAGGAATGAGGCAGCACGACTCAATGATTCAGCAGCTTGTAACAAGGACGAATAGTTACAGAAAGTGAAGTCAAAGAAATATTAAATGTCGTGGTACTTAAAAATGGACATACGTAAATAATCCAGAGCAAAGAACATTATACTGGAGCTAATCACGATATCCAGTTAGTAAACACTCCAAAAACGAAGGACCTCCTATGAGATTATTCAAATTTACCAATTACAGTAGAACAGACCGGTATTCAAAAAGTGGCAATTACACAGTCACCTGCGCAAGGAATAGAATTTGGAACACAGAGCAAAAGATTCTACATAGACACGGAACACATAAGAAAAAAAACTACATTTTGAGGATTGATGAAGAGGCAAAAAACCTAATTTGCACAAGGTAGGTAGCGATAAACACAGAAAGAAGGGCACGTACAAACCCAACGCAAACACCAACCCCACAGGTAAGCGATTACCAAGAAGCAGGCGCCGCGACGCAGGGCGAAGAGGAAAACGCGGAGGCGGAATCAGAGGCGTGGCACAGAGTGGGCGGCGCCGCGGAGGCGCTGTTCCCCCCCCCCCCTCGCCGCACGCGAGCCCCGCTGCTCGCAACAGCAGACGTCGAGGCGCCGGCGTCCCGCGCCCGCGCCGCCGCCGTCGTTTATCATCGCGGACGCGCCGCCGAGGGGAACGGAAGCCCCGCCGCTTTCTTCAGCGATAGCGGGAAATCGCTACTAATGAACTGTACTTGAGCGCGCGCTTTCCTCGTACTGCGCGCCCCGCGGTGCACAATAGATAATTTACAAACCGCACTACGGAAGTAAAGGATACGGAATTACGGACTACTACGACTCTCGTGAGAGTTCATGGACATTCGGATATCACGCTGATGCGAGGTAGACTAATTCTTGATAGAATGTTCACGCACTGACAGGTAGTTTCGGACAAATTGTGAGTAAGGTATTTAGTTGATTACGTGCTCATATGTTTATATAATAAAACATTTACAGTAATGAAATATGAGCCCATTCATAAAGCAGATGTGCTGATATGTTTGTGGGTTGTAACTGTCTAGTAAAATATCTTATTATTAAAATGTGCTGTTACTTCAATTTTCCGACATTCATTCTCCATTAATCCAAAATCAAAACATTACTGCAAAACATTTTGCTGGAAAGAGCCTATCATGAACCCTGAATCAATTTTATTTCTACACTTATCTAGAAGTTAAATAGCTTTCAAAAACTCAGTTATTCGAAACTAGAAGTATGCTCGTCATCATACAATGCAATGCAATAAGACTTCCGCGAGTTATTAAAAATATAAACTCCGAGATTAAGGTGAGTTATCAATGATCAATACACCCAAAATTGGACCATTACAAACAATAAATAGACAACACAAAAATATAGTACGTTACCGAGTCCCAAACACAAGCTAATGGCGCTCCGAAAACTCCTCTCACGTCGCCACCCGGCCGTCGCCACTTACCTGCAAACACACAAAAAAATACAACACACTGAGTAGGTTTTACATAAAAAACTTTTTACCGCGCGAATTTATTTTTAACAGGAAGTGATAAACGTAACAACTCGTCGTGTATATTTTTCCCCGCACAGTGCTACATGGCAGTTCCAATAACGCGGCGTGTCGCAGTGACTAACTGCGAGCGGGGCGGCGAGGCCAGGGTCGCCGGGCGGGCGGGGGAGGTGGGCGGCGGCAGGTGGCGACGACCGCGCGTTGAAGGGTGAGAGAGGGTTGGGGCTGGGCAGCGGGAGGTGGAAAGAGGAAGCGGTGGGGGAAGTGGAGTTTGTCCGCGTGATAGCAGCGAATATGCGAAAGCGGAGAGTGGTGGAGTGGCATGAGCTGTGGGAAAGTGGGGAGGAGAAGAACAAGTAGGGAATAAATGTGAAGGCAAATGACAATGGGAATAGAGTGAACGAGTGTACGAGCGGGGAGGGAAGAGTAAGGTAGTGCTGGGTAAGACTGGGAGTTTGCGGGCAGAGCTGACGAATGCGAAGAAGGTGAGGCGAGGAACGAGCAAATGAATAATGGAAGAGAAGGCTAATGAGACAAGGAGGTGAGCAAATAAGGGAACGAGTGCGAGAGAAGCGGGTGATCACCACAATCTCGACAGGGGAGAGAGTGTGCGATCAGCGGAATGCGTGCGCAAGGCGGGGACAAGTACGGGTGGGGTGCAGAGTCAAATACGAGGTTCAGAGCGGGACACGTCAGGCGCATCAAAGTATCGCTGACGATTGTGGGACCATTTGGACGAATACGGTACCGTGCGGCGAGAGGCAAGTGGCGCGCGACTGGGCAGGTAGGGGAGCAACGCGGGGTGACTGCAGCCAGCAACGGCGCGCCGCGCGTGGCGATGGCATTGGCGGGACGAGGGCGTAGGGACGGGGGGGGGGGTCGGCGGCGTCATAAAAGCGGAGCGAATATCGCGTCGCCGCGCCGCGCGCTCGCTGTTCGCTATATTAAAACTAATTCGCAGTTGTGCCGCAGAGGGCGCCGCGGGCGCCGCGTCCGCCGCTCCGCTTCCGAAACCGGCAGCCGGCGCGCCCGCCCTCGCCCTCGCCCCGGCCGCATATTAGCATCCTTTACCTTCATACGGAACCATATGAAAATTACGGCTCCCCATTGGTTGACGTCTTAAAATGGCGGGGCGCGGTTGATTCAAATAAAATATACAGGTCTAGGCCTACAGTTGACTTGTTTTCATTTGATACTGATTTTTTTTCGATTTGCAAACCAAATACAAATTCTCTCTAATACAAATCTAATACAAATTTTAAAAAATCTTATTTGTCTACCATCGTAGGAATCATTGTTGGTTGACCTTAACAAATCTTTGGTGATTTTATAGTATTAGGATAGATGTCAACGTCGTGTTACTTGTTTATTTTGAGGAAATGTTGCCCTCAGTATTGTATGATGCTAATTCGTGAGATATTGTCAATGAAGTCTTTAAGACTTATAACAGACTTCAATTTTTTTGTCACTTCAATAATTGTTCATTCATGGTGGCAAAATTATTGAAAACTCAGACTTTGAACTTTGTTTGAAATCTTCTGTTTTAAATACATATTTCCATTTATCATTCTTTTCTGTTTAAGTTCACATAGGGAGGGGAAAATGTTAGGAACATTTTTGCTGCAGCTCTGACTTTTCTATTCTCAAATGTTTTCTGATTTTTGTATGTTCCTTACATTTATGTATGACATATGACATAAATTGAATGTTTTAGACCAAAAATGTGCATTGTCAAGAAACTGCCATATGTATGTATATTGCTGCTTTAAAATATTCAATTTGATACAATATTGCATCCCTGGTTCCAAAAGGTATTCTGCAGGTTCCTAATTTTTTAAATATCTCATTTTTGTATTGAAGAATTGTCTATGGGTTTTTAATCATTGCTGTTTTAACTAAACTGACTTGATGAGTGTAAACTAAAAAATGGAAATCTGTTATTAGCCTTCATAAGGTCATATAGGCATTGTTACAAGATTGGCAATGCAATAAAGACTTAAGAAAATATAAATATTTCAATGGCTCTTTACAAGAATTACAAACTTACAAGTTGCAAGTAAGGGAAAAAAAAACATTAAACTATATTTTAAATACTTTTCTTCTTTTTTAATGTTTACCAAAATAACAAATTTAGGTCTTGCCCAAATTATTCTACACAAATACAACTCCTGTTCAATTTTATTTTTAACTATTTTTTTTTGTGAATCACTTTAATTTTAATATTATACTATTGATCATCATACTTAAACATTTCAAATCAATATTAATTACAATATCCAGTATAACAGATCAAAGTATATTGCTTTAATGAAATTGATAAATATTACATTACATACAACTGAACTTATACATGAAAAAACCTAAATTCTAAAAATACAAAATTGACAGATGTGGACTTGAAATCCATTGCCCTCCAAAAACGAATACATTAACATTTTTAAAAATCATGAAGGATAATTTAATAATGAAATGAACAAAAAGATGTAATTAATAAAACATAATCTAAACCAATATGAGCATGTATAAAATATTGATATGCTCTAATGTTAATATTATTTTGATTTACATTTCAACTCCCAGATTCAATTAGAAGTTTTATTTAAATCTACACAAAATCTTAAATACTTAAAAATAAAAAAAAGTATTTTAATTTCTTCCCAAAATAAATGTTTATAAAAATATTACAAAATCAAAACTATAGGCCTACTACTGATTATTTTATGAGTAATAGAATGAGTTCCAAAACACAAAAGGATTTTTTATATAATGTGTTTGGCTTATGTTTTTAAAATGAGAATAATTTTTTGAGATAAATATCATTTTCAATAAACAGCTATAATCACAGGTTTCGAGGATAATTTTTCCTTTCTTAGTAGGTGCTATGTGCAATGGTTTTGCACAAAGTCACCAAAGTAGTATGTACAGTTCTGTAGTGACTTTGTAATCACTGAATATGAAGAAAAAAACACATAATTGAAATATGGGTAAATTTAAAATCAGTCATTCAAATTGCTGACAGATTATTTGAATTAACCTTTCCTTTATGAAATCTAATTTTCACAAGATCATGACTGAAATAATCAGGTTATGTTTCTACTTACAAACAAACACATTTCACCATGTTTGGTTTAGACTTTAAAAATAGATTACCGCGATGGTAGACAAATAAGTAGTGGTAATTTAACGTTTATAATTGAAATTTATGAAGTATTAAGGAAAGAACCAAAAATTTGTTTTTAGTTTATAGTTTTGTATTGCTAATCGAAGAACATATAATATGAAATGAAAACCGAAGTCAACCTGTGGGCAGACTTGTGTATTTTATTTGAATCAACCGCGCCCGGCCATTTGAAGACGTCAACCAATGGCGAGCCGTTATATTCTTATGGTTCCGTATGAAGGTAAGGGATGCTAATATGCCCCGGCCTCCGCTCGCCCGCACGAGCGATCGCACATCCAGTTTCAACGCCCTGGGTTCGCCTACTGAGAAGTGCAATGGGAGTTTTTGCTGTTTCAATTGTTCTTTTTTTCATCTTCTGAGGGTATGTCTACCTACTTGGAATCGATGCAGGGTTGTATTGACATGCAATACATTCATCTAGGAAATTAACTCAATGAAATGCGATGTATATGAAGGAGAAATCTCATCTAAAGAGAACAATTCCGCCTAAGCCCGAATTTATCATTTTATGACACAGGCGTATGCATGCGATACGAATCTGCCAACTGAAAGGTGAAAACATATACAATTATGTATTACCAAAGGCCACATTATCTGGTGAAGAACGATAGATACTGAAATTGTATTTTCTGTCTCCTTTCATATGCTTCTCCATATTACTCATGCTGAATAATGAGTAACTATTCTCATGAGAAATGGAATACATCACAATTCATGAATTAACTCACCAATTACCTTTGCACACACTATCAGCAATACAAAAATTTGTAAGATTTACTCAAGACACGTAGTTTAAGAGGCTTCAATGACTCAGTTGCAGTATTGTCATTGCTTCTGTGGCAGCGCCGACAGGAGGCTTAGAATTCAAGTCCCAAAGAGGGCAATTTTCGACACTAGCTTTATTGCCACTGTTGAGAGGAGAATTCAAGATCCGGCTGCTCTATTCTGTATTTTTCATGGTTTCTTCAATCAATATCAGGCGAATGTCGGAACAATACCTTAATAAACTGACCAATGTCCGTTTGAAATCTTTCCTTCATTATTTTACCCTTCTCCCGTGACGCCCATTTCCACATACAAGCACTTCTCTGCCACTACCTGTTGGGCGCTTAGAGCTTATCCCGACGGGGGCGGTGCCCCAATGGAGGAGACAACTAGAAGGAAGAAATCTCTCCAGTCGCCCTCTAGGTCGGCACGCGTTCCAGCGGGGAACGAACACCTCCACCTCCCGAAATACTGCACGCACTGCATGAATGAAACTATTAACCCTCGGGGTTGACGCGCCCGGAATCACTAAATAGTCAATTGTTAAGAATCTACTTTTCCCGCAACAGAGTATGCACACACGAAGTGCCCGCGATCGTTTGTACCGCCAACAACTACATCAGCGGCAGCTGCACTGCCACTCACCAATCGTCGTTATCCGTTGGCCTCTCTCTTCAGGTAATTTTACTAATAACACGTTAAATTCAAACACAAAGCAAATACTTTGTTCGTGATAACTTACAATCAGAATCAATCGGCAAATGTTACCTTCTACGATTATGCGGATATCTTGTTCCTTAATTTAGAATCACCGATCAACTCGCTGGATTACCTTCCGCAAAGTTTCGCCATACTTCTAATATCCTGAAGTCGCTACTAATTGGGTTTTAAATCAGAATTTCACATTTATATTTAACCCGCCTACATTCCGGCGTCCATTCTCTCGCTAACTTAACTCAGTTTCCCTCAGCAACCTCGCGTTAATGATATCCGACGCCCTCAATTCCAACCCGTACCAATTCGTACTCATCCTCTACCAACTCGTACAAAATTTATGTACCGATGTTTCAGTATAACGTATAAAATGTTTACAAGTTACAGATATTCCAGAAGTCAAGAAGGACATACTACTATCCTGAGCTGAGCAAGAGGAACTCATAAGTTTGTAACAACAAAGTTACTGTACATTTATAATACTGTTGTTAATGTTAATTAATTAAAGGAATTAATATAACATAGAAGTTCTTGACTTTTTGTTTAAATTAAAACGAGACGAAAGTACTTCAATTTTAGTTTCGATATCGTAACATCAATCAACATTTACTTAACTTTTCATACACCAAAATAGCGTGAAAACTGCTCTCAAACCTCCTTCCGATGACCGTCCAACGGGGGGATTCCCCGCGTCGTGCGGGCGGTCGCATGCAAGGAGCGCCGCGAAGCCCTTGCACTTTCGCGAGCGGTGGCGCCTCGGCGACGTGTGAAATTTGCATATTCGCTCGCGCGCCCGCCCGCCCGCCAAGTCTTGCGAGAGTGAGAGAGACGTCTGCCTGCCTGCCTGCCTGCCTGCGTTCGCGCCGTGCACGTGCCCGCCATTTGAAGGCATGCGACGCGACGCCCAGAGACTAATTACTGCACTCGATCCAATTAAGTAATCACTTAAACCGCTGAAACACTCGGCTGGCTCCTGTGAGCGGAGCGGAGGCGGCACTGCCTGACGGCGCGATGCCTGCGCAACTTCGCCGATGACAACGGCAGCGACGGCGAAGGTTCTGCTGGAGGGTAATTGGGGGGAATATCGCAGGAACCTCAGATTGTTGCCATAACGATCATTCTAAGAATACCCTTCATCCAAACAATCATTCTTTTCTACACACACCCAATGTTCAGTTGACATTTTGGCCCTCCGAGAATTTATCAATGAAAACAAGTGACGCGAAATGTCAGACGGTTCTTTCGAGGAAGATTGCCATTGACAGTCGAACCTTCTGGTTTCTCCGATGTCGGGTTATCGCAAGCACGAGCAATCTAATCTTGAAGGGGAATTAAGAGTGTCTAGACATTGCTATTAAGCAGGAAACACGTCCAGATATCGCAACTAACCGAATACTGCTCTTCATTCATAAACTAGTGAGTAGTTTATGAGAACTTCTTTCTCCAGCAATGAAATTTGAATCTAAAAATATTGTCTGGGCTATCCGAACAGTCCAGAAATCACAGAGGCAACCGGTAATGGTTCAGAGAAATAGTCAGGACTCCCTACGTCACCTTATTCCTTATCGGTAATAAATATGTATTTCTCTTGAAATGAACATTACCTTCTTTTTGTTAGGATGTTAGTGTATCTTTTGATTTATCGACACAAAAAAGTTCGGAAAGGAATGGGAATCAACTTTAGGAATGAAAATACTACCTTACATAATGAGAATTGAATAAAATATAATAACACTATATATCAAGAGACTCATTTTATTGTGCGAAATTCTCCAAAAAAGATCTGAATCTTACAAGATGAGACCCATGAATGCATCTGCATTCTCATAAAAATTGAATGATACTCACAACAGCAAGAGATGCGGTAGAATTATTTCATCGGTACTTAATAAACAATATTGCATTTTCCGTGTATTGTCACCGCCCGCGACACGAGTGCATGTATCTGAGCGAAAATATATTTTCAGGAGGACCATTGAATCCAGTGTGAACGGCCGATGGCAGCCCCAACCCCCCGGCAGAGGAGCACACGGGCGTCGAAAAATTGCAGATGATGAACGCGTTTATCGCTCTCGCAACTGCCACCCAAAAACAACATGCGAGGGCACATGCATATATCACTGGAAAACGATGATACATCGAGGGACTTTGAACTGTGTGCTTGACGTCAAAACTGCGTCATCGTTTCCACGACAAATACAGTAACCTATCATTCTATTAGACGAATTGAGAGTTTTTCGGGAATACATGTGTACATAAAAAATCCTTCTGTAACTTACAGCATATTCGTATAAGTCGGAGTTAATTTACGGGACAAAATTAAGCCAGCTAAAATAAATAAAATTGTTTACTGACTGGAAACATTTGGGCAGCAACAACTGATCTTCGAGTAAGCATTGGAGATCAATAATAATAAGCATTGGAGATCAATAATAATAATAATAATAATAATAATAATAATAAGAAGAAGAAGAAGAAGAAGAAGAAGATGATTGAAAATGGTATCAACAATTATCCAGTAATCACATTACAAGAACATTTTTGTGGTAGGTCATACTTTCCCATCAGAGATATCATTAGAGGCCAAAATCAATAAAGAAAACAATAACACACACGAGTAAATAATTGTGTACACTATTTATTACACTTTCAACACATGAACCTTTAACAAAGAAGACAAATTGCATACAGAAAGCATGAACCACACAGTACTGTTCACGAAATTGTTTCCAAAATTACTAAAATGCTAAGCACAAGTTTTATATTTCCCAACCGTAAACAATTAATTTTCCTCATTGGTTATTGTTGATTCTTCAGATTTTCTCACAATTCATCGAATCAAGGACAATCCGACTACACAAGAACGCATCTAGGAAAAAAAGTCAGCCGCACCTTTCGTCCAGCAATTTCGTGTGCGTTAACGATACCCCCTCCCAACCATTCATTCACACTCGCCATTATTATCTCGGCGGAGAAATGACAGCTTCGCAGATTCTTATCACTATCGTATTGCCTAAGCCCCTGCGCAACAACAGGCGACGTTGTAGGCTTTCGAAAGCTTCTTGCCTCCTGTTCTGTCGCCGGACAGGCGTAGGCTGTCTGAGTAGACAGACAGGTGGGGCAAGCACACAAAGGCAGAAAAAATAGGCAATTGAGCAGCCAGGGACGTAATTGGGCGGGCAGTTGGGCGGACAGTTGGGCGGGCAGTTGGGCGGGCAGTTGGGCGGGCAGTTGGGCGGGCAGTTGGGCGGGCAGTTGGGCGGGCAGTTGGGCGGGCAGTTGGGCGGGCAACTGAGTCGGTGGGTAGGCGATTGAGAGCGCGTTGCGTTTCCCTGATCTCAGACGCCGGAAAGCGATAAAATTCGTAGGCAACGGGAGTAAATTTTCTTGGAACTGGGGAGCAGTCGTCGAAGGTCTGCAAACGTGCGCTGTTCTTAACTCGCAGCGCAGTTTGCTGAAATTGTCGATTCGAAAGCTGAACGGATTTGCTTACAACGCAAAAGATTAGAAGTAAATGGCAAGGACTAGTGGAGATTACGTTTTGGTACATAAATCAATAAAAAATTAAATTTCAAATTTAAAACTTTATTTGTATTCATTCTATTGAGCCATTGCAAAGAAACTTCACTTTATTTTTCAATAATTATAAGTTCGAGAAAAAATTCGTGAATAAAATCAGACTCAATTCTCAATGCAGATTAATACCTATAAGACTATTATAATTATAAGAACTAATGTGTTTTACTATAAAAACTATACATACTGCAGAACAATTAGCAGTAACTGCATATCTCAGCTAAACGTTTGGTGCTCAAAAATGGAATGCCAAAGCAAACATTACGTCCCAAGTAACAAACTCCTCTGATCATTCTACGTTTTTGTTCAGCAATACTTACTAAATTCTCTGAGTTCCACGACTGCCTGTCTTTCCCTTGTTCTACATGCATTCTGATCTGCGAGCAAAATATTCATTGTAAACCAAACTTTTAGTCAAGGATTCAAAAAGTTAAAGTGAGAATAACATGTTCTTCTGCGCTTTTATATGCATTCTCCATGATGCTCAGCAAACTGGTGAGTGAACAAGAAGGCGAATTTCACATAAAATTTCAGGTATTTTCACAATACTATTAACAGGCATACTTCCTACGTGCGAAAAAAAGTTATAATTCACTGAACAATCAGTATCCAATTACTCTAGTAAATCCCATGGCATGTAACCGAAAGCCAACAGCGACCAAACTGAATTCCTCGAGCTACTTGTGGCGGTCGCCTCGTCAAACCCATCTCCGCCGAGGCAGCGGCATGCAAAATTGAAATCAGTATTTTGCGGCAACGAACAACGGGCAACACTGCCCAGCGAAAAACAATTGAGTAACGAACTGTACAACGCAAAACAGATTATTCCAATAACGGCGCTAAACGTGATTGCAGTAGCGGGAGCGTTGGTAGCACTGTGCACGCCAGAAAGCATTTTGGCGGATCACAACATACGGCAAATCGTTCTCCAGTGCAATTACCGCTGGTCGAGGTGGACCACATTCATTGCTCGTTGCAAAAACAAATGTTGACAATTCCGACTTTTCAACTGAATGCCACGTCGAAACCACTTCCAAACGCCGCGGGGGATTCAACAAACAATGTAGTGAAAGCAGTTTGGAAGCTGCGATTCTGGAGAGATCGATCCTGGGGGGTTCGCAACTTTTGCGACGCACACAAACACAAACACCATCGCCATCACCGCAGGGCTCTCGAAACGGTGAAGTTAAAGATCATACCCATAGAGTATCTCGTACTACCTCAAATTAACTTTTCTCTCGGATTGCATTGTGTCGGAAAACCCTTACCGAACAGTAAAATTCTCATCTAGCTGCCAGTGAAGACTATCATTGTTACATCGTTCGACTCCTTCCAATACATATCAAATAATAATTTTCCAAAAACATCATTTTCCCAAAATTAAAGGTACGCGTGAGCTGTACATATACAACTGTGCTGATATCTTACGAACAGCAATATTGACGATTCTAACACACTGTGTAGAAAAACACACGTAAATATAAATCGTCAAGTTCTTTTCAGTGAGCAACGGTAAAATCTTGAAAGTAACATAGTAACGTAGAAAGTATCCACCAGATAAATGCGCTCCAGTATCAAGAAGTATTGAAGATTTTAATGCTTGGCATTGTTTCATGCTTATATGGGGACGGATCTTTGACATTGCTGAATCGGGATGATGATGATCGGCATAAGAGGGACGACCACGGTGTCGGCGAAGGGCACTGTGACAGTGACGGCCACGGTATCGATAACGATGGGACGGGGACCAGGCCGAGGAGGGAAACGGCAAGGCAGGTGGACAGCGGGGGCGGGGGCGGGGGCGGCGATGGATTCAGGAAGCGCTCCGCGAGGGCGAATCGTATTTGTCCGCGTCGCCCGCGGGCGCTGCACTGCGAGGCGGAAGGCGGAAAGAGACACAAGATGAGACGTACCAAGAGGCAAGCAGCAAGTTGGATACGCGGCCACAATCTAGGCAATAATGTATGACTCTGCAAAGTGCATTTGGGAATGAAACTAAATATTCGGCTACAAAGTATTTTTACAACTTTTATCAAGATTCCAACAAGTTCTGCACAAAAAATAATTTTTATTGAGAGAATCACGATAGTGGTACATGAAAAAAACATGAGAATCGAAATCATGTATATTTTCACAAAATCACGAGGTCCATTACAGAATAAACTAAGGATGGCGGATCAGAATCAAATAATAAAAGATTTGAGCCACTGGTTCAAGTATCCACTTGCAAATTGTGACAAATATTTTTTTTATAGCAGTGATCGAATTTAGTGGCATTACTCATCAGAACGATTATTCTCTAACAGACAGTTATTGAATTCTGAAATACTTTAAACTATGAGTGTACAAATTAGCATTAAATTCTTGAATAGTGTATAACAACGCCTAAACTGTATATTAATTTCGCCAATGGATAATAAATAGTACAACAGAAATTGGGAAACACATAAAAAAAATTAACTGATAATTTTCCATTGCAGAACCGAAAATTTGCAGGTACATGAAAGCTACATCAAATATTTAAAAAAAATAGAAGACATTTAATTAGATCAGATCACACATAGATCAACAAGCAATGAAATCAACGACAGCAATCATGCATTCACCCACTTGTATGCCATCTACCTCACCCTCCCACGTGGTGAAAGCGCGGTATTTTTCTGCTGCCGCAACACCTTCCCGACACGGCGAACAAGAGAAAACGAAAATCGAACGAGGGGTGACCGCTGTCGGCCAGCCACGCGACACCACCACTCGATATACTCTAATTAAATTTAATCAAGCGCGGTGTTAAATGCACTCCACATTCGGAAGGGCAGAGGTCCAGCCCGGCATCGGGGCGGGGATCAACTATCAATATTTATGCAATCCTCCAGTTGCGTCACCCGAGCGCGTGCCTGCTGATGGCGCTGGCAGCAGCGGCGATGTCCGCGCCGCGCGGTGGTAACACTGCACTGGATCGCGAAACGAAGTATGAATATCACTCAAAATTTGTCCGAAATACTCACATGGCATCGTGCGTGAAAGCGCAGCAGCATGAGAGAAGTACAGGAAAATGAGATGCGTGTAAAAGAAGATGGTAAATGACACTGCAATTATAATTCTCCCCGAGCACAGAATGATTTGCAACCATTGATGGGTAATAATTACTAATTCAGCAAAGACAATATTTGTCTTTAAAAACGTTTAATATCGCTGCCAATGCAGTAAGTTCAATTCATAGTCAGTTAATTAAATGCGAAGAGAAAACAGAAAACCGTGAATAATTTTTGGAAACCCTATTGGTGATCATAGTACGATCATTCGAGAATTATTATACGTATAAATCAACTTTCACATCATTCTAATGTACAAAAAGAAATTCTCGAACATTTGATTTAGTCTTTTGCCAGCTGTGCAGTTCAAACAATGTATCAGATGAAAGCAAGTCTTTCCAAACGAGAAAGTAAAAATCATTATGAAGAGAGTATTGTCATACAGAGAATATTGTAGATGGACAATGCAAGTTGCACTTGTTATCTATTGTTAACCTGACGCATGAACATTTGCATTAAATCCACGACTGAGAAATGTAAAAAATTACATGGAACAAGTCCACTACCTTATGTGCAAATGCTTTGTTTTATACATCAATGCTATTATATCAGCCATGAAACAAAGTTGGGGACTAAAATATTATGCATTTTTCGTTCATATTAGATGAGGTAAAACCGCATTGGGAGAACACTCGTACAGTAAATTAGTGGTATTCATATACAACGCATGATAATTAACATTACAAAATATTTGTGTTTGAAATTATTTATTTAGATACCACCAATATTTTCGCTTTACTGCAAAATTATACATGCAATGCAAAAACGCGGAATGACAAAATCACCTTTTTTAGAAACAAAATTCGGTGCGTTGGCTCTGATATATTTTAAAATTATAATGCAATTTAACATTTCTGTGAATTATAAAATCATCTGGATTTTACACGTCCCACAACTCGGATGTGTTGTAATGTTTCGGTATTCAACATCAAATGTTTCGGTATTCAAGAAAAAAAATGCTGAACAAGATATTAGGAGTTTGGATACCCAAGTAACAACATATACTTTTTATCAGTCATAAAAATAATGAATTTTACTTGACGCTACGCGTACGTGAATTGTTTTTTCTTCAGACAACAGAAAAAAAAACTTTTTTGTACTAAAATGGCGAACGAAGATGATGCTTTGTTTTGATAACTGTAAAGAGTAGAAATGAAAGAAAATCGTAGTGGAAAAATGTTTATATGATCGGGGGGAGGGGAATGATTTCCTGAGCGAAATTATTGTTTCTTATACGATCTCGATTATATTTCACCTGTAGATCTCGAGAAAACAAAACCCACACACAATCCACCTTGATGGCACAAAAACAGTCATTCGCGAACTTAATGTAAAAATATATAATCAGTATTACGCTATCACAAATACACATAATTTTTTCCGTCATTCCAACGACTATCGTGCGTTGCAACAAACAACCCTGAGCAGTCCCGGCGCGAGATCCAGCTCTCTTCCAATTCAAAGTAGGAGCCTTTCCCGGCGCGGTCCGGGGAATGTTTCATTCATCCGTCTGGCCGCCTCTTTATTCACGCGTTTGCTCGTTTACGAAGTCATTCAAGGGTGGGCGTGCGCGGGCGGGCGAGCGAGCGGGCGGGCGGGCGAGCGGGCGGGCGGGCGGGCGGGCGGGCAAGAATTCGTCATTCGAAGGGTCATTCGCGGGCGGGCGAGCGACGGCGGTGGGCGGGCGACGGCGACGGCGGAGCGGGGAGGGCGGGCGAGCGGATGGACGACGGCGGGCGGAGCGAGCGGACGACGAGAGGACGGACGGAGACGGACGGCGGGACGGCGGAACGGCGGCGGCGGGCGACGATCGAGACGGGCGGGTGGGCGGGCGGGCGGGCGGGCGGGCGGGCGGGCGGGCGGGCGGGCGGGCGGGCGAATGGGCGGGCGGGCGGGCGGGCGGGCGGGCGGGCGGGCGGGCGCGGGGCGGGCGGCGGCGGGCGGGCGGGCGGGGCGGGCGGACGGGCGGGCGACGGGCGCGGGCGAGGGGACGGGCGGGCGGGCGGACGGGCGGACGGACGGGCGGGCGGAGCGGGCGCGGACGGGCGGGCGGGCGGACGGGCGGACGGGCGGACGGGCGGACGGGCGAACGGGCGGGCGAACGGGCGGGCGAACGGGCGGGCGAACGGGCGGGCGAACGGGCGGGCGAACGGGCGGGCGAACGGGCGGGCGGATGGGCGGGCGAGCGAGCGGGCGGGCGTGGGGCGCGAGGAGAGCGTGGACCGGCGGGCGGTGGTGGTGGTGGCGGCGGCGGCGGCGGCCTGTCAGAACGGAGGAAACCCTATCCCGTTACTCGCTTGCCCGCAGGCGACAATGGGGCCGTTGACTGCCGACCGGCGCGGCCCGGCCCGTGTGGGCGCTGCGGCAGTGTTGGACGCGGCGCCGCGACGCCTGTACACAGGGTGGATTAATGCAGACTTCGCACATGACTAGGGTCTCCGCTCGATAGAACCCCTATAAATACATAATGTTCATTATTTCATTCTATATAATTTAATTAAGGTACAAATAGGTACTTGGAATAGAACAGAATAATATAACTTAGCGCCAAAATATACATTTATAATATTTTCAAATATTTAATAATGGCTTCCAACTCATACTTGATACCAATTTATAGGGTTTCCAATTTTCAAATAATAAAAATCAATTCTACCATTTTTAAATCAATTTCAAAATCTGTGCTGGTTCTGAAGCATTTATAAATAAAATCTAATGGTGCATTGATAATCAAATATTTTGCTGCAAATGGGTGTTTTGATACATTTTCAACGTTTTCAGATCCCCATGTTTGGTTATGCAATGGCCCCTTAAGATATTAATCCGGCATTTCCCTTAGAATACGTCAAGCTAATTCCTGCGAAAGCCTGGCGGCTAATATGAATTGTCTGACAGAGAAAAGAATTGCATTGTCTACGGAAGTATCTGATCATGCGCGAGCAGGTTTGGCAACTTCGAGATTCATTCTGGTGTAGGTGGGTTTGGTGTAGGTGGGTTTGGCGAAGCTTTCTCGATTTGTCTTGGAGTATGTTCTGTTCATTTGTTTTGCGTTTGTTTGTAAGCAACCGATGAAACTCGCAGCCGGAACCCCGCATTCTGGTTGTCGAACTCTTCAAATATTCGCACAAACAGCTACAATAAACTATTTCTGCAATAGTTTTTGGTTTATAAAGGTTTAGTTTGTTTCAATTTATTTGCTATATTCAATTTGTTGTGTGTGGGTTTTTAATGGGAGTAATTATAATATTATCTTCCTCAAATATTTTTTTGTTTGTTTCAAGCAGCCCACTGATCTAGTAATATTTAAAAATAAAAAATATAAATAAAAGTAACATACATACTTGTAACACTTGTTCTTGTTGGAAACATCGGGCACCAGAAATGATAAAAACTCACTGTTCGTTGTTTTCGTATCGTTTAAAAACAAATAGATTGCAACATTAAAAACACACATTATAATCCATAATAGCTACATCAGATTACATAACTGTTAGCAAACACTGGGGGCAAAATCACCTACAAATCACATCACTGAACTCACAAGAAGAAATGAGAGCACAAAATGGCAACATTGAAACAAATAACGAATGTAGTATGTCCACCGATATCAATTCTGATTAGACTATTGTGCCTGTTATCACTTCCTGAATTCAGTCGGGTGGGATTACCCTGCGGTATGTCTGACAATGTCGTGAATCAAGTGATAAAAGAAGTAGCATGTTTTGAACTCCGGACTGATGACCACGAGAATAAAACTGGGAATTTTCTCGCTAACTTCTGAAAATGTCAACGATTTTGTTACATAAACCTAGCGTTTAACACTACAATGGCATCGTTCTGATATTACACGTGTCTCAGCAAAACATATGAATAGTTTACCAAAATTCGCACTATTCATGTTATATTTTATTTTCATGAGTAGGGTATTCATGAAGTTCATCACATAATCCGCAATTACACAAACAGATCTTCAATTTGTACTTTTCTTACGATAACTTACGTCAAAAATCAACAAGATTCTTCAGTTTAACAAGAAATGTAAATAACTGAAATCTGGATACACAGATAGAAGACTTCTTAGAATACTTTTCCAGGCCACTATGAAAATATTTGTAATAAACATGTCAAATTAGCTTGAGAAAATGAAGATAATGTGATTTGTTTAGAATTAACTTCATTAACTTACTTCAGCATTCAAGAAAAAATGCCAACCTTAACTTCCCACACGGAAAGCTTAACATTTAGTTGAACTATTAAAGATGTAGAGGCAGCAATTCAATAATAGCACTGAATAAGGGGTTTATTATCGCTTACGGAAGAGGTCACTTATTATCGCTTACTGAAAAAAATACTGTAACCTTTACATTGCCGATTTTACACCGCGTAAAACTGTTAGCAAACTTAGCAAGCTGTCAGTCTTTTCAAAAAACACAAACAAAAATTATTTGATGAAAAATGAACGATAATGCAGTACCAACAATGTTACACAAGTTCGTCTATTAAACTAGCAAGTAACTCATTCACCATTACTTGATATGATATTTTAAATCAAACGAAGTTTATGGCCGAAACGGTTCTTTCCTAACAGACAGTAAGACTCAAAACATGGGTGTCAAAAATAGATCTGAATCTGGTCAAGTACCCACACATATGGCAAAATAAATGTGAATGCATGTACATCCCGTTATACAAAAAGGTACACAGCTTAGACGAATGATCAAACTGTATGTTGTAAGTCAATATGTGACGTACGACAATATGTAACGTCGATATGACTGAAATATTCTATGCGAAGTATCAGTCGATAACAGACTGAAACCGCAGAATAATTTATGAATTGTAACGGATACATTACATCGTCTCATGAAGCATCACCCCAATCGGTCACAAACGACTGAAGAAAATTCCTACGGGCGAAGGACAGGACACGAAATCAGCATCGCATGGCCTCATCCAAACCCATCACCCGCGACGCTGCAACCCGCCAAACATTCTCAGCAGCCTTCCCCCTCCTTCCTTCGACTTCGTTCCTCCACTGGCCAGGCGGGTGGGCACACCCCGCTCCGCCCCGCCCCGCCCCGCCCCGCCCCGTCCTGCACCGCTCTTCTCTTCTTGCGCAATTAATTAGAAGAGTGAGCCTAATACGCCGCGCCACACATACTTTGGCGAACCGTCGGCACGCATGCCGCCCCTACCTGCCCGGATAGCTGCGGTGGCGGGGGCCCGCAGCCGTTCCGCCGGCGCCGCCCCCGCCCGCCCGCTCTTCTAAAATTCCCCACGACCGACCGCTCGCCCGCTCAGCCGGATATGGGCTCTCCTCCCGATGGGCTTCGAATAGGCAGTTTCTTCATTTCGTTTCCTTTGACTACGACCAGCCAGCTTCACGCCTCTAATCGCATAATACTCTTTCCTTTTATTTTTGTCAGTCACAAGATGGTTTTGCAAAATCCTTTACTGACGCTTTCCACACCAAATCTACGTGGAACATTTAAAAAGTTCTGCAACACTATATGGCTGTTTGATTAATTCTACCAGTGCTAGTCTCATTGAGTATTTACATATTGATAAACATTAAAAACACATTATAAATTCTAATTAATTAAGATGCAATTAAAAGTGTATGGAGTTCTAATGTATAGTTTCATAATTATCGGGTTCACTCCTCTTTTATAAAAATTCACTACTCTTTTATAAAAACTATACATTCACACAGAAGTAATTGATCAATTAAACAAAATGGTATCATCCTTGTGAACCAATAGTTAACAGACTGACGAACTCCTGATTGTAAACGTGTTATCTGCGAGAATCTTCAAATTATAGAAACTACAAAATCGACACTAAAAACCACAAGAATAAACAACAATATGTTATATTCGATTTTCATTTGCAAAAACTCCCCGACTAAAATTAACTCTAATACTACATCATCACGACAACATCAACTCTAATACTATAAGGGCTTTATTGTTCAATTGCTTGAACTGATTCCGTCAAATGTGTGTTATCGCGACGATTCAAGGGATGATTTTCGAATTTCTTCACTCAAGTCATTCATTAAATTAATCTAGCGTTCCCTGTCTTAGTCCAGGTCTATGAGGCCTCCAACTAACTAGCGAGAGAGACTGCTTACGCGGTGATTGTGCTATCATTCCCATTGAAGCTCGAGATACGCTTATCGGCGACATCTTGACTGAAGTGGCCTGTACAAATGTCCATTCATGCAACAGCCACTCCTCTTCCAATTTACGGTTGCCCAAGTGCTTCATGACTTTTCTTGATCAACATCTAAACCAAACACTCATGAAATATCAACAAATTAGTTAACAAAGTTGAAGAATAAAATGCAATAAATATATTCTCTCACAGTCGAACTTGGATTATTTAGTTTCACAAGCTATCACATCTCTATTACTGAGTATTACTACTACTATATTTTTTCTGAAACGACTGAAATAGCACCGAGAAATAACTTCGATTTATTGGAATAAATACAAGTATCAATCGTGAACTTCGGAAGAGATTAACTTTCGAGTAAAATACCAGCTAATAAATATTTACTGAAGACTGAAAGCATGTCAAGAACAACCAAACCGAAATATAGGTATTACAAACAAACAAAAATAATAAAACATTGAGTATATTGAAAACAATGGAGCCTACAGTAAACAATACTACAAACTGCATTGAAAAGACACATTTTTTCAGAACGAGTATATTCAATTCTCCAACAACAGAAAACGACCGGGAAATCATTGCAGTTAAATAAATATTGAAACAACAATAATACCACAAACGCTTCGCCGCAAGCCATCGCCAACAGTGCAAATTCGAACTCAGAAACATCAGAGATACGAGCGCAACCTTCAATCACGACGTTGTACAAAACGATCCAACCGTCCGGAACAATCGCACGAAGCTGACAATGAGAACTTTCAACACGCAACAAACGGCAAGCCGCCCGCTCGCACGGGCACGCCGCCGTGCAATGCGTCGCCAATTACCGTTTACGCACTCCTTTTGCGCGCCCCGCCCCCGCCCGCGCCCCCGCCCGCGCCCGCGCCCGCCGCCCAGGAGTGTCGTTTTAGCGCTTCGCCCGTGTTTTGCCAGGGTAAGCTTTCCGGCGCCCCCACGCCGCTGGAGCGTCCCCAATCAAGGTGAGTTGTTCTTGTTTCGTTTGTTTCTTTTTCCAATCGCCCCGATTTGGAGTGAAGCGTCCACGCGGCTCGGCTCGGCGCTCTGCTCCAATTAGAAGCCCGACGCGGTCAAAGAGCGCTCGCGTTTCACGCAGGCGACCGCCCGCACCGCCGCCCCCGCCCCGCCGCCACCGCTCGCACCGAGGTATGAAGCGCGGGCTATCAAGAACCGACGAACCGTTACGCGGAATGGACACGTCCATCGCTGGAAACCGGGCCACCGCAAATCAGAGACGCCGTCAAAGTGCTCCAAATAGCCGCTCCGCGCGCGATCGAGCCGCCCGCTCGACCGCCGAATCCGAATATCTAAATCGGAAACAGCGGACGCCCCGCGTAGCCAGGCGCCGCCCGCGCTAAAGAGCTTATCTGAATCCGAACAACCTGTGTAATTCAAACGCGGCCGCTGGAGGGTGCTCCGGTCGCGCGCGCGCGCTCATTTGCTCGCGATGCGATGGGAGGAGGCGTGGCGCGGGCGGGCGGGCGGGCGCAGGAAGCGATGGGGGATGAGCTCAGGAAGAGGTGGGGCACATCAACGGCGCGGCGGAACACAGAGAAGCGAAGTTGAGCGACTGTTCGGGAGGAGATGGAAAGGAAAAAAAGTGTGGCAGAGAGCATGCTACGGCAAACAGATGACAATGAATTCATGCTCGGAGACGGTACGAGGGAATCGACAGGATTGCGGCAGAGCAGCGACAAAAGAGGATTCTGGCGTAGTCAGCTGTATTACATTTTAACGAACAAATGACGTAGGACAGAAGGACAAGCCTGGCAAAAGCCAGTATTTTGGGAGTCAGGAATGCGAAAATCGATAAGAAAATTGTCCGGAATGAAAGCAAAAGTAAATATCCCGGTCAAACGAGACTATAAAACAAGTATTTAAGAAAACGAAACATTAGAAGAGAACATAAAAGAAAGAGATAGCCGTCCAAAACAGCGAGTAAATATTCAAACATAAACTTACGGCTGTACAGAGAATTATGACGTAGTTATAGCAACCATTGACCACATAATACACACAAAACCCCCACAGGAAGTGGAGCACAAAAATCAACAGCAGCAGACCGCCGGTAGAAGTGACTCATCTCACCCACCCGCAGGGCAAAATTAAAAAGGCAGCCACGTGGCAGTGCATCAGGAGGCACTCGGCGGGCGCCATCCAATCGAAGCGGCGGCATTCGCCCGCGAAGCGACCTCCCGCAGGAAAACACACACCATCGCCCCGCCCCTCCCACTGCGGGGGCGGCGGGCGGAGCATCGAGTATCCTCCAGGGCGATCGAGCGGCGCGTGCACTCGTCGCCGGCTTTTCTGCCGCGGGCGCCAGGCACTCTGCACGCGCGGCATGCCGGCGCGGGAACGCGAGCGCCGCGGGTGGCGGGGCGCGGCGGCGGCGGCGGCCGCGGTTTCCGCGCCGATTCGCGACAAGTGACGCCCGCGCCCGCGGTCGGCGCGTCGCGGTCGCGGCCCACGGGAAGAGGAGCTCGCCGCCGCCCCCCTGTCGCTCATCCACTTACCGTGGGCGGGTTTTCAATTAGGAGTTTTTGTTTGCGTGGTTTGTTTGGGTCGTCGGTGGTCTATGGCCGTTCGATGAGAACATTTTCTCTCGGGCTTTACAGCAGCACGAACTCTCTTCAGTTGACGTGATTTCAGGCAATCACAGGTACGTGTGTACATATTTTTGTACGTAGTTGGGTCAATTTTAGTGTTTTAAGCTTGTAGGAGATTCTGAATCGTCTGCCTATTTCAGGAGACCCCTATGTACGTATTTATAGAACATACATTCGAATGAAACACGATTTTTAAAATGTGATTAAAACAATTTTCTCTCAAACTTTCCTTTACGACAGACGTCGTTTTAAGTAATTGTCAAGAGGATAAACAATTTAGTACTGTAATATAAAAAGATTTTAAAGTAAAAAATACTCTAGCGTAAACAACTCATACTAACAGCCTCATTTTCGAAGTGTGTCGTGAATGTTTGTGGATACTATTTTGTCGAGTACCACATTCAATACAAAGACGTGCGTGTGTGTTAAGGAAAAACAGGACTTCAGTAAAAATAGTGATGGATATATCTGATGAAGATAGTGATGGACACGGACGAGTTCTACAGGAAACAACTCGAATTGGGAAAAGTCATAAAGTTTCAGAATGATAAGCCTTGAATTATACCTTAACTCATAGGACTTTTGATTACAATGCTATTATAATCAATATAATACACACTTGCTTCTGTGTAGAACATGTCCTAGATTTATCAAGTTATAGTTTTCCAGCTCAATCATAGTTTATATCTTAATCATTTTACGCAAGAATTCTCAACTATGCAGTGAAAGCACAAAACGCGCGTAAGAAACTATTCAGCCTCGAAGAGAAAGAGGATGAAAAATATATTTCTTGGTTCACTTTATTCTCAGACACATTGTGTTCAGAAACAAAGTTAGCTTAGAATGGTATTAATGAAGTATCTCTTTTAACCCTGCAGTAACGCAATCAAAAACATTAGAATAATTATTCGAAATTATTGAACTAATCGTTCAAAATGAATCAGTGAACATATCAGATGCTTGAAACAGTCTGAAGGAAAACCATAGTTTGTAAAATATTAGCCTATTTCTTCACTAAAACTGTGATCACACGTACTCGCACGATGAATTTCGTACCTCCTGTAATCGTAGGACTAAATGTGTGGTTTTATCGGAAACAGAACGCTCCAAAACAAAGTCGAACGGTCAATACTAAAAGCAAATACCGGATTCGCGAGTTAACAGAAACTGACAAAGGGGAGAGCGAAAGAAAACAAAACCATTGCAATGGCAAACATTCTCTTGTAAATGACAGTATCATTAACATGTCGCTATTGTTCCAAGTATAACACCAACCTAATTTCCTCCACATCTGATGTCCATCTACCGCCAGCTCTACGATTCAATTTCGAATCTATGATTCTATTGTTATCAGGAGGACTGCCAACAAACAATTGAACCTTGATGCACAGACGTCCGTCAAAAACTACTGTACGCCAAAGTAATTCCAACGAAAGGCCAACCAAAGGGTTATTTCCAACTTTCAACCCTTTTATTTACATTTGTCACGCAGTTGCGCCATATGTGCAATACATAGGAGAACCACCTGCCATATGCACAAACAAGCCGCCCCAAAACCAATACACATTCGAATTTCACCAAACTCGAAAAATACGGATTAGAAAAATCCTCTCGTTGCCTTCCTTTCACCCCGTGGCGTAGTATGCGTTTACCAACACGGCTTTTGCAAAATAAATATAAATATACGCTTTGAATAGTAATCAATGCGCACTGGCTCTCATTGAAACAACTTTTTGGTGAAAACACAGCCACTTGATTTTCCAGGTTTCTCGTTATAAAAACATGTTTCAGAAATTGATAACTGAACAGCAGCACAGGTGGAGTTTAAAAGAGCATATGACAACAAAAATAATCAATTGGGGAAAAATTGAAATATTCAAAAGGCCACTTCATGACTATTTTACCGCACGTATAACTGGACATCTGGTTTGCTAGAACATATACAAAACTCCCGTAGAGCGTTTTCCGAAGGGCATGAATAATTTCAATACCGAGCACTTTTCTGTAGTCAGAAAAATTTGAGATAACCATTGAATGATTAATATATCTTTTGTTTAAATAGTTCATCGAGGAAAAATTATACAAAATTATAACAATAAAATGAAACTGCAACTAAAATGAAACCGTGCACAGAACAAATAGGTTTACTGTACAATGACAGCAAAATTTCTAAGTGTTGGATACAAATACATTTCTGAATATACAGTAAACATTGCAGATGCAAATAGTTCAATTCAAATAATCGCATCGGTAAGTAAAAACAATCAACATCTGTAATCATATCGAAACGATGTGTTACATCTGAAAAGTGGAAGTAGAAATACTAACTTGATAGTAAGGATACTTCGGTATATCGGTAAATGTAAATATCAAGTAGATATCCACATGTTTGAAAATTCAAAGTGAATGATTGAAAGTATCAACAACTTCAAGATTCCTCTCACTATTAGTTTACAAGTGTTATTTTTTAAACCTTCCAAAGGAAGAAATTGAAAACAAATCCATAAAATATTTTCTCTTTAGAATGGCTTTTCACAAATATTTTTAGATTTAAATCAACACTAGTCTATACAGTAAGAGATAGCAGAATGTATAGAAAAACAAACAACTTTCTACTAAAGATAAAGACACGATGGCGTGAACAATAGTATTAACAGACTCATCACACGATAAGGTATTCCAAAAGCCCTCATTTAGCACACAATTCACGTTAAATCACTCCGCACACTGGCAAACGCCACAAAGCATTTCCGAAGTCCCACAATGAGAGCCGCGTCCCAAAAATAAAAAGTTGTCTCCAGTTGCGCCGCTCGACGCGATTTCATTCGCAACATTACAGTGTCGCTCGAATCCAAACTCGAGCGCACCCTTTCCCACACGCCCGCCCATTTTCAAAACACCCACCCCCCAAAAAACTACTCGCGCACCTGAAAAGCTGCCTACCCACCTGCAAAGCTACCCGCCCGACCGGCGAAACTGTCCACCCGACCAGCAAAACTGCCCGCCCACTTGCAAAACCACCCACCCACCTACCAAACTGCCCACCTACTTATCCAACTACCCGCCCACCTACTAAACAGTATGCCCTCCTGCCAAACAGCCCGCTCACTTGCCAAACAGCCAGCCCACCTGCCATACAGCCAGTCCACCTGTAAAACTACTCGCCCACCCGTAAAACTACTCGCCCACCTGTAAAACTACTCGCCCACCTGTAAAACTACTCGCCCACCTGTAAAACTACTCGCCCACCTGTAAACTACTCGCCCACCTGTAAACTACTCGCCCACCTGTAAACTACTCGCCCACCTGCAAAACTACTCGCCCACCTGCAAAACTACTCGCCCACCTGTAAAACTACTCGCCCACCTGTAAAACTACTCGCCCACCTGTAAAACTACTCGCCCACCTGTAAAACTACTCGCCCACCTGTAAAACTACTCGCCCACCTGTAAAACTACTCGCCCACCTGTAAAACTACTCGCCCACCTGTAAAACTACTCGCCCACCTGTAAAACTACTCGCCCACCTGTAAAACTACTCGCCCACCTGTAAAACTACTCGTCCACCTGTAAAACTACTCGCCCACCTGTAAAACTATTCGCCCACCTGTAAAACTACTCGCCCACCTGTAAAACTACTCGCCCACCTGTAAAACTACTCGCCCACCTGTAAAACTACTCGTCCACCTGTAAAACTACTCGCCCACCTGTAAAACTATTCGCCCACCTGTAAAACTATTCGCCCACCTGTAAAACTAATCGCCCACCTGTAAAACTATTCGCCCACCTGTAAAACTACTCGCCCACCTGTACAACTACTCGCCCACCTGCACAACCGCCCGCCAACCCACCACACCTCAATCCGGCCCTCCAAAACTCTCGCCTCTCTGCCCGCTCACCAACCCGCACACACGCAGTCGCATCACAGAGCTCGCTAGGCAGGCGAACGCGGCAGGCCTGGTTTTATTCGGCGACAGAGCGACGCATTGTTCCGGCCCAAAGCGAAATATCCGCCAGACGGCGCGGCGCCTCGCGTGAATCGGAATCTGGCGCTAACAGGGCGACGGGAAACTGCGTTATCGCAGAGCCACGCGTCAGATCGCGGATGCATCGCTGCCGCCGCCGCCGCCGCCGCCAGTGCCAGAGCGCGCGTGTGCAAACGCGAATAACTCGCTTTATGCAGGGGTTGGTCTTTCGGCCGCGGCCGCAGCGCCCGATGCGAGTTATGAAGTCGCATACCTGCAAGTTAATTACGCCCTGTGTTAAGTTCTTGACCCATATTAATACCATTGTCATTCATTCGAACAGTCAATGCAAAAGCGAGCGAGGGAGGCCGGCAGGCAGCGGACGGACGAACGCCGAGTGTGGACGAGGGCGGGGACGGGGGCGGGAAGAGTCCGGCGAGCGCACAGGGAATGTGTTCAATTCCAAATAGAGCATTCAGCAGTGTTGATGATAACCAGTGGTATTTCATTACGTTCTCGTTTGACTACAACTCAAAACCTAGGCTATTGTTTCCTCCATTTTAATTAAACCCACTATCCTTTTGCCCGCGCGCCGCCCTTTCTCCCTCCGCGGCGCTCATAAACACGTTCGCGCACGCACACGCGCAGCCTACGCGTCCTTTTTACGCGTGTGTGTGATGATTTGATTTGGCGGTCGCGTTTTAAATGTTGGTTCGACATCAGTTGGCCGCAGCGCGGTTATTTAACAGATTCAGGACAATGTAAACCTCCCTTCGCGCCCGCGCCGCCTCTCGCCCTCTCGCTCTGCGCGTCTCCCGGCGCTGCGAGCCCGTCTCTCTCTCTCCCTCCCGCCCTCTCTCTCGCACCGACCCTGCCCGGAGGGCTGGTCCGCCCGCCCCGCCCCCGCCCCCGCGCGCAGCCACCCCTAATGAACCGACCGCGGGGGAGGGGGCGCGGCCAGGCGGGCGGGCGGGCGGGCGGGCGGAAGGGCGGCTGGCCGGCGGGGTGGCCGCGCGGCCGGGGCCGGCGAGGGGGAGCGCCGGGCGCGAGGGAGTGGAGGGGCGGGGCGGGGAGAAGGGAGGGGACTCGGGCGCCGCTCGGAGGGGCAGAGCCCGCGAGGGGAGGGGGAGGAGGCGGAGAGGATCCATCCCCGTGGCCAAACACCCCCCTCCCACCCCACCGCGAGTATTTGTGGAATGACCCTCGCACAATTTCCCTCACATTCCATCGGCGAGCGATACACGTTACCCATCCAGTAGCCGCGATGGAACCGCGCGCGCGAGCCCTCCCGCAGGAACGCGACCAATGAACCCTGATTAAAAACAATCACCGACCAGTTAGCAAGGCAGCGGCGGCGGCGGCGGCGACCGGGCGGGCGGGCGGGGGGAGGGAAGGCGGGGGGGGCGGGGCTGGCGGGGCGCCGGGGGCGGCAACGGCCGTGTCGGGCGAGGCGCGCGCGCCGCATGTGCATCGCCGGCGCCGTGGCGCGGCCCCATGCGCCCACGCGCGCATCCGCGCCATACCGCACCGCTCCATCGACGGACACTCGACGTGCCGCCACACGCCGCAAAAAATACCGCACCGTCCCGCGCGCCTCCTTTTCCCTCTCCTTTCCTCCTACAACGGCGATGGAAGCGGAGGCGGTGGCGTTGGCGATGGCGATGGCGATGGCGATGGCGATGGGGTGGTGGAGATGGTGGTGGGGGTGGCGATGATGGTGTTGGCGTTTGCCGATGGCGGTGGCGGTAGCAGAGGCGGAGGCGGTGGCAGTGGTGCCCACGCGCGGTTACCAGTTGTGACCGCCTCCGATAAATCTTGGGGTTCTGCGAGACCACCCAGCAGACGTAGCACACGCGGAGATAGAAGGGAGAAAAGAGATTGCAAGGTGCGTGAGGCAACTCGAAAGGCGGCACGGATGTTGTCCGCTGAGACAATGGAGAAAAAAAAGAGGCTTCAGGCGGCAAAAGGTAGAGCACGTAGACAAAAGGAAAACGAGAATGAAGGGTAGTGGTTGCAGGGCGAAAGGTAGCGAGGAGGTTCGCAGGTAGCAGTGCCGTCGTAGCACAGATATATATATATATATATATATATATATATATATATATATATATATATATATATATATATATATATATATATATTCTCTCCTCCTACTGATACACCAGAGCAGTTAGCTTGGCAGTGGGCGGGTGGAATGGGGGCAAGATAGAGTGGGAAGGGGCGAACAACAGAGGGCAGAACAGTCAGCACAATCACGTGCAAACTCATTCGCTGGCGACCATCCTTGGGCTTTGCGTAGTCATGGTCATAATGATTGATTGATTGAGATTCCGGAGGCCTCAACTCCTGATGTCATTAGACCCGTAAGTGTAGTGCATTTTTTCTCGGGAGGTGGCGGTCTTCTGCTCCCGCTAGATGTCGAGATCCGGCGCCGACCTACCGCAAGCTAGTGGAGTCTTCCCTTACGAGCGGGGCACCCCCAGCCGGGACAAGCTCTAAGCCCGCGACCGGTCTCTTGTCATGTGTGATAGTGTAGTGCATGTTAGTGTAAGGGGGTGAGGATAGGGTAAGAGGAAGGAAAGATCGCGCGCGTTCCGTGGCACGTTTGTTAGAGAACTGCTCCGGCATTCGCCTGGTGATGATCGGAGAAACCATGGCAAACTATCGGTCAGAGCAGCCGACCGCTAGAATTCTCCTCCAGACAACGACTGAATTCGATATATCTGACAAGCTAGTGTCGAAAATCCTGCCGCCGCTGGGGCTCCAACCTAGGACCTCCCGGTCAAGGCACTGCAGTGACACGAGTTGGTGCACTGAGCCACCTCTCCCGGTATGGACACAATGGAGGCGCGTGAAGCCGCTTCTCTCATACGCGAGGAGCGGAACGCAGAGTGTACATCCCGATGGAGATGGGGGCCCCTAATACTCCGATGCGAAGCGACAGAGGCGGCGCCTAAATTCATTACGCGTGGCGTTCATTTGTTATATTCGTCGAATATTTTACCAGGCAGCGAAACCCTTCGTTACAGATCGAAATTCGATATTTGAAATTGAGTCGCTATGATGTTGGAGTTCAATGAATATTCTAAGTGAACAAAAGGCATGTGGAGTATATAAATTTTCTCATACAAATATACGAGATATAAAATTCTGCCACGGTACTTATAATGAAATACATTGATGATGCCGTGAAATAAATTGTTATCATTCATATTTTGTCGAGAGCAATAATGAAAAATTAATTTTGTTATATACGGATTCAGGAAATGATTCTTTATTTTCTTTATGCAATGGCTCATGAATATAAGTATTTGAATATTTAATCCCTAATCCAATACATGTATTATCACTACATAGTATTGAATCAGCGAGAGATAGTTTTAATTCTACGAATATTTATTGCAAATATTTTGTATGCATTATTTTTTTAATAGCAGATACAAAATAATTTTCATACGTAGTTATTCCTAAACGAACGCTAATTAAAACTGAAATTCCATGACACATTCCAACAAAATAATGAATATCGAACTTCATTAGAGCAATGAACTGCTTCTCATAAGCCGTCATCGAAACGAGTGAACGATAGCCTTTCTTGACATACTCCTCTATGAGAAGTGTACGATTGCCTACATAAAATGTGGATTCAAATAACGTTGTAAAAGTCATTGAAATGTCTTTATTTAAAGTAATTCTTCTCTCTTTTGTGTATTAATACACACTGAAAATAATATGATGTGCTTCCTTACCTTTCCACCTATCCTGAATTTTAATGTATTATCAGAAGATATTTTAGAGCGGAAATCTCACAAATCTACAATGTGGTTTCCGCACGTTCAATTTAATATTTTGTAAACAATAATCAGAATCCATCTCTGAACTGAGAGAACAATTGTTCATGAAATGCATTGTATCAACACGAAAGCATCATGACTTGATCACTGATTCCGTTGTCTCCTTGTTTAAACGTCTGTTTAATAGGCCAGGGTTCGAAACCAAATAAACAGAGACGTGGCCCCAGATCAACTGAAGGCCAAACTGCCATTAACTCCGGGGTTCGTTGACGGATGTCGGCGCAGCAATGAGAAAACAATTTATCCTCTTAACTGCCCGAATGTGGCTGACGTTTCATGATGCCCATCAAGTGATTTACGTCTGCAATTCTTTCTCCGTCTCGGGAGTTTTTTATTGATGCGTCGCTGAAAGCGTGGAGTTGATGCTCAACAGCAGAGGCATACTATTAATAATACTCATAGTATACTAGTCATACCAGTTTGGTGCGCACCAAGGCGGAGAAAAGTAATTCCCAGAAGTGGAAGAAGAAAAATGTAAATACAAGCGACAACACGAAACGAGAAATGAGAAACGAAAAACACGAATATACGATGATGCCAGGTATTAGTGTGTTTGATACACAGACAATACCTGGAGATGATAATAACAGCGAAAATTTGCGAAATAAAAATATTCATGTTTGGCGCAACGAACAGTATTATTTCTTAAAGACGTGACGTCGTAAATGTAATACTAGCAAAAGAAATTGGTCAAACGAATAAACAGGGAACTAAGAAAATGTGTATAGTACCAGCGATCAATGTGTGTGTGTGTGTGTTAGTGTGAGTGCGTGTGAGAGAGGAAGGGAGAGAGTGAGGGAGGGAGAGGAAGGGAGAGAGTGAGGGAGGGAGAGGAAGGGAGAGAGTGAGGGAGAGAGTGAGGGAGAGGAAGTGAGGGGAGAGAGAGCTGAGGGAGAGAGAGTGAGGGAGAGTGAGAGAATGAAGTGAGGAGAGTGAGGAGAGAGTGAGGAGGGGGGGAGAGGGAGGGAGGGAGGAGGGAGAGAGGGAGGGAGAGAGGGAGGGAGAGAGAGAGCGGGGGGGGGGGGGGGGGAGGAGAGTGAGGAGAGAGGATGAGCGGGGAAACAGATCGAAAGAAAGTGACGGATTCAGAGAAAGAGGGAAGCCAATGAGAAAGGTACAGAGTGGAGAGTGAGTAAGACAGTGAATGTGAAACAAAAGATACAAGATATCTAATAATAAATTATGATTACAAATAAAAAGTTCTAAAGGATTGACTAGTACTAACAAGAGAGGCGCGTCAACAAAACACAAGGAAGGTGCTAGGACAAACACCAGCGGAGCGCCGCGCATGGCGGGGTTGTTCAGGCGGGGATGGCGCCTCGGCGGGTGCGCGGGGGAGGGGCTCCCCCACGACAAGAGGGCGTGGCACGAGAGCTCAGATAAACCGCACTCCGATCGAACGATAGTCGAGCACCAGTTAGTTGTGTAACCGTTCCGACGGGACCACATTAATCATACCTCGTATGACTGACGCCAGGGCAATTTTGGCTTCTGCAGAGCTCTCAAGTACCGACCGTAGTTCAAGATAAGCGCGCTATTTCAGTGATTAAATGTTGCACGCTGAGAAGGGAGATAAATGAAAGTTTCGTCTATGATGCGTGCTCGGAGGTTTCCGGGTACATACAGTAGAACACCGCTCATTCGAACTCTGTAAATCCGAAATTCCTGATAGACCGCACAATATTCGGAATGGAGACGAAATAAACCAAATGCTTATTTGCAGTGTAAAGAAAGGATTTTATGATTAAAGTAGAACTGAACAACTAATTACTGAAACAAGTGGAAATTAAACGTTTATTGCACTGGTAACTACGGTGTATATCAAATGTTTATGTAGCAGTAATTTTCACTTAGAGGAACTTGCAAAATCGGTAATCATCTTTTGCCGTAAGAAACTGAATCTGCTTGATGATGTGCTGTGATTTGCTACGTTGCCATTTTCTCACATCGAATACTACGTTGCATTGTGTCTCGTAATCCTATAGATGTATTTGTACGGTACTTTTTTCGGTTAATACAAGCATTTCCGAATCCTAATAGACCACACCCCTAATTACTCCGGAATACCGGGGTTCCACTGTATTACCTAGTACCATTTAGAGTTGACATTTACACAAACATTTTTAGAATGCAATAATTAGTTGTAATTAACACTTGTCAAAATTTTATTTTTTCCTAACATATAACATAAAAACTATAAAATCATAATTCAACAAGTAATAACACCATCATAATTTTTTTTATATCGCAATAACAGATACTGATTCCACTAAATGATAATTATTGTGATAAAAAACATTCTCGAAATATTCACATCTACGAGAAAAAGAAAACAATTTGCGATCACTACTCGTTTCGTCACAATTTAAATGAATTTTTTACATTACCAGCCCTTCAATGATATCACTGAGTGATTTTATCTCTAACCTAACACTGCCTTAGGGTCCTTTCTCATCGACTCATATACTAGTAACATCAGTTTCTCACTGTTCTCTTATCCCCCAATATCCTCTCAACCGCCATACGCGCGCACATCCAAAACACATTCCATTCAACGTCGCTTTCCACCGCCGCGCCGGTTGCCTCCCGTTCCCTTCGCCTCCAGAGCTTCCTCCTCGGCGCGACGGCCTCGCCGCCGCCCATCGCGCAGCGCTGCCGCTCTGCAAGCGCGGGCGATGGGCGGCGGGGGCGACCGGACTGTTTACGAGCGGCGGCCCCGCGCATAAAACGCCCCGAGAACGACGCCCGCGCTTTACAACGGACGCTGCTACCACCGCCGTCGTCGAGGACGACGTCACCCCCACGACACCCTTCCGGGGGCGACTGGCGTTCTGCTCGTTCTTCGGACGGCGGGCGGGCTGGCAGAGGGTGGGCGAGTGGGTGGGCGAGAGAGCGGGCGAGAGGGTGGGCGAGAGAGCGGGCGAGAGGGTGGGCGAGAGGGTGGGCGAGAGGGTGGGCGAGAGGGTGGGCGAGAGGGTGGGCGAGAGGGTGGGCGAGAGGGCGGGCGAGAGGATGGGCGAGAGGGTGGGCGAGAGAGCGGGCGAGAGAGCGGGCGAGAGGGCGGGAGAAAAGGCGGACGAGAGCGCGAGCGAGAGGGCGGGCGAGAGGGTGGACGAGAGGGCAGGCGACAGAGAGGGCGAGAAAGCGGGCGAGAGGACGGACGAGAGGACGGGCGGGTCAACGAACGGTGTCCGAGCTTTCGAATACGCGTCGCCTCAGCAGTTCCGCTGGAAATGCGCGAAGTGCCACGAAAGACTAAAGGGTACACTTGACAGCGATGACTCGTCTTATATTGTTCGGAATCTAGGATATTGCTGTCGTCCGCATCATGCCATGAATCTAGAATTTGAAAGTTATCTCGAAATGGTGTCTAGAGGCAATGTCCCAATACGTGAAGCACTGATTGCTTCATAATAGGAATATTCAAAATAATACGAGTATATTACACTACTAAACAAGCCCTTTTGAAAATACATATCAAGTCAACACATAATTGGTAAAATCAACTTAAATCCTCCAAATACTGTGTTCAAGGCAGGTGTACAATCTAACACATAAATTACTCACCCAAAAAGCGTCAACCAAAATTGATAGGCTCACCTCCACACATCCACATCGCCCCTCCATAATATTACAAATCCATAACTTCAAAACATGACTTAAACACGTAAAAAGAGAGAACAATTCAAGAAGAGACACTTCGCATCAACTTACAGCCTCTGGAAGACCGACCCGCTTTCCTGGGAGCTGACGAATCTGAATGGCAGTGGACCCAGCCCTTGGTGTCCCATATCATGCGCGAGCGTTCCTGAAGACTACCGAGACGCCTCCCCAAGCGACCGCCGCATCCCTACCGCAGCGCCCCGCCCTCCCCGCGCGGAACGCGGTCGAGCGAGCGAAAAGTGAAGGCGCCGGGCGCCGCCCCGCCCCCGCCGCCGCAGACGAAATTGGCAGTCGCCGAGAGGCGGCGAAGCGTCCCCAAAGCGGCCTAACGCATCGGAGCCGTTCAGACGAGTCGAAGCGCCCTCCCCCGCCCCCCGCCTCGCTCGCTGCGTCCTCGAACGCACCCGCTCGCCTTCTCCGAGACCGACCGCCCGCCCCCGCTTCATTCGACAACTCGCCCACTCGCTCGCTCCATCGCTCTTCTACACGTACATCCCCAGCGAACACCTCCGCGTCGCCCAAACCTTCCGTCAGCTCTCACCGTCTCTCTTTCTCGTCTCCGCAGATCACCATTCACAAGGTTCTCGACGCCCTTGACGGACGCCAAAATCGTCCACCGAGCCCCACCTCAGTATTTCTTTTTCTACATTGCCCACGCTCACCTGCATTCTATTCCCTTACCTTCTTTCCTCGTCCATTTCCATTCCCCGCTTCCTGCATTTGCTCACTCTGACCCGCCATCGGTGGCCGAAGTTAGTCACCATCTCCAAATCCACAGTCACTGCCCATTGCACGCCCATTGGACGCGTTTATTCCGGGTGCGAAATCTGCGCTCCGGAGATCAGCAGTGCTAACAACTTCGCTTTTTTATTTCGACAGTGGCGGCGGCTGAGACGCACTCGTGCGGACAGCCGGTGGCGGCGGCGGCCGCGGTGGCGGAGGCAGCGCCGCCCCCGCCACGGCTCCGGCGGGCCCGCAGGCAGCGGGCGTGAAATATTGAACACACGGCGAAATCACACACGCGCCACTCCTTTTGTCTTTCGCACGACACTCGCCGCTACCGTTCTCTTTATATTACCTCCGTCCTTTATTGGTGGCAAGAGGCTTTCATATGTATAAGTGACCGTCCGGCTGGCGTTGAGCGCGCGAGTCTGTACGTGTGTGGGAGTGATCGTGTGTGAGTGTGTTGTTTTTTTTCGCGCGCGCAAAAAAGAGGAAAGAACGACCGAACATCGCGCGTCGGCCAACGGCATAAAAGAAGCCACCGGCATCATACCGCACGCCCTTAATTAGTTTGAAGTGTACGTGTATGGCTGCGCCTTTGTCGAAGCTGTGAAGCACACACGGCGCGTGTGCCGAGCGCAGATTTGTGTTTTCTATGAGGGGCGATAGTGTCCGTTTCATCTGTTGCTCCGTGTTAGCTGTTTCCTGCTCGCCGGCGCGCGTCCGACGCCTACCGCCCCCGGCCGCGCCGCCACCGCCGCGCCGTCCTCCCCCTCCTTCGCTCCGCGTCTCTCCGACTGCCTGCCGCCGCCGCGGCGCGGCACGGCGCGGCGCGGCGCGTTTCCGCTACTCTCCTGTTTACTGCGCCCGTTCTATTGATCTCTCTAAATCAAGCGAGAGGGGGTGCGGGAGGATGCGAGAGGGGCCTAGCGGGCGAGACGAGCGGCAGGGGGGGAGGGGCCCGCGAGACAGAGAGACGCGCGACAGAGAGGGAAGGCGAGGGTGAGAGAGTCGGAAACAAACAGCGGCGGGGAGCGCCAGCAACAGCATCAAAGACCGACCGCGGACCGGAGCAAGAGAGCACGAGGGCGCGGAGGGCCGCGGCGGCGGCGGCGGCGGCGGCGGCGGCGAGCAGGAGGAGGAGGAGGAGGAGGGCGAAACATTTCCACTCTACAGATCTTATGAAATCAATTTAATACAAACGTAAAAGCGAGCGGCGCGGCGCGGAGCGGAGCGGAGCGAGAGAGGGCGAGAGGCGGCGGAGGCGAGGCGGCACGGCCGTTCGGGTGGGCGGCGAGCGGCAACGCGGCAAGCGCCGGGTGGACGAGCGGGCAGGCGGGCGCGCGAGCGCGCGGGGCGGAAGGGCGGAAAAGCGGAATATCGGCACTTGCGGCGTCGACCGCGGCGGGATTAGCTCCGTCCCTCGCCCCTCCGCCCGCCCACCCCGCCCGCTCCGCACAGAGCACGGCGGCGGCGCCACCGCGGCGCCCGAGCAGCCCGCGCGCGAAACGCGCTTTGATGGACAGCTGACCGTGTAAATGTCTTTTCAAAATAATTCCTCTCTTTCGCGCTCGCCGTGCCCGCTCGTTCTTTCTTCTTTTTCCCCCCCTCCCCGCCCGTGCGCGAACTCCCGCTCGCTCGCCGGCCCGCCCGCCCGCCCCTCCCCGTTCGCGCCGCTAATCCGCCCCTGATTACATTTCCGCGCTAAATAGACAGCTCTCGCTCGCCCGCCGTCGACCAAAAGAGCGCGTGCGAGGCGGCCGTCGCGCTTGGCTCGCGCCGGCCGTTTTGTCGGCGCCGCCCCCCGCCAGCGAGCGGCGGAAAAAGGTAAACCGGAAAAGGCCAGCGGAGACGGCGAGCGAGGGCGATTTTAAATTATGAACACGGGCAATATACTCCTCGACGAACCTGTGAGAAAGTGCGTTTAGCACACGCGCGCGCGCTGGCACAAAGCGCGCCCAGGGAACGAGCGGGTGCGCGATCTTCAAAACGCCAGCCCGGGGGCGGGTGGCACACGATTAACGAGCGCGCGCGCTCGCGACGTCAAAACGCGTTCCCGCATCGCCTCCCACCGGCCACGGTCCGGCCGCGCCGGCACTGTGACGCGTCTCGCGCCGCGCCGCGCCGCCTGCCGCCGCTCGCCGGCACTTTCTGGAATCTGATAACAAAAATCCCAAAGCGAGTTACAAGTCCGCCCGCTTCTCTTTCACCTTTGAGCGTCGACGGCAGCGGAGGCACCGAGCGCGGAGTTGCGTCGGGGCGGAGGGAAGAAGAGGAAGGGTCTGAAGGGAGCGGAAAAACGCTCCCGCCGGAGTTGCCTCCGCCCCCGCCTCTGCGCGCAGCTTTTTCCGCGGAGGCGGTAAAACCGGGCGGCGCAGCACGGCGCCCCGGGCGATCGCCGGCAGAGAAACTCGGAGGCGGCGGCGGCGGCGGGGGTGGACGGACGGGGGCGGGGCGCCCTACAACGTCGGATTAATTGCAATAAAGGCGCGCCGCAAAAGAAGTCTACACAGAAAACAGCGCTCGCCCCCTCCGCCCGCCGCCGCCCCGCCGTCGAAAGGGCCGAGGGGCGCCAGAGAATAAACAAGCGCCGCGAGTGCAGCGATTCCGAAACGCCGCGCCGGCGAAATCTGCGTCGCGAGAGCAGCGTAGGCGGCGGCGCCGCCGGCGATTCGCTTTCTTTCTGCGTTGCGTGGCCGTGCGCGTCGCAGAGAAGGCATAAAGGCGCTTTTGGTGCCAAAAGCAATACTGTGCAAGAGAAGCCTGCATGCGCACATGGACGTTTTTATCACGCCGTGTGTGGAGTGGCGACTCACTGCCAAAGCGACTCAACCCGTGTCAATTCCTTTGTCTATAATGTTACAACAAACTTGAATTTTGAAATGCTGCAAATAATACATTTTACAAAAGCACATTAAAAATAATCTATAAACGCTAAGCAGAAACGTTAAAATGTATTTTATAAAAGGGTATAATGTCACGTAAATATAACGCCATCTAACGAGCTATTTGTTATAGTATGACCGGACTCAGATATTAAGTTTTTCAACGTACTTACGACTGAGCAAAGTTTTAATAAACAATTCGAGAAAACCATTTTCCGAAAAAGTTGCACTACTGAATCTAACAAACCAAAATTCTTATTAATTTTCTCTGGTGCACTGTACCATCTAAAGCATTTTTGAGGTGAAGATATTAAAAAAATCCGCTTCTGATTTTGAGACGCGTCAGCTGACGCTTGGTATTGCTTTCTGGGAAGACAAACGAACTTCAAGGAAAAACCTGCAGGTTTATGACTTAAACGAAATAAACATCCACGGGTCCAAATATTTTATTTGGGTAACTCTGTGTCACAAAAAACTCTTAAGTAGCACGTCCGAGTACATTCCGGCTACGGAGCAACTACTGCAGCTTCCCCGGTGAGATCTGCTTACGCTCGTCTGGATTATTTAACTTTCCACGAAATGGAACAATAGACAGGAGAAGTTAATGAAAGAAGGTCGTAGTTGAAAAATTTGGTTTTGCACTTCCTTGCCTTTATCGCTAACGCTTGAGCGCATATTCGTTTTATGCTGATGAGTATTCTGAGGATCACAGTACCATATTACATAGTCCATATTGCGTATTCGAAAAAGGGCACAGATAACAGAATTTTCATAACTTCGGAAGGGCCGAGATTTCACAAGATCAAAAAAATGCATATAGAGAGATAAGTAGTAGCAAACAAAAAGGTACTTGGCAATAAACAAATAGATATAGACATACAATTCCCACAACACAATATTATAGCTTGAAAATTTAATAATAAGAGCTCAGTTGATCAAGAATTTTTTCTCGCTTCTAGAAACACGCCCCCCCTCTATCCCACCATATGCGTATGAAGGGAAGAATATATTGGTGGAATGGGTTTATATAAAAAGTCGAGATACTGCAAGTCTCTGTATTCCAGTAACAGCGCCCCATCCTTACCAATATATGGGGATAGTAACGAACTCGAACATTAAAAATGTAATAGACGCTCCCAAAATTTCTCATTTCGTTGATTACGGGGCGGCATGACGGACATAACTCGAGGCCTTAACCAGGTTTTTAAGGCCCCTGATCGCATAGAATTCGAGTTAAAATGGACTGATGTCAAGGAATAGAAGGGGATCATTCAGTTTTTTTCTCTGAAAAGGGGTATGTGGTTACAGTTAGGGGTGCCGAGCAGGAAGGGGGCAGCTAGGGCAACTTTCCCCAAGTCCAGACTTAGCTTGGGTTCCGAAAAGGTTTTTCATTCAAAACAAAAAATACATTTATTTCTAATTCAAATTAACAGATTTCTATTCATTTCTGTTGCAAGGAGAAATGAATTCTGCTGATATATTGCGAAAAGAGGAGAATTTTTGTTTGAAATAAGAGGTATCCCCATGAATCTACTCCCGCAGGCCTCTTGATTTCTCTGGGTGCTCTTGATATAGTGTTCAGCCTAAGTGGACATTTTCATATAAACAATGTTTCCTGTAAGGTCAACATAAAATGTATTTTATTTGTGGATGTATAGTTAATATTTATAACTTTAACAATTGATATATTTAATGCCTTTCGTTAGTACAGAAAATTAATAAAATTTATATTCTTGGATATGTATGATTGGCTTCGGGATATGCTATTGAAAAATAGTTACGGTGGTGGTATGTTGTGGAATTGTATTTGCGCCTGCCCTTTTAGAAGAGTTTTTGCAACAAATATTAATTATAAATTTAAAGTATCGTTCATAATATTCGTAAAATTCCTGTGTTTCAACACCTCATTCATTATGTTTCAACACTAGAATGGTTGGATGCGAGAGCCGCTAGTGCATCTATACTAAAGAAACAACATACGATTCATACTCGGCCCTCACGGTACAATCAAGCCTTCACAGAATAATCATAGCAATGTAATCACTACAATACAGATATATTTATTAGTGGTTAATGCTAACGCTCGATGGGAACTGTTAGATTATTTACCTCTAAACCCATTTACAAATGATTCTTGTAATGGGTGAAATAATGAAGAGAGAAATAGGATTTGCTTACTAAATATAAAGGAAATATTGTATTTATAAAATAATAGTTAAATGAAAATAAAAACACGTAACGCCATTCCAGCACGCCCTCTGATTACATGGCACTGCAACCACCCACGCAGATATTACCGTAACGAACATTCACTCTTTCCATCCCACGCATTCTGCAATACATCACCGTTTCTAAAACCAACACGTTGCCCTTTCCTACGTCCTCAGCGCATTCCGCAAAGGTCACACACACATGCCACTTCCAGTCGACACAAATCATCTGCCGTCTTGTCACGCGAGCCGAGACACATGCTCCCGCGCATGTGCGGCGTCTCACCGCCGACCGTTTGCGGAGCAGGCGCGGGCGACACCCCGCCTAAGGCATTCGGCCCTTTTTTAATTTTATTGTTTTTTTTGTTTTACTATTTGTACGCGAATCCCTCGATATATCTCTCCTCCGATGCCTGCACACCACTCCATGGAGATGAAGAGAGTATAAATATGTCGCCACAGTTTGCCGTTCGCAAAAAACATCCAGATAGACGCGGGAGGGCTACGAAATCTGTCATTGAAGATTCTCAATTATGCGTCTTAAGAATGCGCCTTAGTACAATCGGATTGTGAGTCGTGGGTACGAATTCCGCCCCATTTCTAAAAGTTTGTTTGCGTGCTGTGACATGGTACAAATCCCCAATCACAATGGATAGTCGGTCAATCTTCTTCTTTTTTTTTTTTTTTTTTTTTTTTTTTTTTTAATTTCTGGGTAGTCTGAGTGGTGCTTGGCACATTTACGCCCAAGTTCGCGTTACATATGGGCAGTGAGTTCGAATTCCAATTAAGACATGGATATTGTACGTTGTGAACCATCCTCGAACCCGAAGTCCCATTCCTCTTTCTCGGGCGTTACGAGAGCGGGGAAAGGCCACGAGCTTACGGGCCGCAGCGTGTGTGCCATCTAGGCGTAGCCTGTGGCCCCTTTCCAATAAGGAACGTAGCGGGATGAGCCCAGGAGCTACACTTGGCAAGCAGTCGGTTCAGTTTATTGTGGTCCTCCGGAGACTAATATTTTTCGCCCATTATACAAGGAGTTTTCTGTTTTTCATAATTCCAATATTCAATACAGTTTTTCGAGATATTATTGCAATTTGAACACATTTCAATGCTTCTTTAACTACAGTACTTTCTTCATTGCAGTATTTCATTACTGTATTTCATATTTCACAAGTTTTCACCTTCTCGTCCGTGTCTATGAAGTCTTTAGGCTGGACAGAACTACCATTGCTGAGCTGAAGCAATTCTCTTAGTGGCACGGTTACCTCTAACTCTTTCATTTACGATAAATATTACGAAACTTTCTCACGAGAACCTCTACTTACAAATCGTAAGTGTTACAAGAATTCGCGGAACGTTACATTTACTACGTTCACCGTAACCGAACCTTCTTATGCGTATTAGTTATGCATGTGGAACAGGACCAGTGTCTTCTGTCCACTATAAAAGAACCTTCACTAAATCTGAGTCCCCTACATCCAGATCTAGAGTCGACTGTACTCTAAGTATGGCCGGCCTGAGCCCACGAGCCACGTCGGTGAGATGGATGAGAGAATTAGTGAATACCACGGAATAACAAGTCTCATCCGAGAAGGCTGGCGACGTGCGTATGCGCCGTAAGGCACAAAAACACGTTAAAATAGGAATACAACATGAATGTAAAAAAAGAGGCAAAGAAGAAAAATTAAACCGACATAACAGCGAAAAACCGTAAAACGAAGGAAACTTGTAAAATTGTTTATGAAAATATGAACAAATGAAACGGGAGCACAGAATTACATCACAAACACGTGAGATGAAAAGCCATTAATAACATATAATTCTTGAACGAATATTGCATCCTTTATTTACAAAAAAGAGCGCCTTAGCTTACTAGAGCTTTGTTAGTGCCTAGCCATTGAGAGTTAGGAGTAAGGCACTAAAGATTGGAATGGAGATTTCAACGCAAGTACAACAAAGTCGCGAGAGATCGCAATCTCCCCTCCCCCCAAAAAAAGAAATAAAAACAATGCAAAATACTATGAAATTCACAAAAAAAAAGAAGTCTAAAAGGAGCGCTAACAAGTAAAGGCAGATGTGGAATATCTACGACAAGGAGAGCAACGGCACATGGAAGGTCACACCGTCGTCGTCTTGTGCGTCCACAGCGGCGGCAGCGGGAACGTCTGCGAGCGGCGTGGTAACAAAATGTGGCAAGTTTATTCTGGCCGCGAGGCCCTCCTCCGGAGCGATACTCGGCGCCGTCACTGTAAAAAGACACGGAAACGCTACGACGACGGAGGCGGCCGCAGCGGCTGCTGCTGCTGCTGTCGACACGGTGGTGGCAATGGCCGCGAGACGTTGGCGGTGGGGCCGTGATGGAGGTGGTGACGGTGCAGGCTTACGGGAGGGGTAACGCTGAAGCCGATGGCAATAGCCTTGCAGTGACGATGTCGTTGGTTGCGGGGTTGGCGGTGGTGTTGGTTTAGGTGTAGACGTGGTAATGGTGGAGGTGACGGCGGCGTTAGCGGTGGCGTCGGAGATGGCGATGGAGATGGTGGGTGCCGGCGGTGGTGGCGACGGGGTCAGTGACAATGGCGGTGGCAATGCGGCGGCGGTCGCGGCTGTCGTTTTGGGCTTGGCACGCGTCGCGGCGTCCCCCGAGATCGCCGCCTTCTCCCCTGCCACCGCCTCCGCCGCCGGGGAAACCCCCACTGCCGCCGGCTAAACATAGTGCGACGCCTGTGCCACCGCCCGCCCGATCGTCCGCGCCAGAGGGTCGAGTACCCGAAATCGTGTAGAAGGATCTCTCAAAAGAAAAAAAGAAAAAATATACTGAAGCTCCAGGGTTGCCAACATGTACCAATTCCAACTGGATTGTAATGGAAATGAAAGGCGTGGGTCATGAGTTTACAATGTCAAGGTTACGTGGGAAGTTCTGGGCGACCAGACTGCTCAGCAGATGGTGCTCACGAAGATGGAGAAAGCAGGCGAGCTAACAACAGATAGAGAAATGAAATCGGGACACTACTCACCACTGAACTAACAAAACATAATTCTGTACAGAATCTAATTAATTTCTTTTCCCAAACAATAATTGAATCAGTTTTCATTTGTACACAACGTATGAGGAAAATTTCTTTAAGCAATGAATCGTTACATTACCGAAGACGAAAAATGTCCGCCAACAGTTGTCGTAGCAGTTAAATATGCATCAGGAAAGGAGGTCCTTACCTGCAAAAAAAGAAAAAAAAAACATAAATATCAACCAAATAATGTCGACGGATAAAAAATGCATCACAAAACCAATATATGTACAGAAAATTTTCAAATTAGGGGTATTATACTTTTTCGTCTTTTTCAAATCCATTGCTCTTTAGACTGAAGGCATATGAAGTTTTTCACACATTCATACACGTTTGGCAAGAGAATTTACATAATTTTCCATTTCAGGTGAAATATTATCTTAACATTTACACGCAATCGTTACTGAAATATCAGTTTTCAATACAATTATTGTTAATACTATTTTTATTATTACTGCTATTATGGTCACCAGCTGATGGTCACCAGCTGAAACTAAAGTGCAATTCCTTTAAATCTACTTAGGATAAATTGAAAATATTTGGCACATTAGCTGAAAATTCGCTTCCGATTCGCAAAGCATTATTTTGTCCCAAGCTGAAACAAGGCTGAAACCTTCTTAGTCTTCGCATACAGCACATGATCGAGCCAGTGCTGTCGTTTATTCAACAAACGTCTTGATTGCTTAGTTTGGAACGAACCGACTGGTTCACAACCATGAGTAATCGATTTCATGTTTACTTAAGAACTCGCTCTTCTGTTATTTCCTCTTCTCCAAATGTGATGTACAATGATGTCGCCGTTACTTGGCACCATTTTTAAAGATTCCTATACATTTTTTTCAATTTTAGATCACGTACAACGTCAAACTCGTGTCCCGCAAGCGTCCTTAACGGTTGCACTTTGTATTGGCGAATGTATTTTCTTATTTCCAATTGTATACTTGGAATTGGAATTGGTATTCTGGATTTGGAGATCCAGAATACACACGCACAGACTATTTATTCGTATACAAACTCACACATACACGCGCGCGCGCGCGCGCGCGCGCGCGCGCGCACGCACACACATGCGCAGATGGATGCATACACGTGTGCACCCACACAACATACCCATGCCCAAGGAGTTCTTCGAATTCACCATTCTTTGAACAGAGACACTGCTCTCCCTTAACCAAACATTGGCCACTACAGTCATTTTCTAATGTTCTTAACTAGTATTGTTAGTATTTTCCAAATACTAACCGATTATTTTATCCCCAAAACACCGTAAATATACTTTCGCGATAATTTTCAATCCCCCCCTTTTTTTCTCCTTCCGCATGCGTTCCGCATGCCGCGTACCCGAGCGAGCCGAGGGCAGAACTTGGCCCTGCTCGAGGCGTCGCCAGTGCGTCGTCATCGGATGCAGGCGACGCGTCGCATGCGCCCCATTCTTCCACGTCGCGCGCCGCCTGCTCGCGCATCCATCCGCGGACGCCGCCGCGTCGCGCCGCGCTGGGCCGCTGGCCGCTTCCAGGAACCCGCTTCCCTCCCGCGAAGCCGCGCCGGCGCCAGGGAGCGGCGCTGCGTCGCGTTGCGTCGAACGGGAGATGCTGCCTCAAGAGGACGAGGATTCGACCAATCTTCCAACCTTCACAGAGTGCCAGTTCGGAAACTCGCATGGTTGTACGAGGAGGCAGTTTCATTGTTTTCTTGCCGATTATGAGTGGGACTTGAGATTGGTCTGACTGCACCTTGAGAGGATGTCACAATGAAACAAATCTTAGAATTTTTGAGGGGGGGGCGGGGGGTCGACTACAAATCTATTCATGACTGGTAAATGATGTTCTTGACGATCTACCCATTTATTTCGTGAGTGAGAAAGGTGTAACTGTAACGTCTTCAATCCAAGGTAAACCGAAGGAAATGGCAATCGCAGAACTGATGATTTACGTAACATTCAACATTCCACTAGGTATGCTGTTTATACATTTTTTTAACGTTTAAAAAATTGTTAAACCATTTCAAATAAAGGGGAGAAAACGTGAGAGATAGTAAACTTCTCATAAACTACGGCAACGTGAAAGATGTCAAGTCCTTGAAAACTAAATGGATTTATTTCCCATTAATACGTTATCGGAACTTGATAAACCTAAAATTCTTTTTCTCCAGATGTGACTGCAGAGGAACGACACTTGTAGAAAAGCTAATGTTTTTCCAAGGCCATGACAAATTGAAATTCAATACAATGAACCACAAGTTTATATCGTAATACTGTTTCTCGTTAATATACTCCGCACATTCATTGCATACAAGCATAAATGGGATACTTCATAACATCCAACTCAAAAACGTTTGTAGTGCTATCGATGATGAACATATTACATCCTACTTTATTGTGAGGTTTAATTGAGAAGTCGTTGAAATATTTTACTTAACTAAATATAAATTAAGAATTTTAAAAAACAAAATGCATTGCATCAAGTTTGGGTAACCTACATTTACATTCAGCATAATTAAAAAAATTATACTAATGTATAATTTTTCGCACATAAAAATGCACGCAAAGCGCTCCCAAACAACAAATAATTTTTACTCTTTTCCAAAGTAACACGAATAAGAACAAATTTAGTAATACATTATTTCCGTTTTGTGAACGACACGGGGCGTGCTGTTCCAGTTGGTCCGTGCGATGAACACTGTGCTGCAGCAGCCGGCAAGCGGCGCGGCGTGCGCCTAGCAGGGCAGCCCGCCAAACAAAGGAATTAACGGGGGACACGCGCGTTGAGCCGCGCGGATTGCAATTGCGGGGGCGACGACTGGCGACAGTGACGGCGACGGGCGCCCGCGGGCGGGGAGGGCCAGCGAGCGACGTAGTGGGCGGCGGCAGTGCCAGAGGGAGAGTTGGCGCTGGTAATACGCAGATGGTAGGGCGGGCTGATGGTATCAGTTGCAATCGTGGTAGTGGCGTTTGATGGTGGTTGTTTACTGTAATGAGTCTTGTGAAGATTAAGTCTGATAGCTATGGTGGTTGTGAACATTATGCTTATAACTGTTTACTTTGATGAGTTGTAGATATTCTGCTACTGTAACCGATTTGATGGTAGAAGCTATCGTAACTGCATGCGACGACCTTAACGGACACATCGGCAGCGGTGGTTGTTGTGATTATGGCGATCATGTTATGATGATAATCCCAGTGGTTGTGGTGATATGATCCCAGTGGCTATGGTGATCTGATCACACTGGTTATGGTGATCGGGGTAGTTGTAGCAGCCCTGGTTAATATCGATGTGGTTCATGTGAATATGGTGTTTGTGGCAGTCAAGCTGGTGAAGTGTCGACAGTGCAGGCAGCTACAATGACGAGTGATGCTACAGGTCAGCAAGTGGGAGTCGCAGCCCACCAGGGCAAAGAGGAATGAGAGGACAGGCTGGCAGACGGACGGACGGTCGGTCGGTCGGTCGGTCGGTCGAACGGGCAGCGGCGCTTCTGGCGGCAATAACTCGGGCATTGTGCGCGCGGGAGAGCGCAGATTGGTTATTTTTACGAAAAATGAACGGGATGCGGCGGCTGACCGGAACAATACGCGCATCAGCGGGACTCCGCTCCGGCCACGCCGCGGCCAGCGCTGCCCCCGCCTCTCGCCAGCGCTACCTCCTCCACCTCCAAACGAGAGCCAGCGCCAACACCTGGTTCCGGATGAACGCTCGAGAACACCGAGTTTCCGAAATCATCTCAGCAGTTTGTTGTCGCAGAATACCTACCTTCTGCTAAATTACTTTTCAAGAAACTCCTACGCATGTAATTTCCCTCGTGAAGTAAAACCAATGTTTTACTTACGGTTGGGTTCGGGCCGTAGAGAAGTTAATAAAAAATTTCTGTAAATCTACCCCCGTAGAGTAGTGTCCTTAATCCTTAATATCTGTTTGGGTTCCCACCAACTTCCCAAAAATCATCCGACTGACATCTAATTTGCAGGAAAGAGTGATAAAAATGATATAATCTTCTCTGACAAAAGTAATTTTCATTGTACAAATCCAAATAGAAAATTCTTCTATAAAGCAAGCACGTTTTCACACAGACTTAGTTTAAAATAGTACATCAGTTTGATAGAACATATTCCTAGATTCTTGCTTTCCGTCCTGTGGTCCCGGAGATTGTCATTTTTTTTATTATGTAGAATTCTTCGCCTCAAATATAATCTTGAACTTAATTTTTGTCGCCTAAAATAAGGGAGGAAATTAAAGATAGCCGAGGAGGACATGTGCCCCGCGCGCTTCACCGTGCCGAAGCGCGCGCCGAAAGCAAGGGGAGTGAAGTTGCCAATTATTATTGCTTTTAAAAGTCGGATTAAGTAAGTGTGGTTCTGTAATTCGAGAAAAACATCTGTAAGACCTCACGCCGCATCTTTACGCATTTTGTTGCAATAATATTGCGGCTTCTTTCCGCGAAGTATACGCCAGCGGATTATAAAATTACAGAGGTTTGTAGATTTTCCTACTGTGCGTGAAAAAGGGCATCGCTTTAGTGCAATTGATTTTTATAAAAGTACAAAGTGATATTTTGTCATTTCTTGCACAAAGAATTTGCCTACGTTTTGTTTCGTTTTGGCTGTGCCGCATCTTATACAAAATATGTGTAGGATACGTTCGGAAAGAGAGGAGAGGAGGGAGAGAAGTGCACTTCTCGGTTATTGTGCTGGGGGACAAAAAGTGCTTTACCTATAATTATCATTCGTTTTCGACTTCAAAGCATAGCATTCTGTTAACACATGACATTAACTCATTGGGACCTAATCGTAAACTCTGACAGGACCGCCAAAGTCTATCCATATCTCCCTTACGCTCGCCCATGCACTCGCACTCCGCCTTCTGCAAGTCCGTCCGACCGCCCGTCTGCCCGTTCGTCCGACCGCCCGTTCGTCCGACCGCCCGTTCGTCCGAACGCCCATCTGCCCGTCCGTCCGACCACCCGTCAGCCTGACTGCCCGTCCACCCGCCTGCCTGACTGCCCGACAGCCCTTTGCCCGCTCATCAGCCCTTCCGCAACCCACTCCCTCCGTCGGCCAACTCGCTCGTTTTTCCACTTCTCACACAAACGAGAGACATCTCAATAAATTTGAATTTCGCCCGGTCTACTACAATTTTGCGTGACACCAAAAGACCCGTGAATGCCGCTCCATTCACGGCGCCGGAGCCTTTGACGGCTAATGAAGCGAGCGCAAATTAAACACGCGACGCGCTCGGCGCCTGCCGTCTCCGCGCTTCTTTGAAATATGAGATGATGAGTTCTGTTCAAATTATAAACCCAAAAAAGATTAAACAATGAAAGCTGCGAAGGAGGGGGAAGCAATAAAATTATGGCATTGTGTTTCGGAGAGCGACGGGCAGCGCGGTCGGTGGCGGTGACGACAGTGAGGGTGTGTGACGGGGGCGGGGGCGGGGGCCGTGGACGCGACGCGACGGAAGCGGCTGTATTCACGTTTTAACAGGCGGCTTTGACAAATAAAGTCGGCGGCGCGCCGACGAAGCGCGCGCGACGGCCGGCTGTCAGGCGCGCGAGAGAGAAGTGCTGTTAAAAGCCCCCTCCGGCAATAACGCCGAGAGCGTATCGAATTCGGGACATCTAAATTCCCTATTCGATTTGTCGATTCGGACAGAGTGAGATCTGCGAAGTTCTTAGCTCTCTGTGCGGGTGATGGCTTTTGAGCTCTTTTCTGGCTTTCTGAATAGTGGAGTATTCATCGCATTCCACCGTTCTCTTCTTGAAAGTATTCTGAAAGTAATCCACAGAGTTAACATGAACTCAATTGAATAAGGTCAGTATTTTCACTCTTTATGAAAAGATCAATACATAGAATTAACCAGTTAAAAATCTCATCTTCTGTGACTAGGTCAAGCAGCTCACGAACTAAATAAACAATTGTGTAAAGGAGGGTTTTCTTCCAAAAGATAAATCCTAAGATTTTACTCTCTAGATAACTTTTCAAAGTACTGTCTTTATATCTGTTGGAAAACTGCATTCAATATATGGAAAAAAATCCGCTTCTTATGCCTGTAACTGTAAAATGCGTCATCCAGGCAAAACAAATCCAAGATTTGAATTTTCTGTATATAATAATAAACGACATTTATTCGTATTGTACTCTTAATACTATCGTATCGTGACAATAACCCATCTGAACTGCAACACACTTCTACGCAACTTGCAACCCAGCTCCGGCGCCAACAGTAAACCTAATAAAGGATCGGAAACGGACGCAAAAACGAACCGAAAGACAGAAAGCGCCATTTCCGCCGCTACCTCCATCAACGAGACGCCACTAAAAGCGCAACTGCGCACGCACAGGGTGCCACCAGCGCGTCCCCGGAGGTGTGCGTCAGCGTTTTATCGCGATCTAGGCGTTTTATAGACGGCTGGGGGGCGACTTTTAAAACGCGTTCACCGTCGTTACGACGCTCGTTCACCGCCAGAGCAGTCGTCGCGGCCCGGAGGGAAAGAGAAAGGTCAAGGGAAACGCCCCCCGCCGCCGCCGCCGCCGCCGCCGCCGCCGCCGCGACGGAGACAAGGCCGCGCGCCCGCAGCCCAAGAAACGCGCGCCGGACCCCGCGCGCACGCCCACGCGACCGACTTCACTGTTGCCAGGCCACCCGCACGCGGAAACTCGTTTGTATTTTGACGTGACAGCGCCTTACAACTCGAGACCCCCTGCCTTCAAAAGGTTAGCGACACGTTAAGGTCACCACCAATTTCGCGTTGAGATGTTAATGTAGGACTGTCTCAGGCTTCTGACTTCAGGATAAAAGTTATCGTTTTGACGTTATCAGTACATGGGAGCAAATGCGCTGCGAAACTGATTTCCAGCTATTAAATGTAATTAAAACAGCTTTAGCGTATAGTTGCTATATCAAGAGGCATTAATAATAATTGTTGTCATGGGTGGTCTTATTCACAATTTTTAAAAACGGCATACAAAAGCTTTAGGAAAAGTAAATCCCAAGCAAACAACCAACAGCCTGCGAAAGACAAAGGATTATCCCTCAAAACACAATCGCATTGAAAGAAACCTCACAAACGCGGCAGCTTTCAACGTCCACCTACTGTGCACCTCGCCACCTCCCACTCACACGTTCAACCCGGCGGCTGGTCGGCATGATTACGGGGCAGCGTGCGCACCGTCCCCACACAGCCCATTGAATTCCCGACACCGCACCGCGCGCGGGCGGGCGGAAGCCGCAGAAGCAGAGCATCGGGCGACCCGGCGGCGGCGGCGGCGGCGGCGGCGGCGGCGGCGGCGGCGGCGGCGGCAGCAGCTCCCCGACGCCGCACACGGCGCCACGCGGCGCGGCGCGGCGCGGCGCGTCGCGTCGCGGCGCGGCGCGGCGCGGCGCGGCGCGGCGCGGCGCAACGCGACAGAGAGCGCGAACGACGTGGCGCGACGCGAGTATTCCGCGCGAGACAGAAACCTCCCGCGGCGCGGATTAACCTTTGTTCGCGCGTACCACGCCCTGGGGCGCCCCGCCCCCCGTCAGGGGAAGCCTCGCGCGAAATCCTCTTTGAGGAACCCGCGCACGCACCTACACACACGCTCGCGAGCGCGCGCACGCGGGAGCACGCTCTCTCGCTGTGCGTGGCGGTCGCGCGCGTCGGATAACGTGCCGCTGGCGTGTTCTTTCCGGGCGAGGTGGATTAAACGTTGCTGCTACTAAGTAAATGTACTTTAATGATTGTGAAAGGAAGTTTATTCATTGCAACATTGTCTGTTTAATAATAGTGTAAGCATTAAGGCACAGTTCAGAACTTTAGACGTAGTATTCATACCGATATTTTCCTTCAAAATATCAGTTACAAGGATATAACTTGGGTGAATCATTAAAGATTCAGATAAAAGCTCCTTTGCGTTTTGCTAACATGACTCTTTCATTTTCTTTTGCAAACATGTTGACAATGAGTGCTCTTCATCCGACTGCCTCTTCTGCGAAGTCCCTCAATACACCTTCGTCCCCTTTCACACTTTACTTTTCCGAACAATTCATTCATAATACACAGTTTCATTAACACATTCACAAATTTGGAATAGCCTGTAATAAAACGCAGAAAAATATTACTCAACTTACTTTACTATAGAAAGGGGTGTGTTTTATTTCTGACGTGAGGGATATGTGCATGAATGTCATGACACGAGAGGTTGGAGCCATAGAAAAACAAGTGATTCAAGAAGGCACTAATACCCTCTCTCTTAGATACGAGATGAATCAGAGTTTTTATTCCTTTTCCGAAGAAACAAGTGCGCCGTACGGGAGCGGCTGAAAAAACGAATGTAAATACAAGGGAAAAGAACTGTATGAAATGAAATAAAATGTCTTTTTCATATCCAGAATAAAAACACAACAAAAAATATTATCAAACTACTTTTACACTTTTCAGATAAGGAACTAGCTACTAGATTTCAGAGAAAAAGAAAAATACCGTAACAATGTAGTGTCGCAATGAAAATCCCCCTACAAAAAAATCTTTCTATAAAATTGTCAACAAAAGTAAGCGTAAAAGTAAAGTTTGGTTCATGGATGTACCGAGAGATATCGAAAATCCCTCTAATGTGTTCAAAAACTACCGAGTGTAGACCCTTTCCTTCTTCACGCACACAAATACGTACATCAACAAAAAATGGAGTTGGGAGGACTCAAATACGTATTAAAGACGAAAATTAAATTTGTATTTATTAGTACACTCAATCGCACTGAATGAGGAAATGCTATTCAAAATGTGTGGGATTATTACATTTTCATTTACCAGGAGTTAATTAAAATGGATGTAAGTGGTAATGATTAGAGGGAAAAATAATTAGAAAAAAAGGTTCTTCGCTTGGTTATTCAATTTCTACTGCCTCCTAATATTATCTTATACACAAATGTTTTAAGCCAGTCCCTTTTTAAAAATCTATTTTCATCATAACTAGCCCTCTCCAGAGAATCTAAACTAAACAATTTTCTATTTAATTACACTTCCTTCCTATTTATTTCCTATGTAATCCTCCAAGAAAGTACTTTCTGTTTCCTCCTTCATTCCCATTTACCTCACCAGCACTTGTATTAATGTATAATTTACAGTTGCTATCTCGTTTTTCCACTTATTTTCACACAATCTGTAGCGACTGCTTTATTGTTTTTTCTTTTCTTCCTCCCATTCCTTCCCCCAACAGTATCGACTAGGCTACTAAGAGAATACACTCTCCTCCACCAGCCATCTCGAGTAGCCGCCGGTCTGGGAATACTCAAATCTGCAACGGAGCGGGGCGGGGCGGCCCCGGTAGCTGGCGGGGCGGAGGAGGGGGGGAGAGAAGCGATTTGCGCTAACCCTGACGGGTCCCGCGGGGCTCCTCCCCCTTCTCTCTAATGAACGACGGCGCCTACCGCCGCCGCCGGCAGCGCGGGGGAGGGGAGCGGGACGGAGAGGAGGGCAGCCACATTCAAACAAGTGTGACCTCTGACGTCCGCCCGGCTTTCCGCGCCACTCAAAATGCATTAATATTAAAAGCGCCCGGCCGCCCGCGGAGGCCGGCACGCCACCCGCCGATAAGCAGCGCAATGGGGTCCTCCGCGCGCCCACCCGGCCACCTTCAGGGCACTAGCACTGGCCACTCCCCTGCCGGCGGCACCGAGGGCAAGGTTACTCCACAGGCACTGTATTGCTCTTTCGGTAGTAGGGAGTTTCACATGTATTTGAACGGTACGGTGATAATCTTACGTAAGGCACACTAGTTGTGTTATCTAATGATATTGAGGCTCTACAATGGAATGCTCTTTAATGTAGGAAATAATGCGGTTCGTTCCCAAATACGGAGGGCGGACCTATCTGTGAACATTCTGTAAGGCGGAAATACTCGTAGCTTCCTTCAGTAATCTGAAACACTGTGCTGATTAAAAGAGATCATTTCCATTGGAAACTAAAGCTATCGAAGTTCTCTTCCAGCCAATATAATCAAATGCGTACCTAGTCAATCTATCAAAATACTCTTCCAACCAATGCAACTATATACACTTCCATCCAATGTATCAAAAAGTAGAGTCTCTCTATGAAATAGACGTTTATTGTTTGTATTTCATATAAGGGAATAGCCTTCGAGAAGGAGAGGAAGTAAAAGTGGACATTTCGCAACCACACATATGTTTATTCAATAACGGAAACGGACGAGATTGAAATTATTAAATAATTTTACGAAAAGGGACCGTTTGTATCATAAAAATATCACGCGAGTCGTGTTGTTCAGGCGTTGTGTCAGCGCGATCGAAGAAGTGCATCGTTCTCAGAAAAACAAAATGAAAACAACGACGCTTGGTGTTCCGCCCTTCATTCGAAGAAGCTGAGCTATCCGCTTAAATTAGATCTCCGCTCAATGGCCATCTTTCCTCGAAAAGTATATTACACGCTGTGAGGTCATTAAGAGACCACAGAATGTATTCACGCTTGCCAACTTTTGCGCCTCCCTGGCAATAAGCAATTATGTGTTTCGTGTTTTCGGTTACTCATCTGCCATTGGAGTGGTGTTTCTCATTTATTTCTCAAACGACGCTCTTTGAGTCGATGAAATTAGTCTCAATTAAATTATATACTAATCAAAATAAATAAAACAATGTGTCAGAAGAATCGTATGGCCATAACCTTGTTCCAAAATACAGCAGATATTCAATTTCAATTATTCTGTCCCAATTCAAATTTAAATAAAACTTCAATTTGGGAAAATATTACAGCAAACTAGAGAAACACTTATCTACAGATGCCACGGAAACAAATTTAGCCTGGTGAACACTATCATTAAAGCTAAAAATGATACTCGAAAATGTTCGGAGTCCTGATTCACAAAAATTCATCCGTATTTTACTGCAACGGTAGAGAAATGTTCAAGGCATCTGACAATGGAATTAATGGGAGTCTTTCTCTCCGAGTAAAGGGGAACAGAATGGGCTGCGACGCTCCAAAGACTGCGGTGTAGTGCCGCCGAGACAGGTCACCGGGTCAAGTTCCTATTCCCAGTCGCCGAGTGAGTTTTAATTCGGAACCTGGCCGAGTGCCACTCTCTGGCCTTAATTTAGGATTAATTTCCTACGAAAGTCGAAGCGACAAGCGGTAGAATCAACAAGAATCAACAGTGTCACGGCCTAATCTGCTAGTTCTTTAGGTACTCAGCGGTTACGTCACGCTTGTCTCCGTATAAACTCCCGCTCTGTCGTCGGCTTCCAGAAATAACCTTGTTTTCTCCTGTGATGTTCCTATTGTGATACACAAAAAACAAACAAAATGTTACGGCATTAACATACTAACTCAATGAAATAATATTATTAGTAGAGTATAGGTACGTCGAAATCTCATCACTAGTTTTGGAATCGCATTCAAAGATACTATATTTTGATTTTTTCTCCTCATCCAAAAACCAGCTCTTTATTATATTTGTGTAAGACATCACTATTGTGGGCACAACCTTCTTTGCAGATTATATCTAAACATTATTCATATCAAATATTCATACTGAAAGAGATGAACTAAAATAAGAAAAAAACATTATCTAACACGAGTAAAAATTGTTATATTATTCCCACTGAAATTTCATTCACAATGAGTCAGACAACTGAAAACACCTTATTTTGTACTTCTGGTGCCACGTATGATCATCGCCATATAAATTTTAAAAGCTGATTCGTAAGATCGCTATGCGAACGCTGCCAATGAACAAATCTCCCCTTTGGCGCACAATTAAATAGTGCCATTTGAATAGTATGGCTATCATTTCCTTAACTTCGAACTAATTGCTAATAAGACCAACAGTTTCACTCTTTTTTTCACTTTTAAGTGACAGCCTCCATACAAGAAAACGAAGAGTACGAGAAAGGATATTTTAATGTGCAAGGAGTCAAAGCGCGTGCTTAGGATTCCCGAGGCATAGAGGTCTTCAATAATGTTTCGAACAAAATTTCAAACCAGATTATTTATATTTTTTAATACTTTTATGTTAATTTTTAAATTTCATTATTTTCATAATCGATTTGAATATTTCGAAATGATTACAGGATCACCTAGTTTAAACCTGCATAGAGCCCTTTGCTCAACATATCTTCGTAATTCTGAAATGCTACCGACGTAACGTAACCAAAGAGGAACGAAAAACTAGTTTTAACGGCCGGCGTCAGTTAAGGTATGAAGTTCTCGCCCGATAAAAACAATCGAAACACAAATTGTCACTGAAGATGGCGCGTGAGTACACTTATTCAATAAATGATATTTCTTGTATATACGATTTTTGTATAAGATGGTCGCGAAAAGTTGGATGGTTTGAAAGGTTTGGTTGCGAAAAGTACTGCCCAAAATTCTGAACGAAACACAGCCGATAACACAAATAACAGACGCATTTGAAGTTTGTAAAACGAGACGATAGCCGAGTTTTACAACCACCCGAGTCCATTATTTCTGTGAATTGGTCTATAGACTTTAATAACCATAGCCGTAGGCACAAGGAACTGTGGAACCGTCCTCTCTCATTGCTTATTTTGAACAGAGACCTTGCATAATAAAACATTTCGTATTTTAGTAACTATGTTGATTTCTTGATTTCTCCAATAAAAAAAAACAACTGACAATTTGCGGAACTGTTATACATTTGGTGAAGAGACTCTCGAGCAATTTGAGAACTCTATGGTTTACTATGAAATGTATCATAAAAAATACAATTTCATTCTCATTGTAGTGTGATTTATTTATTTATTTATTAGTAAATGTATTTAGTAAAATGTCATGCATAAATTAAAATATATACATATTATATATATATATATATATATATATATATATATATATTAGAAAAGGGAGTCCAGAAATGTAGTTGGCCGTGCGTGTACGTCTCCCGAAAGTGCACCAAGCCGGCCACGCCTTGGCGAGCAATTTGGCGGGCTAGTGAGTGCATTCCCCCGCCCGCGTCGCCCGGTGGCGCACCCAGCCGTTTCCGGTCGGTCGCATGAGGGCGGGGGGCGCCTCCTGTCACCGCAACGGGCGCTGGAATTCAAACACGACGCCGAGGCTCCACCTGGCCGAGAGACGGTTCGCGATCGCGACGGCAGAGGCCTCCACTGGCGCCCGCTTCGCTGCCCGCCGTGCACGCGTTCCCTGGCGCGGGCACTCAGGAAGGATTCGGAAACGGGGGTGTGGAGTAGTGCTCTCATGAAGTGACTTGCGGATATGTTATGAAAACCAGGAAGAAGACGGTACCTCTCAAGAAATTAAATAAAAATAATTTTCTTAGATTAGCGTTCGCGGTCATATTATTAGGAACAATTCATTACCTGATAACATGTTAATCTAATGATAATGAAATTTCGCCTAACTATAATAGGCAAAAGAGGTTAAAATTAGTATGTTGCAACTCTCATATCGTTTGTAAAATTGCATGCCAGCTGCTTACATAATTAATGTATGGTACATTTAAAGAAAGGAATAACAAGGGAGGATGTAACAAGCTACAATCTATGCGAGACTCGCTACTACTATGCGAGACTCGCATTGTACATTACACATACGAAGAAATTAATTTTCTTTTCAAGCTTCTCCCTCTAAAGGTGGGGAAGCCGGAAAATATGAGCGCTGAAATGCAAACTCTTAAGAATGAACTACTTTTTTGACATTCTTTTGTATGTTACGATGCAAAAATTCGATCTTAATTAAGTTCTCGAGAAACATTTGTCTGGAAAAGCGTGTTTTCGCGCAGCCTTCTCGAAATAATTAAGTATGAGAGAGGGAGAGGGAGAGGGAGAGAGAGAGAGAGAGAGAGAGAGAGAGAGAGAGAGAGAATTTTCCTATTTTCTATGAATTATGGAAGACCTGCAAAATAAATAGCTACGTGCAACAAGCGTACTCACATAAATACTTGGCTATTATTTTTGTAATCATATCAATTAATCATAACAATATGTTTAAATTACAAATCGTAAGTGAAGAAATGCCGACCTGGATGGCCGAGGTGGCTAAGAGCGAGTACCGACTCAGCGCTTCGGTCCGAAGGGTCGCGGGTTCGAGTCCCGCCTTGGGCATGGCTGTTTGTCCTTTGACTTTGTATGTATGTGTTGTCGCGGAGGGCCTCGCGTTCTGCTGACCGCAGATCAGAGGAGCCCGCAAGTGTGTTGGTGTCTAGTGTATGGTCGAATATGCGTCCCATCGGGGCGTAAAGGGTAACCGGCTGTCGGCTGGATAAAAGCCCTAGATAAAAAAAAGTGAAGATATGCGGTTTTATATTTTGGTCAAAGATTCAGAGTTTAGGACAAGGGAACTTTATTGTGAGTGGCACATCGCATTAATCGTACTTCTCAGGAATCAGATACTAGGTCCAAACGAGGCTTTCTCCATCCAAGTCATAAACGTGGGTTACGAACTCGATGATTGCTACAGGAACATACACAAGTGAAAGGCATTTGGGAAGGGGTAACAGCCATAGCACATCTCCGATGGAATTTCTGACATGAGAGTACGGCCAGTAAAGGTCAAGTTCACACTTTATACTCCCGACTGGGAGTCTAGGCCAACATCATAACCACTATCTGGGAAGGCAACGGTGACCCAGTTGCCCTCTTTCAGAAAGACAATGGGCACGTGCAAAAGGAGAGAACGACTTAGAAGTGCAGCAGAACACTTAAGCTGTACGAGCACACTGCACTTAAGCTGTACAAAAACACTTAGAGGGAAGTGTCATTACGTACTGTAACAGCAGAAGATCGACTTGGTACGTTAACACTTCAATACCTACATCTGCCAGTAGATGACGTTTTGTGCTCCTCGCAGGTCACGAAACCAAACTATACACAAGCACGATAAGCACAATGATACACATCATTCGAAGATCTTAATAATCTAAGTACTTCTTCATATCATTTTTTGGGCGCTTTATCATTTATCTTACTCATTTTTGTCACAGGCATACATTATTTTTTTACCTCTAAATGCATTTATTAAACTTCAGAAACTTGAAATAGTAATTTAATGTTTACATTACATTCAAAATATTTAATAAAATAAAAATGTGCGTTCTGTAATTTCAAATGTACGAATGCAGTATTTCATGGTTTTGCCGAAACTGTTCTTATTGTTCTAAGCTGTTCTGCCTTTTGCAAGAAGTTTGTACTACTACACTGTGGTATTAAACATGAAACTTTCTGGACTATGAACACCAAAAAAGTTTACAAAACAACGTGACCCAATATTTTTCTCAAGTCTTTTAGAATTTAGTTAAAAACGTAAGAGCACGGAAACAAATGACATTTTACAAACAAATATTGGAGGGCAGGAGTGCTCACAATAATGGACACACGCGAAATTGTTTAAAAAACCGACCTCGATGAATCTAATTTATCCTAAGAAATAAAATAATACATTACAATAGAAAATAGAAAACGCCATATTGTGCCACATCGTAACAGAGTTACTAGCACATACTGTATGTACAGGTACGTATACGCACAGTTTCTTCCGAGGTGGCGTATTACATTCCACCCCCCAAATTATTCCGGCTCGTTGCATTTGGATATGGCGGATTCGCGCTTAGAACCTCGCTGGAGGCCCTTCGCCATCACTCGCGGATAATTCCGAACCAATTACAGCGTCGTCGGCGGAAACAGTCCTGATGAAGACACGAGGACCCTCGAAATCGGTTTCAGCTGCAGTCCCGACGCCATCGATTTATCGAACGTGGACGGTATGCGCGTGCCTTCGAACGGTTCCGACTTACCGAATCATTACCGCGGTATTCGGCTGAGTGCGAGACTCGGAGGGAGAAGTGCGTGAAGCTCGGTAGTGGGTGGAGGAGAAAGGGCAAGCTTCGAAGCGAAAGGATGTCGTAATGAAACAGAAGAAAAAAGATACAAGGGGATGATGCCTGGCTGTGAAAAAAAGTGCGCAAGCTTAGCATTTGAGACGTGCGTCATCGCAAAAATAGCGCAAATATTTAAAGAATGCAGTTTTCCGATGTAAAAGTAGCAAAATTAATGCTGGATATCCCACAACCATCAACAATTATAATAAGCAAGTTTGTGTCAACTAAGTTAATTTTTAGGTAATAACGTGGTTTCACAATGGACAAGGTCATAAATAACTGACATTTGCCACCATTGAACAATATATCGAAAACTTTAAGATGACGATGGAACATATAGAATGCAAAACTAAATTTTAGTAATTAACTAGAAACGAATATCATGATACAGAGAACGGAGAAGGAATGCAAAGATTGAAATAATACACAGTTTGCTTTTTTTTCTTCAAAAAAAAGAAGCAGCACACTTTAATACGTTGTTTTTTGGTTACACACAAAAATACGAGTTTGGGTGATTGCAATTTTAAAATAAACGGAACGGGAATGGCACAAATTCAATTGAAGTTGCTAGTGTGCATGTTTACTATTCTCACAATAAAAAAGATAAAGGAATAACCGTGAAAACCAAAGAGGGATGGTTCTTTGATTAAAATAAAAAGTGTACGACAATTACCAGTCGCCACGGAAGCGTAGGGCGAGACCGCAGGGGCAGGGCCGCTCACCCGGAAGGGAGCCTCCGCACTGCCTGCCGCGTTGCAGGGGTGAGCGGCAAGCGTAGAGCCGGGTTGTAGCATTGTACGCGTAGGTTTCGCGCCGGAACAGACAGCTAAACATACGCCACTTCCCGCATTTATTGTCGATATGTACGAAGGCAACGTAGTTTGGAAATGCAAACACTTCCAGAGAAATTTAAAAAAGTAAAGAATACTATATAGAATGGCGTTTTTCAACTTGTTTAAATAGAGGGTAGGTATGTAAATTAGGATACTGTTAAGCTCAACTTCACATAAGTACAATCGCGTAAAAAAGTACTAATACGTAATTACGAAGTTTGCGATGACTTCTGCTCTGAGTGGTTTTTCACGAGCACAAAAGTTAATCAAAAACATACTGCAATCTAGGACACCATAATGTTCAAATTCGGTGGATCAGCGTGGGGCCCGACGGCGATGCGGAGAAGAAAGGGGAGAAGTGTGCGTATTAGCCCCGCGGCGGTGGGGCGCAGGGCGGGGCGCAGGGCGGGGCGTTGGGAATGGGTTCGGCAGGTCGGGGGGCAGCGGCTGGCGGGTGGGCGGAGCAGGGTGGGTAAGAGTGCGCGAAGACAGCGGTCGGGGCGGAGGGAAAGGCGGCGTGAGAGGGCGTGGCAGCTCTGGGCGGTGGGTGGGAGGGGGTGGCGCCTTGGGGTGGTGGGCGCGGCGTCGAGCACCGAACGAGCGCGCTGACTCAACAAGCAGGGCGGGCGGGCATGCTGGCTGGCTGGCTGGCTGCGACCGGCTGTGGCGGGCTCGTCTGACGCCGTCCGTGACTCACGCGCTTCACGTCCTAAGAGCGTCTCTCGAGAGCCCAAACACAAAACACTCCAGGCACCAGAGAGATAGAGGAGTGAGGGAGAGAGAGAGAGAGAGAGAGAGGGAGAGAGAGAGAGGGAGAGAGAGAAAGAGGGAGAGAGAGAAAGAGGGAGAGAGAGAAAGAGGGAGAGAGAGACAGGAAAAGAAAATGAATGAGATAACGAGGGAAAGTATGTGTGAAAGAAAGAGAGAAAGTGTGTGTAACACGGAGAGAGAAGAAGGAAGAGGAAGAGGAGAGAGAAGATAGAGGAGAGAGGAAAGAAAGAGAAGAGGGGAAAGAGAGAAGGGGAGAGACTTGTCGGAGATCATTACGTTTTGATTTCGGATTTCTGGTAAAACTTTAGGAAGTGCGTTCACCCAAAAACTCGTAATTCTCTTAAACGGAATGCTTTATGTGCTTCTGCATTTTAACATATTCCTAAAACAAATGGTGTTCAGAACAAATGATGTAATTTCTTTTCGGATGCAATGGTGCCAGAAACGCAAGAAGATTGAATTCTTTGTAATTTGGATCACTGATATTTCATGCTTTTTGTTGGTTTTTTTTTCTCTAGAGGAAATATTGACCTTTTCTAAACAATCTATTACACTAACTTGTATAAACTGACACTTGTATCCATTCACTGGTTTTTACGAATTTTCTTGATTAGGTTTTTCCTTAACGTTATGGTATTAGCCGAAAGTCAAATAAAATATTCAAAGAAGTAAAAAAAAATCAAGTTCAGTCTCAATATTTCGCTGATGCAATGGTACTTTTTTTCGTCAGTTTGGTGACATGCTCATTAGCAAGAATAATCTGATTACGTAATAGATGAGACAGAATCTACTGACCACATCAAAGTATACGTACTTCAATTAACAGATCGATTGACGGTCTACTTCAAACGTCCTCATTTCATTAATTCTGAGAACGCTATCCAACTAACGATTAAGCCCAAGTTACAATTCCAGTCGGTATTTAATAGTGTTAATAATGAGATAACTATACTAGTAGCTTCGAGTTAAGCTTGAAAACAATCAAGGACATTAAAAGCGCAATTGCATATAATCCTGTTGTAACGCGAGATCGTCAGTATAAAATAGTATGAATAATGCATACTATACTGAGAATACTATATCGTTTGTCATTTCGCCAATTTCACGAACAATTCATTAAAAGTATATCAGTGTGTCAAACTTGGAATATTGCCACCAGCAAATCTAAAATCAAGATACACCCTCCAGTTGCCAACTTTTCGGCATGCCCTCTTGGAAGATACAAATAGCAAAGAGCCGGCATTATCTACCAGAGATGATGTATAAAACACGAGGAAATTACAATTATCGAAGATAACAGTGGACGTTACAACACAAAAAGGCCAAATCACATACACATACGCTTGGGGCTCCCGTCGGGCAAACTAGCGGAGGCACGGCTGCCCCGCCCCTTTTCATCTCGTTCCTGCAAGGTCTGATCACGCATGTGCCTCGGACGCGACACGTGTATCAGCGCGTATCATCTTATTTATCTATGACACATTAGCACCTATTTTCGCACGCCGTGCGCCGCTATCTGGGGCGTGTATGTAGAGGTGAAGAGTTTCTCAGCTGATAGCAGAACGCCATAGCCGCGATTGAGCGCTCAGCGGGAGACCAGCCAAAGTGAATTCTGTAGGCTGCCCTTATCAAACTCAGCAACATAACCACGTGCAGTCACACAGGCAGATGCCTCGCTGGAACTCGTGCCTCCAGTCATTCGTGTAAACTGAACACCCACCCACACACACGCGCGCGCGCGCATTACGAAAACAGTCGAGAATGGATGGGACGAAGTCACAGAAACGACCAGAGAAGTTTCTCTTTATAATTCTCATCCATGCAGTAGCATCGACCTACCTAATATGCTGCCTAAGCAAATACGCCTATAGGTTCACTATATGTGGACGTTTGCTGGAGTTCTGTGGGAAATATAATTAGTTCAGTATATCGTTCTCCGTGTTTCCAAGGCAGTAAGTCGATTCCTTCGCTAAAGGCACGATGAGAGATAATAACCAAAATTTTAGCTGTTTTGTCTTTGCAAATATATTTTATTTCACGGGAGCAAATATTTTTTTGTCAATTCTTGCCAAAATCAAACTTTCCATCTGTATTCATAATCCCACTTGTATATGAGTTAGGACTGAGACCACAAGAAAACGTGAATAGAATTCACTTCTCTTCGTAGTACGTCACACAGTTTTTAACTGATTTTAATAATAATATAATATTAATAATTAAATAATTTAAATTAATATACCCCGGCTCCGCCAGGTCTCGAAACTGTGACGTCCTGATTAACGAAGCTTCAGCTGCGAAGGAAACTACGAATAGTGTGTACAGTCAGTCGCATTAATATTCGGGCAGACAAGAAGTTATCAAGTTTTGTGATTTATTTATGATTATTTGAAAGGAAAACGTCAGCGCAATAGTAATGATAATAATAATATTACTGAACAAAAATAAATTTTATTTACATAATAATAAACGAAATAATGTACACAAATGTGTACAAATCTTTCATAATTCGAAGTTTCACAGTCACTTTTAACACACGCAACACAGCAAAAGGGGATAAATTTACATTAAACTACAACTTAATATTTTGTAGCTGGTTCCTTTTGTCTTAACACTTTTTAGCCGTCTTCGGGATGAAATTGCTCCAAAATTTCCATCATCTCGTAATATTTCGTCCAATTCCTTTTTTCATCGTTGTGTTTAAGTATTCTAATTTCTGATTCGTGCCTAAGATTCTCAGTAGAGTTTAACCTTGGAGTTTGGGTTGGCGTAGTGTGTACCTTGGGAGTGAAGAGAAGTCATTCCTTCAAAATGTAGGCCTGATGTTTAAGGTCGTTCTCTTAATAAAACTGAAAAAAAATTATAATCCCCAGTTTCTTTGCGTTTCTGTACAAATTGTTCTTGAGAATATTCGAACACTTCAATTTCTCCTATTCTACTGGAGGCTATGCAGCCCCAAATCATTATGGCAATTATGGCCGGCGGATGTCTACCTCTTGCGACAAGTATCTTCGCGAGCCTAAAAGTAATTGAGCAATTGCAAAAATGGTGCAGCTCCTAATCTCATGTATTGAATTTTAAAATACTTTGTGATGTTATTTGCGGTGTGGGGAAATCTGAACATCCTGTTTATCATCGGCGCACAAGGAAAGTGACAAAACGTTTTTTTCCCTAAAGCGTCTGTCTCGGAACACTAGTGCTTAATCCATACACAAGATTTCTCCCAAAAGAATATTCTTCAACCGATCTCGCAGAACTGGAAGCTCTACAAATTGATATTTTAATATTTTGCGGTATTTAGCTGTAACCCTAGACATTTTCAATTTTTTCTCAAAACTTTTTCCAAATTTATATTGTTGCTTGACGTGATGACGGTGTACTTGTCAATATGATTAAAGTCCGTTCCATGTCCTTAATTATTGAAGCTAGAAGTTTTATCTTTAACGCAATCTACATTTAAATACTGATGCTTTAAATTACAGGCTTTTTTAGTGTTCTGTGTAATTTTGTTTCAAAATGTGTTAATGTTCAAAACAACTAGTTATTATATCAAAAACGGCTCCAATTATTTCCTTCCAAGTTTTTGTAGACAATCATACGCAACCAAGTTTTTGTCAACAATCAAGTTTTTGTAGACAATAATACGCTCATTACATTTTGTATTAGAATGCATACACAAATTACGTGGATCACACGACATAAGAGCCAGTCAAATCCCTTAAGAAGATTCTAGAAATCTGGAGTGTAATAAGGCCCAAAATGGCGAAATTCCAACAATATTGTTTTCAAAAACAACTCCAAATTTCCCCGCTAGAATGTCCATATGAATAGAAGTTTTGGATTGTAATGATATTTTAAATATGACGGGAATGATCTAAATGATCTTTTCAAATTATTCGAAAACCTACACATTCAGTAAATGAGAAAAATGCATTTGTTTTTGTAAAAATCATAACAGTGTAATTATCACAGAAGAAACAAATAATCGTATTTATTGAGAAGATCTCTGAATATTTTATTCAATACTTTTTGTAGGTTACGCTAATTTTGAGAATTATGTTTTTTAAAGTTCGCAAGGATGAATGTTTTTACAAACATTCGAGCATTGTTCGTGGTTATGGCAACGAATGATGATGAATGTCATTCAGATAAATAATTCAGTGTTGTTAACACAATTAATGGTTATTAGAATATATGAAAAATGTTTTGCTGTTTCAAGCAGATTCATGAAGAGAGATTTCGGCATAACTAAAATATTAGAAGTAATTAATTTGCATTGCAATTATTATTTTGCATAATAGTTACAAATACGAGAAATTATGTCATGAGCCATGTTGTATTACCACTCATTTATTTAAGTGAATAAGTGTATTTAAAAAATAGTTTTACTGAAAGACATTTCCTTTCAGCATAAAGACTACAAAACGTCAATTTTTAAGCAATGTTAATTTTTCTTGTGTACTGACAAGCGTAGGCACCCTGTTATTGAAGTTTTATCACTTGAGCGCAATCTCTGAACTACATAAGGGCAATGATTTTCTGAAATAGGTATTATACGAAAGTTAAAGGAGATTGTTTCCCTCCATCCACGCAATCGCGTAGGAATGGAGGTCGTTATTATGCACAAAGATCCCAATAATGTTTATTTGGTTGCGGCAGCCGTCACTCGGCTCTGCCACCGCAGTTGTACACTTGACCGACCGCCGTTATTATCGGAGGGTCTCTGACGACGACGCGCGGTTTTATGCGACGTCTTATCGGCGTCGCGACGCGCGCGTCGCGGCGCGCACGCGTCAGAGACCGCCGGCTGCAGACGCGCGTCCACGCGCGCCCAGGAAGTTCAAGGCCGCGCCGCTGATAAGCGCTCTAGGTTAAGGAGAAGTTTTACACAGCCATTTACGGGCGAATTGTTCTTTTGTTAGTAATCAAATCTCGTGAGCACTTGGTTCCAATGACGATCGTAATCCTGGCTTGGTCGAATGGGTCGACACGTCTGCGTAATTGGAATAACTCGTTTTTAGTATGAGTGACGGATGGAAATTTACTAATACACTAGAAGTTGGTCGGTCCCATTGAGGTTTCTGCGTCATATGGTTTGCGTCATGATCATCAACTATTTTATTCGAATAATACTATATCTTGCTTCTTTCATATAACACACAAACAAATTTGTAAAATCTAGGTATTTTTGCAGTTCGAGCCGAATGTTCAATGACTCCGAGGAAATATCTTTTGGAGAAACGCTGATCCCAAGGACCAGTCGTTAGAAAAGGAGATATAGGATTCAAATGTACATCTGACATTGGTGTGTGATGTTATGAATCGGGAATTATGACCTTTTCTGAATTATTCTATTCTTGAATTATACTTCATAAATAACGAATATTATTAGCTATTGACAAGGTTAAAAACCTTTTCTGCAACTGTCAACTTTCCGTAAGACGATACCTTGTAAATTAAGGGAATACGCATGATGCAATATAGAACGAGATTAAGTCAGGGTGCGCGCTAACAGTATGCTCCTTGAGAGATTATGAACAATGCATAGATTGTATTCCGAGAAAGATGAAAACAAAGAATGTAAACGCGTTTCACATATTTATTTCAAGATTCAGTTTAACTATATTTCATTTCTCCGTGTGTACCCCTTCCCTCCCCAAATTGAAACAAACTCTTCTGAGAAGCAATGCGTGTGAGGCGACCCCCCCCCCTCCTCCTTGGCGTTTGCAATTCGTCGTGCCACGCCTCCTGCTCGAAACAGCCGTGCGACAACAGCGAATCAACATGTCCGCGAACGTGAAAGCACTTTGGCCGCGGATCAAAACAACGCAACCGCGACGCCCCGCGACGTGTCACGTCCCGCGCTCGGACACGAAACGTTACGGCGGGTTACGAACTGCGGCCGGCAACGCCGCATCCGCGACCGTCGTGGTCCTCGCCCGATTTAGACGGCTGATTCAGTGAAGAGCGCCCGCAGACGGGGGCAAGGAGACGGCGGCGGCGGCGGCGGCGGCGACGCAATTGGCAGCAATTGTACGCGGAGCGGCGCGGTCCCCGCGCAGGGATGTCCCTTCGCATAGTGGCTGTTGGTCATATGCCACGAAGCCTCCTAACCTCTATCGACATCATTGCATTGGTCAACGACATCACTTTTTCACTGGTGACATTAAAGAGATTCCTCAAAACCTCATTGAATTTTATACTGTTTGTAAAATTTGACGATCAGGGTGTACGACAAAATTTTAAAATAAAATTCCGGAATAATTCCCACTTTTTTTCCTACATGCGTTGAGAAATTCATATAGTTTTCTCAAACAAATGAGTTACAAACAATTCAACCAAATTCACAAACAATATGAGTTATATAATACAGAAATGAACGTGAAATTTCAGAAATAATATTCAAAAATGATAATTTTGGAAATAAATAAAAATAATAATAGCAATAGCGAACACCTCAATTTACCAAAAAATATGAACACACTTCTATTTGTTCAATCACTTGCCAAGACGTGCAGCTAAATCTATCCCTGTTCACAGACTTTTAGATTATTGAATGAAACAATAATTCAGAAATAGAATGCTTATAATTATTGACAATAACTTAAAAACGTGGAAGCTGTGTTACAGGAACGGCTATAACGTGTTATTAAAATGTTCGATACAAATTTGATCAATATTCGTACATATACTCCGCTTGTAGTGGACTCTTCGTTCAAACTACAATGAAATCATTCCGGATCCGACTAGCATCTGAAAAGATGAGCCACACTGGTGTACTTAATTCCCACGCTTCCCTGGACCAAAAGTCATTCCCACACAACCCTCAGATGCATCGTTGATTCTCACCACTGACTTCGACAATCGATCATTTCAGACAATGAGCGATCATATAAGTAGTTCTGATGCGTGCTCTGGTTTCTGTGGTCTTATGGCAGTCGTTCTGTTATTGTTTGACAATTTACTGATAATAAAGTGTTAATTGACGTCAAAGAAATAGATGGTGTTTGTCAAAATGGGGATCTGAAAGATGACAAGAATATTTTGTGCATATTCCTTAATTTAAAGAAACATAAGTACTGTAAGAGCAAAGAGAAATAAAATTTCTAACATAATTCCTGCATTTTTAATGTCTAAAATATTGTCCAGTATATTTTCCGCTTTTCACCCTTGCTATGAGCAATGATGATTACGGCGTACTCAGTTAACCTGATATTGCAAATTGGTTCTTCACCGGAGGCGTCGATAAAAGATCAAAACTGCTTCTCAGTTATAAATAATTTTGAGTAGATTTACGAGACGTAAAATACTTCCCAGGTAATTATAACGCCATATCACTTCTATATTATTTTGAATTTCAATTTAAAAGATACATGCATATATTTTAAAGATAAAATAAGTTGAGCCAGACTTTCTTCTTGAGAAATGTGGTGTACGTGGCTCATTTTTAAAACTTAGTTTGATCCTATTTTCACATTTGAAATGAATTGACAAAACTTCCCAATGACAGCACTTATTTACATTGTTCCTTTTACGTTTTCATTTTTGATCATCATATTTTGCCTACCATTATTGTATCGGTTTTGTCTGTCATTAACTTGGCTGATAACATACATTAATGAACTCAGTACAAAACGCATACTCGTACTTCCCCATATTTTGAGTCCTTATTAGACTAACATTTAATATTGTGTATAAGTAATAAAAACATATTGGCTCTTGTCCCGTATTGTATTCCGCGCGGAGGGATTGAGTCATTTCCGTGAGAACAAGGCAAATGACAACACGAATCCGCTAGCAACACGGCGTCGTATTTTTATTCGCGAACTTTAACAACAGAGTTGACAATTCCCCACACGTGTGAAGGTCATGTCAAGGATTTGGCCTTTGAGCGGCCAGATTAACATAAAACATCCTTGAGTACGTCCAACGCATTTTATCCCGAAACACTTTTTCCTTTTTTAACAATTAAAAAGCGCATTTGAACTAAGAATCAGAGTGACCTCGTTCCCGTCACACGTTCTTCGCTTCCGTTCCCCGATCCCGTGACGTCGGCAGTCAAGTCGTGAACGGGAGAACTTACTGATTATCTCTTGATTTAGATGATTGATTAATATTCCCTAACCACGTAGATTAATCCAAAAGATGGAAAATGAGAAGAAAACAAGATAAAGAAAGCAGACCTAAGAGATCTGTTATTCGTTATATAGTAATCAGTTCATAAGCAAGTATTTCTAGTCTTAACTCAGAAATAAAATGCACGTTTCAGATTTTGATAAGATACTACGTTCTTGTAGATGTAATATAAACTAACTGCTGTGTTGTGTCTATCAGTAAGGAAGCAGCCGTCAAACGTGCACCCCTTTTCCTTCACAGCTAACTCTCTACTTCACCCTGAGCACCATTATCTTCCACAATGAAACAATGGCGAGAACGTGACGTCTCTTTAATTCCGCTCGTTCTCATCGCGTGAACATTCGCATCATGCTGCAACGTAATCTGCCATCTGAACCACGGTCATAAATTATAAAATTACCAATTCGTGACGGACACGACGAGTGTCCTCGAAAAAACAACAGGCCTTAACACGGTCCTGTCCTGCATATGCTAATCATAGCAATGAGAGCGCAGTAGTACAGTCGGAAGGAAATAGCGAGAGGAAATGTCAAGGACTGAGGTAGGCCGAGGCCCGACCGGTCAACCCAGATCGCGCTGCCGCAGCAATAATAAGCGCTCCAATTACTACTATCATTTGTTTTTTTTACAGATATAATCGATGATAAATCAAGTCGACATGTATACCAGGTCCAGTCGACACCTTGGCTGAAGGGGCGAGGGCGGGGCCGGGGGGGGACCTCTATGACACAACGAAATTCACTTTAGTATCTTACACAATGAAATGTCAGATTCACCTACGAATTTGAAAATATCAATCATATTCAAAGCATAAAAAAGAAGGGAATGTTGGTTTATTTTACAGACCTTTATATTTTTTGGTACTGACCCCTTAATTTAATGAATTTTGAATTTAAAGTTACAAGGCAGAAAATACGTAACAATTAAATTATATTGTAGTTTATTTTAAAACTGGTTTTAATCATACATTAATAATGTACTATACTGTAACATTATAATCGATTTCGTTGAATTTGTTGGTTTGCCAATTTGTTGATAATATCACAATCTAATTGAAGTAAAATATATTTTTCTATGCCAAAATGGAAAGTGAATTTAATCTACTTTCACCCATTGTTGATCTTACGTAGTTTTTGACACGCATCAAAACCGAAAACAATCTTTCAGCCCAACAATTTGAAATAGGGGTACACATACACTACACGTGAAAAGCGATATCAACCTTTGGAAATAATGTGTAAAGGTCAGTTCTTTGAAGTAACTGAAGCATTTTCCCTCAAAGCTTTAACATTATAAAAAAGAGTAGAGTTATATATAAAAATATTATAATTTTAAATTTAATTTAAGATTCAATAAACATCATTATCTAAAAAACGTTGCACCGAAAATTTGCCGCCCTTCCAAACCTTGTCGCCCGACCTACGTTTGGCTATTAATGCATCCGCCACTACTTGCTACCCTTAAAGAAATGAAGATTGCCAAAAGGAGAGGGACGGCAAACATTCCGAAAAGGAGGACAAAAATCAAACAAGACCCGAATCCTCCGCTTCTGGACCACGAGCCATCTCTTGTGTCCAGCATTTGTCCACCCCTGCTGCGTCCGTGCACCGGGAGCGGTGAATTGGTTAACGCCTTGCGCTGGGGCCGGCGGCCTATCAATGGGCTCGAGCAGCCGGCGTATGCGACGCGCCAATTCAATGCAATTCCGATTACCGATACTTATCTCAAGGACGCGAGCGCCACGTCGCAGCAGCGCACGCGCGCACCAAGCCTGCATTTCGACGGGACGCAGCGCGCGCGCACAGCGAAGGAGGAGGGAGCGGGACGGGGCGGGGCGGGGCGGGGAGGGGAGGGGCGGGGCGGGGCGGGGCGGGGTCCGGCCCGGCCCGGCCACGGCCACAATAACGCGTGGATGCCATCCTCTGGGCTCGACGTTCTATTTCATATTGTGGCGTCGGGGTAGCGAAATGACACCACTGTCACGAGCTCTATTTACAAATCTACTTATTAACAATTTAAAACTATTTACAGCTCTGGGGTTACGTTCACAATCTACATCCGTGACTCCCTCGCACGCTGTTCCCCGTCACCAGGCTAGTGCATCCTCCAACCACACGCTTCACCGCGCCGGTGCCCTGACACCCATTGCGACGCACTCGACGTGTCACAAGGAATATACTTCCGCATCTGGGGCAGCAGTTGCATCTGCACGCGAGGCTATCTCAAAACGAACTCTCTCTGCCTCCCCGGCCAGCTAACTTCTTGGCGTTCATGTGATCCCCCATCCCCTCTAAAACGTGCGGGTGGCTTCTGGTACCACATGGCCGGTCACCGAAAGGGTCAGTCTCCACTGTCCTGGCCGTCCTGCGTCACGGGGGGTAATAGCTCTCTTTTCAATTGGCTCACAGCTACCCAAAGTCTTTGTACTAGCCGGCCTTTCGTCGTTCTCTCAGCCGTCAGCCTCTAAGGAAGTTCGGAAGTCTGGCCGCCACGTGGTGACGTTACAATATATGAAAGAGTTTGCACACCACAGCGGGCAGCACTATCGATCTTCTGCGCATGCGCATATGCACAAAAGTGATGCGAAACTTGATCTGTGCATGCGCAGATCGATAGTGCTTTAACGTTCGAGTGTGCACAAACTCTGTATTGATACCAATAGAGACTATTTTCACACCGAAAAGCACAGACTACTTAAGTATATAAGACTTTTGAGCCTCTGACCAGGCGCAGGTCGAGTTGCGCATATGACGACGTTCAAAAGTGGTTCAAAAATGCGTTTAAAAGTGGTGAGCAACATTTCTGTAATAACAAAAGAAAATGCTAATTGTTGAACTCGGAAAATATACCCCAATGAGTTTATATCGATACACGATTTAAAATCCAGCCAAAACTAAGCTTTTTGTTAATATTCAAACTTTCGAGAATAATATCCACATAAATTGGTAAAACATGATTGTAACAACTTACTTTACTCCGGTTACGTAGTTTTTTTCTCTGAGAATCCTAGTTACATCAATAGCACGGTATCATCGATTTACCCAAACCGATACTGACAATATAAAAACCGAAAACAACGATGCTTCCCAAGTTTCGAAACGACCTTTGGTATACAATTGATAGCTAGTAATCCTAGGAGACCATTAGCTGGAAGCCACCGAGAAGACGAGAGAATAAAACTAAAATAAAGCATATCATCGGACGGAAATGAGAGAGAGATATTATAGAGACATTTCTTGATGAAACAAAACATTTCATTTTATGCTACCTAAGATGCTGTTGGCGGGGTGGGATTAAATGCGTTATCATTGAGGCATATTATCTGATAACAGAATGATTGGAACAGGGATGAGTAAGAAACGAATGAAGTGGTAGAACGATACTAAACCGGGATTCAAAGAAGGGATGCGAAAACACTTTAATGTGTTAAAGATTTGAAAAAGTAAAGAAAAGTGGTCACTAAACTAATAACGACTTAAGCAGACCGATATATGAACGAGAAATAATGTCAAAACATTTACACGTGCGTAAAGGATAGCAGAAGATAAATTTTCATTATACATACAAGAAATGAGACACGTTCCAGGGCGAAGAGGAACGGACATGAACAGAAACAGGACAACAGAAAGAAGAAACATGGAGCGAACATACTTGTACAAATGTTATAACTTGAAATAAGCAAACGAAATACTCCTGATGGGGGGGGGGAAGAGAAAAAGTCAAAGCTACAAACAGAAACGTAAATGTCAAAGTTAGAAACGTAAATGGCAGAAAAATGCAGTCGGAAAACAACAATTGAAAGAGTGAGAGCCCCAAAGGAAGGCAACTACGACAGACCACCCAAGGAGTAACGGCAGGTGGGGCGGCAGAGAAAAGCCAGACGTGGGAAGAGGCAGTACAAGACGAGGGCAACGGGGACGAGCAGGCAGGAGGCAGTCGCACAGCCGATCAGACGACACACGGGAAGATAAGCCTCTGCCCGAACATGCTACTCCGAGTGACATGGCGCCCGCCCGCCCGCCCGGGCCCAAGTCGAGCCGCGCCGCGCCGCGCCGCTCCTGCCTTGTGATTATGATCGCCGTCCGCAAGCGGGCGCGGCCGGCCCGCGGCATCGCGAGCAGCGCCAATGGAGACGTCTTGCTGACGGGAGAGATAACGTGATTTCGCCTATCGGAGATATTCCCATTCGTCATAACCTCGGAGTAGTACACCGACTACAAAAACATAAACAAGTCTGACAGTTGCGTTATCAGGGGGGAAATTCTTGGAAGTTGTAACCTGGATTCATCGGTATTCTACTCAGTTGACAACTGGCGATCAGAGCGTCCGATGGTCGAGATGCGAAATGAACAAACGTCTGATAGACCGTTCTTTAAACTAACAGCAGTCGGAAAATTTCAACAACAAATCGCGGTAGTGTGTGCATAAATTAACTTCTCGCTGACTCACCTACCTCTAATAATAGAAAATAAGACAAGCCACCTGGCAAACACGATTTCAATTGACAGTTCATCGCCATTGACTGTGATAAACTACTCAAACACCTTTTTCTCGAGGCAGCGCTACAAAAAGTCAAAACGCCCGCCGCCGGTGCGCTGCGCCGCGGCGCAGGCGAGCATCTGACCTCGAAAGCGCGCGTTCCCCACCCCCTGACTCACGCCCCGCCCACTCGCGCACTTCCCCAGGGCCCGCGAGCTGCCTCCTCGAGCAACGGGACCTTGCGGTTAGCGTTCAACGACCACCGCGCGTCCCGCCGCCCTTCGTTTAATGGGCGGCGTTTCCGCGCGCACTTTCTCCTGCGCGCCCGATGGCAGCGACGGGAGCGGTGCGGCGCGGGCGGCGGAGCTGGCAGGGACAGGGCCAGCGGCCACGGGTCCAGTGGTAGTGATGCGACATCGACAACAAAATATCGATGGTGCCAAACATCGTTGTTCAAAACTCGATGTTAATAATATATCGACCAAAACCATCGATGTTTTAAAGCTGACCTCTAATATTCAATTCATCGCAACAAAAATTAATTTGACAGTGCACGTGAGTATTAATTTATAATTAATATTTACCCGAAAACAAAGTTAAAAGTTTTCTCTCTCCATTTTCGAAACTAAAAGGAAATTATCGATGATTATTTCGTATTTTACAACACTTTGATAATGGGAATTTTTCATCCGCGCACAAAACACCGAAAACTTAAAAACATCGAGGACGTAACATAATGTTTAAAAAAAACATGGTACTCAATACATCGACGTTTAAAACTTTGTCTTTTTATAGTAACATCGATGTTCTGGAAACATAGACAATGATGTCGCACCCCACAGTCTGTGGAGGCGGCGTGAACCGTGGGGACGGCGGTGGCTGCTGGTGGCAGAGGTTCACAGTGGCATTTTGAGTCTGTGCCTCCGCCGCCCTCGCTCGTTGTGGGGCAGGGACAACTCGCCCAGGGACGTACGAATAGCGCGAGGAACTACAAGGAACTGGTTTTGTGCTGTGGCTGGTGTCTGGGCTGCAAAAGAAAGGACGATTCAATATCAATTCTATGGTACGAAGCACTCATATTTATTCACAATCTACTGCGTTTTTTAAATGCATGTTGATCTTATTCCTCTTCGCCTCCTGCCAGCGTTTGCGTTTTTTTTATAGTAAACATCATCGGAGGCATTTGACGAGCGTCTTCATCTCATCTCGTCTCATGAGAGCCCTAATTTTTTGGACTTCATCGTCCATCCTAATTTATTTATCCTTTTACAGTGCATACCCATTCGGTATCTCCAGTTCCAATGCGACAGCAACATCACATCCAAAATCATCGCAACAGTAATTTCTTGCAGTTGTCTGGAGAAAATATGGAACATTTTTGACATGCTTTGTAGTGAAGTACCAGGTGCGCCGACTAACTTCTTGTTCTTTCGAATGTTTTTGAACCACATGGGAAGAATGAAAGCGAAGATGTGTTCTGCACCTTACTAGAGAAAACATTTTTGGTTCAAACATAAACGGCTTGAATACATTTCCCCACTGAAGGAGCATTACCGAAGACTGGAATTGTCGCCCAGCACTCAGAGCACCATGGGAAGCAAACAGCACGTCCAGACCGGAGTCAACGCTTACCTGTAAAGAAGAAACAAATGGTTATACGAGGCATGAACCGTCCTTCAGTGGAATGAAAGAATAACAAGAATATTATATCAACATAATACAAAATAGTAAATTAGTCGATAGATATTATTAAAATCATTATTGTAAGCTATGGTTACGGCAGTCTCAATCTGGAATTTTCCCACTACAACCTGTCATATCTATGTGATTATACAAGAGTTCTCAGTTTTGTCTCAATCGCAATCTAACGCAAGAATTTCAAGATATGATAAGTGCATTAAACTAATATCCACGAATGTAGGTATTTCAAATATTACATTGTATATTAAACATCTAGTTCAGAAAATTCCACGACGTAACTGTAAGTCACACACAAATGTAAAGGCAAAATACCCAGGAGAAAGGAAAAGGCCAAAAGAGCAGGAGATGATCAATTGAAGAAATAACAAGGTGATTCATGACTGATAATGAGGTTCGTTGAGGAAAAGGTGTGGTGGGGAAGTTTCTGTGGCGAGTGAGGAGAGCGACATGATCGACGGTCGAGTCGATGACTTACAATATCTGTAAGAAATTATTCTGAACGAATATACCGATTAATTCATTTCATTGCACTCCTCCCATTTTATAACTAAGAAAACATATCATTACATTAATTTAGCACCATCTTAGATGTTCAATGAAGCCAAAATCGTTTATAATGCATGAGGGTAAATTACAATTAAAAGCTTTCATCATTAAATCGAAATATCGCATAATCGAAAATCAGCTCGGTAACTGTCTGCCTAATCGGAATACGGCAGAGCTTATAGTTGGCGAAGCAGAGTTGACATTACGAGCATCCCTTGCTCGTACAGTGCGCGAAGTAGTTCTAGCAAACAGTTAAACTGAGCGGAAAACTTTCGTCCCTCCATCCCATTAGAAAAACGAGCGCCGCCCCCACGAAACACTAGACCCGCAACAGCCCAGCATTTGTCCCGCGGCGTCGGCAACGACGAAAGCGGCTGGTACGGCACAGAGGGGAAGGCAGAACGTTGATGCTCGGGCTCACATTAAGCTGTATCAGACCGCAGGAAATGGTTGTGATAGTGCGTAGTAGTAGCATGGCAGTACATCAGAAGAGAAGGGAGTAATAGGTGGCACTGCTAAAGATCTAATGAAATGCAGTTAACGACAGAATAAGAAACAAGGCAAATAACAAAGATAAAAATCGTGAAAAATATATTATCGTAGAGAAATGCGAGAAAGGATAAAAACTGCAATGGAATGTAAATGCAGGAAGCGGGGCGGATGTGACGTCAAATATATTAATAAAACTGAATAATGTCGGAGCAGACGAAAGAATAGAAAGAAATATTGTTAGATGATAAAGGAACAGAGACCAAAAGAGTAATATAAGAATGTTGGCACCCAAAAAACACGATCGTCAGGACGTTGCGACGAGAGCACATGATCAAGTGACCGCAAAATGAGGATGAAATGCTAGCTACAAAAGAATGACAATCACTGTCCCAAGATGCAACTGAAGAGCGAGGGTGGGAGTGAGTGACGGAAACACGAGAGGCGATACCGGAAGCACTGGCGCGACAACACAAACCGACAGCGCCTTCTGTCCGCGGGGCGGGGGAAAGCAACATCGGCGTCCTCGGCCCAACCGGAAGCCGGCGGGCGGTCTCTCTACAGGCGGTGGCACCAGCTACTGTGGCGGCGGCGGCGGCGGCAGCGGTTTATCGCAGGGCCCCGGGCAACCGCGAACGCTCCACCCCCGACACTGCCCGCCCCGCCCCGTCCCCGCCCCCGCCGGACAAACAGGTCCCAATATTGCCCGACTCCAATTAGCGACGGCAGCGCCCTCCCGCGGAGACTCACTTAACGAAGCGGCCTGGCCCGGTCCGCCGTTATCGGGGCCCATCACCGCAACGTCGCCGCAGACGACGCGCCCGCCAAACAACGCGGGGGCCCCGCCCCACGCCGCCCCCACGGCGGCGGCTGACCAGACGCCACGGCGAAAGCGGAAAACAATCATCCCGGAGGAGACTGAATGCGGGGGAGAGGCGGTCTGGTCTGGGCGCTCCTGCCGCTCGTAGAGGCCACCTGCTGCTAATAAAACTCAAAAATGGGCCGAAGAAAACTAAATAGCTATTTTTATCGCAGCAGGAGGGTGGTTATGTGATACCCGGTAATGCCCAGGACTCTAGGTGGAACGAAAATAAACGTTTTACTAACAGATGATGAAATAAAACGACTGTATTAAAAAAGGCGTGACCTCACAGGAACACAGACGAAAAATCACAAACAGAACAAAAATATAAAGAGAAGAAAGTACATTTAATGGAGTGCGAAAACGAAGAAAGACGTCAATTGCAAAGTAACAGGACACTCAACATGAAATTAATTCTAGAATTCTAATATTTACTTTTGGACTCCAGAAAAAAGGTCTCCCAAAATCAGTAATGTTAATGTAATTCTATAGTCATAGTACAGTCAAAGTCACATTAATGAAATACATTAATCGACTGAGTATGCTTATTTTCGAGCACTTTACGACATAAATGGTTATACTTCACTACTTATATTTATAGTATTTTATTCATCTCTCTCCAGTAAGATTCAACTAAAGGGTTTCGCCAGATGAGGACATATCCAAACTCACGCCCCATAACTTCTACATCTACCGGCAAACTACTCCATACTTTTAGTATCAAGTGTATTGAACAGGGTCGAACATGGAATAAATGGAAAGCCCATATATAAGAAACCTTGCAGCATTTTCCCACCGAAGGTACTAGATATTTTTACACGACCTATAATGCAGAGAAGAATGAACACGAAATCTCACGAGAGAGAAAGAAAAAACAACGCATGTGCTGCGAAAACAGATCAACTGGGACGGAAATAAAGAACAACGTGAAACGTAAATCTCGCTTTTATAAACGCCCGTTGACGTCGGCTACGGACTGGCACGACATTTATTTGTATCGTGCCTTAAACGCTTCCAGGTTTGATGCTCCGCAAAACAATGACCGAAATCGATGTTGGCTTTAATGACGCGTGAAATACGACGCAAAAACACGCAATGGCCCGAGACGCTTTGTCGAGACCGAAGAGGTAGATGTTGAATCGCAAGTGTAACGGAATATGACATACTCAATGTTTTTACAACTAAATCATGCTTGCGGGAGTATGCCTTGTTCTTGATAGAATGTTTCACAATTGCAGATTGGCACCCGATTTGTCTGCATTCTACTCCCAGAAATTATTAATGTTATTATTATTATTATTATTATTATTATTATTAATATTAGCCAGATTTGCCATCAGAGGATAAGGTCTCTCACTCGATGGTGAGAGGCTCCTATGAATATGTGTTTGCAATTACGCTCTTATATCCTTTGACAAGTACCAGTAAATTCGGCGTAGGAATTAATGTCAATTCTATTTTTAATTTGAGAGTAATAATATATTTTTTAAAATTATTCTTCTGAGATAATGTTACTAAGTGAGCACTGGAGAAGCAGAATCACTAACAAAACGTTTCCACAAACTTTGTCAAAGATTTCTGAAAGAAATTTCAAATTAGAAGCTCATTCACTTCATCTGGTTTCTACTTCAAGTACTAGTTCATATATATATATATATATATATATATATATATATATATATATATATATATATATATATATATTGTTAGTTAAACTGCCCAACATATTTTCTTACCACCAGCATAACTTCAAACACACAACACTTCAATACAATGACATCAACAAATTTGAAAGAGAACGCGAGGACAACGAACAGTGAAGTATGCAAAAAGCTAAGCATTTTCGTAGCACGCGCAACCGCTGCTGACGTTCGCCGCATCTTTTTGCCGCCGAAGGCTGACGCTGCGCGTGTTTCCAACATGGCCGCCGCCGGCGCTTGGGGGTGTCAGCCACCGCGGTAAATCGCCGCCCGAAACTTCACGCGCGCGTTTTCGGCAATTAGGACTTTTTCCTACTCGTCTCGTGGCTTATCGCCCGCGTTACTTTCCTCGGGAGCTTTCAGCGAAAAAGCACCACACCGCCGGGAGTTGCCACCTTGCTCGGCCCTGCCCCCCCCCCCCCGCTCCCCTCCACCCCCTTCTTCAGTCCCGCAGCTCGACTCCATCCCACAGGACCGCGCCAGGGTAAATAAAAAGAAATAAACGGAAAAACTAACTTCTCCAATAAAATAGGTTTGGGGCTCTTAAAAAAGTTTCCCGCATGGTCGGTGGCGCGTGGTTTCTCGGGCGGCGGCGGCGGAGCGGGGTTGGAGCTGCGACGAGTAGCGGTGGAGGAAGTCGAGGGGGAAGCTGCGGTTCTGTAAATGTAATTACCGCGCACGCTCTCTAGAGTAAGTTTAAAGATGTTCCGAGTCGCCAGGTGCCCGCCCTCGGAGCTCGTTTCCGCCTGCGCTCCTCGGTGAAGTCCGGAACGTGACGGCGGAGCGTCAGTTTCTCGCTCCGGTTGCTCGGGTCGTGACGGGCGGCGACCGACCTGCTGGAGGCAATCACTGCGACGTCTGCTTTTGTTGCGACTAATTGGGTGACGTGGTTCAGTGATCCGACTGTAGTTAATTGATGAAATCCTTGCTTCCTATATGGATTTTAGAAATAATCACTTTCTGAAAAGATCCGGAGTTATTGCGTCCAGGAGAGATATTTCAAACTTTATTCTCCGAGTTTAAATACAAAGACAAGTAATTTCGAGCAGTGTTGATGCGCAAACATGTAATCCTATTGTTATCGCTTTCAAAATATATGAGTCATAAATTACGAGGACATCAATGCCGACCTGGGCAGCAGGTACCACTAATGTCTTGAGTAATGTAACAACACTTGTAAGGTCATGTGTTCAAGTTCCACAGTCCACAAGCGTTCGTGCTTCTTTCATTAACTTCCATTACCCAGAATGCATCGCTACAATATACAACTGAAGTCTCAGTCTCAAGACGGAACACAGACGTTAGGCGTTAGCTGCTTAATTTGGAATGAAGAGACGCCTATCAAACCAAAGTAATAGGTATCCAACATGTAGCGCCACCTCCCATTAGTAAGTAACGAACGCATTTCAATTGCACCGGTTGTGCCCTCCCTCTTCGGTGCTTCGGGCGACGCGGGCGAAACCCACAACGACCTTCCGGCGACGGCGGCGGCGGCGCCCGGGCGAAGGCGTCCCGGAGGATGGCGCGGACGTCCCGGGGAGACGCCTAATGAGGCGGCCCCCGCCCCAGGGACGCGTCGAGGTGGGCGTGTCACATGCACCTGCCGGCACATTCGCCCACGGGCGCTCGCCCTCGTATGGATGTGACGTACGAGGACAAGGATCACAGAGAAGACACGTTCAATCCATCATAAGAAACCCTGCGAAGTCAAGGGAAAGACCTTAAAACGACGCATTGTCAAACAAACCAAAACCTATATCAAAAGACCTATATAAAACACTAACGATTCAATGAAATACGTTGGGTTGTGTGCGAGCTTCCTACGTTCACTGGCATTGACGTAAAAGCCCGTTAATACATTTCTAGTCAGCTGTGCACTAACGCGTAGGTTCCCAAAAAAGGGTGACGCGGCCAGCGGTGTGCCGCGAAAATAATTTAATAAAGAAAACAATAACACATAAAACAGGCATACGGTAAAACACCTGTAGAGGTCACGGCATCAATGGAAACTACTTCATGCACAATCGTTGAGACGAAAAAAGGAACAGCATTTGGAGTCTACCAACTTACTTCTAATTTGCAGAACGTGGTGTGAAAGTTCTATTCTAGTGGTCTTTTTTTCCTTTTCCCTCCTTCTATGTATAAGGAATAATTTGAAAACGTCTTAATAATATTGGAATTACAATAAAGTATCATGAAATGGATCCTTTTTATTTGTGTCTCAAAAACGTTCAGATGGGTAGAATAGCGATTGATCATTACTGAGTCAATAAGCATAAAGAAATTTTGCAATTTTTAAGTTGCCACTATTGGAAGAAAATCGGAGTTAAAAAATAAATCAATAAAAAAAAGAACAATTTGAAAATTGGACATTTTTAGACAATGGATCTCTTCAGAAAGAGGTATAGTGAGAAATAATCACCCATTGAAATTTACGAAAATAATTTAATACTGTAGCCTCAGAATTTTAACAAATTACAAACATTTTTAACAGTAGCCACTAATGGTACTTTTAACCCAGTATATTAGACACTTTAGTAATGTTATTTTTTAACCCTGAGGATCGAAAACTACACTATTGCTTTACTGAATGACCAATAAAAATTCTCTGTACATAATATTGTTGAAATTTATTGAGAAATGCGGACTTGTTTCACGCAGCACAAAAGATTAATAGGGGAGGATTTGCAGAATGACTCAACCATTATTATTTATCTACAGAACAGAGTTGCGTTTTTAATATTTTTATTTGTAATGTGAGTCATTAGCGAACATATCTCGTTCGCGCAAGAGTGGTCTACGTTGTCGGTATCTCAAGTAGTATAGAGAGTAACTTCCAATGGTTTGAAGTCGTAATGCTGGCAAGAAAATTGGGACATTGTACGGGTGTACAATGAAATATATATATATATATATATATATATATATATATATATATATATTCAAAAGACAATAACGTAATATTTACACTCAAAAAAGAATTATCCATTGTCCATACTATATTGCTCTAATAAACTCACGTTTATAACTATTTCATCAAAACCTTTCCTCCAAATACATGGCAAGATACTACCATCCTTTAGAGAATAAAAAACACAGAAGAAAATAACATATCAGTTACAGCAAATCTCGCTTAATCCCATGTGTATGTTCTTGTAGCCATCCAAAAGACCGCATTACACGCTCCAATTAACTACATTGCACCGAAAACTGGGCGACAGAATCCTCCAGACGTAAATTAATTCACACACGTCCGGCGCTTAAACAAGAGCCGGAGTTCGTCGTGTTCCCAACGTCGCGGATGCCACCGCCGCGCCGGCAGCGCCACCGCCGCGTACGTGTCGTGGCACCAGCGCCGCGCCGCGTAATTAAGGACGCGGCGATTGTCAGTCGCTAATCCACGGCGTAACGAGCCCCTCCCCCTCCCCCGCTGAGCCACCCCCGTCGCCGCCCCTCGCACCTCCTGCCAACTAAATACTCGTACAACCTCACACGCCTTCTCAACGCCTCCCGTCTCCGCAATGCCTCTCCAACGGTTCTGCCCCCTGTCGTCTTTCCAAATGCGTAATACCAAGCGCTGCCCACTATCCTTTTGACGCATTCTCGGTTGCTTGTACCTATCCGTGGGCTGGTTTGGGTTACGATCATGTGTTGTGGTCTCACATAGAGACGCCCTGGAGGGGAATCCGAATCTGCCGTTCGGGGCTCAAACTCCCGGTGGTACTCATATCGTGTGAGAAGAAGTGAGGGGCTCCGTGCCCCTCGGATGTAACAGGCAGGGTGGTACCCAGTTCGGCTCTTCGCTTCGTCGTCGCGTAGCTCAATACTCACGGGTGTTGAGGGACTTTGTCGCGACGCAGTGAATGGCGTTAACAAATCCGGTGCCAACCAGGAAAGCTTACAAGTCTCGAGCTGGAGAGACCGTCCCACCCAGGTTATGGGTAGATGAGCGCATCCCGTTCCGGCGTATCCGGATACCAGCCCAGAACGATGGAATTGAACGAAAAATCGCCTCTTTATATTATTGGATTCGTAAGAATATAAGTGAGATTATATATAAAGTAAGTTATTGCAGCAGTCCAATCAGTTGTGCCAGTAAGACTCCACGTGCCCACCGGTACCTTTACCTTCGTTGTTTCCCAACAACGGTTCTCATATACTTACTTGCCCTCTGCCTCCCCCGTCATAACAACAGCCCCTTCCAGTCTTCCTTGAACATGAAGAGATTCGCTTCCATATAACGTGTCCATTAGTCCCTTCATTGCTTTAAACTGCTTTGATCCGTCTCTTCCCCTACTTCACGTCAACAGACCATCTTCCACAACTTCTTAGAACGCCCATAAGCTTACTTGGCGTCTAGTACTTCTGCATTCTACCCAGCTCTCCAATTACTTCCAGAGAACTTCGTCTCATTACCCTCCAATTACTGCTACTGGCGTAGGATGTGCTTGGCTCGGTGTATTGAACATGTTGCCCTCGAATACGCTTCCACTAAATCCTCCGCGCGCGTTACTTCCCACTACATCCAGAATCTCCATAAAAACGAGTACCCCGAAGGCCATCATCGCTCCCATCAATCGCCAACAGCAAACATTGTCCCAGGCGGCCCCGCCCCGCGAGACGCCCCCTTCCACTCTGCACCGCGTGACAGTTATTAGTGTCCCAACGAGAGACACTTCCCCTCCCATTATTATGAACTGCAGCCGAGCGGCTTTTAAAAACAAATGTAGAGGGAGCGCACGTTGCGAAGAGTGAGACTGTTGAGGTACACATCGCCCGGCTTCAAATCAAATGCGGGCTTTTTGATCCTACGGTGCCGCCCGCGAAGTGATCGTGGGCTCATTCAAGTATTCATAAAATATACCGTTTGATTCTGCTTCTGTAGAAAGGATTTTCGGTGACTTATACAAGTATCGCGTTTGATTATGCTTTTCTGGGTCAATAAAAGTTAGTTTTAATGTGGTAACAGTGAATATTTGATTATTCTCAAATCGTGACAGTCAAGTTCCCAATTAGTGCCCCTGTTTCTACAAGAATTCAACGTTTCTTACATGGAACGTAATACTTCAACATAGTTTCTCACAACACTTTCACTCACTGAAACAGACTTCCTCGGAGCAAGCCGTCAAGCAATGCATCGCGTTACGTACGTACAGAGCGAAAATTAATCCACCAACACCCTCCGGTCTTAGCATCATGAAATGACTAAGAAACATCACAAATAGATTAATTTATGCAGTCGCTTAAACGCGTACTGGGGAACATTAAGCTAGGATGAAGTACCGATTCACGACAAGCGAAGTTCTTAGATCTTCCTCCTCTCATTTAACCCCACACGACGGCGAATGCACGCAACAGATGGCCATGCAACGGAGGCGCCCGCGGGGACTCGTGGGCCTCTCCCGTAAAAAAAAAGGCGAGCACTCGATCTATGTCGCCCCCAAGGTGAAGACGAGGTTGCGATTCGTTACGCTGCGGAATGAAGGCTATATTTTGTTCCGCTCCCAGAGTGCGGCGCCGGCTGTTCTGGCAGTAGCCAGCGGTAAAGCAAGGTAGCAATTTATTAGAGGCAGAACGTATTCTTGTGGTTTTTTATGGGTGTTGGTTTCAATCTATTTGGCACATCGCAGCGAGTTGTTTGAGGGACATCAATTCCCGGACACAAAAATAAAACACCTTTACACAACCTCGTGATAGGAAACCGACAAAACAAATTCCATGACGCTCCCGTAGAGGGAGGTAAGTTGTTAATGCTGAGAATGAAATTATGTAGATTAATACATGAGGAAATGTACAATCTACACAGCAAAACTATTAAGGAGTTCATGTCATATGTTTTTTTTTTTTTATTCTCTGATTTAAAATGGCGAGAGCCAACGAAAGTTTCATTTATCTTTTCTACGAAACGTTTTGTTATAACTAAATCCCTAATAGTCTTTATTTATGACTAGTCTCCCCCTCGGAAATTTAGTGTTAAATGAAGCAAGCAAGCACTCAGAAGCAACGAACGACTTGGCCCCAATAGTTTATCAGGTTTCAGAAGCAAACGTGTATTCAGCAACCAAAAAGTCTCGTACATCTTTCTGCTACCGCGAGTCCCACGCAGTTCCATAATTCACGATTGCAACCAAAACAACTAGCATTCTCAAACACAACCAACCAACAGCTCTTAAAAACAATACAAAAATCCCACACGCCTGCTGCAATCTCCATTTACTACTCCCTCCAAAGAAAGCAAAGTAACTTCACAGCAAGTGGAGAAGACGTTACTGGCAAGAGCCCTTCACAGAATCCCTTCCCTAGGGCGCGGACCGGACGGCGACGAGGGGGCGGCACGTCACCGCCGCCGCCACCGGCGCGCACGAGCCGTGTCTCCAGACGACGGCGTAACATAATATTTACGTTCACTCACCCGGCGGCGTCCTCGGGGCGTTTGATCTAGCCCCGACCGCCGCCCGTCCGCAAACACGTCCCGCCCCCGCCCCCATTCCGCCCCGCTGTGCGGATAAAGGAATCGCAAGACATCGGCAGCGGCGTCTGGAGACAGTGTGACGACGACGACGGCGGCGGCGGCGGCGGCGGCGGCGGCGCCCATCTGGCTGCGACACGATGCGTATCCAGCGGCAGCAGCTGCCGCAACGCGCGCCCAGCTGCTCGGGATTAAATTCGATTTTCCTCGCGACTAACCAGCGTCCAAATTGCCAGCCACCAAACAAGCTTATGAATAAAATAGGAGAAAAGATCTACAAGGATACATGCTTTTAGACACAGCGAGGCGGTCGTAATGTTCATGTACTTACTATGGAAAGGAGTGGTCTTCGTTATAGAAATCACGCCGATAGCTCCAGAACCATAAAGTAATTGTTATTTACGTAAACTAGTTCAAGTTTGGCATACAAATGAAATGTAAGCGGACGAGGTGACGATATTAACACCCCGTGGCATTTTGAAGTATGCCAAAGACACATTTGTACGAGTTGCGTACTTTTTCTTTTAACACGTTTCATGGAAACGAACAAGTAATGTCATGGAAACGTACAAACGTACCACGGCGGCAGCCATATTTATTCATGTCTCCCCAGTGTTTTGTTTTCTTTGCAGTACTCATTTGTTCTATATGGCCGTGACTTTTTCTCGTACCGTACGCGTACTAGTGAGGGTAAGTACTAGTTTTAATGTTTAAGTGCTGAAAAATACTTTAAGATTATACCTGAGTTTTCTGTACATGTATTAATGTATAAATACATTAATTAAATGATGTTCTGGAGTTAAACATTAGCATACTTCATATTAATTTGACCACAAATTAAATGATAAAATCATTCTGGGAATGTATTCAAAATTCAGAAAAAATTCAAAATAGATGTGTCATGTTCTGAATGATAACCATAATGATGCTAACAAAATAATAATAATAATAATAATAATAATAATAATAATAATAATAATAATAATAATAATAATAATAAAGATTAATAATAATAAAGATTAATAATCAAGCCATCATCAAAACTATAATCAATAAACAATCGGAGTAAAAATAGTATAGGTCTCGATTCAATTTTGCACAGAAACTAAACAAAATAATTTTTCACACACAAGCCAAACAAAGAAACTATGGTTCGGTTCTCTTATAACTACATTATTATAGAGCAAACAATACAACTCAAAAATTGTAAAAACAACTGTCCAAAACACCTACACAAGAATCCCTATTAGATAACAATTATCCAAGCCCTTTTAGCCCGCGTGCCGATTAGCACGCGGATTAGACGACCGCTCCTGCACCGGACGCCCGGCCGACACCGTTTGCGAAATTCAAATCGCGTTCGACGCTATCCATTACGGATATCGGAGAGGGCACATCCCGGGCCCCGAGGCACTACGAGAAGAATGCCGATAACGGCCTCACGCAAATAACCGCATACTCGATCTGGCTTCGAGCGAACGGCCACGTTAAGAACATCGGGGCAGTGGGAAATACACGATCTCGAAATCGCACACGACATGCTATCGGCAAATCTCTTATAAATTTATTCCAAGTACTTTAGTCGACAATAGTAAACAAAAGAACAACTGGATGTTTTAATGCAAAATACCACTGCACATTGCTGGTTTTCTTTGGACCAAATAATTGAGCTTTAAACTATTAAAATATAATTATAAGGAATTCCGTTTCATATTACGAAGCTGTAAAAAGAATGTAATATAAACTCATATTTCCATCTCTAGGCCAGGTATTAAGTACATTATATGCACCGAGTTGGTACACTTTCAGAGACTAACAGATTTCATTAGCATTCTCTCATTGAAAGCTCCCGCAAATCCTGAGAGGTCGCCTCTCGCGCGCAGAAATTTCGCAGGGGGGGTGGGGGGTGGGGGGTGGAGGAAGGAATACACCCCGACAACACCGGCTCGCGAAAACTTAACCGACGGGGCCTCGAAGTTAACTCCCGGCAGACGCTTATAAGTTACAGCTCGTTGACCTCTGAAGATGCTTCCTTTGCCCCTCCCCGTTCGCCGGCTGCCGCAAGGTGCAGAGGCGAAGTTTTGAACAATCCCTCTCGCAGCCAAGTTTCGGTGGCGGCGGCAGCGATGGCGGCGGCGGCGGCGGGGGTGGCATCGGAGACGGGGGCCAAACTCCATAGGCGGGGAGAAGCGGGGGTTGTACGCGCAAGCGATACTGCGATACTTAAACGGGAGATTTATCGCTCGTAATATGGCCAGTATTTCGCGCGCATGCGCGGGTGGGCGGGGCAGCGGGCGAGCGTCCGCCGCCGCCGCAGAGGCTGCCCTGCGCTGCCCGGAAGTCATTTCAGCTCAGGGAGATCGGACGCCGCCCGTAGAGAGGGGGGGTGGAGGTGAACTGGCGAAACGGCGAAACGAGCCGCGTAAGACCCAGTGTAGGAAGGACCTGAACTTTACTATTGCTTGTTATTTGGCATAGCTCATTGCGTAATACGACAATCATCACTTGCCTACAATAATTCTAACGGGACTTTGGAAAAGATTATTTATGCACATTATAAATATTTTGGTGTTCTTGGAATAAAGAAAGTTATCGAGTTATTGATATCTATTCACTTTGGCAGAATTATATTAATATAATTACCATTTTGAATTGCCATGTAACCTACTGTAAAATTACGATTTTTTTGTAAACATACGCCAGGGTAGGAAAAAGAAAACACAGAATTGACGGTGTCACTAACAATAAAAGCGAACTTTGAAATACACTAGACAGAAACCACCACGCGAAGCAGGCCAAGGCCAGCAACGGTGAGAGGACCAAGGCCAAGACTGAGTTCAAAGCGAGGACCCCAGAAGGCCTAAAGCCGTCCGCATACCAATCTGAGAAAGCTTGGAGAAGAATGCATGTACTAATCCCAGGTCGCAAAGGGAAATGACGTAATTGTAATGTAAACAAACTCAAACAGATCTACTACGTACCGTTAACGTAAATCATCTTAAATAGATGAACGGCAGCATTAGAAAAAGTATACATATATTCGTATTGCGAATGACCTCAAACTTTAATTATTAATTACATTCATTTATATTGAACAAACAATAATTACTTCATTTTTCAAACCTCCCGTTCTGCATTTAAATCACCAGAAAATCAAGTGATTTGAATGGTTTCTGAATATAGCACAATTACAGAATGACTTCGATTACTCTCATTTCTTGAACATCACGAATTTTTAGACTGGCTCATTTCCTTTCTGTATACTACTAAGCTTTACATACGTAACACCAAATAATTCACAAGTTTCCATTCCCACGTTTCAGTTATGTGCTCGTTTGCATGTACAGTTAAAATTTCGCGTCATAATTTTGACTGTTTAGTCAAAATAAGCAGGTCAAGTTAAGGACTCTTAAAATAAATAGCGAATAGAATATAGAACACGGGGCAAGCAAAGGAGGGTTCTAGCAGACTGCAAAGTGGCTAAAAGAGCGAAGAGAACGAGTGGCAGCAGTGTGGCGGGGGCGTGGCGGGGGCGGGGCGGGTGGACGACCCAGCGAGAGGCGACGAGCGCTCCGCGGCTGCCTCAGCCGCGGGCAATAGCCTTGCGACGACGCGGCCGTGACAATAAGAATCGACAGCGCCCACCCGCCCGCTCGCCTTTCGGCCTTCCCCTCCCGGCCGCCTCAGCGACCTCCAGCGGCGGCAACGACAGCGGTGGCGCAGGCGGAGGCGACGCAAGTGGAGAAGATAGCGATTGAAGACCAGCTGTGGTAGCGGCGGAGGTGGCGTAGCGCTGGCGTGGCGTGGCGTGGCGTGGCGTGGCGTGGCGTGGCGTGGCGGGGTGGGGTGGGGTGGGGTGGGGGTGTAGGTGGCAGGGATAGCGGCAGCAACAGCGAAGAACGCGAAGGCGGCGCCTCGCCTGTGTCGACGCGGCTGGCGCGGCGCCTGACCCGCGGAGGCGACCGGATGTGCTGCTCGCAGCGTCGAATCAGCAATGGAGGTGACGGCAGTGCATCAGGAGGTGGTTAGTCGTGGAACGACGTCGGTAACAAGTCGAACAGCTGAGATGGTACAAACGGAGGAGTAGTCGGTGGAAATGCGTCAAGTACGTTCGAAGCTGAGATGGTCAAATACTATTTGATAGTAGCGGACAGTATATGTGACAAAGAAACGACTGTACGGTTACCCCATGGGCTGACAAACTGAGTGGTTGGGCCTTGGCAGGGCAGTGGTGGAGAGTGGGAAGGTCGCGCGGTGCGGCGTTGGCATGGAGGGCGCCGCTCGTCGCGTCAGCGGTTGTCGCGGTGATTAGGGCGAGCGAAATAAGCCGACTGGTGTGCTTCGTAAAACCCGCCGCTCGAAATAACTGCGCCTCCGCAGAAAAACCGGTTCCGCCGGTTTACTGACTCATCTCGGCGCAGGAGTTAAAATTTTTCATTGCTCAATTTCCTGTAATATACTTATAAGAACGTACAACTGCGAGATTCCGCCTACATAAATTGTGATAGCTTTATATTAGTACTAACTAATCTTTCTGTGTCTTGCCAGCAAAACCGTGTTTACGGCACAAATCTACGGAAAGTAATAGCATGATACCTCCGCCCGGTGGATTTTCTCACACTTCGGAGTCTTTCTCACTAGCACAGCCTTTGTGAATACCGCTGAGAAGATTCTGCTCCTGAGAAACCACCCGCCTTCTTAGGATAACGACTGACCCGTCTCAGAACTGTTAAATGAAGCCTTCTGTACTGACAAAACTCTTGAATAAACTCTGCTCATCAACACATCAGTGTTATGCGAAATTTATAATGTATTAAGGTTTCGATTTCCCACAAACTTTGGGCAAAAGCAATATGAAGATGTGGGAGAAAATCAATGCCTAGCAACTTGAGTTGAAAGACAATGGGACTCCCTGTATCGTCCATGATAACGGCTATTAATTTACTCTCAGCGTATTATAGATTGGAAAACTCATTAACCAAGCAGTCAAATTCGTTTTAAATCTTTCACCTTCAGTTTTAATTAAATCAACTATTTCAAGGAATCGATACAGAAATATTTAGACCTGCAACCCTTTACTTCCACTTGCAAACGCGAGCTACGATAATGATGGGCTAATGCGTTTCTCCTGCAACAACAGGAAAGAGCACGTCAATAGAATGAAACAATTGGAGATTTGAGTTGAGCAGCAAAAACATGAAAAAATGTAACACCACAATCCCATTCTTTTCGACTGCCTCCCCCTTCCAGTCCAGGTGCATTCCCGCCCGCCGCGCATCCTCCGCCGGCGTTATCTGCAGGGCACGCGCGCCTGCTGCGGGTCGAACCTCCGGCCCTCGCGCCTGCTGCCGCGCTATCGATTCGCCCGCGCGGGACGGGACGGGACGGGACGGGACGGGACGACGCGGCGCGGCGCGGCGCGGCGCGGCGGCGCTTGCAAGGGGGGCGTTTTTTATACGCGAGCGGGAATATTGTGAGCCCTGCGCCCTCTACAGCCGCTTGGCATCTGCCCCGCCCCCCCAACAGCGGTGGCTGGGTGGCGGCGTGCGGATGCCGACCGAGGGGGAGGGGCCGCGGAGGGGGGGTTCAGAGAAGGGGACGGGGGCCGAGCGTCGACGAGAGGGCCCTGCAGAAGCAGTTCCCCTCGTCGCGGAGGGGGCGTGGGAGGGAGCGGGGGCGGGGCGGGCCAGGCTGTGGCGGCGCGTGTCCGTCGTAAACGCGCGTACGGCTGGCAGGGACGATCTAGGTGCATCGCATCAGCGCCTCGCACTATTTTGGAGGCCGTAAATTCGCTGCTGCCGCGCGTTAAGTATTTTTTTTATCACGAAATCAAACATTATTTTCAGAAACCGATTAAAATAATGCATTCTAACCAATATACATATTCCTCTTGTTCCGGGAACTGTTACCACAGAAGGTGGATGCAAAAGGGAGAGGGCACAATGTATCCACTTCCACACAGTTTCCTTAATTACAACATGTTTACATAAGTATAGAACTTTGAATTACATAAGTAATAGAACTTTGAATAAGGTTTTAAACATAAAAATACCACAAAATTTTAATGAGGCTCCAAAATATTTGAAATTTAAAGATTTTTTATGAGCATACCCAGCAAGTGGACACTCATGGCTGATATTATTATAGAACTACATAAAATTCACGTTTTGTTAAAATAAACCATCATACTAAAATTTTAAAGTTAAAAAAGGAGATTATTCGGTACTGCATGCTGCGCCGCGGTGGGCGTCCGATGCAACGCATCTGCCCTCATTCGTAAAGCGGCCTTGCCGTATGCACGCGTACGCAGATATATGCGGGCCGGGAGGGGGCGGGGCGGGGCGGGGCGTGCTCGACCCGACGCACCCTTTTGCGCCTGCCCCCTCCGCGGGCCGGGAGCGCATGTAAATACGGCGGCGCGGCTCGCCCTAACACCATTACCGCCTTCGCGCGCTCATTTCCTACCCACCCGGCTGCCACCGCCCCTACCGCTGCCGCTGCCGCCGGCGCCGGCGCTGGCCTCACGGGCGCTCAAATCTACTGAAATAATTTCGAGCGCGCTGGTTGACGTGCCTGGGTTCCCTCTGCGGCACGGAGCCTGCGAATTAAATGCCACGGCCATCGGCGCAAGTTCGGTGACTGTGTTTGAAATGTGCATGTGCTGCTTTTGTGTTTCCTGCAAGTGTTTGCGAGTAACGTTTTAAGAATTAACATCCCTAGTTAATTTTTATGCTCATTGCTTTCTTGATCGAAAATGATGAGCACATTTTTATTATTATTTTTTCCTCAGAATGCCATTTCCACTACTCCACAGACGAACGATATGAATAAATACTCATTACTACGAAGTCACATAGACATTGATTCACAAGTCCCACGGAGTCAATGCTGCATAAACAAAGAATCTTCGATCAGAAAGGTACAATTTTATTCGTATGAACGGCAATCTGATTGGTGAACAAAACAGGTATAAAGGGAGTACGTGTGATCATAATTAATCTTTTCACACGGCAACAACACACATTACTAACAGCACAAATTAACATTACTTATGATTGGATATGCAATTTTTAAATAATACTGCTTGTTTTACGTGGATCATACTGGTAAAATCAATAGCAAAGGATTTAACAAGCAAAGGGGCAAATTGAACTAGCTCTTTGGGAACTGCTTCTACGAGATATTTCAATCTTTATTTCAAAAAAACAGTTTTATTAGTAAAAGTACAACAAGGTCTTGTTCACACACAGAAAGGCCTTGTCCACCCGACGGCACCCGTGCGCACACAGCCTTGTGCACGCGTCCAACACAGTCCTCGCGCGCGAAAAATAACACGCGGTTCGTCCTGCACGTTTTCGTTGGCGCGGGGCGCACGCGGACGCGAGTGCATTTCGGAAATCCGCCCACGACGGAGCGGAGCGGAGCGGCCCCGACGCTACGCCGACGGAAAAGACGAGGGCGACGGGTGTCACACTATTTGCGGAGATTCCATCACCTGCGGCGCGCACACTATTTCGGGCCGTGACGGGTTCACCGTGCCGTTATTCCGGAGGGCTAATGACCCACGAGGAAGATGTCACGGAGCGCCGGGGCGACGCGTCGGTGCTACGGGCGAGGAGCGGAGGCGCGCCGGTGACAGGCGGTGATCGACGCCGACGCTCACGAAATTACGGAAGTGGGGCGATCGAAGGCTGACGATAGGGGACAGTACGAAGCTAAAAAATATTCCTTCACCATGTTTTCACTTTCTATTCAAGCATTTCGTTAATTCACAGAATTTCAACCGAAAAAAATGCAAAACTGATCGTAAGTAAAGGAGTTACACAAAATCAAAATACTTCATAAAGATTTATCGCCAAAAGCACAAAGAGGAACCTGGTTGACACAAATAGATGAAACCCGCATTTCAACTGAAGTTCTGGAAGCACATTTCACTCTGCAGTTTGTTTCATTAGAAATATTATATTAAGTTTGATAAAATATTTTATAAACGCAGTTGGAATGTAACTGCAGTTGGTAAGTATAGAAACATTTCTCTGTTCTCGATTACTAGCGAATTCCGATAGCATTATTCAAGTACTTTACTTGGAAACCACTTTAGTCCCTGAATATTAATATTTTTACATACACATCTCTCAACGAAGACTTTTCAACCAACAAGGGTGATACATTTACATCATGTTACATTTTCCGCGAATTCATCGAAAGTCGAAGTCTAATACCGGAATAATGACCCCGATCAAAAAGATTATCTCCGAAGCTATACGGAAGGGAGAGAATTAATCGCTCCGCGAAAAATCCCCCTCCCCCTCCGCGTTCGACTTCCAACACAGCTGCGGCCGGCGCGTGCCGCTGCGAAGCCCCGCGGCAACAAAACGGGCGGCGCACGCACGCCACCGCACGCGCCCGGGGAGAATCGCACATGCTAGCGGTTTATCAAGCGCACGGCGGCGCAAAACAGGCGTGGAGCGGCGCCGCGCAACGCGACGCGACGCTCGCCCACCTACCCGGCTGCCAATCGCGCAGCTGCGCCCGCTCGGCGCCCGCCGCGCCGCGCCGCGACCGCACGTCGAACCTATCGGGACGCACCCACAGAATCGCAGGGCCGACCGGCGATGCGGTTGTTACTAAGCACCGAATTCTTAGGTTTGACTCATAATCACTAGCTCACAGTTTCTGTGCGTTTGAGTAATAACACATAACACACGCAAGTTCTATAGAGCCTACGAGACCTAATTTCGTACTTTAGGACCTGTATTGGCTCTTATGACCTAGGGGTCCCAATCGAGAAATTGAATACTGTAGCTGTTATTTTATTCAGTGTTGTCATACTACCTTATTTAAGCAAATTTAGTGCAACCTACTGTTTTTACATTCTAGCTGACGATATTTGTTGTTTTTATTCCGGTTATCCCACCACTAGCCACTAAGTGCTTCTGAGGATTCACAGTATGTACGCTGTATTCTGGATCTCCGGAGCTATATAGTGGGATTTTCTAGATCAATTGGCTGGGCCATACGAGGGAAGGTGATCAGTAATCAATCGGTTCTAAGGACGGAGAATGGGGACAGGATACAGAAGCAATGCTCGTGCACGGTTCATGGCCTATTCTATGTTTCTGCTTCAGTATTCCCCTGGAAGCGATCAAACCAGTCGGCCTTCGAATGTGATTCCGGGAGGAGTTACTAACTTCCCGATGTTAAACACATCAGGCAAATTTCCGGCTCCTGACAGGGATTATAACCCGCAGCCTCCCAATTACCGGCACGCTCGAGCTATAAGGCACTATGCGTTGTAGCAATTAAATAAAACACCAAATTCGGGACAAAATATTAACAATCGACAAATCACATATTTAAAACTTTCTTACTCTTGGGGATCTTTTTATTTTATTGCTAAAGTCATGTCACAAAGAGCGAACGACAGAACACAGGAATAACAATAAATAAGGAGTAATACTTTGAAGTGATTTTATACTTGCATAAAACCTATAATTATCTTACGCAAAAAATTAAAACCTACAAAAAAGCAATCAGGTGTCGAAATTTTTTAAAATATAATTAGAATAAAAAATGTGGGCTTATTTATCAACAAACAACGCAAAGCAGCCGCGACGCGACCCAAGTCTACCTATCCGGCTGCCAATCGCGCAGCTGCGTCCTCTTCGCCCCGCGGCCGCACGTCGATCCTATCGAATTGCAATCGAGAGAATCGCGCGGCCACCCCGCATCGCCTCATCCCGTGCCGCGACGCGACGCGGTTATTACAATACGATAGCCGAGATATTATGCGGTTGATTAGCATAACTCGCGAAACGATAGGCGCGATAGGCGTCTCGCGAAAGAAAGGAAAAGAGAAGGAAGAAAAGGTTCCATGGGGGTTCCCCCTGCTGGGTGCGTTCAGTTCACTCTTCGACGAGCGGCTGCGGGGCACATTGAAATGCAATATCTGGATCATTATGTATTCCCTAGCAACTCGTTCTTAGTCATACGCTCCGAACTGATGAAAAGCTAATGCTTCCCAATACATTTCATTGGATAAAATAATATTGGAAAGGATTTTCCGTAGAGTTATTTTCTGAGATTATTATCTAGCTTATTGCAGAAAAATATTGGTCATACATGAGGTGTACAATTAATTATAAATGCATACACACAATTGCACGTAACGTTTTTAAAACGTTTAATGAATGTAGCAACAAATTTAGATGCTTCTACACACTGAAAATATAGACTCTACACTTTCAGAAAATACGTCGCAGGTTCATCCATAAGCCAATGCAAACTACACACGAGCACTAACTACAATCACAATCAGTTAATTCTCTAATTGTAATTTTTTTAAATGCCAAATTCGTCTGGTAATATTTTAAATCCAGGGTTTGTACTCGTACACCACAATATGGTGATTTGCTCTACTTACAATCAACATTATATGAACAACGATTTAAATTCACATTACATAAACTTATAAATCTCATACTCGTTACAAACACCTTAAGAGATTTGATTCGATTTCGTCCGGCCATTTTTCAGTTTTTAACATTCCCCGTACAGCAAACGCCTGCATATTAATGCACCCGATTAGCATAAGTCGCGAAACGATACTAGCGACAGATACCACACGCGGTGAAGGCAGACTTCCATGAAGGAGCCTCCCCTCCTGCGCGCTTTGTCAGGGAGCGTTCAACTCGTTGCCCGACGACGCCGTCGGCGGCCATTCAAATGCATTATCAAGATCATTATACTTCCGGCGCGCTTTGTGAATCAGACCGCCGCTATGAAATGCACTTCCCATCCGCCATTCCGCCGATGACAACAAAGACGTTAACCGTATGAATAAATAATCTTGGGCGAGCGGTGGCTGCTCCCGCGCGGCCTCCCGCCCCCGGCGCCCCCCCCCTCGGGGAGTCCCCGGGGACTCGCTAAAGCTCCTTTGGTGCGCGAAGGGCCAGCCTGTCCGCGTTGCAGACCTTATGAAACCGCAAGTCGACAGGGAATCGAATCCGGCGAGGGCCCTTCCTCTTTACCCTCGGCCGCTCCCCTCGTAGGAGGAGGAGCGAATTCAGAAAGAGAGGAAACCCCCCTCTATACGACACTACGCACGTGTGTCCCATGGGAGTGGTCGTAGCGGAGATTTTCGGGCTATCGAGAAATAGGGGAGAGGATGCACGTTATTGGTATTTTTTCACAAAAATTATGAATGGACAAACAAAATGTGCACAATACGAATTTATATTAAAATTATTGATTATTTCGTAATGAAAAAGGAGCGGTTACGCTGCAATATCTGGTGAATATAGTAGACATTCGTCCTTGACAACTGATTTATTAATATGCACTTTAAGTTATATGTTAATAATAGGTTACGAATACAAATGTTTTCTGGAAATTGACAAAATAAGTTACTGAAATTGCGATAAATAAAAATTCATCTCCATGTATGGAGATTCTGAACCATGCTGATTTAATTATTACAAAGTATTAGATGAAAATTAGACGCAGCGGCCTCGAAATATTTTATCATTTCAAAAACCACACAATTGCATATTCTAAGTGCCTTCTTTCCGACGAAACGACATTATGAATCACGAGGTCAACAACTCAATAAGATCAACAAAACACTAGACATGCCACCGCCTTCGACCACAGTTCACGGGAACTCGTGAATTTACATGGAATGAATCAGTCTAGGGAACGTCAACCTTTAAAAGAAAACAAGCAACAGAAATTGCGATAAATAAAAATTCAAGAAACAAGCTACTGAAATTGCGATAAATAAAAATTCATCTCCATGTATGGAGATTCTGAACCATGCTGATTTAATTATTACAAAGTATTAGATGAAAATTAGACGCAGCGGCCTCGAAATATTTTATCATTTCAAAAACCACACAATTGCATATTCTAAGTGCCTTCTTTCCAACGAAACGACATTATGAATCACGAGGTCAACAACTCAATAAGATCAACAAAACACTAGACATGCCACCGCCTTCGACCACAGTTCACGGGAACTCGTGAATTTACATGGAATGAATCAGTCTAGGGAACGTCAACCTTTAAAAGAAAACAAGCAACAGAACCATTCGAGCGAGGCGAAAACGAACAGCTCACTCATCTCGAGACTTCTCACACGTGACGGCGGCCATCGGGAGTATCTCCGAGTGGGCACGCGGAACGCCCCGAGCTCTTGACAAGACGCAACACAGTTCCCCCTCGTGGGAGGCGAGCAGCACAGCCAACGCAACCAGCAAAGACGGTCGCCATGGCAATGGTGGAGCTGGGGTACAGACAGCAACGAATGTGCTATTAGATCGAATACAATGGACTTGCAAGAAAAATGGATAGAACGAAATGCACTGAAATGAATACAATGAACTGTTATGGAAAGAAAAACCAAAATGGAATAGAACAGTATCGTGTTGTAGTGTGGTAGAAGTAGTGTCTAGGCTGGAGCGGAGGTAGAGTACCGAAAGGGGGTAAAAGAAGACCGAGAGCATAGAACGATAATAAAAATGGCAGAAATAGGTTGACGATTATTTTGAGCGATATGACAACGCCAGCAGAAGTTCAGCGTCAGAATGCAACTACAATAATATTACCAACGAATACGAGTAGCAGGGAGGTCAACGAAAAATTGGTGGCAGTGACAGCCTAGCAAAAACTAGCCAACACAAAAGCCAGCAGAAGCTGTGTTGGCCACGGCTCGACCGTGGCAAGGTGGCGACGAGTCTCTTGCCGTCGGCGAAGAAGTAAACTCGGGCTTCGTGGATGGCGCAGACGGCGTGCACCCACGCGAACGCGCATTACAAGTATCCCACTCGCCGATGGCCTCCATTCCCGCGTGCTTCGCTCGTTATCCGACGACGGCGGCGTCTGTTTACTTTCATTCATATTCTAATGAAGAGTGTTTACCCTTTTCCTGCCGCAAGGAAAACTGCTTGCTTAGTCGTCACGAGAGCTGCGGATGCTCAGCGCAGCGAAGCGATTCTCGCGCTTAAGATGCGACGCATCGACGTGTCTTGGTCGCACTAACCACTTGCCAACTGCAGAGGGCGGAACAGTCGTTCACCCTTACCGCAAAATAATTCTGCATGAAAACGCCAACTAAGAAAAGCATAAAATTATATAAATAAAAATGTAACCTAATGCTTACTCAATTCTTGATCGTCATCTATCTATCGGAACAGTTGTTCAATCTCACCGCAAAGTTATTCCACTGGGAAATGTCGAGTAAGGTGAACACAAAATCTACAAATAAAAATGTTACGTACGATCATTTTATTCTCGATCGTCATCTATCGAAACAGTCGTTCACCTTCACAGCAAAATAATTCCGCTTGAGAACGCCGACTAAGAAAAGCATAAAATTGTACAAATAAAAATGTTACGTTCAATTCTCGGTCGTCATCTATCGAGTCAATAAACCAATCAACCCTTGCACTACCAATTTATCATTTGTTCCGCCTCGATGAACACCAATGCCCTACACATGCGTCAGATGCTCTGAATGAGAAGCAGCAATAAGCAAACCGACACAAACGTAATGTCAAAAACAATAATTATGTAAAAAGTAGCAATCATTTCAACAGCAAACCGCAACCCGAAGTAACAATCCGCTCTAAACAATTAGTGTTGTAATAAGAAGTGAGAATGAAACTGTCAATATTCTTATGTTCTTTGAATCAAAATAATGGAGGTGATTTGACAAACTTAAAAAAAAAAAACACTTAAGAGTAATTAAAGAACAGCTATACTGTCTTAATAATGAAGATCAAGAACGTCAGAAAATGAAGCAAACTATTAATTTACCAAATATATCACATCAATCATTATTATCCAAATATAAGCTTGGATGTGTTCCAGGAAACAAACCTAAATTATTAAAATCATTAAGTTCGTAGATGAGGTAAATTATTACAAACCATAAATAAAAACGCCAAAAATGTCATATGGAGCAAACTGCCATAAATATAAAGAGCGAAACCAGCATAAGACACCATCTGTTCCAGAGCCCACTAATTTCAAATCATTTTCGAGAAACTCAGGAACGAGCATGGAGCATCCGGACTTGAGAAGCTCGCAGAAAGGAAGACAGGACGGGAAGGATAAAAAGAGAGAAAAAAAATAAGAAACATAAAAAAAGAACCGTTTCCGACCGCGATCTGGAACATATGACGGTCGTTTAAAACTCCCCGCGGCAGAAGAGCGTATTTTTGAAATACGTCTCGCCGCGTGACGCAGTCAGATGTCCCGTAATAGCGCGCGATTCCCGGCCACAATCACGCGCGACGCACGCGTGTATCTCGCGACGGCTGAAGCACACAGTGGCCGCACTGCCAGATCTAAGCGGGCCGAAGCATCGCACAGCGGTCGCAGCTACTAGGTTTGCAATCTACCCGCAAGTTTGCAGTTAGAGTCAAGAATAATTTCATGTTTTTTATGGTGGACAAAGCAAGACCATGGCAGATGTATTGCGATAAAAGACCATAAATAGATAAAGAGCAATATCCGACACAATACCATAAACTCGCAGGCACTGCAACGACAATAAAGTTTACTTTTACACAATTTCACGAAGGGTAATGAAAACTAAATCCACTCCTAAAGAAACAAAGCCGCCAAATCGAGGACTGTATAGTGGGACTATGAAGCAGGTTGAACAGATAATTATCGCTCGTAGAAAGTATACTTTGACCAGATGCCATTGTCATTGAATATGTGGCGGCTTTCGCTTCCTTATATCTGATAGAATGCTGGCCGCTTTTATGGAGTTGGGGATAATGTTCAAGTTCCTTACATTTTCCATACCTATAATGCACATCGACAGCACATTACTGCTTCCGGTAGGAGAAAATCACAGACACGGAAGGTAGTTGTATACGCATGAGGTCTCCAGTGAAGAATTAATTATATATTGTGGGTTTCAGGTTTATTAAAATGTCTAGGAAGTGAGCCTTTGGATCGCTTAGTTAAAGCACAAATTGGAGCATTCATTACTTCAAATCAGTAATAAATCAATCCTGAGATGTACTGATACGCACAGGTAAAAAGGATGAGAAGGAGAACAATAACATGAATCCACGAAGGAATAAATATTATATAAAAGAAGAATTAAAAGGAATGAAAAAGAGAGGAGAGAAATGTGGCGGGGGAAAAAAGCCAAATTTTCAAATGGAAAATACAAATAATTTTACTTTAAAAATGTTATTCTTTTTTGCCCAAGAAAATGTGAAGAATATATTTTAATAATTATTAATAAATATTTTTCTGTAGCGACTCCATTAACGAATGTTAGAAGGCGACTACATAAAAGTATTAGTAGCGTTTACTGATATATTGGTTTCTAAACACTTCTTTTCACGAGTTATACAAAATAAAAATATAAATTGTTGTGTTTGTAATGCACCATTCAATCAATGCAGGCCTGCAAGTAAATGCCAAAGAAAACATCAAAATTTGGCCATTCACTCTCAAGTCTCTTTGAGATAACTATGTGGCTGAAGCGGATAGAGCTGCCTGCACACAACACTCAAATTGCGTTTAGAACGGTATTTTCGGCCACTGTATGAGGGCGGCGGCGGCGGCGGCAACGGGGGGCACGAAACCTGGCTGCCAATCAGCTCGAGATATAACGAGAGGGGCCGCCGCCGCCGCCGCCGCCACGCGGGCCGAGCCGAGTCGGGCTGGGCCGGGCCGGGCCGGAGCACGTCGAGGAGGCGGGGAGCGCGGGTTCCGGGAAGGGCAGCTGCAGCGAGACACGTTATGCCTAATGAGGTGACGTCACGGCAGCAGGCGTCAGAACGCCGCCCCGCCGCGCAGCGCGGGCCCAGTCGGGCTATTTCGGATAGCGCGATGTGGCGCGGCGCGGCAGAGGGCGGGCCCCTGCCAGGATTATGCTGCCTGCGTCTGGCGCTCCTCGCCGAGCAAGGGAGGCCGCCGAGAAGTGGTGGCAGCACACGGGGAAGACCAGTGGTGGACGACACGAGGAAGACCAGTGGTGGACGACGCAGACACCAAGGCATGCTGCGATTTGCACCCTATTGTTTTGGACCAATTCTTTCACATGGATTTAAAGTTAATTTGGGCAGACTGGTTAGGATGGTAGAAAAGGTAGGGTTCTGAAACGAGGTCAAGTACCGTTTCGTTTGTGTTAGGTTTGAGGAAAAATGCAAGAAAATTTTAACACAGACCTTATCAAAACCACGTGCCAGACCTACAATACAGAGAACAAGTCAAGTTAGTATTTGAAAGTTATTATATGTCCTAATATCAGTACGAAAACATTTCATTCAAACGAAGTTTAAAAATTCAATCTAAAAAACTTCATTTTAGCTTTCGTATACAAATTCACGTACTTTATATCTTGGTCACATAAAGTATGCTTTAAAAAATAACCAAAACAGTACTTAATAATAAAAAGTAGAACAAAAGTTGTGAAAGCTTTTTCAACGCAGTTTGACGACACACAAAACTGATAAAATAAAAGCATTTTCCGTGAACACGCGTGTGTTCTTACTTTTTACTAGGGAATTGTGAGGAAATTAGGACGTCAGGAGCAACGCATTCCGCGCGACTACATCCTTAGTAATCTGGCCACTCACTTCAGTAAGCAGATTAAGTATGACGGAGGTAAATCCATGTCACGGTGTTTTCGAAGCGCGCCCACCAGATGGCGTTCGTACGAAACACCTACACCAAGCAGCTTGGTTCAGTACTTTCCACGTCGCCACTCGGCGGTACGTCTCCGGGGAGCCTTTGTTCTCGCATAGCTTTTGTTTCTCTCCAGCGTACAACCGCGCGTTTCTTTATTTTTCCCCCTTTTCGTTCTATTTTGTTACTTTTTTTCTCTCCACTTCCGAAAGCTTCATTCTTTCCCGTCCGCTTCTGGTAAGTTTCAGTTTCGGGTTCCCTTTGCTCTCCATACGAAATACACTAGTGTGCCGTGGAACATTTGTTTTTACGGCCCAGTTTAGTGTCGCCTTACAAGTGTCACACAAAGCTGCCTTGTATTTCATTCTCATTTCGGATCACTAAAACTTCTGGCAAAAGTGCGCGTATATTTTAAGGCCGCAGACCCGCGGAGCCATGAAGAGAGGGCATCGATGGCCAGGCGGAGCAGTCACTGGTGCGCGGCGGGGACGAGACGCGGCCGGTGGAACGGAAATGGTCGTCTATCCGAAACAAACCCTCATTAAGGCGAGTTTACATACGAGGCAATAAAAGTCCCCGTATTGTGCTGGGGTGACCGTTCCCACGGCTGACAACACCCAGGGAGAGGGGCTACGAGGGACAGAGTAAGAAGCAGAGAGAGAGAGAAAGGAGATGGATAACATGAGGCTACATCGATCCACAATAGAAAACGCTTTCGAATAATACGAACCCACTTACAATGGACGGAGAATGAGCAATGAAAACAGCGTGTAAGTTCCATGCAAAGAAGGCATGCTCTTGGTTGACACTCATTTTAGAACGGATACAATTCATCGCATATAAAAGAACCTACGTATTTCTAATCTGAAAAAATGTTAATTAGAAATCAGCGAATATTTCGGGTCAACGATGTTCTAGTTCTCAAATTCCAAATATCTTTTGTGAAAAGAAAAGACATAAACTCTCAGATATTAGATATTTCAAGTTTCAGAACTTCTACTCCATACCACAGTAAGCAAGGAAATTGATTAACCAAAATTAATAAAATTAATTCCCTATCCTTGCAGCCTGGCATCAGACTATATAAGAGATGGAAAGACTTTCATCGATGAAAAGGTAACCGATATAAAATTGGGAAAAGGTAAGCTAAGGAGAAGGTTTAACTAAATATTTCATCTTAACAATAGAATATCGAAAGAAAACCAGTAAATATCAACATTTAGAATTTGCTTGAAAAATTTCGAATTATCGAACCTCCGAAGTAAAATTTGAAATGCGAGAACGAAGAACTTATTAGACATCAACGAGCTTGGCACATCAACGAAGTTCGAGCTGCCGACGATTTACTTAAAAGAGGCAGGCAAATGCGCCGTTGCATCAGAGAAAAGACGCGAGAGAACTGCAGCAGCAGACTGCATGGGGGCGTGATCGCGAGCGAGTGGGCGGGCGGGCGGGCGGGAGGGAGGGCGGGAGGGAGGGCGGGAGGGCGGGAGGGCGGGAGGGCGGGAGGGCGGGAGGGCGGGAGGGCGGGAGGGCGGGAGGGCGGGAGGGCGGGAGGGCGCGCGTCCGAGCCCGCGAAGCGCCCATCACGTGCTCAGGCACGCGCGTCGAGGGCCCAACACTCGGGGACGCGTCGAGGCGGCCGCGTCGCCGCCTGAGGGCCCTCTGTCAGCCTCGCTGTCACCGCCTCTTCCTTCTTTGCCGACTACCACCCGGCAGCATTAACATCGCTCATTGGAGTACGTCACTAAATCCATCCCCAATGAATGTCACCACCCCGATGCACGTCAAAACCGCCGTGTACTCCTCAGACGTTCAAAATATCCGACCCATTTTCCCCAAGCAAAAGGCACTAATCTGTGATCGCCTACCCTACGATGGGGAGGGCACATGTCAACGAATTTTAGATCTGGACAGGAGTAATAATTAAAGCAATAAGCATTTTCATACAGAGTTTCGTGTGTATTATGTGACTAAAAAATGATCCGATTACAGTTATTAATTTTCAACAAATATTAATTTTCATTGGAGTGTCAATAACTATGCTACGACTTGTTTCTAGCATTAAGCCGAATATGCTCGTGAATTGCATGAAGTAATTATATATAACAGATCATAATCGACACCTCAACCTCATCCCTCTCCACAAATTCTCGCAAAAACTCTATCACCAATCAAATTTCACCATTATTTCGATTTCCATTCTTTCCAACACCCCAACAACTCACTTCATTGCTTCTCATGCCCCCATTCATCGTCTCCACCACCCTCCGGTGGCTCGTCGCCGCCGCCGCCGCGCCGGCCTGCGGTCGGGGGCCCATTAGCGCGGAGCAGCCGATTCGTTCGGAGGAGGCGGATGAAGGCGCGAACCGCAGCGAACCCCCGCCTCCGAGGCGCTTCGTCTCGCGCGCTTTCGCCGATGCCTCCCGAAACACCACCGCCATCCGCCGCCTACCCACTGCCCGCCGCCTGCCCACCCACCGCCACCGCCCGCCCACCAACGCCCGCCCATTCAATTGGGCCTAAAACCCGGTCATAATTGCAAATGCGAGTGGGTTTGCGTAAAAATTGGTATCAATGGGGTTTTGAGATCGTTGAATTTGAATAACATAAAGAAATTTCAAAATTCAAAATAACGGCTTGTAAATGGCGGATCTACTCATTTAAAAAGAAACAAAAATTCATAAAAAATATACATATGGTTTTCTCGAGATCACTGTTTTTGAATATCATAATGAAATTTCAAAATTCAAAATGGACGTTCGGGAATGGCTGACTCATAAAAATAATATGTGTAGAAATATGGATACAATAGTTCTCGCGGTCGCGGGTTAACATTGTTATCATTCCAAAAATTTATATCAGTAATTTTCTTAATAAAAGCAATTATAAGAAGGAGAAATCGAAAAAAAATACAGAAAAAATAATTCCTTATGTCGTTGAAGACACTTGCAGTATATCTAGTGTTAAATCTTACAATTTAGCTTGCAGTAAAGTAGCTATAAAACTAAAAAGTGCAGGCATGTGTAGCTAAATGTGTGATCTTCTGATTAAAGGCATTCTACTTGTCAAATAAAAATATATATTAAGGCAGGAATACGCAGGGCAAAAAATGTAATCCACAATATACTTAACTAACATTGTTACGCTCCATAGGTTAGAGATCCGCCGTATTTTATATAAAATTATTAGACACTTTTTCTTAAATCTATGACCTTTTGTCAAAAGAGTCTTCTGTTCGGAAATATGAAAAGAATCGACAACACAATAATTTAAACACTTTTTAATTTTACAAATATAGTCGACTAGAATCAATGAATTCGAGTGTTTCGAGCAACGGTAAATTTACGAGACTGTGAAAACGACAAAAATTACTGAAATAACGTTCTGGAGCTCAAGTAGTGTGCTCCAATGTCTTCCGAACGAGATTTGCTATGTCAGAATTCCGGACGCGCTCTTTTGAATTTTGCCATTATGCCCAGATTTTTGGCCCGATTCAACCAGTGTGCGCCGCCGCCCCCCCTGCCACTGCTCGCCCGCCGCCGCCGTCTGCCCGCTGCCGCCCGCCCACCGCCGTCGCCGCCTTGTCGCTCACTTCCGGCGACCCCACTACCCTCTTCCCGTTCCGCCGGCCACATGCCCGACGCTCGCACCCGCACACTGGCCGCCCACCATCCTACTCCCCGCCGCCCGCACCCCTACTGGTCGCAGCTCCTCTCTCACCGCCGCCCCCACATGCTCGTCGCTGTCCCGTGCTCGCTGCCCAATTTGCCACGAGTGGGTGCTTAGGTACTCCACTGCGGTACGCGTCGGTGGCGATGAGGTGCGCTGTAGACGCTGTTTTCGTGTGTATCGAGAAGCATTGAAGGCAGTTTCGGTATTTAAGGTTTGACTGAAACCTTATCATTAAATCATGGTAAGGTTCAACCAGAAAACGCTATTAAATATTAAAGAAAAAAGTAGTATACATGGAAAATTAAAAGATATGAAAGTTATCTTGAGAAATAACAGTGAGTGGAAAATTGCCAGAATAATAAAAAAATCAACGTTCGCCTCATTAAGAAGTGCTCCCACATGTAAGTGACAATAGCATTTCTTAAAATTTTATCCAGAACAAAATTAAACGGTACATTTGTTATCTATTTAATCATTGAAGAAAGATCGTTCATTTTAGCGGTTCATGAATTTGAAAAACAATTAGGAATATTATTATAAATATGCACGGTTGTACCCATCATGAATCAAATGCAATATGTTAAGTAACTACAATCCATGGAAGTCAACCCTAGGCCACTACGAAATGTACCCACAGGAGGCTCGTTTCCCAAATCAGATGGGATCGTTTATTACCCAATTAATACTGTCATTTGACTCTTGGAATTCCTCTATGTGGAACGATGCACTACCCTTCCATCCTTACAGTCACAGCCCGACGCGCGCGGTGTCCTTCCCTCTAAATCTTCCTTATCGTGGCATCCGCGGAGGGCGCGTACCCGAAATTAAAAATAGAAGGAAAGGACGCGAAAGGCATCCTCCGATCCCAATCAGGCCACAGGAATGTCCCGAGCTATGGCGGGGTGGCCCTGGAGGAAACTCGCGGCCGGCGGGTGGGGCGCATCTAGGTGATTTTGTCAGGGCTCAAGTCCAGGGCCCCCATCCACTCTCAAGCGATGCTCGCTAGTCTAGCTAGCATCGGTTGTAAATCAATCGTTGCCGCATAGTTTCTACATTGGAACAACCTATGGAAACAATTCGGCAGTGATATTTACAACTGACATAAGCCGAGCTTGCAAGCCTCGATTGAGAGTGGATGGGGTGGCTGAAGAGAGTTGGAGCTCCGTTTATGTTCCACACAGACTACCTCGAATGTGGGCGTGTCACAAAGCTAGCTTATGTTCTTGTGAATAATCTCACTTGACTTATCAACGGATGGCGCGTATGTCAGTCGAGAGCCAAGTTCCGTTATCTACGCGCACTGATAGAATTTTCTCACTTCGCCTTAACAGTCAGTTAAACAAGTCCACTCTCTCATTTTCTTTTTAATTAGAAATCTGGAAATGCATGCTGTTTTAACGACGGACGTGTGTACAGTGATAACAAGCGAGGAATGAGTAAATGAATGTGACAACGAACTGACCTACTAATGAGAAAGTCTATTGAATGAATTTCAAGACTAACTACTATGACAGAATTTTCGACCTTTGACCAAATGCCACTTCCAGTATCTCCCAAGAAATGTTCTGATTAATGGCTTAGTTATCAGTTGATTTTCCTGAGACTCAAATTCTGCAAGTAATATATACAATACAATATACGCCGCGAAATCGCTCACAGCTTAGCTAACAAATACAAAAGTTACGAAATGAAATATATTTACGTGCGTTTACACACTCTTCTGACAATACATATTTCAAACGCGTTACAAACAAATAAATTAAATTCAAAGCAAAGTACAAGACTTACGATACTGCACGTATTTCCCGGTCAAACGTTTGTGCTTCATTTATCTGCATCAAACGCACAGTTTTGCCTTGACATCTGACCACACATCCAATTTATCTCTGTAGTCGCTTCAGATCCAAGCTGTTCATTCTTTTTTCGAGCGATAAAAAGTCTTTTCCTTTTCCTTTCCCTCGCTTCTTCCCTTCTCATCCTTCGCAAACGTCTGTCAATCGGAATTTTTCGTAGATTCCAATTGCGCACAAGGCACGCGAAGCGCGTAATCGGCTAACGAAGCAACCAAAACATCAACAAAGTATTTTTTATTCCCAGCGAGTGGGGAGTTCAAGTACTGTGACGCGCGAGGTGACGATAAAGACGGCTGCCGGCAGCTGGTCGATCTGCGCGCGAGTTAAACCATTGCGGTTCGCATGATAGGCTGCCGCAGAACAATGACAAACATTCCTTCCATATTCAAAGAGCGGTCGCAGCAGACGTTTTGGATTACGAAAAATCGTAACTTGTGAAAGCACTAATTAGGATTCCATGGCATTGTAGTTAGAGAACAATGCTCTTTCGTGAAAGTTTATTCAGTTGCGAAATGAACTCAGATTTGTGTTGTAAAATTTGATTTTATGTTTGTGGGCGTAAGTACAAAATTTGTGCACGACTGTACGCATTTCGATGTTTGTTTCTTTTACTCCACCATTTACTCATGATCATCGCACGACATGGAAAACTATTTCATTCCAACAGCAGCGTTAAATCTGGCGCAAATTTCACACTTAGGCAAGTCAGATTTTTTGATCTCTTAGCAAACTTTAAACTCTTAGCAAGCTTAAGAACTCACCAAAACTCGCGCGAAGAGATTGTTCTTGAGAAAACACACGTAAACAGCAACTCACCTGCAAAATAAAAATATGACGATAAGTTACAGTTATTCCTGTTACAGTATATTCAAAGGAAGAATAGGTCTAAATATTATTGCAACGGGAACAGCAATAAACACGAAAATCATAGAAAAACTAATCGAAACTTGCAACACGATATATACTTCACAAAATAAAGGCAAAGAAATATTTCAATATATCATTCCTCACACTTTTTTCATGCATACAACAGTTCTGAAGGAGTCATCTATGGTTCTGACAATGTTCACGGCAAGAAATGCTTTGAGAAGAACACAAATAATGAACAGTGCGAGTTAATTTTTTTGTTCCAATGATAAATGCAGGCAGAATGATGAACGTATTTATCCAAATCCAATGACCTTGTTTGAACTGACTTGATAGTTTCAAAATCATAAAAGTTATTAAGTCCCCCCCCCCAAAAAAAGGGGACCATGAAAACAATTTCTCAACCGCTACGTAACGCGGAATTACTTGGAATGCTACCCAATGTCTTCGAAATACTGACATATCACAGCTTCCGTTCATCAGTAACAGCATGTTCGTACCTCGTGTATGCAATGACGCTAACGAGGAGTCGAGGTAACAACTGCACAGCCCTGCAACAACCCTCACCGCCACCACCATCGCGGCAGCTCTCGCACACCCCGCGTTGATGACGATACAGAGCATCAAAGAATTTATCTATAAAACTTTACAGCAACTACTGCTTGGATTGTAATTAAATTTTGGAATATAACGCAATTTGCGCGCCCTCTGCGGGCCCCGACAATGAAACCCGAATTGATTTACTGTATCTCGACGGCGCGCATGTAACAGCATTATATTACATGGGTGCTGCGTGGAAAACCCGAATATTGTGTGTTTACCGGGTCGACGTCGGCTCGCTCTACGCCTGCGAATTATAAATAATCACATTAATTATCATAATACATTTACGGTGCCTCAAAATTTCAAAGCTTCAGTTTATCACATCAGAGAAGCCTTCCATGTAGAAAATTATCGCTGCAAAATCAACGGTACTTTGAATCGGCGGCCCGAAACTAAAAATGTTTTAAAGCGTCAATTGCTGGGCGTGTTATTAATCACATCGACCAATTTCGAAACTCGTATTTCTACATTTTAAAAAGGCACTTCAAAAACCTTTTACGCGAATCCGTGGTTCAAATTAAATGGCTGTAAATCCAACAGCTGTCGCATTCAAATCATATTTCGGGTCTCGCCACAACGGATATGCAAAACAGAACAAATCGACTGCCCCTGCGCTCACCGTCGAAGAAAAAAAAAGACGAGCACGTAAAAATCTCAATCCGTCATCAAATGCTAAGCGAGCTTAGCCGAAACCGTAACTCGGAAATAAAAGAAGGAGAAAGCCCCAATCTTCCGTCGCGTGCGTTCACTTGTCGGGTTATCGTAAATTAGATTTTATCATCGGGAAGCCGCGTGATAAAACGTCGCCTCTTATATAACAGGGGAAGTGTCCCATTACTCAATATAAAAGCAGTGCGCCGAAATAAGCTCTAGATGGTGGCGTAGACGCTTTATTCGGCCGTAAACTACGAATAAAAGGGCAATAGAGGGAGCACCCTTTTTGTCACGTTCAAATACAGCCATGCTGACAAAATATTTGATTCAATTATCTGGCCCATGTAAACGACTAGAAAAACAAACATTGCAATCAAATATCAAATGCCTCCACACCGTTTATACCATAATTCCTACCATGAGCAACTAGAGGTAGTCAAGTTTTGATTAAATTAAATTTAGAGAGAGAGCGGAGAGAAAGAGAGAGAGAAAGAGAGAGAGAGAGACAGACAGACAGACAGAGAGAACAGAAACAACTCCTAGAAAGGAGTTGTCAGGGAACGGATCAAGAACGAGAGAGCGCGAACGGAAGCAGGAAGGAGCAGAAGGTTGATTGATTGATTGATTGATTAAAATTTAGAGGTCGCTTCAACTACAATAATCATTGGTGCCCATGCCAACATATTGTAAAAACTCACAAAATTTTGTTAAAAGGAACGCTCCATATGCATCTAACACTGTTGCTGAATAAAGGAACATATATATTTTAAAATTAAAACAAATTATTATCATTATTAACAATAATAATAAAGCCACCTTAAAATCGGTGGTATACAGGTCAAGTAACTTAAGTAAGAAAAAAAATTAAAATAGTAAATATATATATATATATATATATATATATATATATATATATATATATATATATATATATTGTCCCTCCCCTCACATATTCTACACTCCACTTTCCAGGAGCGGAAGGGGGCGGAGGAGAGCGGGCGGGAGCGCGCGCTTGAGGCATTGTGTCGCAGGCAGGTGGGTTCACGCTCCGTTTGAGAGTCTGGCACGAGCAAGCTGCAGGAGCGCGGTGAATAATGGCATTCGTTAAGGCCGCCACATTTGATGCGACGGCTAATCCGCTCGAGCGGCAGAAACCACGAAAACACGGTGCGATGCGTCTCTAAAAATTCTCCTCCATTAACTGCGTCCCAAACTGTTTCAACAACCACAACACATTCACCTCTGTTTCAACTGCTTTCCCCGTAAGAGAAAGTTACTAAAATACATTAATATTTTATTCCCGTCCCATTATAATGTAGCCGAACACTATAAATCACATTTGAATAGTTCAAGTTTCTCACAATCGTAATGGCAAAACACGCCAGCTATGAAAAATAACAATCACTGTATATGCAATTTACATTCTACCGAAACGCGTTTAAATCTGACAAGAAACAAAAATCAATTCCCCTTTGCTTTCGACAAAAAAAGGAGGTTTATTTTATCAATAGTTCAGCAAATTGTAAATGATGTGAAAATGCCATTTTGGCAAATTCCATACCCAATTAGGTATTATTTCCAACACTAAAACAGATCTAATTAACATTCACATCTCGATGTGGAAGTTCGCCCATAAATCATTAAAATGCCAAACGCACATGAAAACACAGAGTTTGTACGGAAAAACAAAACACTAAATACATACATTACCAAGATAAGTGTTAATATTATCACGAATGAAATTTCAATCACAATCGACAGTGTGTACAATCGCTGTTATCTCATTATTTCAGACCATCACGTCCATTCTGATGTTCAAAGGCCACCGGATCAAACTTCGAAACGGCACAAAATCCTCTCATCACAATTCCGGGAACAGTTGCATTAGCGCCATACGCAAAGAACTCCGTCCTTTCGCCCTCGCATAAATTTGGAAAGCCAATCCGCGCGCTGCGATAACCTATCGAAATAACCGCCGGAGGCCACCTCACGGACGTTAATTGACTCCAGGCAGAGCTGCAGGCGACTTTATTTCTGGATCCGAACTTACGCGCCCCGCAGACGGCAACAAAGGATTTTACAATTTCACCCCGTTCCAGTAACGACGCCGTTAATTCGAGAGCCCGTAAGGTTATTTTATGTGTCATAAGCTATATCCGTTAACGAGCCAACTTCACAGCGCGAACCCGCCGCCGCGAACGTGTTCAAAATCGCGCAAAACGACCCCGGTTAAGCGCTCATTAAGCCCTTCCGGGCCGAAACAAAACAGGTAAGACGAAAACAAAAACAGCGCAATAATTACGCCGGAAACTATGCAACCGGGAGCGCGGGAGAGAGAGAGCGCGACCGAGGGAGGCTGAAAGCCAGCGAGGGGGCCGTGACCGCGCGGGGGCTGATGGGGGCGCCAGAGGGCGCTGGAAATGCACGCGGGAACGAACCGGCGGTGGGGGAGGAGGAGATTGTTGGGAATGATACCGGGACATTGCCGGTGGCGAAGACACAGAGAGAAATATGAATGAAGGATAAGTATATTAGTGATACGAATAAAGATGGCACGAGTGAATGAAAACATGCGTGTTGTTTATTTTCCATAAGGGAAACGAGAATCAATTTCAAAGGTATAAATGTGAATAATTCCAAGTGTACAAATGAATTGTATCAATATAAGTGAGGTTATATACGAATCTAGAGAAAAATATTGGGGTGCTCATGTTAAAACATACGTAGGATTTAATTGAAAGGAAAAAAAATATTCAAGCTTAGGCAAGGAAAAGACGGTGCAAATAAGGAACATCGACAAGAAAGGAGATAAGGACGAGTAAATCGTAAGGCAAGGGTGTGTGTGTGTGTGTGTGTGTGTGTGTGTGTGTGTGTGTGTGTGTGTGTGTGAGAGTGTGTGTGTGAGTGAGTGTGTGTGAGAGAGAGAGAGAGAGAGAGAGAGAGAGAGAGAGAGAGAGAGAGAGAGAGATATGAGAGAATTCGGCACTGAGTCAACAAATCGGCCGTGTCAACAAATCGTGCGACAGTGGTAGACGTTGGTACAGAAGATGTGAACACATAACGATAATAGTTGGCGACAACGTGGCAGCTTGAGGCAATCACTGTATCGTGCAAGATCATTTGACGAAGTCCATGAAGTGAGTAATTACATCAAGACTGTTGTGAATGCAGCGTCGAGCGAAGGAAGTAGAGTGAACGAAGGAGTGCAGGCAGAAACTTCGAGGGCTGGGTGACGTCCGCGGCGCGAGCGGCAGAGCGCGTCGAGCGGCGAGGGACGTCGATGACAGGACCGAAGAGGGTGGGGAAGTGATGGGGCGGTGGCCCCCGCTCGCGAACGGGAGGGCAGGGGAGGGGAGATCCGGCGCGGCGTCGCTGGTGCAAAAATACCGATAAATCCGGTTTGGCCCCATCAACGGTGATCAAAAGTAAACTCCATGTTTCATTACGATAAGAGCTCATTTACCGTTATTTACACGTGAGTGACATTTAGTTACCCAATCCCCCTTGCTAATAGTTTATAAATCGGCTTAACTGTTCTGTATGGATGTGCGTACGCGCGGGAGGTATCATGGGGATTTCCCTGACCGACTTTACGGGCGCGGCGTGATTCAGCCTGGCGCTTCGCCAGCGCTACCAACCGAACAGGGACCGCGCGGGCGCCGGATCACAGTGGCCGAAACAGCGATTCTAGGCGGATTAGTCCTAAATTGCGAGATCGGAAATTAGAATTCGTTTCATTCTCTGGGTGTCTATGATGCATGTGTTACCTTCCAATTCCCTGCAGCATTTCCCCCTGGCTTTTTGTTGTTTTTTCCTGCTTCTATTAGGATCGTTCGAAACTGTGCATCACGGAGCTGTCCAAATTTTGTGCGCACAATGAAATGAATATTTCTTTCAGTTCAATTTAGACATTTAGAGCAATAATGCAGGCGTGTTTACACGCCAAAAAGATTTTCGTGAATGCGCACGCCCAACAATAAAACCTTAATTTTGAAAATTCTATTCTGCTTGAACAGAATTAATAAATTACAGTTAAAACATGATAATGGCCAAGGTAAAATCGAACATTTTTAAGTACAACTTTCAATCTAGAATTGGGCACTAAAATTCTTGTGCATGGTTGCTTCTCTGAATGTTGTTGAAATTATTTTTGGAAACTAAACAACCATCCTGAATGTCTATAAGTCACAGTATGAATTTCCATAAACGTGTTTATGAAACTATTAAAAAAATCTTACAAATGTACTTCAATATCTCCCTACATAAACCTTCAAAATTTAATTCTTCCCAAGCGTCAGACCTATTTGATCATCTTTTATTGAGGTAGTGCTTCTCATACGCACAATTCCACGAAATTCTTAATGAAATTCAGATGGAACATGGTTCATTCGCCAAACATACGTGAATTGTTGTTGTTGTTGTTGTTATTATTATTATTATTATTATTATTATTATTATTATTATTATTATTATTATTATTATTATTATTATTATTGACTTTATTTGTCAGTTAAACTGGGCAACAAGAATCTGTCTTTTGGTGTCTTAAAATCAGATTCTCCTCTTATGAAAAGGGAATTCACCCTAACCCACTAGAGCTTACTGTAAAAATTATTATTATCATTATCATTATTATTATTATTATTATTATTATTATTATTATTATTATTATTATTATTAAGTTAAAATAAAATAGAAATTTTATCAGAAAATAGTTTATTCTAATCATTTTCTTGAAAAAGAATATCATTACATTCATAAGTTGCTTTTGTAATCAGAAAAAAAGACTTAATTATAGCCGTATTTTCTGCGGCCCGGCTGTGATTTTTTTCCTTTTTTTCCCCTTTTTCTCTTTTCCAAAAGCAAAATAATATTTAAACCTACTTCAGAAATTTCAGCTAATCATTTGACTTCAACAGAGTGCTCGGAAACGTCTTGCACTATTTGATAGAAAAATTGGCCAAGGGGACCGCTCAGATCAGCTGCGCGAAAATCTGTTTCGCGGATATTTCAAAACAGGTCAGCAGATAGCTCTGAAAGAAGCTTATGGACGGCGTGAGTTTCCCTATATTCCTGGTGTTATTCGGCATTCGTGACTACACGGCATCTACAAAAATTGCAAGGTTACTGAAGGGCGCCGCTGCTAACAGGAGACTGGACGGTAAATTTTTCTTGTGAAAATAATGGTAAACTATTACACAATTCGCACCAAAAACAATAAAAGGGAACATCGAAGGCACACATAACATTTGTTATACATTTCTTATTAGCGAATAAAGCAGATTTTTGGATAGAAACTCCAGTATTGTGATTCCTGATATGTGATGCACGAAAAAGAGGATTTTTCTGCTTCTACATGTAAATTACTTTCTTTAATGCGCTGTAAATTGAGAATCCACGTTCTGTGTGTCCTTGATTGATTGATTGTTTTTTTTTGTTTCCGGGCACGTCAACCGCTTTGGTCATTAGTCCCGTTAGTGTAGTGCATGTTTTTCCCCGGGCGGTGATCGTCCCCGCTGGATGGCGAGATCCGGCGCTGGCCTACCGTCGGCTAGTGGGGTTTCCCCCTAACCAGGGCTCTCCCACCAGCGGGGCACCGCCCCAGCCGGGACAAGCTCTAAGCTCCCGACCGGTCTCCCAGAATGTGGTAGTGTAGTGCATGTTAGTGTAAGTGTGTGTGTGTAAAGGGAGAGGATAGGACAAGGAAGAGGAAAGACAGAGCGCGCGCGGTCCGGGGCCCGTTTGATAGGGTACTGCTCCGGCATTCGCCTGGTGTTGATGGGAGAAACCACGGAAAACTACCGATCAGAGCAGCCGGCCGCTAGAATTCTCCTCCAGACAGCGACTGATTTCGACCTAGCTGAAAAGCTAGTGTCGGAAAACATGCTGCCGTCGGGACTCGAACCTAGGACCTCCCAGTCAGAGGCGCTGCAGTGACATCAGTTGATGTACTGAGCTACCGCTCCCGGTGTGTGTCCTTGAAACCGGAAAAAAGGTATTCAGCAAAACGTGCTCATTTCTATGAACGATGCTAGCACCAAAACTGTACACACGATTTTCACCAAATTTGATGTTTGCCAATCGATCTGGATGATGTCACGGCCCCTTACATTTGAAACATTTTAATTTTTGAAGGAACTTAACACGAAATCCCAACGACGTATTCGAAAATTTCTCGAAAATTGTCGCAATTACTTCTTTAAATTTGTTTGCTCAATTCCCATACATAAGTACGCTTATAAAAATGGTGCAGGCCTGATTTTCGTTGATAACTTTTTTCTGAAACAAAAAAGCGAACTAATTATAGCAGTACGTTGGCTCTCGCTTCAGAGAAGTTAGTACGGCGAGTTTAAACGTCGCCTGCGGCACGAAAGAACCTAATTGCGTAACCCGGCCCTGCCAAACATTTTTTGCGCGTTAGAAACATTTTTGCGGGTTTCACTAGTGTTATAATGTTACATATTAATAGTCACACATAATATGAGAACGTTCTCATATGTGCTTTTGAAGCACCAACTGACGATTGAGGCAATATGACAAATTAAATTCGAAGTTGCCCTCCACGAGATGTATTAGCCCTGAGACTTCATACGGTTGTGACCCTCCGCTTTACTATTAGCACGAAAACATGCATTAGAAAACTGTACGCATGTTGTTTCGCACAAGAGCGGAAACCCAGTATTCCGTAGAAGCCAGCTGGAGATCCCTTCGGCCGCCAAGCAACCACCATAGCCCAGACCCGCCCTTCTTCCCACTTCGCCGGAGTGGCGGCGTGGCGGCAGACCGGCTCGCGGGCAGCGGTAAATAAAGTTTTATCTTTAGCGTGGGCCGCGCGGCGCGGCCCCCGGCCACTGGCAGAGGGCTCTTCGCGCGCCCTTCACGCCGGGCCCGCCCGCCCACCCACCCGCACAAAGACAGCTCTGTTCCGCTTCTAATTATTTTCCTCTCTCTCCAAAGTTCGCCTCGAGCGGCAGCGGAAACCACAAAATACATAAATGTAAGACTCATCGACGAGTCGCTACGAGGGAGGGAGATCGAGGCCGCCGCCGCCGCCGCTGCCGGCCCCGCCCACCCGCCCGCGTCGCTCCGCCCCCGTTTCGGCCGGCGCAGCTCTCGCGGATCCTCCACTCTACGCGACTGCGTTTCTTCACGCAAAATACAAAATTTCCGCCAAGCAACACGAGTGTTTGAAGATGTTGCAACTGTCGGCGAACGTTAATCGCCGCCACGATACTAAATACGAAAGAAATGCAAACGTCAAGTGGAGATACAGAGTTGAGAAAAGGAAGAATATACTGGGACAACTCTTTGCCTTCCGTTAACAAGCTTTTTATGAAAAATGTATTTGTAACAAAATACAATAATAAATAATCCTCGTTTGAATTCATAAAATCACTGAAATAAAACCTTTCGCATATTCTGCAAGATTAAAAAAAAATTATTTTGCCGTCGCGACAAGTGGATTCATTTACTAGGCTTAATAATAAACATAAAATTCAGGGAATTGAGATTATTATTATTATTATTATTATTATTATTATTATTATTATTATTATTATTATTATTATTATTTCTAGAATACAATGATTTATCATTAAGATTTCGCATACTTTGAACATGCTTACGTTTTAAATACAAATTTCCCTAATAAAAATTTCCCATTTCATTTCAGACACACTGATTCGAGAAAAAAAAGAACAAGGAATATTCTATATTTCCTCAATGCTGCAGATTACAATATCTCTCCAGACTTAAAACTACGGACATTCATAATAAATGAAACCATATTTGAAATCGTTCAAAGCATTATCCATTCCGAGTAGAAAACGAGCCGCAATCTCCTGTTTCATCCCAGTTGCGCTCACCTCTCAAGCTCCGAGAAGACTATACTTTCTGCAGTTTAATAAGCCCTTCCAGGATGCACAAGGCGTGACAATGGGCCCGGGCCTTCTGGTTGATGACCAGCTGCTCTGACCACTAAGCTACCGACGGTAAAGGTGACAATAGTTGACTAAGGTGACAATTATATACATACAAGGAGTGATAATTGCGCTCGTGAAAACTGTTCAAAGGATCGGTTATCTCGGTAGCTTAGTGGTCAGAGCAGCTGTACGTAAACCAGAAGGCCCGGGTTAAAATTCCGGTCGGGGCCATCAATTCTTTGAACAAATTTAAGCAGAACTAATGTTTACCAGGACCACGATTCATGTTCACATTAGACAGATTTCCGCATTATGCACGTTCCATAATGAGCAAGTTTTACTTTACTACCGCAGCGGCGTCTCTCCTGCTCTGAACCCCGCCTTGCCGTTGGGCGAGAGCCTCTGAGAGCGGCGCGGCGCAAGTGAGCGAGCCAGGGAGCGAGCGAGCGAGCGAGCGAGCGAACGAGCTCCTTCGAGGAGACGGACGGCAGGTGCGAGCACGCCCGCCCCCACCACGGCGCTGTCCCCCGGTGAGATGTGGGCGCCGACAGTCGACGCGCGTTACCGTCACGGTGACCCCGCCCCCGCCCCCCCCCTCGCCCCGCCGGCGACCCCTCTTGGTCACCGCGGACGCCACAACTCGTCGTGCCCTCCGCTGCCCCGTCCACGCCCGCGCTTCCGCCGCCTCGACCACTCCCGCACGCCTACGGACGCCTTGTCCCCTCCCGTTCACGACGCGCCCTCTTCGCTGGCACCGCCTGCCACCCTCCGCGCGCGTTCCCATCGCCGCCGTTGACGCGCTTTGTTTCCACTATCCAACTAACACGTTTTTTGTTTTAATTGCAATTGACTTGAAAAAATTATTTTGCCCATGCATTTTTTTCCCTTCCCAACTCACAAGTAAACTTATTTGACACATTAAAAAATACTTCCACAGCTGCTCTCCAATAATTCATTCTACGAGTATGATTCACCCCACCCACCAATTCTCTTTGGGAGAGGGGGTAGAGCAAAAACATTCTTATTGACATTACGTCTTTCTTGTAAAGAATACATTTTAGACCACTGTATCCAAGACGAATGAGAAATGTAAAATCACTGTTCTTCCTTAAATTTTGAGAATTTGAGCATTTTTAGTTTGCATAATCTACGTACGATTAATTATCGCATTTAAGTAACATGTAGTACATGTGACGATACTAATTTTGTTTAAAACATGACAAAGCATTCCAAATACTTCTTAAAATGTTAAAAATGCCAAACATTATTTTCTGTTATGAAAACGAAAAGAAGTCTGTACCCAAATAGAAATTTTTATTTTATTATAATCATTCAAAATTTTATTCACAGGTCATGATCCCGAGTACATGGACTCGCAAGTCACGGAGGTGGTCGACACTCGTGGAGCACCGCACGGACATCGTGACCACGTCCAGCAGTGTTTTCCGTAGGTCGATGCATCGCAACGAATGGGTCCCGGGCGCCCCACAAACGGTGACCCGCTGCACAACAAACGGGGTCGTTTGAGAAGAGAAACGATGGGGGACACAAGGAAATAGTAAGAAATACGGTGCCCCGTTGAATTATTTCTGGGGTGTCGAGAGAAACTTCCTGTACGAAGAGCTCAGGAAGTGATTGAAGCAACAGACATAGCCGTATTTCTACTAGTCCAGGAAAATGGAAATTCCGCACAGTCCATATTATTAACGGAATAAACCAATACCTTATTCGCCAATTTCCCTTTAGTAATTGGTGTTCATTCCAATTCTAAAAATTACACGGTAACGAATCTTCATACTAGTTACACGAATGCACTCATTAGTGAAACAGAATAATTTCACCTCATACACATAAATTCTGTAATTATTCCCACCAGTAAATGGAGACTTCTCTAAATGATTACTTAAGGCAAAGAAATAATGTACGCAGGCCTAACAAAAACTGGAAATTCAACCACGTATTAATATTGTAACCATTAGAGTACCTAACACCTCTGATGCGACTTGCAATAAGAACTGAGAAGCCTTTACACACCTACCGGCCAGTTGTAGGAGAAGAGAGCGATGTATTGAAGAAAAACTACCTCCGCCAAGGTGAAAGTGTTGGGTTTCATTGTTTCATTGCGTAACGAAGAAGTATACGCAAGGAAATGGCAGTGATGGAAAGTACACAATAATATTTTTAAAGTCGAATAGATCATAAAAATGTTTCTAATTTCTTCAATCGCACACAAACTCTCGAAATCTTTAAAGTAACAAATAAATTGTGCCCTTCTTAGCAGTATAATGGAATACGGAATGGAAATACATGACATAAACAAAACGACAGAGAAAACAAGACAAATTTTAAATTATGACAATATTTGATAGAATATATTATTCAAACACGATTTTACCAGACTTTTTTGCAAAAATATTTGTTTAAGAATTCAGTAAACATGAGATTTAACAGTCGGCACCAGCTCTGAAATACGTAAAAGTGGAAACAAAAAAGGTACAACCAAAATGTTTTTACTGTAGGAAGACCGAACACGTTACGCATTGCATATCCACCGCAATCTCTTTTATACCCACCCTCAACCATTTCCCCCCAAAAACGCGACACCACCGAATAATCTCACAATAAGTCGAGCTGGAAAGGAAAACTTCCCCTGGCATCAGCGCTACACTTTTCTTTTCTACGGCTCCACGCGAGCACACAACCGTCTGCCAGCCGCCGCCGCCGCCGCCGCCGCCGCCGCCGTTCCAGGCGCGTGCTCACGCCGCCGCGCGCGCACGGGTTCGCGTAACACGTGCCGCCGCCACCACCACTTTCCACCGTTCCGCCAACGCAATGAGTAAAAGCGAGCGCGGCCCGACGCCTCTCGCGCGCTCCCTCGATAACGCGAGCACACCCCGGCCGTCCAGGGCGACGCCGCCTCCGCCTGCGTGCACGCGCGCGCGCGCACGATGGCGCTCACCGGATGCGGCAGGACGGAAAGCACTTGCGGACCTTCATGGAGAGAAGATTACCCCGCAAAATGTTGCACGAAAAGAACTGGATAAAAAAATAATTAAAAAATACTGCTGGCATTGTATAGAGATATTACTGTAAGAAGGGACAGTTTTGACAGCTATAGCTTGGACAGTGTTGGCAACATAACTGCAAGTTAATTCCTTGCACGCATTTTGTCAGTGCGATCGTTTACAGTTAGTTCATTTGTGAATGGCTTCATCTTTATTTCTTGCAATGGCATCGCCCTGCATGACGTTTATTTGTTTCCCGACCTGTCAAATTGGCCTCTTCTTAACTCCTCTACACAAAGATTCACGGCCATTAAGGAAACTGAAGAATGTTTCGGACCATGCGATTTGGTCACACTAACAATTCAAAACATTGACACATTTCAGTTTGCTGACGTTTCGGAATATTTAATTCCACCTTCAGAGCAATTAAGACACGCAAGAGCATTCGTCATTCCATCTCAAACACTATTAAGTTCTGCGAGGAGAGTCCCCCTTGCACAGCTCCACTGCAGACCAAGGAATCGTGGAAAGTAAAGGACAAAATGATGCAGTGAAGCTCTGTGTGGGTGTGTGGGCCTTAATTTTACACGATGTAGGTGTCTAATAAATATATGTAAAAATGACTATGGAAACATCCTATTTTGTTCCTAGACGTTATCTAGAAATCTAACAGAGTTCGAAAATGTGAAAACATCACTTCGCCTAAAAGATCATAGAAAATAAGTTATTTATTGCGACAAAGCACTTTTCGATAGCGTAGGGTTTATTCTAGCTTACAGATACACCAACAGGATTTGCCAAATATGATTACAAACTAGTTCTGAACATCACCTCCGTGCGTTCGATAATAACTTCGAGGTGAAAATAATTAATACCATGCACATATGTCACCGCCAATTATGAGTATCTATCCTTCTACCAGCAACTTCACAAATCATTTGGAATTCCCATTACGCTAGCGTGAATGACCGAAGTGGCTTTATCGTCAACCCGACCGGCACCTAAGTTCTATAAGTCACTAGTTCGAATACCGTCCGGGTCCAAAATAATTGTTATCCTATTTTGGAGGGCAAGTGTGTGGTTTGCTTTACTGGGGGTTTCGTACGATGTTCACCTAATAGCCCGTACATGTCTGTAGAGTATGAAGATCATTCCTTTGGACAATGTTAGGTAACGTGTTAAAAAATTATAATGAACAAATAGTTCTGCTGCCACGTTAACGGGAAAAGTACCATTACTTCTGATACTGACGATGTGAACTATACATGAAATACGTACCGAAATAAGAGGCAACACTATTAAACAATGCAAATTTATTAAAGTAACTCCGCACAGGAGGAAGAAAGCAAACTAACGTACTAATTGTTCGAGTAAATGGGCATTTATGGTGTCATGATTTACAACAACATAAACACACATACACAAAACCAACTAATTTTGAAAACAATTTCCAAAATAATTCATGATGCTACATTATGTAAACTAATATTTTCTGAAGAAACTATTCAACTCCATTGAATTGCTGTGTCTAGGTTTTAAATTTTCAAAATAACTACCACATCATTTTATCATTGTTCCAAGTTTTTGGGCAATTTTTCCCACTAAGATATAGATAAATTGCATTTATTTTGTACTTGAGAATACCGAACTTTTCCTAGTTTTAGTGTTTTTATTCAACAAGTGCTCATATTTTTTTTAAAGTTCCGGTCATCATTTAATGATCTAAAATTGAGAGAGAAATTAATTGATTATAATAGTTTATTATAATAATAGTTTTCAAAATTGCAAGTTTTAATGAAAATCGGAACTTGAACATATTATTTGCACTTTCGTCTATTCGAGCAATAAAAATAAAGGGGTAATACGAAGGGGACATTTTTCGAGAAAAATATGAAAATGTTTTAGAGTAGTGGGTTTTAAGAATGAACGTGTGAAATGCCTTCATGTAAAGTTCCCCCAAAATTAAAATATCTTAATGATTTCTGGAACGGCACAACTAGATCTTCCTCCTGATATGATATGCGTGACACATACATTCCGCATTCCGGGTACAAAATTGCGTGAATCTTCTCGCCACCGTTACCAATCTTAACCATCGTTGGTACAGCACCAACATGCCTTAATCCTGGCGTGTGTGCGAAGTTACAGGTCTAATAAACCTTACACGTGAATCTTACGACCGAAAATTCGCGATCATAATTGTTGATTCCAATACTTTTCAAAAACGCCAAAAAACAGGTTTCTTTAGGGAGAGCATCCAAAATTTTGACGTCACCACCACAAACGACGGGAAACATTTTTCCAAATCTTTGCTTTCAGCAGCTTCGAGGATACTGCGCACTGCTTATCTCCACCACCGCCAGTTGCCGCGAGCGTGCATGCACGAAACAAAGAGAGCGCGCGTCCCGCCGCCTTTATGTAAGTCGCCCGCGAGGAAGTCGTGTCTACGATGGATAAGAGACTCTATCGCTTCTTGCCGTAACGTTGTTGCACGCACATTGCAAAGAAGACAGTCTAGGAGTACATGGCGGGGTGAAGAAAATGAAAATTAGATACCTTGTTTGTCACAGGCGTTGCTCAATTCGAAATCACGACTTTTAATGATCACGCCTCCAAACACTAAACCAAAATACTAATACTCGTTCTTACAAACGAGTAAGACCAGAGTTTGCATGTTTTCTTATCATCAACGCCCGCGGGTATGTGAAATATTCGCTAGCTCCTAATCTCGATTGATCGTTCATTCCAAATACGCTTTTTGACGCCCGTCGCCTCGGACGGGTGGAGAGGGTTTCTTGCTGTTCGAGATAAATGCTGTCACAGAAAATACAAACATGGCGAGTGACGCAGCAACCGTCGACCAGCGGTGTGGCATGTAGCTCCGCACCGGGAATCGGAGCCGGAATACAATGCCGACGTTCGGATTCAATCGTTGAGCAGTAGGTATTTAGAGTTATTTTTAATCGTGAAATGTGTTTGTGACTATGTCCAATAATATGTCTTGCGAATTTATATTACGATGGATCAAAAAGGAGCTCTGAAACAAAATAAAAATTCATTCCCGCCCTCCTTTCAAAACAAAACTTGCATAATTATAAAACACTTGAGTGATACGCGACAACTTTAATGCTTACTTGCGCAGATGTGCAAGTAAAATGTTTTCATATTTTTCTCGTTATTGAGGTCTCCAGTGGGAGTATACTCATTCTGTTTGTAACTCTAAGTACTACGCGTGCCAAGTTGCAGTTCTATTCACTCTTATAACGCGCTTGCCCGGTGTGAGAAAATGTGTGTGTATGTATATATTCCTTGTGTAAACAAGTCGGCCCTCGAGGACTGTGGTTATTCGAGCATTTGTTCAATTTACATGGTCAAATTAGCCCTAATTCGTCGTAAACATGAATAAATCCCACCGTTTGCCTCCCATATCACACCATCAACCACATGGACTGAAATTTAAGTTCTTTAGTTTTTAGTTGAGCTTGTTACAATCTCACTCTCTCAATGTTTCGTAGCTACCACGAGACCACGACTTTCTCCACTGCGGCAATTATTAATTAGATGATATATACTGTAAATGTCGTATGGTAAGATTTGGCTAAGCCTTCCGTGCCGTACGCCGGATTCGAACCCAGAACAGTATGTGAGGGAGTTGACAACCTGCGCTACTTGCATAATACATATAAACTCACTTTCTTGGTGTTTCAATCTTTCCTTCCTAAGACAATATGTTGTGTAGATCTCTGTGTTAAGGCACGACACAGGCTTTTTTATATACTTCAATTACAAATCGGACTGCGCAGTCAGAAGCAATTTCCTCTTTTCGATGGGCCACAACAATTCCAATATTTGGGTAGTTTTATGTATTTTTATTCAGAACGCCATCTACATGTGTCATTCGCAATATTTTTTGTCGTTTCGGATCCGATAGAGAGATTTCCGTCATAAATGTAGATGGGTTTTTCAATATATCCTTCCGTCAGTAATGAAATTTTTAACCGTTTGGCCCCTGTTGTTTTTGTAACGTGCCACGTTCCTGTAGTTCCGAAGTTTACAAAAACATTTATTCGTAATTGATAAGTTGTTATGTGGATCAAAAGACATCCATAAAAGAATCCTTCTATGCATGACTGAATTTTGCTTGGTCACAACGCCAGAAGTCTTCTTCGGCACTGAAGATCGAAAGACACATTCCATAGCATCACCAGAAGCAGAACGGAAATTCCTGTTATTGTAATATAGTCACATATGAAAAAACAGAAATGACATTCTTGACATTTTTTTATTCGCGTGCTTTAAACATGTCTATAAAAAAACTTTGACATTCAAAACACACGCAAATCATTTCTACTGTCAATACTGATAATGACAAGGAATAGAAGAGCATCCAAAATACAAGTATGCACTTCAGATTTGAGAAATCATCAATACAATTCGGAGCAACAAGATCGACAAACGAGATCTCCAATATCTCCTTCACTTTCCGCTTGCCTCCCGAACGTCCTTCGCCTGACGAGCGACCGCGCCTACTCGCTGAAGCACCTTCCACATCGGCCCGCGAACTTAATCGACGCGTCGCCGGGGCCCTCTTGTCGCGGCCGCCTCGACGCAGCGCACTCGCGGAGACAAACGCCTGGTTGGAGGAGGAGGCGGCGGCGGCGGGGCGCGTCACGGCAGCGAGCGTGCAGCACGCGGCGGCGGTGACGGTGGAGGCGGTGGCGGTGGCGCCCGGACGAAGGAGCGAGGCCGGTGACGCACGCTCGCTCAGTCGCTCGCGGGAGCCCGCACACACGCACGCGAACGCAAACACGCGGCTGGAGAAGTGCCCCTTGAGTAAGACAAACCGGGACGCCGCGCTGCGCCGCGCCGCGCCGGCCCACGCACGCAGGGGCGCGCGCGCTTCCGCTCGAATAAAATGTTTTCCTTAGGCGAAATTACGCTACTCTGGAGGGGCAGAAGGTAAAGAAAAAAAAAGAAGAAAAATATGATTATGAAGAAGAAGAAGAAGAAGAAGAAGAAGAAGAAGAAGAAGAAGAAGAAGAAGAAGAAGAGGCGCCTTTGGCACTTCAACTGTTTTTGCTAGGAAATATCTGTTTTGTCTCGAGCGTCGACATGTCTTCGAATGTGCCCTAAGAGCACAAGTTTTAAGAATGATTGTAAAATGCGGGATGATTCTCATCATTGACCGCTACAAAAAAACTATTTGCAATAGCGCCTAATACAATAAGCAAAATCGCAAATCATATATTTCTTAAATGAACGAAATATTATGTACAATATTATTCAGTTGGATGATATACAGGCAGAATACAAACTTGCTTTCGTCTTTCGGAAATTTGAATTCAGAAACATAGGTGGCTTTTCCATTAGTTTTAACACAAAGATTCCATGAAAATATTATTCTATGAGACCTGTAGCGAAACGATAGCTAATAATGAAAATAGTTCACTCATGAACAGGATTACAAAAATTAATTACCAGAAAAACGAAGACCAGCATAAAAACAGCTAGTAGTCATCGGTAATACGAAAGATGTCCAAATTTTATCACGGCATAGATTTTCATAATTGTGGTGCATTCCACTCACAGGCTTGCAGAAGTCATGTTCTTGCCTCGGGTAAAAGAAAAGATCATAAACGAAACGAGGCAAACACAAAGCAAGAAATGCGAATTCAACAGATAACAAAATGAAAACCGATTTCAATCCTGTCGTATTTTACAAATAGTCTCTTGAATCCGAGGCATTCGCGCCAGTGCAGCCATAACGAAAAAAAGAAAACTCAGATTCATCAGATAAAACATTACATACCGATGGAACGCTATCTCAACAGCAATAATATCTCGCGCCGCACACAAAAACCCATTCTAGACACTCTCACTGGAAGGTTCGCGTAAGTGCAAACTCATCGAGAAGCACACATACGTCACTTATCGCGCCGCGACTCCTTCGTATCAACCGTCTGTATCAAGAGATCCAACTTTTTATTACCGTACTCCTTCCAGGGCCGATAAACGTCTCGGGAGGCTGGCACGGCCAGGATCGCGCGCCTCCAAACACGCCCAACCAGACGCACGGCGATCACGCACCTCGCGGAGAGTGCGTGGCGCGAAAAACCTCCGGCGGGCGCGGCGCACATTTCTCTTTTTTGTCGCCTCTTTTTAACAGCCACTCTCCGGCAGCTGCGACCGCCGCGCCGCGCGGTAGGCCAGCGGCGTGTGGGTGGATGTGCGGAACGGACGAGCGCGAAGCGTCGCGTTGCCCGACAACCACGAGGGTGGCGCGGCGACGCAGTGAGTATGAGGGTGCGAAGCGAGTTTTCATTACTTTCGGTGGCAGTGTCGAACGCGGAATCCACAGTAGGAGGCGTAGTATGTATGTCCTTACTCATCACCAACACTCATTGTGAAGGCAAGTCTATAAATAGATTAAGTAAGATGTCAATAAATAGATTAAGTTACGATCGAAGATGATGGGCTTTGAAGAAACACGCAGGTTTACCTTTCTCTGACACAATCACATATAACATCTTTACGAAATCTTAGTAATAAATAAAACAATTCAGAAAAGCAGTTCTGAATCTCATGAATTTAGTTACGACAGAAAAGAAAAGTCATTTCTTGTTTGAGAATATTAACTTCATTCATTAGCCAGATTTCGAACACGTCACGATGTATGTGGACTAGAGCGGAAGTACTCAAATTTTCTGTAATACCGCAAAGATTCCGAAGCCTGCCAACTGCAAAACCCTAAGAGATTCTTGAAATATTTTACACATCCTAATTCTTATTTTATATTTATAATATTCAACTAGTTACAGAGCGTAATACATCAGCGTCCAACATAAACGTGCAACCAGAAAATCTTCTCGTCAACCGTCCTACTATCGAACAAATCGTGAACAGGAACGACAACACACCTACTTATAATTTCAAACCATTCGCCCGCTAGCCGTCGGCCGAGCTTCATTCTCCAGCGCCATACCGGCGAAAAGAGTAACAGGTCGTTTTCATTACTTTCAGCAGAAAGCCAAATGAACCGGAATGTCGTCCCCTCCCTCCCTCCGAAGTGTATATCCCGCGGCGCTGCCGCCGCCGACCTTTTCAATTACGCCGGTAATAGGATCCGCCGACAAATCACCCGGGCCACGCTGCGACGCGCCCACGCCGCGCGCCGAAATAATATAGAGCACTATGAAATGTCCGCGCACCCACCGGTGCCCTCGGGAGGGGAGAAGGCGGAGCCGTGCCACCAACACGCGTGGACTTCCAGGCGCAACTGGAGGAGGGCCGGGGCAGGATCAAATGGAAGGCTCTCGCGAGCGATAGAAAAAAAAAACCATACACGTACGGTTTTCCAAATCTCAGGTACTCAACAAATTGGATCAACACGGTTCACTAGTTGCACACAACTTGTGCTTTCTGGACCGTCTGTTCTTAAAACTTCAAAAGGGTGCTCAGTTGCCAATTTAGCCACAATGAATTCGTCTACAATAATTAATTTTTGAACAAAAAACCTTCTTTGACAAAACTTTTAACATAATTTTGCTTCCTTAAATTTCAGCTACCTATTTTTTATGTAGTGTGTGTGCTTCAAGTTTTCTAAATTGACGATGAATAATCGATATTTGACAGCTACGGTCTTGCCAATAATGTTGCCAATAATAGTCAAATTGTTAATTATTAACAAGTTTAAAAGCAATTGCTGGGAAATAGATGAACATAAAGTTTACTCTGAATGTGAATAACGAATATTCAGTGATTCTCGCGTTCGCTCGACAAACACAAATAACTAGTGAGCCCCAGAAAAAAAATCCGTGGCTTTATGCGAGTGTTTCATGCGTTTCCTGAAACACGCTTCGAAAGGGGGTCTGAGAAAGATGCTGTGATCAATCGCTGGACGAAGCCCAACGTTTTGCCCAACATGACGTCCCGCGTGCGGGGCGGAGGCAGAACACGGGGCGGTGGGCGAACGAGTGGGCGAGCGGGCTCGCGGGGGGAGGGGGAGGCGGGCAGCGCGTTGAAAGTCACCGCCCACCACGGCCATCCTCACAGTCACCGCCACCACACACCATTTTAACCCTGTCTCTCGCATCTGTACCAATAATTCGAAATGCGCACAAATACACGCCAGCCATTAAGAATTACATCAGCTAAACAACGACACGGCTAACTACATGCATTATGCTTTGTTCTGCTAATCTGAAATCAATATGATTAATGGGACGGTCATAAAATCCACCGCCGGTCAAGCTTATTAGGGCACAAACAATAGACTGATGGAGATAATGACTGAAATGGTATTTTGATGCCAATTTACATTGTTGCAGGTCAGGATAATTAATTTAAGGTAATATTACTCCTGTTTTCTATGGAAACAATAGCCGCTGTTTGGGCCCGGGGAGATTAGTGTTATGTGTCACTATTATTGGTGGCTCTCGCACAAATGCAGTCGCCGTGCGCGCTAACAACGTCCGTTCTACGGGAGAGGGGGGGCGGCGCCATTATTAGTGTGTCAAGCCCACCCCCCAATAATGCGCATTACAACCGGCAATAATAACACAGTTGTCACTGTTGACATGACAAATAAGCCAATATGAGCCGTTATTATCCCGGGGTATTCTTATCTCCGGGGGGAAGCCGAGAGGCGCGCGGCGGCGGGGGTGGAGCGCCCTCCTACACCTCCGCCGCCGCCTCGTCCCAAGAGGAGGAATTCGCATTATAGCGCGGCAAACTGCCTGCCGGCGCCCACGGAATGCCGGCCCGGCCACAATGAACCGCTCGCCCGCCCGCCCGCCCGCCAGCCAGGGCGGGGCGGGGGTGGCAGGCAGGAGAGGCAGGCGCCTGGCGGTGGCGGCAGCGGCGGTGGTAGTGGCGGCGGCGGCGGCGGCGCTCGGCAAAATTTGTCACCGCTAGTCAACTAGACGTGAACACTGAAGCCGCTGAAGCCACCGCCGTCGCCGCAGCATCACCGGCTTGTCGGCCTGCCCGTCCCCTTGCGGAGCCGCGCAACCAAGAGGCGGCGACAGCGACTGGAGAGGTAGCAACTTCCCACGAAATCCCCGAATAGTTCACCCAAATAAAATGAAGATTAAACTCTTGCTTGCGATGGTGATCCTTTAAAACCCTTGCAACTGGAGTTTGCTTTCTGCGCGATTTTCATCGAATGCAATAATAGCGAAACGCTATTCGGTCTTTATTAGCTCTAACACTACAAATATCAGAAGGAAATCAGCTGACATGTAAAAAATACTTTGAAAGTAAAAAATGTTAAATGTTTAGATGAACTGTATTTGAAATAAAACTTTCCTCAGATAGTTTTAGAAAATATACAATTTATTATTTACTCCCACCCGAAAAGTGGCTTCTTACGTTAAGTAGACGAAAATGCATGGCCTCTGTCTCACCTTAATGCTAACTTTTCAGTAGAAACACTCACAATTATTTAGAGAACGAAACCGTCATTAAGGGTTAGATTCACAAACTGAGTTTTTAGAAACACACTGGCAAACAGATGCTTTTGAAAGTTTTTCTTAACGACATTAATTTCCGAAAACATTTATTTTCGAATATCACAAAATCGGCAACGAATGCACACATCAGGGCAAATTACACAGTAATATCACAAGAAAGCAAATAAGTTTCTTTAGTCCCTAACTAGAGCGAAGATCCTTTCAGCTTCTTCATTAATTTCAGCGCCTGAGAAACGCCCAGTGAAAACCTGCAACTACGACGTCCGCCGCAATCTTCTCGCAAGTTCCGCGTCGCGCGAACCTCAACTTTCCTCAGTTTCTGATCACTCGCCGTGTCGACGAAAATTCGCTAACTTAATTCAAACCGCATGTTGTGTGGCTTAAGATACACAATTGGATGCCTTGAAAAGGCCCAAACCAGTCGCCAAACTGATCTAAAAAACGAAGAATCATAATGAAAACATGATGACGTGCCACTTTGCTCTGCGCCAAGGCCCGAAATACAGATTCTCTCACTGTTTCTGCGATCGCCCACGCTAAGACACGCAGAGGTCGCAAAATATTTCTTCTGGTACTTAGTTCCTGCTTTATGCTAGAAGTTCTAAAACACGATGCGCGAGAAGTGCAAAAGAATATAACCTTTCAATGTGGTATGTTCAAATTGAAAAGTACACAAGCCACATTAGAAACAGAATACACTAATCTTCAAAATTAATTATAACACATTTTTGTGTAGTTCCTTAATGGAAAGCATTTTACCTTCACTTCTAGATGCTGAATTCAAATGTAGAACAAAAAGAGATTAATTGACAAATATCGGCAATATTCAGAGCGTGAACGAAAATACGCATTTGTGAAATATGACATTTTATTACAACTGTTACCAAAACGATATCATCAGTAATGTATTGTGCAATACGGTGTGAACCACTCATTAAAAAATCCAAATAAAAAATTAACCCTTGAGAAAATTTCGGAAGAGAGTAACTATCAATGTTATTCATAAATAGTTAAAATTGTTATACCAGCATTCATTAGAAAATATTTTTAACGACTTTAAACATGAGTAATATACAACACAAAATACAAACGAGTGGAAAAGAATTTAGGAAAGAGCTTGCAGATAGTACGTCGAAACAGCTTTTTATTATATATTTATAATCATTTAAAGATTTTATGATGATTACATAACATAGGACTTCACCCATTCAAACAGAACTTGTAGATTTAGTTTTAAAAAATTAGCTATTCTTCCATCTCTTTTCGAAGTACTTGCAAAGCTTGGCAAAAACATACAAATATGTTTCAGAAATATTTGCAAATGTTTAACAATCAATATAATAACCTTGATCGTGAGTAATTAGTCGGTGTAAAGCGACAGACCTCCCAGGCTGCTTATTAGTCTCCTTCTTTGGGTGGAGCTAGTACAATTCGGAAATCGACCGATAACGCAAAAGTAGACGCAGCGCTGCGTAATATCCACGAGCCCCGTTTTAAGAAGCAAAGCAGCGAGATGAAACAAGTTCTACGACCGCCTTACGCCAGCGAAATGAACAATTTTTTTCTACAACTTCCTAAAATCACAATTTGGCGAAACTTTCAAGGATCCAGGACTGTCCAGAAGAGACATAGCAGAACTGTGCATTATCATCCAATAGTTTGCTTATTTATTGCGTAGTGTCAACTGCCAACATACTGCTCACCAGTGGTAGTTGAACAGCCAGATCGCGATATCAACGTGGCCGTCGATGGGTATCCCGCAACGTCACACACATTGAGATGTGGTGATGATATGAGAGATGAAGTGATAGGTAATGAACGTGAACACGGAAACGTACTGGGATGAGAGGCAAGGGAAACGGACGAACCCGGTGAATCCTGCCACCAATCCGCAATATCCACCACAAATCCAGAAGGAATGATCGGAAATTGAACCGGGGTACCTACAGAAGTAAACCTAGCACGCTCACCGGTATGATATGACGGTCGCCCCAGCCAATGGAAGGTTGGTCGTGCAAGTGCCACCAAGCCAAAGGCCGGCCCAACTCGTTCCTGGGCGCCGGGACCCGCGGGCGCTAAAATCCAACGCCCCGCGCCGCCTTTTACGAGCTTCCCGGAGGAGGCCTTATAAAGAAATGCCTCCAGGCGGGCGGCGTACGAGCCTGCGAATAACGACGCAGGGCCTTGAATAATTATCGAGGCGATGAACAAGACTTAATATCGCGCGCGCTTCACCCCCACGGCGCCCTCGCGACCCAGGCGCCGCCGCTGCCGCCACCACTGCACCATCACCACCACCGCCGCCACTGTCACCATCACCATCACCGCCCCCGAGCGGGCCTCTCGAAGAAGAAGTCATGGATACAACCAACGATTTTTTTCTGGGGGGTCGGGTTCCTTGCGACCCTTTGGAGTAGATAGGAAATTCCATTTTCTCACGTGCACTCATTAAAGAACGCATGGGCGTCACCAGCACCGAATTATTGCGAGAGGGGACCATTGAATAGATAAGGTATAAATTACTGGGGAGTCTCCTCCAAAAAATTTGGAGAGACGCGTCCCCCTAGCGATGAAGCCCGAGGAGTAAGGCGCCTTCGGTGGCCAATACGTACTCGTAGCCTCGTTCGGCTTTACAAATATGCTATTTGCTTTGGGGTCTCAAAATGTAATAAAGATATACTACCAAACAAGTTCCACGAACGGAATAACAAATTGTAACGGGTATCTATCTGTTGCTCAAATAATTCAAGAAGACGCGTTCTCAGAAGCTTGCAAAATGCAGATGGAAACGACTCAGTTGCCATCTCCGGTTGCACTAAATTACCTGAAATACCCAACTTAAACGTCGTCGCTCCTTCCTCAGAAACCAAATTTACCCATTCCTCTCACACTGCTTTTCCTAAAACCCTTCCTGCAGAATAAACATACCTACAACTAGGGAATATTCAATACAAAACGTGAAAACTTGAAAGTACGTTCCGGAGATCACAAATAAAGGATGTACTGTAAGTACCACTGAACTTTGGTCATTCCAATTTTTAACCTCCTATAAAAGCACAAATACGTTACTTTCCCAAACGCTAATGTCTGTTTTTTATCTTTATATACCCTGTAAAATCTCTCTTGTTACAAGTTTTCTGACCTGCTAACGTCAAAATAAAAATGAGATTGACATATTTGATTTTGCTATGAGTCACAAAATGAAATATAAAAGTATTTCTCAGGATTGAAAAAAATTATTGCAGAACATCGTCATGACGCTGCAGTTTGTTTTCAAAAAATATTACATGGACATTGAACACACATAAGGACAATGCTACATTTTACTTTTAACATTACGTTTGAAATTCGTCAATGGCACCATTATTCTCCACAAAAAATCCCTTGGACAAAGAATTAACGAGTTTCCAAGCGTTTACGATTCCAACATGGATGAGTCAGCTGTATTCGTTTTAAGCACCACAAACGGAGTTAAAGGAAACGGCCAGTGCGAGCAACGTGCAAACCGAAGTTTCTTTCGCCCAAGAAAACCGTGAGGTGCGGCAACTGCGGCCGAACGCCAAAATCTCCCTCGCTCATCACTCCGTGGGCTTCTGACAACACCCAAGATTTCCCTGCGCAAGACCCCTTCATTCCTTTCATCCCCTTTGCAACTTTATCGAGCAGTTCCGAAACAGAAGCCTCCCTCCCTTCGGCGACAACCCCTTCGCACCCCCGTCCGTCAGTGGCGCCGCGCCGGGGTGCAAGGGGGAGGATCCCACGTGCGTGACACGAACTTTCTCGCTCGAGATTATCCCGCCAAATATATTTCAATATACGCCGAGGCAGGGGCTGGAAGGGGAAGTGTCGGGGGAGGGGGAGGGGGAGGGGGAGGGAAAGGCTGGCGAAGGGAGGCGAAGAGAAGATTAAAAGACGAGCCGCGTCACGAGGAGCCGGTTAAACTGAAATTGCCACCCGCACGGCCGCACGCTCGACGCAATAATGAATGCAAAACTGGGGAAATCAGAGAGGAGGGGCTGGCGGCGACGAAGGGAGAGAGAGAGAAAGAGAGGGCGCGGGGAGAGGGGCGGCGGCGGGGTAAGCGGCTGCGAAGCGAGGGGTGAGGCGAGGCGAGGCGAGCCGAGCTGCGCCGCGCCGCGCCGCGCCCCGCCCCGCCCGGCCCCCGCACTTCGCGAGGCGCCTTCGTTGGAAATGTAATTACATGCGATCCCTTTCGTCAATGTTTAGGGAGGATCCGGAGAGATCTTCCGCTGGGAGAGCCGCTTCCCGCCCTCGCGGCCGAGCGCGCCCCGCGCCGCGGCGGCGTCTGGCGCGACGCGCGGCCCCCTGAGACGCAGGTGGCGCTGCTCGAAGGTTGTGGCCAAGGGCGCGGGGATGTAGGTCACGTATTGTCATCAACACTCGATAACATTCAAAGGATAATTCGCGCGGGACCAACAAAAATGCCATGCTATATTTTTTGCATACGACATTCCCTGGATAGCCAGTACAAGGAAAATTATTTTCTCGCTCCAGGACGTTTATCTCGTAATGCTCAAAACTCATTCTTTTACAAAATATTTCCTTCACTTCACACATAACTAATTGAAGGGGCAGATAATCAATAATATGTCTTTGAAATTTAAAGGAATTGACTTTTCGCTTAACGACAGAAAAAATAATCAGTTAGCAACGATGTCACTCAATAAAGACCAAAATTTGGAAAAAAATATTTACACTTTGTAAAGGGTGTTGATTCTTTACTATCACATAAAAAATATAGCATAAAAAAGTGAAGTCTGAACAAACAAAACCTACTATACCGAGAAAACTTTCAACGAAAAGGAACATTAATAAAAAATTGAGACATGCTGAAATTGGGAGTCTCATTCTGTAATGTGTGTGTGTGTGTGTGTGTGTGTGTGTTTTCCGGTTGAGGGAATGAAGAAGAAACGCAACGCAAAGGGTTGTGCAAATTCTTGTCTAATTTCTAACTTTGTGTTTAATGAGTATTTACTACCCAATACCATTTTCGATATTCTCACCACCGGAAAAGATTTTAAGATCAAACACCAAGATCTTTTAGAAAGAGGAATATACATAACTACAAGTTGAAATGCAAAATCTAGTCTCAAACGTTGAAATGCGAACTCAAGATGATGTACAGCTCTAAATGCCGCAAAAAATTTGCAACTGTAGTTTCTTTCTTAAAATGATGAATGATGCTACATATTTTTCCATGCCAAAATGAAACCGCAGAGCACACACAATCAACGGCACGACTATGCATACGATATATGACGAAAGGTTTCTCGCCTACTACGGAAAACGGTTCATCAGCAAATTACGAGGAGAAACTATGCATTGCCTCGTTTCAATGAAAAGAAATGCTCAGAATACGAACCCAAAAAATTAAATGTACGAATGGCGAATGAATGGCAGATGTTAGCAATGTATCTTCAAATATTAAAATAACGTTGGATAACGACACGCCTACACATGTTTATGTCAAAAAAAAACTTGACCCGTAAAAACTATTAGATCGCCGATACAGATGAGTGCCGAGTTCTACGCCACAACACCACGTACTCGGTAAATTTCTTTTTCTGAAAACAAATCTAGACACAGTATTAGCACATACCGAACCACATCCAACAATGTAAATCAGCACAGAATGAGGTAGAGAATTGAAACTCGGAAGCCGGGCCCCCTTCGGGTAAGCAGGTGCGCACACGAACCGCCGTGGCCGAGCGAAACAGCGGAGTGAGGTCTCCCCGAAATAACTCCCCCTGCCCGTTACTTTCCCGCGCTTCCCTTCCAGGAAGGTGCCCGCCGCCTTCGCTGTTTACCTGCCGCGCTGGCGGCGGCGGCCGTCGTCTGCCTTCTCCGCCTCCTCCAACGCCGCCGCCGCCGGCGGCGGGCGCCCGGCCGCCCAACCCGAGGGCGCCGCGCCGCTCGGGGACCCGCCGCGCCGTCAGGACGCACCAAAGTGCGCCCCGCGAGCCCCGCCCGGCCCGGCCCAGTCCCGCGCAGCGCAGCGCGCCACTTCCTCCCGTGATCTCTCAAACCAACAATTACACGAAACAAAAGTACGCCAATCTACGGGACGCAAATACGAGAAGCATCTCACCCTACCGTCTACCTGCAGTGTAGCCACGTTATCAGGACGCACTACAGTCTATGCCCGCGAATCGCACACATCTACTAGGCCCACTCCGATGCGCCAATTCCTCTTGCCCAGACAAAACGCATACGGTTGTCACGAATCAAGCCTAGAACTAGAGTATCTACTGCAGATGGGTGTGATGAAGCTCTTAGTATTATCCGCGCACGTTTTCTCGAGACGTCGTTTCGCTAGATGTGAGAGGGACGGGAGGTTTGTTTATATTCGATAGCAGGACTGTTATGTCAAATGTGTAGGTTGTTTTTCAATTGAAAATATCTTATATTACGTAGTAGCAAACATTTTGGTTGTCAGATTTTTGTCAACAACGCTCGTTGCTATCTTCTATTTTTAATTCCGCTAATGTTGGAAAAAGAGTGGTGCTAAGGAGTCGGGGCTCGAGAAACACTGCGCTTACAATACAGAAAATAACGCGAAATGTTTCCCGCTCTATCCTGTAGCCGCGTGGTCAGGTGGCTCCAAAATGCGCCCCACAACCCGTAACCGGCCCGGGCCAGTGCAGTGCGGTGCGCTAATTCCTTTAGCCCACAGAAGCCCGTGAACACCACGAAGCAAGCTATCAATATGCGAATGGTACAAAAAAATAATGCGATGAGTATTACCCCACAGCAGCTAAATTAGCCTTACATTTAAACACATAAACAATGACAACACTTTTAGAAATTATCATTTGTTGTATCCATATACCTTCAAATATGTAAGTTCACGTATAAAGAAAATAAATTAATGATATGGTTGAGTTCGTTTTTAATTTAAAAGATTCTGCACGAATGAATCAAATGTTGAATGTTACAAATACAGTACATTGTTTTCAAATGATAAAAGACGGTTCCCACATCTAGTTAAACAAACTTGTTCCTAAACATAACTGTCTCTTAAGCACCCCTTTGAAACAAATATTTTTGTGTCTGACACGAGCGTCTCAAGAAATCCGTGAGCAGGTACGAAATTTAGAGACTACTCCGACCGCTAACAGCACATTCGACCGAAAAATTGAATCGAACAGTACTTTTCCAGTACAATTCGAACTACTCCAAACTAAAGGACAAAATCGTCCAGTGAAGATAAAAGCATCACCTGAACTACTGTAATCTAAGAATGCCATCCACATCCTTTATATCTGGATTGTGCAAATAGATTATCTCTGACAGCTAAGAAACTCTGATTGACAATAATTTTATAATCCTCTCATAATCCTCAACAAAAGTTTTCGATTAATTGTCGCAAGACCGGGGCAGACAAAGAGCCAGGATACTTCTCGCATCGACACCTGTAGTCGCATTGCACCTGTAGGTACCCTGGGAACTAAATACCCCAACCTAAGGGGTTGTCCCAGATAGAACGGCCCCTTCCACCAAAACCTGACATGCATTTTCGCCACGACCCATTTTCCGCTCCACACCCAGAATACTTCCTGTAGCCGCGTACGCGTCCCGCTCAAGCGCCCTGCCCGGCGAGGCGACACCCCGTCCGGTCGCGTGCGCGCCCGAGGCGCGACCGCCGTGCCAGGCCATCGGAGGAGCAGCTTGCGAGCACGCGGCGGGGGCTTCTTATTGATTTTCCCCTCCCGCGGGCGCCTGGCCCCGCCAGCACCCGTCCTTAGGCGGGGTGGAAGGAAGGAAGAATGAAGGCCCGCCGCCTACACTGCGCCTCAACGGACTGGGCGCACCGCCGCCGCCGCCGTCGCTGCACCGCTCGGTCTCCGCGTCGCAACTGCAACACTGCTTACCAGCGAGTGCCTCAGACTCTTAGAACCAAGCGAGTGCCTCACTCGTAGAGGCTCGTAGTAGCAAGCGAGTGCCTCGCTCGTAGAGACTCGTAGTAGCAAGCGAGTGCCTCACTCGTAGAGAGACTCGAAGTAGAAATTAGGAATAACGTTAATTCGTTAAAGTTGTTTAATTTTTAAAAAAACTGGAATCGCTATTAAGCAACGAAACTCCTGAAAACAGTGACGAATTGAACGTTTTCAACGTACTGTGAAATCGAAGAGACGTTAGTCTACATTGTGATCTACATACAACTTACTACACGACGGCTCTTCCCGCGGTCGTGACCATGAAATACAGTCCTTTTAAAGAATAATGTGTATTTGATATTGCACAATTATCTTTTGTCATAATAATAATAATAATAATAATAATAATAATAATAGTTATTATTATTATTATTATATTATTGCTTTGACAGATGAGATTTCTGTTTCACAGGATTTTGTTCTTAAACAACGCCTCTTTCCGTCTACAAAGCATATTTGTTGTTAAGTATTTGACTGGAGAAAAGTGTGCACAACGCGACATGCATTCTGAATAACACAATTCTGTATCACTTTGCAGTGCCTTACATTAACATCATTTTTCTGGAAATTTTCTTAGATATATTTCTACGAGACCAGTACTAGAGATGATAGAATGAATGCATAGTCGTGCTTCCAGTAGCTATAAACGGATAGTTTTTCTACTCGAATCTCTAAATTGTACAAGGTTCATTAAATAGAACAAACTACTTGCAGAAACCTGCACCCAATATGATACTGTGCATATTCTGTATCAAATTTTGTTTGTTATTCAATTCTGCAATAACTGTTTAAAACTATTTTTTGCGTGGCTTTAGGTATCGCTTTCTGTAATTGCTCTCCCGTTGGAAAACTATTCCTGAGGAAATTTTGAAAGTAAGATACAGTTAATAAAGAATGACATCAACAGGCGATTTTCGGATTCTATTCTTCATTAGGAATTTCTAGCATTTGCACCAGCGTGCCAAAAAAACAAACCACAAGTAGCATTTCTCTTTGGACTCCAAAGTTCCCAACTTTCTAAAGTAATTTTCCTTACTGATCTTAAATATTAGAGATGAAAAAAGTAGGTCTGGCCGAAAGTCCAGAACTTGCATACTCCTCCAACATTGGCGCTAGTAAACCAGTGGCATAATGACGAAAAACTATCATTTGACTTCAAAAAACTTGAAAAGATCGGTAAAATCACATGTGTTGTGAGAAATGAACAATGAAGGACGAAAAACAGATTTTCTTATGCCCAAAGAGAAGATTATGACAGTAGCTTCAAATTTGATTAACTTTCAGACAAATGGTTAAATTAATGAACGAAATTAACAAGGTGAACGATTACACTTACACCTTTACTTATCCTAAACGCATGTGTGTTTTGTGATTTCATAGTCAAGGCAATCTATTCGATACCGCTCGTTGAAAGGTAAACCATATACTACTATGTTCTACATTAAACGGCACGGGCGCGATTTTCTTTATGTTGATTACGTAGTTTCCTAAAGGGGGAGGGCGCCGCCATGATCAGGACGGAAGTTCAGCCGTGTGCAAAGAGTCCGAAGGAAAGATCGTTTGGACATTCCGATGTCCGGTACCGTCCACGGTAATGTCATCGGTTTCTCCCCGCACATGCATTGGGTTGGGTTGGTTCGCCTATCCGCAGTTGCAAGTGTGTGGTAATACGGAGCGAACATGAATGTGTCCAATTTAATTATGTTCGTCCAGAATTAATAACGTACAATGTTTAGTTACTTTAAAAAATTGTTACATATACTTTTAATGTAAAAAGTGTAGCAGAATCTTCTTCCTTGAAATTATTGGAGGTAAAAACATATGAAGTACAAAAACATTTCTTTGTTCGTTTCATATCATATATGATTTCATATTCATGTCATTGTGGAACCATGGAGAAATTTTTGTGTTTAGAATAGTTTGCCTAATGCAGTTTTACATATTTTAAATGTACTTCTGCTACACCATTGACTAATTTATAGCAAAGAAGTTTTGCCTCACACAGTTGATTTATTTTCTATTTCCAAGGAATTGTTTTGATTTTTTTCTTTTAACTACGTAAGGAATATGTATTTTACATTATGTGTAGTGTTCTCTTGCCTCAAACACAATGTTAATCCCTCCTTAGATCCTAATTTCTCTAAAACTGAACCCTCTTTGAATTTCCACGTGCAAAATCCCAATTAGAACTTCAAATGTATCATGAGACATCCTGAAGTATTGAAAGAATTTGTCATCACCTTCAACCAGGTCTGGATGTAACATGAAATTCCCCTTTTGCCATTTTCGTTCGGTTTATAACAGAATGTGGACTTTCTTCGGCCCATCATCTTCTATTAAAATGAACACGGTTACTTATTCAGTTAACATGTAGCCGTCGCGCACAATACAAGGCATGGAGGTAGCATAATTGATTACAAAACCGCCCGAAGTGCCCGTACCGTAGTCTCGCCCGTCCTCTCCCGACCTAGCGCGCGCGACCGTCCCGTTCCGTCCGTCCCCTCTAAGCTTGCGCGCGTGTAGCTTGAAGTCAACAAAATAATTGTTTTAACATAAAGAAATGAGGATTAAACAATTGGAGTGAAGAACATTTCATTTTCAAGTTTAAATAAAGCTGGACTAAAGGATCAAACGCGTTTCTTCAAACATTTTATTATATTTTTAAAACTTGATTTCGTCCTTTCCCGGGATTCTTTCAAAAAAACCGACTGTCACTAAAATAATCACTCCCGTTTCAGTAGCCCCTCTAAAGGAGCAAACGTCGACGCATGGTGCGAACAAATACTACGAAAATTTGGAAGGTGACTTACTCCACATGTATTGGACAATTGAGCGCCCTAAGCACAGCCTGCGGCGGCAGCCACCCGCGCACCCCGGCGAGAGGAAAGGAAACAGGATATGCTAATGTCGCCGTCGGGAGAAGGGGAACGCGACGCGGAACCCAACGTGGAGGGGCAGAGGGGGGGGCCTGGAAAGGCGCCGCGACGAGGGCGCGAACAGCGGGACGGGACCCCCGACAGGATGGGGGTGGGCGGCCACCCGCGCGCGAATCTGAGCGAGATTAGCACAAATTTCATTCACGATTTACACGTAAATGACTTGGGGGGGCCGTCGGGGGCCAGGGGCGGGCGGACGGGCGAGCGGTCCGCGCGCGCGCGCCGCGAGGGTGAAAAGTCGGGGGCGCCGCTGCCGCCGGAGGCAACGCGACCGTGGGGCGCCGCGCGGCGCCGCGCCGCGCGCTGTGCAGCGCTGCGCTCCGCTCCGCTCGCCAACTTGTTGCGTCCGCCCCTGGAAGGACAGGAGGCTACCCCCGGGCGCACGGCGACACCGCCGATGCTGCTCAGTGGTACTCAACACACGATATTCGAATGCGTGTTCACAGCATTTACAACAGATATGTTCAATTTAGTGTACCGTGGTCAGAGATCAAAATCGTTTCATTACGAAGAAAACCGTGCAGTTGCTAAGATGAAACCGTAAATTAAACTATTACTTTAATTTTACTGCGATTACGTATAACTTCAATTACATCCGTGAGAGTCAACAGAAAAAAGTACCTAATGATCTGAGCCGGCAGCAGACTGAGCACCACTCGCTCGAACCTGACTCCTTTGCGGCTCCTCGCCGGATCCCCCGTCCCTCTTTCTCCGTCTCTTACTCCCCCACTCTCTCCTCTCCCTGGCCGACCTTGGTTTGGTAAAACCCACACAAAAACTTGCCCCACCCCTCCGGGTATCGTCAAATTCCGAACGCTCGCCATCCCTTTGTCTCTTCTTCCCGCCCGGCAAGCACACCAAACAGAGGACGAGAAAAAAAAAACGACATATCATATAAAAAGCACAAAACGAAACGCCCCGTTCTCACCGACCCGAGCGCGCGCGCGCGGACGGCCGAGCAGAACAATAAGCGGTGGAAGGACAAGGCTCGGCGTCAGCATCGTTAGCATACTCCAGACGGTCACAGTCATCCCTGGAATGCCGGCAAACCTTTCAACTCGCTCCGAAAACAATGGTCGAGAATCGTAGGGACCATAAAACTCGACGCAATCCATCGAGAAGGCACTACGTCACCGGGCATTGTGCTGTTGCGGCGGCGGCGGCGGCGGCGGCGGCGGCGGCGACGCGGTGTCCGAGCGGTGAACGCCGGCAAGGGAACGCGCGAACGGCGGAGGTCGCGCGCGTCGCCGCCGCCGCCGCCGCCGCCAGCCCTCGAGCGCCGCCTCCCGGTCGCTCCGGAGAGGCAGTTTACGTCTGGGAACTCTTGCGATCCGTTTTTATGACGCCCCCACTGCAGATGTGACAAGCTACACACCGATACAATTCCTGACACTGCTTTGTTTAAACAACGCTAATTGTTACACATCTTAAATCCAATTACAATAAAACTTAGGCTGTCGGAAATCCGACTGTAGTTGCACTACAAACACAGGAGTGAACATTATACTGCAATAATACCCGAAATTGAAGGCGTTATTTTTTTCTTAATAAAGATAGCGACTCCTCTCATTTAATGCTCCTTTTTAAATCACTTAACACATTTTATTATCACAGAAACGTGTCAGCAATAATATATGTGAATATGTAGCAATCCTGAATGGAATAAGCACTTTTTTTCTGCTCAGATTCGAGCCATCCCCACCTCCGATCCATACGTCTGTCGTGCGCATGAAAACAAGCGGGAAATTTTATAAAACTCAAATACCACGCCACCTTGCCTTTTCACGAATAAACCACTTCTGACTCTTCGATGTTTGAAAGCGGTAAGGTTTAGCTCGAGAGTCTGCTTCGCCCTATCCCCTAAAAATAACCTCTGGCTCTCACTTGCTTTCTGCTAAAGATAACTACGAATGCTGCCAGGGCTACAAGAGGCGGATGCAAAAACCCCGTGGAACGAAAGATATACATGGAATGGTCCATCGAAATGAAATACAGTAATAACACGCCCCGATCATGCACACAACACAACACAACACACAAGCAATTTTAAAACGGGCGATTTTGTTAAACCATGCACAGTGTATTAATTACTAAACGAAGGCACAACACACAACTCGACGTACGGGTAAACAGTTCATGATCTTCGGAACCAATGTTGATGTTTACATTTCACTCCTTTCAAATATATTTCTGTATCCTATGAAGAACATCTAAACATGCCCACATGCATACTACACGTGACAATGCTTCACTTTCGTTCACATTGCAATTCTACTTTCTTGAAACCACGCTTCTGCACCTCGAGAATGAATATTCTCGTATTTTCTCAGTCAAAATATTTCAACTCCGCACTGTACAACAATTTTAATAAATGAAATTAAATAAACACGCACTTACTTGTTATTAACTCTTCAATAAACAACTGACACCAAGTGACAATTATTTTATAACTTAACACAGCAATTCAAAATCCCTTTGCAGTCACATGTATGCAATTAAACATAAAAATCTTCCCTGGAAGATGTATCAGGCACAAACACTTTTTCAACTCAATGCAATGTTTTTGTTATGATTGAAAAGCATGCTTCCCTTACAGTGCACTAACCCCTCAATTCTCTCATTTGCCGCACACTTAAAACCTGCTCACCACACTTAACATCGCTTTACACCACGATCAATAAACACTAAAACAGCACACGGTATTTTCTCTGAAACGATCTGACATGCGCGAAAACCACGTTTCGTCACAACTCACTTGCAAGTACACACGATCTCCCTGTCGCCGGAAGTTCGTAGTGGCAAACATGACAAGTATGTAAAGTATTGGAGGAATCGCGATCACATTGCTTGCATTCTAGCACCTATTTCTACGTAAACACTTTATGTAATGTATGAAAATGACACCAAAACGTGAACTACTCACCTGAGGGAAAGTTAGACGCCTTCTCGGCGAGTTTGGTGGAAATTAGGACGGTATTTGGTCCGTAAATATGAAGAGTAAGTCTGATTTTGGTATGCCAAGAATGGCACAAAGAATCCAGACAACGCACAGAACTACTGCGCAGATGTTTCGCGCATATGGTGTCACAAGCTACGTAGAGGAGAAACTGGAGTTTGATCCACCGCTTGGTTATCCCCACTCTTCTCCCCACCACGTCACACACACAAAGGTTTGCGTGCGTATATTGGTGGCTTCGTCACTGGTCCGTTTCGGTGGTTATTTTGAAATACGGGTCGAACGTCCTGGTTGGGTTCCAGTCGAAGGTAGAAAGGTAAAGCTGAAATGATGAAAAAATCGCAATGTAATTAGTTCATTCGTATTTTATTCATTACCCCAGATGATGTACGAAGTATAAACAAATTTGTACATAACTTTTGTGTGAGATTAAAGACAGGTCTGTAAAAAAAAAAACACCCATCTCTCTTCTGCATCATTTCATTAAGGAAGAAGTGAATTTTCGAAGATTTTTCAGCCATTTCGCTGTGGCCCAAGAGCATAAATTATTATCATACTGAAAGTTTAATTTACTGGATTTGTCTTTATTAAATTACAATGTAATCCGCCCAAGTATTTTAAGAGAATTGAATCACAAATTAGAAAATATCCTGACATCTTTTGTTATTATTCATCGTATTATTTATTCATCAACTTCCACGTGGGAGCATATTATCGATAAAACGATGCGTAAAGATATTGTCTGTAATATCAGATTCCTTTATTCTTAGCAAAGCTATAAATATGCATACTTTATTAAAACCATTCTCTGCCGTCCTCAAATTGTTGAGCATCTCACCTCCGTGCACTTATTGCGAATAGTAACATTTTATCGGAGGAACTCGGGAGATTCCTTAAGAGGAATCTCAGCATTACATTTTGAAGCTGCATACATTCGCTTAGACTCAGAAAGAAAATATATTGTTTTGTTTCGTTCTTAGAATTCCAGAAATGGATGCGGGCGAATTTTCCACGCCGCTGTTATGAACAAATAATGTTTATTTTTCTTTCTTCTTGAAGTAATTCATAAAATCTAACATTAACAACCTGCTGTTTGTTACAAACAAACTCAGCATTTAGCTATGAAAAGTTGAATAAGCAGTTTTTAATTATAAGAGCTGCTCCCCATACTTGTGATCATATTTTCTAAGATTTTCCTCCAGTGAATGGTTGGAGGAAATTTTGGTGATTTCACTTATTCTTTTTAAAGAAAAAATTGTAGAAAAATTAAGTGACAGATATATGGTATGAAGAGCCTGCAATTATTCATCTGCAATACCCTAATCAGATTTTCATGTCACAAGGAAACAATCCATGTTTTGAATTCATTGTTTCACCTCAGACACAGAACACTAATGTCAATCCTACTTTATAACATTGTGTAATATTATGCACTGATAAGTGATTGATGAAACCAGCACCTCATTTAAAATAATAAGCTTTATAGTTCTGAAAGGCATTTTATATTTTTGGGAATTTTTTGTTGTTTATTTATTTACTTATTTAATATTCTAACTCAAAAAAATAGATCAGCAAACAGTAAATGTTAATGGTACGTATTTTAAATATCTTAAATAATATTTTCTATTCAAGTATACCATTAAATTAAAATTAGCTCAATTATTTTTTCATTCACTTTTGATTCATATTTTAACACAAAACTAATTACTGTAATGACAGGAAACAGAAATCATTAGCTTACGATGCTTAGTTCTTCAAATCACCTTTTAATATATTGTCAATTATGCTTTTACATTGATATTTTTTAATACTTGGTCAGAAATACTTAAAACTATTAAAAGGCTGGGATATTTTCAAAGTGAGATTTCTTTTAATGAATGGGAAGCTTGAGAAAGCTTTCTTAAGCTTGAAAAGCATTATTTACAAGAATAATTCAATTTTCATAACACTTTACAGCTGGGTTTTCTAAACTCATGGAATTTCCTGGAGGGATTAAGACAAAAAAATACAACTTGCACATTGAATTCTTGATGTTTAATTTGAAAATTGTCACAATATTATTGATTCCATGTTCTCAACAGAATCTTGTCACAGTTCCTGAAATTATAGCAACATTTTGTATTAAACCAATTATACAGATGGGAACAATCAGAGGTCTCAAAAAAATTAACAATAATAATCAGAAGTTATAACAAAATAAAATGACATAATTTTACTACAAAGAACAGCATGGAATTCTCTACTTGTCAGTATATATTGCTGGAAATGCACAGATACGTGCTTCCTAGGCATGCATCTGTAGCCTGTCTAAAACATGAAATACTAATAAAACACCATACAAATAGATACATAAAAGATCTCTACAAAAATGAAAATAATCATGAACATGATATGTGCAAGAAATAAATTGATTAAAAGATGTTTTCATTCTTAGAGATCAGTAATACAGAGATTATGACAAAAGGTAGACAGATTTTTGCAATTCTATTAAGTTGTGAGAGTATTATTTATAAAAAAGCTTTTTGAACAGTGTTTCTCAACTCTCTGGCAACATTTCTTTGGAGATCTTGGATTTCCTCTAATTTCTAGAGCAATATTTAGCAAATATAAAACTTATCCTACATTGAAAACCAATATCTCCTATCTTTGAACACTATATTTTGGCCAAAGTCTTATGCAAATAGAGGCATTATTCATTAAGTTAACTCATGTATTGAGAAACACTGTGTTTAAATATGTTAGTACATTCTAAATTTGTGTCTAAGCTGCTACAACTTAACGTTTCCAAATTATTACTTTCTAACGAGCAGACCAGGATTAATAAAACGTTTAGATGAAAAAGAAGGTATAGAAATGTACAAATGATCACAGTGTCTGTAAAATATGCCTGTGTTGCTGTTACAGTTAAATTCTACACATTAGAAAAGTTTCACTACAAGTATTGATGTCTAAAGCATGCTGACCAAGGAAATCATTCCAATGCAGTTAAAACCTACTCAGCAAAGCAACACTGGTACAACAGACTTTTTGTAAATTCTCAAATTGACATATAAAATGATGCAAGTTCCATTAAAGAGATGTTAAGAGAAATGCATTACAAGCCAATAAAATGCACATAAAATTTCAAGGAACTTCATCATATAACAATGCATAGTTACCAGTGCATTGTTACAGCTTTTGTACCTGAATAAACATACTTAAGAGTAATAATTTCATGTCATAATGAAATTTCATTCTCATACATATTCACCTTTTGACCCGCAAAAGGATCCTTATTTTCTCACTCATTAAAATTATATTTTATGACTGTTGCACTGTACAGTATTAATTCTCTTGACAAGCTATATTTGTAACAAACTGCATGACAGTTCAACTTAATATTATTTAACTGCACAGGTACAACCACATTGATATGATCATCACAATAACAGCATTGTGATGTTTATCTACCATAAGTGATAGCATGCACCGTGTATCTTGAAAAGATTCCTGTAAAAGAGTTTCTCTGAAATATACTTTGACTGTATTGATGCAATAGATTTTTTTTAAAAAATTGACAAACATGTTTATTCTCTCAAAGCAGAGCAAAGCATGTGAGAAAGATTGAAGACTAAGTGTATATTATCCACCAGTAGTCTGGTTATTACCCAGAATCCTTATTTCTAATACTCAAATGACAAAACTATTCCTTGCATTATCTATTTTTTTAAGAGCAAGGTTTCCATTATAAAACATGAAATAAAGAAGTAAATTGCAAGGAAAGTATAGCTATGCATCGAACCAGGAAAATTCAGAATACAAGGGCATATAGCAATGAGAATGGTTTATAGAGCGAATTTTGTTATATGAACAAAATGACTTCCTAAAAAAATAACATTTTTTTAAATATAAAAATTATTTGACATAAATATAATTCATAGATCACTTCATGTGCAAGATTTGAATGCTATTATTTTCAAATCTCAATTGTCTAGTTTCATTAACTGAGCCTAACTCTATGACTTCTATTGCATATCAACTGACTAGTGTCTGTTAGTCTTAATAGGTAATATTAGTTTTGTAAAATATGGTTACTTAAGCTTTAATAGTAATATCTTACTTCAGTATTCTGTATCACCTCTTATTAAAACAATTTTATGTTATTTAGGCACATAAAATTAAGCCTATCTGTGAAAGCTGTTCATTGTCTTGATGTTCAAATTTTCTTATAAACTCTTGCAAACAGCAATTTGCAATTAGCCAACTTATCACAATAAATAGGCTTTGAATACTTTGAAAATCAGAACAAATGTGAAATTTATTTTTTTAACATAGTGCACAAATGTGTAAACTTGTGCTGTTTCTTTTAACTTAAAAGAAATTATTCCATCTTTACAGTAGATATAAATTAAATATTTAATTTCTAGATGTATGTTTTTGTGGAGTATTTTCTTTATATTGAATGCAATTAACTATGTGTAAACTCACACAAAAACATCCTGAAGAGTGTAGGTACCATACACATTTGTTCACTATGCTATTATTTTGATCAAAAATAAATTAAAATCATTCTTACCTACTACAAACGTATGAGCTACAACAACATACCCTGGTACTAATACCTCTGTACGCTGTGCTGTTTTAACATTACTACATTATAATGCATTTTATAAAGCTTCTTCAAGTTTACTGCATCTCCAAAAGGCAACATGAACAGCTGCACATAACTAAAACTGCTTCTATTTTGAATAAAGGCAGCTGCTATTTCCTAGATTATTTCATCAAATGATCTTATCAGTTTACTTCAATAAATCTCGCCCAGTATCAAAGTTCAAAAACATGTCTTCAACAAGATTAACCATTACTAAACAACAAAAATGTAAAATCAAAACATTACTTGCAAATACAATTTTTTTAAAATTATTTCTCACCTACAGATTAAATGTGGAATGAAATTATAATTTCCTTTCAAGCTTAGCATATGATTTTAAAGAACTATTTAAAGTGTTCTATACATTACAACCATTAACAATTTGTATTGTACCTCTTTTTAACAAAGAATGAGAGAGAATTTTAACAATGCCCAATAAATTGAATAAAGTAAATGCAATAAAATGCAGAAAAAATATTTATCTGCATGTACTTTACAAATATTACATTTCATACTTAATAATACATTTTCACAAAACAACTTACAGAATAACATTAACATCCAACACAATCGACACTTTGGTACAAAGCATAAATAAATAAATAGTAAAAATAAATGTTTTAAAAGGTTCAAAAATAAAATATAAAAAACGCAATGACTAGCTTTTATGAACAGTCTTCTAACAATCATGAGTAAATCAAATGAAACATCATTTAAATAGTTTCGTAACCTGATGCTGAAATAAGCGTCACTCAAAAGTTTCCTAAAACAAGTAGGATTTTAAGATTTCAGATAAGATGAAAAGATATCTAATATGGATTATTAGAACATTAAAATCAAAAGTGTGCACAAACAACTGAACATCCTGATTTGAAAGCAAAAACAAATAAAAATAAATAAATAAATTAAGATCGTTATATTAAAGCCTTTTCTGATTCTGATATGCGAGTAACAATCATTCCTTACTGAAAGTACTTAAAAATACTTTCTCTAATCTTGTATCCGTATTGCATAAGTACTGTGCAGATACTCCTAAAAATGTCAAAATCTCAAAATGTCTATTGTGCATGCCGACTTGCTATGGCAGGAATTTGGCATTGAAATGGAATTCATAACTGCAATATAATGTTTCCAACTTGAAACAAACTTTCCACTGAACTTCAATATTATACAATTTCAACTAAATTGCTGAGCATATTTAACGATTTACAAGAAAATAATAGAGAGAAATAGGTGTCTTTCTCACACAAATTCTCACTGAGTAATATATTATTACATTCATTTCAGTTTTCGAGAACATTCTGCAGTTTTACACAATGTAATTAGTTTCTTGATCACCACTTTGGAAAAAGGGTTAATATTTCAAAATTTGTGCTTTGTGCATCCTGCCTAGCAAGCCTTGGCAGTGCTTCTAATTAGCATAGTTGCTAATATCTTAAAATTATGAATAACATAAAATACTAGTTTTCCTTGAGATGCACAATTTCATTATCAGCATTAACATTCACAAATGGCAGATCACGTTTCACTAACAAGTTCTCAGTTGGAAAGTCTAGCACCACCGTGACATGAAATGCCATATTAGCTGATGCAATACAGTATTCACACAATGAGAACCAACTGAAAGCTGAAAACAGAAAATCAGAGAAGTATAAGACATAAAGGAGAATTTTAATCTATAAGGAAATATTGATTATTAATGATAATAATTAAAAGTGTAAAGTGTGAAAGTGTATTTAGGAAAAAAATCAAACTTATTAAATGCAAAATGGAATTTGATTTACAACGGAAAATACAACATCTATTCAATATCAAAATAAGTGTAATTTACAACTTTTTAGCTAAGATGTGCAAATGCTACATGTAAATCTTACCCATTTCATGGCACAGCAGGCGATGTTTCAGGAAAAAAATCAGTAAACCCACAGTGCAACATATTGATAATATAAAAAGACACTTTTTGAACAGATAAGAGGTCTTCTCTGTTTCAGTCATGTTTGGTCTCAACAATTTAAAAACTTTTATTGTGGCGAGCATGTAACTGAGAGAACCAAACATAAAAAGTATGAAGATTTTTTCATGAATAGCTGAAAATAATACGTAAAAAAACCAAAATTAGTATAAGTCATCAGAGAATGAAGTCACTGTTAAGCATTTTTCATAGAATACTGATTTCCCTAAATAGGCCTACCATTTCTCTGTACTCAAAATTTATCAGTTATCACCATAAGTGATAATTAAATAAATTTAGCCAGGCTTAATAACTATAACAGGAATTCACATAGTTCATAAATTCATATAGTATATAAACAACTCTGGAATATTACCTATAAAAAATATTCAGATTTTAAAGAATTAAACAAATTAAAAGGATTACTATATTTGATTCACATTTCCAAAAGAAAACCAAAACTATTTCACTACTTCTTGTTTGTTTTTTTTAACAATGCAAATACTACTAACAATAATATTAATAATAATAAATATATTACAATAATAAATAAAATGTAATAATTAAAATAATAAATATATTAATATAAATAATAATAATAATTTGTTACTATATATATATATATATATATATATAAATTATTATTATTATTACTATTATTATTCATTAACTCTGATGCTTTTGAATGTATGATGAGAAACATTTTTACCAGCCAACGAATGAGCTGGTTACAAAAAATTATATTTATATAGAAGGCTACCTAACACTAATCTTATAGAATTTGTAGAAGAGTCACAGTGCATTATAAGAAATACTTGTAAATCTACAACAATAATTACAGGAGACATTAATATTAGTCTTCTGGATAGAATGGACTCAGTTGTGAAATCATGTTATATAGACATGGATTTGTCAAAGCAAGAGAATCTACAAGAAAAGAAATAAGATACAATGCTCTTACCTCCTCTCTGATAGACCACATGTTTATAAAAAACTAAATGTAAGTCAATATATTCAGTTGTAATACACAGCAAAGTATCAGACCATCCGATCAAAGGCTATCTTAGTACCAATGGCAATGGAAGTAAAAAGGATATAGTAACTCAAGAATTTCATAAGATTGACCAAATTCACTTTACTTGTATAACAATATGAATGGGAACCAAGTGAGGACAAGGATGTAAACATCTTCATGGATAATATCTTAAACAAATTTAATAATCTATATTAAGAATGTAGAGAAATAGCTTTTAGAAATAACTGTAATAGGACTCAAAATGTGTGTATATTAAAAAAATATAAAGTTTCGGTAACTAAAGAGCTCTATCATAAAACAAAAGAAAAAATAGATTATTTAAAAAGTGGAAATCAAATCCAAAAAATAAAAGTTACAGATTAAACTACAAGAAAGACGATAATTTACTAATATACTAATAACTATATTTAGAAATAAACTTAATAATGAAATTAAGAAAACAAAAAATAATTTATTTAAGAAGAAATTTTATAATATTATGAAAGATAGGAAAAAAATTTGGACTGAAATAAATACATTAAACAGAAAAAAAAGTTAGTAATATTGATGATAATATTATTAAATCTTTTTTGGAGAGCAGGGTGTAAATGAAGTAGTAAATAACTTCATTGAGCAAATTAATAATGCTGTACAAGAAAACCATTGTAATGAAGCAGAGGTAACTCAGAAACCTACAGATACCACTTGACTTTTATTTACATATGCCAAATAAATGATATGAAAACAATTATTTCATAAGACATTAATGTAAATAAATCGGCTGGATATGATAAAATTAGAGCAAAAGATATTGTAAATAATGTAAATACATTTAGCAAGCTATTAACAAAATTGCTAAATAATTGTATCAATAGTGGTACACTTCCAGACAGCTTAAAAATTTCAATTATCAGACCAATATTATAGAAAGGTGATAGTCAAGAGATGGGAAATTACAGGCCAATATCCATATTACCAGTGATAGAAAAAAATATTTGAAAAATATATGGTTAAGCATCAAAATAATTTTCTAAGAAATTATGATATAATTATTAATACTTAATGTGGATTTCAAAAAGGAAAAGGGACTGAAAAGCTTCTAGTACAAGTGGTAGATTATATTAACAATTAATTGAATAAAGGACATGGATAACTGCTAATTACATTAATTACTCGATAGCTTTTTATACAGGAAAGCATACCATATTATTAAAAAGACAGAAATCAATCGGAGTCACTCGCAACTATTAGAAATTACTAAATGAATTTACACATAAATGTGTAAATTGATATTGTACAATATATATTGTAAATGTATGGCTTTGACTAAATTGTAATTGTATTACTGTATTTACATGTTAAAAATTGTAGAGAACCTAATGTTAATTCCTTGGGCTTATCAGGGCCCAAGAACTCTTTGTTGAAATAAACATTCAATAATAATAATAATAATAATAATAATAATAATAATAATAATAATAATAATAATGATAATAATAATATAATAAAATAATAATAATTATTGTTGTTATTGTTTTTGTAATTGTTATTATTATTATCATTATAACTATTTTTATTCCAACACATACCATAATTTGTACAAAATTATGAAATAAGTTTTAAACATTATTTACAGCAATTGATGCATATCTAATATCAATTAAAGGCATTTACAATTAACTAGTATTACAACGGGAAAAATATAACATAATAAGGCACAATCATTGAAATAAACAATTTATTAAAAATACTTTTATTTTCTCCAAAGTATCTTCTCCTTATGTAGATACTATCCTAAGCATTCACATCCTCCTCCATGATAATTTGATAAAGTTAATGGTGATTTTGATCAAGTTAATTTATATATGGACAATTATCTTAATATACTGATGTAAATGGACATAAGTAAAAGGTATTTTAGAAATATAATTCACATTTCAATATTTCATTCTCTTTTCATATGTCAGAGTTCTCTAAAAAAAGTGCACAACTAAACAAAGTCACAAGAATAGATGGATAGAAAATTAACAAACAATGAATTGTGAAAAAACAAAGGAAATGAAATTGCTCTCAGTCAGGATGCTACACATTTGGGAAGTTAAGTTACTGATTACTTTCTGAAATGCGGTCCTAAATGTCTACAATAAGGTACAACCTCTTCAAAACTCAATTCTGAAAATGGCAATGACAGGACAGCCATATCATTACCAAACCAGGATTGTCGGGTCAGCCAAGGGCAGACACAGGACACTGGATGCAGAAGCTTGGCTTAAAATGATTTGATTAATATACAGGGGGTGTATAAGTAGGTATACAGGAGGTATTATTATTATTATTATTATTATTATTATTATTATTATTATTATTATTATTATTATTATAACAGAAATTAATTTGATAAAGAAACGATAATGAAAAACTTATTTCTTTTAGAAAATAGATTTATAAAGTCACCATAAGGCTGACATACAAACTATAATTAAGTGCAATGTCTCAAGTGCTCAAATTGTCAGCCTTCAACATTTACTCATTTCTGTACTCTGGTATGTACATTTAAACACACTTAGACATAAGAGTTGTTTTTTTTTTAAAATTATTATTATTATTATTATTATTATTATTATTATTATTATTATTATTATTATTATTATTATTATTATTATTATTATTATTATTATCATCATCATCAATCATCGTTACTATTATTATTATTATTAATATTTTGGTGTACTTCTCTTACGAATTGATATATCATGAACAGTGTATGGTTTTCTTGCAAAGACTTATCTTTGATAACAAATTAATTCCATAACAAAATAAGTCTCAAGTTACTATAAGAAAGAATAGAAAAATTATCTTAGAACAGATAAAAATATAGAAAATGTTCCTATACCTACTTATGCACCCTCCTGTACTGCATTTCTATCACATTCAAAAAGATAAGTATTCTTCTTCTGGTGCTATTTCTACTTTTGTTTAGGCAATCAATTACAGAAAACTTGCCCTATTACCAGCAATTTGGTAAAACTTTTCAAACTTTGTCTTATCCTCTGGGTAATGTTCTTACCCACAATAAGTGTATATGCTCATAAATTAATGCCAGTGACTTTCCCAATTAAGGAAATAAAAGATGCTGAACAGAACTAAAATACATATACAATCAACATAACAGCTTCACTTTCTTCTATAAGCAGAACTCAAATTTTGTCAATTTTTATTTCTTGTGTACATCTATGAATGTGAAATAATATACTTAGCATGAGAAAAAGTTAAGCAATGCTGCAGAAAAGGGATTTTTACATTTTAATGGAAATACATGTTTTTGGGCCCCTGCTACTGAAAAAAGAGTTTTGTTTTTCAAAATGTCGGACTATCTGTGAACAACATGGTGCTTCAACTGTTCATAGGATTTTTCTAAAATAAATAATCCTCAACCTATCTGGCCCAACTCAAGGCCTTATCTTTTCTTTTCAATTCTTACAAATTATTCAAATTTTTCAAACTTTCTTTTAGTAGCTAAACAGTATACATCTGTAACCTCTTTTTGCACATTTCCAATATATCATTACGTCAGTCTTCAGAAATTTACTGACAACCTTTCTGCCTTTAACAGCAATCTGTACTTTTTCAATTTTTTTCTTTCTTCCAAATTCACATGATGTCAAAAAGCACTACAATCTTATAAACTGTCATTTACATAAACCATTCACAAAGCATTCTTCATCAATTTTGTAGCTTCATGAAGAATTCCTGTATTCTTCGTAAAGTATTTCACTCAAGTCAAATTTCGAGCTACATGATGTAGGAATCTCGGAGTAAATATTTAATATTTTTTGTTTGTTATGGTCTTTCTTATTGCAGTGATCATTTCCCTTTCTCTGAAGATATAAACATATCGTCACACATCCAGAGCACTGTAATAACGCAATAAACTTGTTTTACACAAGAGAGTGCAATTTAATTTTCCCTACAACTTCATTTGCTTTCCATTAAACAATGCCTTCCAAGTTATATCAAAAAATTATTGATGTCTCAGTGTTTTTATTTATTAAAATGGATTTTCTTCAATTGCAAGTTTTGGGCAACAATATTCCATAAAATAAAAGGCAATCTCTGTCCATGAAATAGTGATGCATCTGTCACCAAGAGGCAATTGTTGGCAACATCAATATAAAACTTCAAAATTACTTTAAAATCTCAATTTTCAGTTTTTTGAGGTACAACAGTATTCTAGAAAAGCCAAGATATTACGTTTTTTAAGATGTACATAATATTAATATTTTAATAATCTTCTTTAAATAATTTGTCTGCACAATTTTTATCCAACATGCAAGATATAAATTTTGATTTGTTATGCAATGCTAAATTTGAATTCTAAGGAATACATTAAAATTAGAACACTAGGAAACACTTACTGAACCAATTAAAGTATACTCAATGTAAGAATTCTCAACTCCTAACATTCCTTTGAAACCGAATTTTGTGACTTGAAGGGACATTTTGTTCATTTCTACCATTCGGGAAGTCATGATTCAGATATATGACAAATGTATACAATGTTTGGATTCGGTAATGTGTTCAGGAGTGAGTGTATTTGAGCAAGCATTGTGCATTGGTCCATATTTTGAGTGCTACACCCCTAGCCTATGGAACATTGCATCTCTTTCTATTGCAATATAGCTGTGATTAATACAGAAAAGATTCATGTGGATCAATGCAGTTGACCTCTTGAGGCATGTTTAATAAATTGAAAACCTCAGTCAAAATAGTTCACAAATATGTCCAAACAACACAGTTATATGGGGCAGATCAGCAAAAAGTTTTATTAGACTTCCCTAAAGATAAACAAAGCAGCAGATGCTATTGCAATATTTGATGTATGAATATTTCTTACATTTATTGTACACCCTGATAATTCAAACAAGAATTCTCTTGATGTCCTTACCTCCAAATGCTGTGAAATCCCCTCTGACCCCTCAGAAATTAGATATCCTGGGTTCTGACCCATTTGGCCCACATGCAAAATTCACCCATGAGACTGCAGTATTGACAAAAAAAGATATTGGACCATTCTATTGGGTAATTCTTTATCCGTATACTTTTCTCCTTATTTAATATTTCATCATAAGTTCGTCTATTTTTTACTGAAACGTATGAGAATAGACCTATACAGAAGTTTACTTCTGATTTTTTTATGACTTGGTCAGCAAATCAGCCCTTTACAGTACATTAAAAGAAAGAAATAAGAAAGACAAAAATTCTTACAAATATTATGTATGTTTACAATTTGACATATTATTGGTATTTCACTGTCAATCTAATTTTTGGTGGTACATAAGATGGCAAATAACTGGCCAATTTTCTATGTACCTGTACTGAAAGAAGAAATGTGTAAATTTTTAAGCAAAAGACTTAACTTTTTTAACTTGCACATATTTTGGAACATTACTGAGATGGAGAAGACAGAAACATTCATCATTCTCCATGAAAAACACCAGAGACTATTCACTATTGTGATGATTATTAGAATTCATTTTGAAAATTTGTATTAAAACTAGCGGTGCTACAACTGCACATACTTTTTTACATTATTTGTAACTGTTGTAATTTTCAAAAAATCACAGTTCAAGAAAAATGAGACCTGCATCTTAATTTTTAAGCATCCTTTGTATTATCTGCAAAAAAAAGTTAAAGAAAAAATTTGGAGCAGTTTTTAAGAAAATCTATTTGAAATTGCCTATATTTTTTTCTTTTCAAAATGCATGAACAAGCAGGACAATCTTGATAATGCTTGTAATTAAACAAAGAAGAACATAAAAAAGAAATATATTATTATTATATAATTATTATAAATATAAAAATTATTATTATTATAAATGTAATAATAATTATTAATATAAATATAAAAATTACAATTTGATAAATAGAAAATAATAGAGAGAGAAAAAAAACGGTAAATGATAATCATTAGAGGAGGGTACAAAATTGGTCCAAACATTGTTTAAATGTGTGAATGCTGGAAGCATTGACAACAGCAGCAGGTAGCTAATTCCAGTGATCAACAACTGTTCAATAGGAAAAACTTACATGGATTGTACAAAAAATTGTCTATGTTCAATTTGCAATTGTGAACATCAGGGTAATGGTATTGTGGAGGGAGGTGTTGGTATTATGGAGAAAGAAATCATATTTCATGCAGAATTTCATGAAAACTATTATTATTTTAAACAAATTGTATGTAATCTCATTTAAAGATTTAATTTTGAAGTACAGGTTTCATTATGGGGAAAAATCTCTATCTTCAATACTGAGGTTGTAGGAAGACTGAAAAAATTTTTAACTTTTGAAGTTTTTGAAAATTCAAAGAACTTAACAAAAAACAGACCTACTCCCTTTTTGTAAGCATTCTTTACTCTATATGAGAAAAAAATAAAGAAAAAATTTGGAGCCATTTTTCAGAAAATTTTGAATATCTTCTTGCACCTTCATGTAAAGTACCCTCAAAAATGAAAATATCTGTTTCAAATTCAAGGGGCTGCAACATTAGTCAGATTGATCTACAAATATCAATTTTGGTCAAAATCTTAAATACAGTTCAGTTGTTAGTAGTTCACAGAGAGACATTTTGTCATTAACCATTTTTTGGTAAGGAGCCTTCACCAAATATGAATCCTGACCACACGTTAGAGAAAGCTTACTACAATTACGAACAAGATTTATCCAATTTTTCACTACCGGGGACGAAAAAAAACGGTGGTGTCAAAAAAGCATTACAATACCTTTTCACATCCTTTATAAGTATTATGTGAGATAGTAAAAATAAAGAAGATAAAAAATTATAAATTAGAAATATATTCTCAATTTTCACTAACCTGAACCGCATTCCTGAAAAGTTCTTAAACCCCAAATCCCAAAACTTTTTAATTCTTTAAAAAAATAATATTATTACTAATATTTGTAGTAATATTAATAACCAGAAAAAATATATTTTGGCCTTTAAAACAGTAGTATGTTTTTTCTACTGCCATTATTGGCCTCTTCTTCATGGCAATATGATAAATTACACATGCTCTATTCATATCATAATATGCTTAAACTATGATATTGTAAAAGTACGAAGTACTCTACTTACACTTAACCAATACCATTACATTAAATATTCTATGAAAGTATGGAAGCAAAGTGCAACACTCTCTATCATTCTTTTATATTATATTTACAATATATTTTATACTTAAGATTCAAATATTCAAAATCATATTTGTGTATTTGAATCTTGAAATTCTTTCAAGATTTAAGGACTCAAATATTTCATCCTAGATCAATATATTAACAGCAAAATGTTACTGCGTTGATTTTATGAAGTTACGTTGATACTAAAAATTAATTTTGTGAAGGGGTTAGTTTCAAACCCATGTCTAGCTTTCATAATTTTGTCACAGAAACAAAAACTCATTTGACCAGTTTCCCTTCAAGTTAAATGATTTATTATTAGTTTCAACACTTATTTAGATAAAAAATTATTGATATAAGAAGAATTCCTTTTATAGTTTCGCAGGAAACAATGATTAGATTGAATAATCGGTATTTGAAACATGAAGATTGCAAAGTTTGAAGAACTGCTTGAACTTTTTTGGGTTTGATCTAACAGAATGTGGATTTTGCTGACTGACACAATGAAAAGTAAACATTATGAGTTTCAATACACGAGACAACTTCGATCAACCCCATTTTATTCGCACTGAATACTATAATCACCTTCAGAAGTTACATCAAATTCACAATGTTCATAGTGACAAATTATGTCATGAACAATAACAATGGAATTCTTGGCTGGAAGGCAGTGATTTTCCATCTCTAATTGGTATTTTTGGACATTGCCATAATAGAAACATCAAATTTTTTAATATTACTTGGTTTCGGTATTGATTTTTATTACAAAAAATAAGCTTTTTGTAAATTAAGATAATGGAATTTTATGTAAGTTTTAATTTTGATATTGTCATAGTATCAATTACTCAATTTCAGAAAAAGTGGAGATTGCTGGGTTTGAAACTAGCCATCTCAGATTTGCTCATATCAAGAAACATTTTAATTTTCTATTTTTAAAAAGACTTATATTTTTTGTGATTCCCCTGTCCTATCTTTTATGTACACTTACGGTAATTCTCTCGATTGGAAATGTATGTCACTCCACATAAAGCAGCAATTTCTACCACATTCAGCCAGAAGCATACATCCAAGAGGCGTATGGCTTTTGCATCTGTGGCATGTTTGGAAAGAGAGAGTAGTTGACGATAATACGATCGATATACAGATGCAATAACAACTCGTGGTCCAACGTGGAAGGCAATACAAATTCTCCATAAATAGCGTTGTGGGCTAATACCAGTAATAGCACTGATGGAAGGAATAACATTGTATACCTGTAAATAATGACTTCACATTAGAAGCAGATATTATGCAAAACCTAAAATGTTTCATGTTCACTGATGAACAGATAAATGTATTTTTCTTTATAAGTCACTAGATGAAAGTGCCCTTTAACACAGAAGGCCCTAGAGCAAAGGTTCTAGAAAACACCACATCTTAATAAATTTTGTAAACATGCTTTTTTCATATTCAGTGGTCATTCACATTAAAATTATTTTCAAATGATTTTAATTAAGCAATTCTTAACAAACAAACAAAAATCTAGCAATCATCATTGTTCATGTAATTCTCACTGACGAAAATCCTGCACCACTAAAGAAATTGAAAAAATGTGTGTACCTTCTTGAGTTTGCTTTCAATATTTGACAATCTAATTCTTTATTTCTGACATTAATATAATCACTAGCTAGAAAATTGGACTGTAAGAACAATCAAAAGGTGGCATAACTTTTAATCAATTCATCACAACAGTTCCTCTTGAAAGATACTGTAGAAGTGGCAAGTGGCATAATGAAGCAAGTGATTTATGGATATTTTAACAATTAACACAGTTTATTCACCAGTTAAAAAGAAAGGAGCAATAATTTTAATTCTGCTTGTCTGTGAGTTCACACTCATTTAAAATATGTTTTAATGGCACTGTCATAGTTGCCTTACTGAGAACCTGAAAACTCTCACTGACAAGTAAGGCTATGATTTTGATGACCCAAAATTTATTAAAATAAAAAATGAATTATAAAAGAAAGTAAAAATTCACCGGAGATTGCATTATAAAGTAATTAGGAAAAAATGTCTAGATGGATCAGTCTAAATACTAATAGAATTAGAATATAAATAAAAATGGTGTATCCTAAAATACTTTTGAAAAGATTATTCCTGCCTTTGTTTATTAAAGATTTAACAAACAAAAGAATGACATTAAATTCAATAATTACGATAGTATGTAGTTCAAATGCAGATCCATCATAAGAAATTACACTTTAATAATATTATATTTTTCTAATCTCAAAACTGATCTAAAATTAAAACCATGATATCATCAAAATTAGAGCCCTGCTGATAAACCTTAAACAAGAGGAAGCAGAAAACTTCTCAAATAACTATTAATAGAGTGAAAGACGGTTGAACGGATTTCATGATCAAGGATTATGGAACTGACTAAATAAAGTTTTAAACATATTTACTGTCAGTTCTCCATATCACTTAACACCAATCAATAAGAGTAACTGTATGGCAAAAAGATGAATAATAATTTAAACACATTTACTAGCCTTGAAGAGCAGTAAATAAAAATATTAAAAGCTACTAAATTGTATAATGCAAAAAGAATTTACCCAATTACAAAAAACCTCAATATTTGTAACATTTACACAAATCCTTAAAAGTGTCTACATAATAATTATTCTGAAAGTTTCTTCTTGCAACATAGACATTGTAATGTCATAATTGTTTTTTCTTACAAAACAGTTTGTTTGTTTCTTACAAAACAATTTTTTTGTGATAGTAGATTCAATATAATTAAAGAACAACATAATTCCATCAATTACCCATCAATTCACATTTCTCTTTGCAACAATAGGGGATATATATGTAATAGAAGCAAGCACTTGCACATTTGTATTAATTTATAACAAATATTTCATTATGTTCAACATCATTTTTACTTATTTATTGGTCCATGACAAACTAAAGTTATGATAAAAAATTAATTGTCAATTACAAAACTATACTTACTATTCAAGAAGTACTGAAAGGATTTTATGTTTACAACAGATTTTACTGAATTATTATTTAGTAACATACCCGACAATGTGTTTCATGAATGTCATCTTGCTGGAAGATATAGGCAGTGATAAAGCAAATGAGCAATGCACAGAGTGGTAACGACACAGTTATCAAACATAGCTGACGGAAACTTATCATGAAAAATATAGCAGCTTTGTTACAAATTGACTGTCCCTCCATTGCTGACAGATAAATTTACATGGGCTGTAAACTTTCTTTATGTACTAAAAGTGTTGAGAAATTCCCGGAGAAACCATTTTACACTGTGACAGAGGAGCATCTAGAGTTGTCAATACAAATGTTATGACATACTTTTATTCAACCTATAACAAAAGAAATAGGCAATATTAATGTCAAGAATCTGTTGTTTAAGAAAATACATTTAAACATGAACACTACAAAAATTGAATGACAAAAATATTGTAATACAATTATTCTTATCCTGTCAATTAAGTCAAAGACAAAAATCATAAACAACAAAAAAACGCAAATTAAGCCAAAGAGTGATATTTTGTTTATATCAAACACCTGCAATGAACATCAGGTATTGCCATGGTCACTACATGGTTAAAACATTTCGAATTCGTTATTTTCCCTTTAAAGATCATAAATATACACAAGACTACTTTAAATTCAGTTGTTCAAAATTATCCTTTTAATGAAATATGTTTAAACCCATTTTAAGTACAATGCCCCCCATGCAGTTTGCATAGGTCCATAGGCCCATCGGTACCTATCGAAAACCGGCCAGTTTATGGAATACGATATGTATCTTCACACCAATACGAAGAAAGCGTACCTAATGTAGCCGTCTTACCTTCCTGAGATGGAAGTTTAACTCCAGAATACATGTTTACAAGATTAACCTTACAAGTTACTGCTATGCGACAATTTTGCACTTAGCTGTCATGAATGCACCTCAGACCTCCCTTCTACGTAAGTCAATAATTTTGTGTTTGATCCATTGCAAAGAAAAGTATTAATCGATAAAAACTACGTCACATCTGTGGATCGTCGGCAGATACAACATAAAATTGGCCATAACGTTTAGATTCATACCATTGCACACCACCACATAAGGGCACGTAGGGTTGCAGGTTGCGGATAATGCGGACGTCTTAGCGTCTTTTTCCATGTCCAGTAACTTTGGTTACGCAGTTGGCAGCATCTGCCAACACGTCTTTATTCCGCCCCCAGCACACGTGCTTGCACGTGTGGTGTTTGGGGCGTCGATGGCGTTTTGGTCGTTCTGGTGGAGGTCAGGAAGGGTTGTTTAAAACGTGCGTACGAGGTGAAACGGAAATCGTGCTACTTACGCGAATGCGCCAGGAATTTGTTACGTCAGGAATATTTTTTTGGTCATAAGACCTTTCTGTTAAATATGTGTCCAAGAAAAGAAATGGATGATCCATCTAGTGAAAGCGACCACGATTCGCATGTGTCCGACAGTGATTCTGATGTTTCAATGACTGACAGTTCCAGTAGTAGTTCCGAAAGTGATTCCGGAACAAAACATGAAACTGAACAGATTTTTCCGCAGTGTAGTAATGCAGAAGACTCAATTGTTCTGAATGAAGAAGAGGAAGATGACGAAGTCGTTAAAGCTATTATAAGAGAAAGGAATAAAGTCCGACAACATCCTGCAGATATAGAGTGCGAAGATTTTGTTACTGACATTTGTTTCCATCCAAGTGAAGATATAATAGTTGCAGCCACCGTAACAGGAGATGCATTAGTGTAAGGTTGTTACAAGTTTACTTGGCATTGTATTTGAATTAACAATTTGATAGCTAAAATTCTATTTTGTCTCAGGTATAAATATAACAATGATAATAATGAACTTGTAGAAACATTGGAACTGCATTTGAAGTCTTGCAGAGATATAGAATTTAATGATGATGGCACATTATTATATTCCACATCAAAAGACAAATCAATCATGGTATCTGACATGAAAACAGGGAAATTAAAACAAGTATATGAAAATGCTCATGAGTAAGTGTATTTAATGTACTTAATTTTAAATTGTTATCTTTTACCTTCTATTCAGTTATGTTATCTGTGACCTTTCACAGTGCTCCTGTGTATACTCTCCTGGTAGTAAATTCCAACATTGTGGCTTCGGGAGATGATGATGGAACTGTCAAATGTAAGTATACACCTATGAATAGTCTTGGTTCTCATACATTTAACAAAAAAATTTATTAGATTGAACTTAAAAATGCAACTAGGTCTATACGATATGCCTAGTCACAAAAAATTATTGTAGGTAAACAATTCATGTCAATCTTTCTAAATTTGGGATATTATTATTTAACTAATAGTTATATTCATCAAGAATTCTTATTTAATTTAATTTTTCTGAAATATTCCTCAATTTTTCATTCATTGATTTTCCTACTCGTTTTCTTTATCCTAATTGTTAAGATAAAATGCAACCAACTTTGCCAGAGTAAGCAGACTCTTATTTAATATTACATTTCTCTTCATTCAAGCAGTTACTACGAGGTTATTGCAGTATTTTGTAGAATATCTTTTATTTTGAATTTACCTTAGCCCAGGGGTGTTGTTTTGACATCTCATATGGCTGGTTGTTGTGATGATAACTCAATGTTTTGTAATTACTAATTTCTCTTACTTTATTTATCTTATTTTCTAGTATTTATAGCCTTCTATATTCTGAATAAAATATTTAAGAATTAAAATTCGCAAAACAAAGGAACAGTCTTGATATTGTGTGTGCTGTTTATATATGATGTAATTATTTATATGTAATTATAATTATGTAACCAACCACCCAAAAAGTTCTCACATATTCTAAGTGAAAGATTTTCTCTGTATAGTCCCCAAATGTGTAAAATAAATTTCACCATCAGCTGGTACCTTCTACTCCTGGTACCTGACTTAATTGTCATTTTCTTCAGGACCTTCCAAAGCATCTGAAATATCTTGCAATGGCCAAAGAATCTCAGCCAAAGTAAGACCCTTCTGATAAATATGTTAAAAACTTTCCTATGTAATGTATAATACTGTGGGTAAGCCCCCACACCTACCTTCATAAAAGGGACACAACTGAATAAATTACGTGGCACAAAATGCAATCTCTACAAACCAAGAAACAAAGTTGGGCGATGAATTATGTAATAAGAACTTTAGAATCTCCCAGGCAGAGGCAATTAGTGAAATACGCCAAAATATGAAATATGTTACAGCTTTAATGTGTTAGCATTGAAATGACACACATGGACAAACTAAGTATACTGTTGAATAAAAATGAAAATTTTATAAATAGAAAAACAACAAAAAGACATCCTAGTGAAACACAGCTAAAAGTGATGAGGACTTTGGTTCTAAAGACAATATTTAAAATTATATAGCAAAATGAAACCATCCAGGTGTTGAAATGACATTCTTGGGTGTTTGTGTTAATTTTTTCATTGATGTTTTGATTAATTTTAAACTGCAAATAAAATTTTATATAAATTTTATTGTCTTTCGATTATCAAGTTATTATGTCCCTTGATTTTTTAGTCAATTATTTAAAACAGACACGCATATGCTTGACTGTCCGGAAGGCCCCACATCCTAGGCACAGATATATGATCTATATAAATTTTTTATTAACAATGAATGAGTAAGTTTACATTCGGACTGTACAATTTGGAAACGACTAAATATTCTTATAACATGTCACTTCAGCTTGTGGGTCAGTGACCCCCATCTTGATCAGGGTTTTCATCAAATTACCCTGATCCATTGAGCAAATGCTGAGAAGTCCCTTTGTTTTGGTGCTGTACAGAAATGTACATAAGTACACATTTTTGTTGAACTCTCACTTTGCGGGTTGTAGTGGGAGAATATGTGCAGATTGTACTTCTTCCCCAAATGTCACATGTTTTTACTGATTTTTGACAATAATAAATAAAATAAAATTTATTTTATTATTATTATTATGCAATGCAGACAGTAACTTTTCTGAAAATATTTTATCTATACTGAGGAAAGAACTAAAAAAGGAAGATAAAAGTAGTTCTTCAAAGAACTATTTTTATCTAGTATATACTGAAATCAAAAGAAAATGTCAAAAACTGATTTACAGGAAGCATTATAGAATAAAAAAACATCTATGGAAGAGGGAATATTAACAAAATAAACTTTTAACCACAGTTTGTCTTGTGTATTTTCAATCAAATATATAGGTATTCTTCATACTCTTGAGATTTTTAGTCTAGTAATTTGGTCACTGCTGAACAGTATTAATTTGATATTCAAATTAACCGTGTGCTAGGAATTGTTTAGAGGGAATATCAGGCATTTCTAAGATTTTAATATTTAATTATTTGTACTATGTATGGGAAGATATTTTTTCTAATATTTGTGTCTTATGCTTTTAGTGTGGGACATGAGAAAAAAAGATGCTGTATTTTCTTTGAAAGAAATGGAAGATTATGTGAGTTGCATGATAACCAATGATGCTAAAAAATTTATTGTTTGTGCAAGTGGTGATGGAACAATTACATCATTAAATATAGGAATGCGGAAATTGCACATACAGGTAAAACAGTTTTCATTTGCAAGCATATTTCAACAAGAACTTATTTGTTTTATATCCTGGAATTCTTTGTTTAACAGTCAGAACCATACAATACAGAAATCACTGGACTAGCGACAGTGAAACATGAAAGAAAACTTGTAGCTGCCACTGCAAAAGGAACAGTGTATCTCTTCAATTGGGGAGAATTTGGATATCATAGTGATGAATTCCCCAACCCCAAAAAAGGAATAAATAGTCTTATTCCTATTACTGAAAATATTATTTTAACTGCATGTGAGGATGGAATATTAAGGTAAATATGTAATTAAGATTTTTCAGTGTATATTTTACAGTTATTTGTGAACAAGAAAATAGTTTTAATAAACAATGGTGCTCTGAATTACTCTCAAAGAAATTGTTGAAACTGTTATTAAGAAATTATGTTAGCATAGTGCAATGAGGTACATTGTAACATGGAATGAATGTGTTTCCATATTTTGGAAAGTTGGCTGTTAGAATTAATGTGTTGAATTATATAAAATGGTTTCAACAATTGCAACAAAAATTCACCTAAATAGAATGTAAAAACTATTTCAGAATTTTGGTTTGAGTGATACAAGGACGGAAATAGACATGGAAAACTTTTTACTTTAGTCTCACGTTTTACAAATGGTTTCAACCTCTATAAACTATTATGTATTTTCAATTCAGTGCTCCAATAAAAAACACCACCAACCACCTGCCGGTTAAAATTACCGGTGGAAAGAAATTCAATTTTGTCATTAAGAAAGACATAATAATATGGAATTTCCTGTTATTAACCCTTAAGTGGTAACACTGGTCTCTTAGACTCTACTGCTATTTCTTTGACTACTGGCTACATTGCAACTTTGAACACAGAGGCAACAGAGTCTCTCTTTGATGTGATAACAACATTCTGAAATTTTTCTTACCATTGTTGTAAATTTGCCGAGAAGGTCTTGGAGACCTGAATTATTGTAAATGTAAGTATATTGTACATACCACCTGTGAGGGAGGGAAGGAGTTTTCTTCTTTTATTTTTTCAGAGTGATCTTTTTTTGCATGTTTCAAATAATATTTCATTCTCTTACAAACAACCTAGGTTATGTTTATTTGATTCTTTAAAAAAAATTTCAACTCCCATTGTATAATTCTGTCAATTGATGGCTGCAACCTGTTGCATAATGTTACTCATTACAATACAGGTTTCTTTATGGCACAGGTTCTTGACCAATCACAAAGAAGTTTACAAACCAAATATTGACACTTCATTAATTGCTGAGAATCGTTCTAGTAAATGTTTGACTGTGTACATTAAAATTGCATTTAATATTATGTTTGTCAGTTTTAACTTTTTCTTTTACTATCAGTAATTTTTACATGGAATATTATTTCAAATCATTTGAATCGTAATTTCACTTTGATCCCTTTTGACTAGTGCAGTGGTTGTGCTAGAGGGAACATTTGACTGACGTTAAGATCAAAACACAAGTTATTTTGTGTTATATATTGCTGCCGTGTGTTTATTCTTAAAAACCAGCCAATTTTTTAGTTTGAAATGTCTAGTGAATCAGAGGATGAGTTGGCACCTCCAGAAATAAAAGAAAAAGCGGAAATGGTGACCTTGGAATTATTGCCACAATTTTTGTACTCGCTTGCAGGCCGACTGGTAAACAAACCAAAGCCACCTGCAGCAGGTAGGATAGCTGTCCGCTAGGTGGCGTTGACTGAATCCTGCATGTCAACTGCCACAACGATTGAATGTGAAAGTTTAACATATAAAAGTTACTATAAGTCATAGAAAAAGTATTGTATGAGACTCTGTAATGGGTATTAATATACTCATGTGAAGTTTACAATACTTGCTCATTCCTCGCTCCTATTGTAATATCACACTTGTGTATTAATACCCATTATCGTCGTTTCATAATATACTATTTCAGTTCAGTTGAAAGTGTCAAGAGAATAAGCCTTTAAGGGGAGCCAAAATGGGAAAAAATGATGAAAAATATAATTTTTTACTTTTTTAAATCATTAATTGCTTTATAGTTTTGTGTTAAATAAGCCAAATTTCATCTTAATATGTCATCTCTAAGTTTTTTTTTGTTTTTTTTAATTTTGAAGTTTATATAGTGTGGAAGTGGGCATGGTCATTTCAGCACATTATGAGTGTTGCTTGAACATAGAGAGAATTTTTCTGCTTTCGTTGTGAGAAGTTAATAATGTGCTTTCTAGTGTTATGCACATTGTTTCTGGTAACAATTGAGGGTTGAATAGCATCGAAATATCAGTGCTTGTGTTTGCCCAGGAATGCACCAGAATGCATATGGACCAGGAATGCACTGAAAACTTTAGGAGTTATTTCCCGTAGGTTTAAAAGTTTCATTTTTAGGGAACATTTTCTCAAAAACTAGGATGCTTAAATTTTAACAGAGCATGTAGCTCACTATCTTATATACTTTAACAGGGTGTATTTATAAAATTTATATACTTGAGACAATATTCTTATAAATGTTAGTATTTTTAAGACCAAAACCGATTACAATGGACAAAAATTACAGTTTAAAAACTATCAGTATTTTTAAAAACAGCTTCATTAATAGACTTATAAACAATGAATCTACACTCGCATGAAATTTCAAGTCTGTAAATTAATTAGTCTTTGAGAAAATGGTCCTTACATTAACATTGGCGAGATAGGCCATTCTGGCTCCCCTTAAATGCGTCTTGCCAAAGTTGGTTCAGAACTGAATTGCTTGATGTATTCCCATAAGTTGTGCAATGAAATTGTTAATATTATCTGTTGTGACCAAATTTATATTATTGATTTACAAAAAACATCTAAAAGAAATATATGAAACTGAATGTCACACTAGCATCAAATGTTCCTGTAACAACTCTGCTTTAAAAATAATTATACCACAAAAATTTTGATTCAAATATATGTATTAATAGTTATATAACAAGTACATTCAATAAAAACATTGCTCAAATAACAAAAAAAAATTGCAAGGTCTGAGAGACCAGTGTTACATATTACGTGAAAAATGTGTGTTACCGTTTAAGGGTTGCAAATAACTGGTATTGTTCTTTTCTCAGGGCAACTCATCTTTTCCCTCACAGACACTTGGGGGTAGCAGGACAACATCAGTTACCTGTTGAATGTGTTGACATATCTCATGATGGAGATTTAATAGCATCCTATGGTCATGATCAGTTAATAAAGTTTTGGAGAATAAGATATTTTGAAGATATAGAAATTGATGGGAAAAAAAAGTCTGTGAAGAAGACCCAAAGTCACAATTTACCGTCATCCAAGTACAAAAATGCTTCGGACTTCTTTGCTGATATGGCATAACTTATTAAAAAGAAAATCCCAAGTATTTTAAATATGCAGTTACAAATGTTTTTCAAATCTTACAAAGTTATGATGGTATGTTAATGGTATTAAAAACAAGCTTTGTATAAACCTTTGGCATGTATTTTCTTTTTCACGACAATATAAAACAGGAATGTAATAAATGAAAATTATTGTTTCCTTAACTACATATTACTATGTACATTTGATTAACATGCACGTTAGTGCCATATAAATACTGATAAAAATACAGTTCTCAGCTTGATAATAAATTGAAGATATTTGCAACTACATTAAATAGCCAAATGGCACACATTTCCTGTTTTTCAGAGCAGTTATTACTCCAAATGAAAGTGAGAAAATTGGCATAGTAATTTGCAATGTTCAGAATACTGGACTCATCTCAGTCTTAGGCTTTGTGAGAAGGAACACATCGGCTTCACCTCTTTCCCCGCACCTGGTAGGCTCTATTGTACTGGTTAATTTCATTACAAAAATTGTCCATTGCTAACTGTAGGCTGATACCAATCACATGTCCTCCATCTATCAGGTCTTGTACTACTACACCATTCAGACAACATAATATGTATATGCACTAAAAAAAGAAAGTGTTGCAGACATTTAGCTCTAATAATAGGCATAGCTTATGGTCTTGCACTAAAAATGGCAAAGTTTCGGACATTTATCATGTAACCTAGACGAATCCTACATATATATAGTAAAAGAAGAAAAATTCCTTGTATTACATCTTATGAAAGCACACTATTTACAAAAGAAAATATGCATAGGCATCAGCTTGATGGTCTGCAATAACAAGCTGGCAAGTCTAAACTTTTCCATAAAACAAATATACCTCAAAGTGAATATGAAAAGTTCCTACATATGTTTACACCATTTCCTTTCCCTTCCTAAGAAAGGAGAACCTGTTAAAACTGGGGAGACGGTTATTCCTTTTCTAAATGCATTGCAAACCACGGAAAATATTCTCAACATACAACTGATAACAGAGAAATTTTCTTATCTAAACATAATGCAGTGCTAAATCTCAAAATACAAATAAACTTTCAATGTTGCACAGTTTGTCTGATGTTTTCAGGCCGGTAGTAATGTGCCTGTGCTGCTAACGTGGGGTGAATTGGAGGAGGAAAGCATCGGACATGCTCTACTGACATAACATCAGAGTCACCAGACTTCAGAAACTTGTTTAGCACAGCAAATATCTGAGAGTTCAACACCTGAAAGCGGCGAATTCGATCCACCATCCGCTTCAATGCCTGGGAAACAAATTTCATACATACACATAAATCTCTATTAACTGTGGGAAATATTGCAACCACAAAAACAATTACAAAGGGTATCATTTACTTACAATTCCTTTCACCATTTCATCTTTACCATCTACCCTTTGTACACGCAAAATATGGTAGCAAAAATCAAGGGCTTCAAATCTGCGTTGTTGTCCCAAAAGAACAATCATTGTGCATCCTGCCCAGTTTAGACCTTCACCAAACAATTCTCTGAAACAAAATGAATACAGAAGTGTCAAATTTCTACAGTATGAGGAAGTTGGAACTAAGGACATGATATATATTTTCATTAAAATTTTAAAAAATGTCTAGATTGTGCAACAATCAAACACAGAATTCATAAACTTTGAGAAAAGTGCCCATGTGAATGCTTACTCCACAGTGAATTCAGTATCCCCAACTGGAATACAGTACACAAACTGAAGAGCTGACCATAAACGATGAAATTCAGTACATTCATCAACATTGATGACTCCATTAGTTGGCGGTGGGCCAACCCATATAGGATCATCCAAAAAACTACGTAGACGGCTGAGTACAACTTCAAAGATTGACAAACCACAACATAATCGTTCTCTCGTCAATAAATCACCCTCACGGGCAATTAAAGCTTGCTGCAAAATAAGAGTTTTTTAAAGTCTTATTTGTAGTGTTCAACACGTGCCGAGTCCTATTACAAAAAATCTGATAAATTATAAAGGTTACCTTTGGTGTGCCAAGTTTATCAATACTGGGAACAATCTGTAAAGCAGAATACTTGGCTTCCAATCTCTTTTGTTTTGTTTCAGGTTTCTCTCCATCTGTAATGTAAAAAATTAATAAATGTCTGCAATTCTGTTCTGCTTGGAATGAGTTTTTGCTTTCACCATACCTTTGCAATATGGTCTAGGCAAAATATTCTGGAAAGGAGCCGCATGAAGTAAGTCACACACTTCCTCTTGAGACAAAGCTTGCTCCATCAATAAGCAGAAAAGAATTGTGTTTCCTAGTTCTCGGAAACTGTGAAACATCTCTGTTCTTGCATCAGGGTACTGCACAATATCATTTAACTGAGCATGGTAGTAACCCAAGACACCTAGAAGATAAAAGTAACTTGGATTGAATGCACTAAATACACCCCCTCAACTTCCTCAAAACAAACAAAAATATAAACATAATTTCAATACGATAAACTTTCACTAACGATCTACAATAGTTAAAATAGGATATTAAGACAATTCAGAAGATACCATGAATTATTTGCCAATGAGCACAAAGATACTACAAATTGCATCATACAATTAATATATTAGGGGCGTGGAGCACTTATTATTACTATTATTATGATAAGAGGTAATCCTCTGCTACTTTTTTATGTCGTATCTCTTAGTCCGTAAGTCGTCAAAAGGACTGCCAGGTAGCATCTCCATGTACATGCTCCTGCATCACTACCCAGTGGGCGGATTTAGGAAAGAATTAGGATAGGGGGAGGCTTTATGACACTTCACAGAGGTTGGAATAACCCTTGTGAAGCAGCCAAGATTGTTTGGTTAGAGCAAATTTCACATGAAATTGTCCGGGAATCGAGCATCTTTACATCTTTTAATCCAACTACTTTAGTTTAAGCCCCATAAAATGTTTAAAAAACTATTCCACATATCATTGAGGAGTAGGAGGGGTGACATATTCTTTACACTTGGGACCTTTGGGAGTGATAACTTGACTGGGATGAAAGAGAGAATATTCAACAAGGTGAGCAATTATTTGCGTAACAAACACTTATTTGGTACAATGACTACAATATTAGTAGCAAATAAATTATACTTCGCTATTTCGTTCTTTTAAAAAGTTTTATGATGTCAAACAGTAGGAAATAAGTGCATGTGCGTGTGTGTGAAATTGCATTTCAAGCACAAACAAATGACACCTTTCATGCACATTGATGCCATGACATTTTTGTCTTCATCATTCACACACCTTCTATTTTTATTTTCCACTTTCCCAAGTAGATGATCAGCTCGATTGTAGCAAACGTCGTCTAGAACTCACATTGACCTCTTTGACGACAGCTGTTGGGCCCACCGATTTAACAGCTGTTTTATATCTTCTGAGGTATGTGATGGCAATGTCCCTTCTGAATTCCAGTTTAGTGATTTTCCTTTCTGTCTTGTAAAATCTGCCACGCATTATTTATTGCTGAATCTAGGAGTTAGGTCAATATTGTCTTGCGCTATTTCTCACCTCTGATAGATAAACGATGCTGATTTATACCTTGATCCATTTGATCAGTGCTACCCATATGCCTATTGTATATGCTAAAAATTGCTGGCTGAGAGACATTTATGTTTTTTCTCTTTTGATGAATATCTCTTCACATCCTTCACCGAAGATTTCCCATACATGTCCCAATCATTTCATATGACAAAACTGCCTCATCCTCACTCACCAATATATTGCCACTCAAATTATCCAGTAAAATTCTGTAACGTATTGTAGGGCTACAGCTAGCGGCCACCGGGGCGCCACAAAGGTGCTGCGGCAAGGGATTAGACGCCAGGGGCCAGGCAGGATGTGACTCGTCGAGGTATTCTGAGAAATCCTAAGAGCTAGGGAAAGGGATGCCCAAAATGCGGGACAGCGCGTTTTTGCCGCGTGACAAATTCTTGGAATCCATGGCAATGGATGTCCAAAAATGCCAGGTCACATGGGTGGTAGCTATATAAGAGCGAACGCAGAGCACGGGGGCGGGGTTTGTTGAGCAGAGTGGGAACCCTCGTGCGAACGCCCAAAACTTGCGCCCAGGGCGGTGCGGAGCCGAGCTAGGCTCGTGCGGCAACCCATGTGTTGGGACGCCGTTGTGGACTATATCCATGGGTGACCGAGGTCGCCGGAGCTGTCTGCTGTGTGCGGGAGGCTCGCTGAGGAGTGGCGCGGGCCACAAGTCAGTCATATCATTTTTAAGGATCGCTCCTGCGATCAGGGAAGTAAACATCTACCAGAGCTGATTAACTTAAATTATTACTGTAAGTATTGTGAATAAACCTGTACATATTTATCATTGAAGCTCGTGTCTGTGATTATTGTGTATTCCCACGACGTCACACTTCCTCTGTTCTCATCACTGATGTCATCAGTTAGCTCGTTCATAGGTGGTTGTGGAATGAAAATAGCTTCTACTTCAATAGAATCATCACCATCGATGCCTTGAATATGTCGTTGAATAACGGTTGATTTTCCTGATCAATTTTTTAAAAAATCTTATAAAAATTCCAATTTTTGTCTGTGCAATAGATCGAAGTAAAAAAAATACAAAATCTTGTGGAGTGATGTGAAAAGCAAAGGAGAAGGACAAGTGTGACATATACGGATGGTGACTTTTTCACGCCTCCATAGCTTCCCATAGTAATAATAAAATTAATTACATGATTTTCATTACACTTATCTGTGATACATATACCATTGAGATAAATTGACTTTATAGCAATATAGGCTCTGAATTCAACTTGTCAATGATCAGGGGCCATCAGAAAAAAATTCACAATTTTTGAACAGCAGGAAAAAATATGAAAAAATATTAGAAAATATTACAATAAACTGAAGAACCAGACTCCACTGGGGCAATACACTTGAACATACAGAAATATTGATCTGCAACTTGAATTAAATCTTCTCATAATTTGTTTGCTTTGACGTATGTCACACTTGTCCTTGGAGAGTTAATGGAAATAAAGAGAATCATATCAAACATTAATTAATAGTATAAAAAATCATTCCAAGTTAAAAAGGTTACTCTTCACATCATTGCTGAAAGCTGCACCACCTGACAAATAAAAATTTATTGTCAGACTTATTAGCAGTTATACATTCTGTTTCTTATTTTTTTCTCAAACAACACAAAAAGCACTTGTAAAAATGGTGTAGGTTTGATTTTCATTGAAATTTCAGCTGAATAGCTGATTTATAAATTGAATCACATGCTTATTGTAAACAAATGAGCAGTGGAAGATTCCTTGCAATGATTTGTTTAAATTGTAAAGTGAATACATTGCAATGTATGAAGTTGACTGATTGAGGTGTAGAGGGCTTTTCGACTACTGAGGTCATTGGCGCCCATGTCAAAATTGTTTTTCTTTGTTCTTTTATTTTTTATAAAAAGATTTAGTAAGTGTTGCAGATGCAACTTACTGCTAATTAAAAACATGTACATCACCTAAAAAGAGGGCTTGAATTCCAAATAAAATACACAAGAAGATAAGGCAGAAGGAAAGTAGTATAAAACATACTAGATGTAAAATTTTTCATATAGCATTAGCCAGCTGTAAAGGGGCCAAGAAAATAAAACATTGCTCTTATTTCTCAAATAAGATTGTATATTATGCTCAAAAAACAAAAAAGTTTTGAGAGCACAGAATTGTCATTGCCGAGCACCTCCCTTAGCGAGTTGCCCAGGCCGTGTCTTTGTCTGCTGCCAACAAATTCTGTACAATGCACAAGGACATGTTCTACAGAAATAACCATCCTGCATGAGTCACAGATGGGAGTAGTTTCAGCTCGAAGGAGGAAATCATGAGAGAAGTGGCAGTGTCCAATACGAAGGCAGGTTAGGATGACCCTCACGCCTCGAAGACCGGGATGAGGAACACCAGGAATTAATATAATCTTTTATTGCAATTAGTTTAAAAGTGGTGTTGTGCCACTCTTTGCCAAGCTCTAAAGATGATTGTTTCAGCAAAGCCATAACATCAGACAATGGTACAGAAGGAATGTCAATATAGTTTTTCGCATCACTGATTTCGCTGCCTGGTCGGCCAGCTCATTCTCTGTAATTCTCATACGGTCTGGAACCCATCTTAAGTACCAAATCATAGTGGTGAGATAGAAGACGATGTATAAGGTATTGAACTGATTTCGTCAGGTAGTCTGAGGAAGAAAGGGGACAGTTTGAAGAGAGCTGAGAGAATCAGAAAAGAACTGCTCGCCACAGCGTCACTGTCTCGATGTATTTTAGGACTTTGAGAATTGCGTACATTTTGGCAGTGAATATACTGCACTGAGAATAAAGCCGATATGATTTGGTTATCCTGATACAATAAAAATTACATGTCACTGTGTCATTGTATGATGAACCATCAGTGTACAAGAGTATATGATCTGGATAGGTTTCTCTCATTTCCTGAAACTTCCTCCAGTAAACAAGAGGACTTGTAATTTGTTTGGGGAGATTGGAGAGTAAGAGTTTCCGAGGGGGAATCGGGTCACTCAGGGGTTTCACAGGAGTGAGAAGATCGGCATTAAGTTCCTGCAAAAAATTTCGCAATCGAATACCTGGAGGCTGGGGTAGCGATGTTTGAAGAAAATATGAGGACTCATATTTAGGGTGGATAATTATTCGGCAACAAGGATGGTTAAAGAATCCTGACACTTAAGCACCATAAGACACTAATAGAATATCCTGCCTTTTTACGGATGGCTCCCCAGCCTCAGCTAGGAAGCACTCAATTCGGCTAGTAAGATAAGCACCTGTTGAGAGGCGGATACCAGCATGGAGTATGCTGTTGATGGGTTGGAGAGTGGAAGGGGTTGCAGAGCAGAGCCATACACTTCACTACCATAATCGAAGGCTAAGTGGATGAGTGATCTCTAAAACCACAATAGTGTAATGCGCTCGGCTCCCCATGATGTACCATTCAGCAAACGAAGAAGATTAAGGGGGGAAACTGGTTTGTAGTGATGTTACTTTTGAGTATTTGTGCATGCACTGAAGGTTGAGATTGCTGTACCCTATGCTGGGCTTAATGTCCCTCTTTGTTCACAGGCATCAGATATCCTTTTCTAAATGAATATTTATCTGTATCTTTCTCTGATACTATTTCATCAATAAAATTTGAAACAGCTGATTATTCAATATTAAAGAATGTAATGTTGGCAGACACAAGACTTTTTGCACACTCGTCACTTTTCCACAATATTGCTAAAATGCAAAAAATAAAAAAATTGAAAATTTAAGGTAAATCAGCTAAAAAAATAGATTTATTTCATATAAAAAATTATCCTTCACAATATGAATTGCCTCTTGGTAGCAGATGCATCGCTATTTCAAGTATGGAGATTGAATTTTTTGACATTATTCCATAAAAATAAAATCAGAGTTTTATAACATCCATTTTCAAAAATTAAAAAGGTGACAAACAAATTTTTGATTTAATCTGAATATTATTGATTAATGGGAAGCAAATGAAGTTGTAGAGAAATTAAAATGTGTTCTTTACAAAAGTATTGAGTTTTGTGAGTTACAATAGTATTCTGGAAACGCTGTGATATCTGCAAGGAAGGGTGATATTATCCCCACCCAAAACCTGCTGCCTCTCATTTGATGCCAATTCTTCAAATTGCTACTGATGCACTTGTCAGGTTGCTGTCTTAATGCGCTGTGTAATTCGAAATTTGTTATAATTAACCCAGAATTCATGAAAAAAAATGTAAATCAATCAAATACGAATACTGGAAAGAACTTAAAATCCATTTCATAAAAATTATTTTTTCCTTAGATTTGTTTGTTACATGCAAGACATAAAACAATTTTTCTATCAGTTGAGTCCCCTTGAATCCACTTTCATGTAAAAATGCACTCTCGATTGCAAGACTCCATTCCCAACTGAAAATGTCTACAATACTCTAGGTATTGCATTTTCAATATGATGAACTGAATTGTAGATTAATTTAATATTCCTGTAAGTAAACCTTTTCTCTGTATTAGCTCCTTTATCGCACAGTAAAGGGATTGCAATACAGCTTTGTAGCTGGTATCAAGATGCAGCAGCCATCAGCTTTTGCAATGTAATTAACAGAGTCAATAATTTTCAGACATTTTATTCATATCATATTACCTTATCCCAATGCTCTCACCTCTGATGAATCATTGAGAAAAACAAACTACTGCTTACTTTTACAATCGGCAACTAAGGAAATGAGACAAGGACAGCCTTCAGAGTTAATAATATCAAAATTTTCATTGGCTGACTCCATCTTTGTGTCATCTTTTATGTGTCCAAGTTACTGAAATATGAATCTGTTGCCAACATATGTGCTGTTAAACCTCAAATATTTTCCATTAAAAAAACAACAACAAACAAAGAAAAAGACATCTGATAAAGTAATCTACTCATGTACAGAAATAAAATTTGTATTAGTAAAAGCTAAAATAAGAAAGCAGAATTATGTGACCCAATAATGAAAACGTTTCGAGGTATTTAAATAATGCTGTTTATTTCTAGTGTAATTTTCCTGTAGCAAGGAACAGTATGAAACAGTAAAGCATTTACCTGGTGATCCATAATCGTAACGTGGCAGTTTGCATACTTTAGGCATGGCCTCCATTAGTGTTTTAGTGAACTGCAATATATTTCCTTGCAAAAGACTTTTCACAATTTTTAGCAATTCTTCCATAACAACTGCAATACCCTGATAGCCAAGCAAGCGACACATGGTACGAAAATGTTGTGCACCCACAAAACCTGTATTTACAAGTGAAAAAAAATTAAAATGTTACAATTACTTAATATTCATATGTTCCCTTTGTTTAATATACCCAATTCTTACCAGAATACTGCCCATATATTGTGCTGTAAGCCAAATTTAATTGCTTGCTTCCCCATAGATAGTGGTGGCCCATTTGAGGTGGTTTATCTCGATGTACTGGCTGAGCAAATTGAATTCCTCTGCATCTAACAAATCTGAAATCCAATATTTTCCTCTAAATTTATTGAAAAACAATACATTTTTGTTTGTTTGCATCCATACAAATTTGTTGGGAATGTTTAAAAAGAGAAAATACCGGCTTGTTGCAGCATTGTAGCAATAATTTGGCAGAAAATCATAGTTTAATTCCCAAAATACATGAAGAGTTATTCTGCCATAAGGAGCAAGAACATTATGATTTGCTTCTCGAAACATTGCATCATATTCATCCAAAGCCAAAAATTTTGATAACAATTTGTGACACAAACGATTCACCTGAAGCAATCCATCCAATTCCTGCAATATATTAAAAAAATAAACAAACAATAAAAAACAGAAAATAAAACCTGCACATATATCTACGCAGCATGTCTGTAACTGTCTACAACTTACCACAACTCCAGTGATATCTCCAGCTTCAAATTTACTAATGGCCAGATCCAATGACTTCTGCATGTCTGCATTTATTCTCTGAGTTATAAGTTTGTTAAGGTCAATGGATCGACCTAAGAGTTGAACATGCCTTTGCTTCAGAAGTGTTTCATAACGATTTGCTCTTGGATATGCCAAAAGATAAGTGCCTTGTGCTACACATTCCACTCTGAATCTTTTATCTAATAAAATGCTTAAAAAAGAATTAAGAACAGGATTACACATCAGTACAAACCATTTCAATAACTGCAATTCTTTCATTTACAAACCTTGATGCCAATTGTTTGTAATGAGCAAAAATTTGCTCACTGAGCTTATATACAAATTGATCAAAACACAAATTAACTTCTGCTTCCACTTCATCATAAAGGAACTGCTTCCTGAAGACTGTCAGTGCATACAAAGCACTATCATTATATAGATCCAAAGGATAGAGAACATACCTGCAAAGGAAACTCACAAGTTCAGTTGTGTAAATATGCAATAACATAGGATATATTAAAATACAAACTTACTCCATCATTGATGGTTCTTTGGTTCTCAGAATGTGGTCTGTAAGAATCCAAGGCATCGACATCTCAATTGGAAACTGAAACAAACATTTGAGTCTCAATGCTCTACTATGCACCACTCTAAATAGCATACTGTTAATTTTGGTGAATTCAACATTGCTACAAGAAAATCATAAGCATTGAAGCCTACAAAAATACAACTATTTATACCACACTGTTATACTCCTTCATTCACAAGCATTTATTTAAGACTAATTAACAAATGTAGAAATTGTTTTGTCTTGGAGTTAGTCAGCCAATGGTTAGTGGCAACAAAAATGCTCATATTCACGTACAGTTCAATTCATATTCAAAAAGGCATTAGTTTAACACAAACAGCATAAGAAATCTTTGGAAGTTATAATTTGTTTATTATTTCTTACTTAACCTTAGCTATTCTGAAGCAAGCTGTCTTTAAATTGAGGGATCAAAATTATGCTTTAAACAAAAATATAAACTTCTGCAATGAATCTAGAGACGTGGAAGAATTCTTAAGTCTTAAGTTAAAATCAATGTAATACTAAAGCAACTATTAAGTTCCACATTAACCAAGTCATGCTGGGCCTGTGACATAATGTGCTTATTGTGCTTTTGATTTATTACTCTTTTCCAAAATTTTATTTTGTGCAACACTTATTGTGATGGAAGTGCATCTAAATGGGTCAAATTATAAAACTGTGAATTAAATAAAAGTGAGTTCTAACCACTAATGAGTATCTTTCACCAATGAAGTAATTATTTAAATTAAGATTAAAACATATGTATATTATAACAAAATGGGAACACACAAGACTAATGCTGTAGGATACAAAGGAAATGCTATACAATGTTTATCTATTAAAACTGCTAGTTACACGATGGGTGAAGACAATACAAATTATGAAAATAAAAGAGAAAGGCTAATTTACAAACAAGTTTGAAAATTACTCATACCATACCATGCAGGAAGTAAGGGGAACAAAAAACAACGTAAGCAGAATACTTTCTGCATACCATATACCTTAAATACAAGTAGCATTAACAAACCAACATATTGACCCTGTGATCATGACAGAATTTACTAAAAAAACAAAGCCAAGGGTTATGTACATTCTGAGAACAAATAGTAGATTAAATTTTTTTAAAGTACCCATTTTTAAAATACAATACAGTACTTCACTTTAGTGAAATTCTATAGTAATCAATGCCGCACCATCCAGCTGCTCTCTGCAAGACACCAAGCAACCAACATGAACACATGCTAGATGCAGGGACAGCCAACTAAACTGAATAAAACAGATTCTGCAAGCAATGAAAACACAGTCCCAGAAGTTCAATGTCAAACCATTACACAAAAAGAAATAAATAAAAAATGTTTGTGTTATTTTTCTTTTCTTTCAATAAAAGATATTGGTACTCCTAATTAATAAGACAGTCTATGAACGTTTGGACTATGTCTCCATCACTATGCATTTCCAATGCTCTACCTGAATACGCTTCTCCATGGTGATGAGGTCACTGCACTCTTCATTATGTTGATGTCTCACCGTACATTTCTAAACCGCAATGAAACAAGATACCAACACCGTTACACAAATAATTTCAATGGCAGGTGCCTCAAAGCATTAAAAAAGAAGGATCACGAGGAAGATACATACAATGTAAATGTTAGGAAGCAACATCTAATTAAGAAAGCAGAAGTAGCTACAATGCAAGAATTAAAACAGTAACAAGAGTTCTGTAGTTAATTCCAGTGACCTTGGCTTATATTTTGACTAATTTGCTTTTATCTTCTTTGGAGTTGTACAACTTTACACAAATCATCTCCCAAGAAAGCCACAGCAGAATGGCATCGGTAATTCATTTCTCCCACTATATCCCTGCTACAACATCAACAACATACAGCCAAGAATATCAAGAAACACAACATATAAATTCCTGTTTTCATCATCTCATTTTCAAAATTTAGAATGATAATGAAAAGCAGCATGTGCTCAGAAAATATGACATTTATACCATGTTTTCCCCCCTGAACAATATGAATACCCTCAGAAGTAATTTAAATATATTTTGTTTTTCTTTGAAATTTTAAGGAGAACGTACTCACAATTCTTCCCAGAATGACATTCCATACTAATTATTCAAATTCTCAGACACATACATTGCATTATTCAATACACAGTAGGTACACATACTTGATATTACAACTACAATTTCGGTGCAGCTGCAATACAACATGGAAACCAAGTTTTCACAATAAGATAAGTAATGAATAAACAAAAAACGTGCAGAACTATGCAGAATATCAAGTTTTCCTCCTTATTATTACTCAACAACTCCTCACATATTTAAATAATGTACATCATTTAAGAAAAACAACTGAGGGATAAACTGCAGTGAAAAAGAAATCTCAGCCTTGAATACTGGAGGTATAGGACACAGTCAAAAAATATTTTACGATTTTCAGAAGTTTTAATAAAAATTGTAGATGTACCACATTTATAAATGCACTTTTCTCTATGCGCCCGAAAATTTAAGAAAAAAATTGCAGCCCTTTTCAGAAAAATTTGAAAATGCTATAGAGGCTTCATGTTAAGTACCCCCCACAAATTAAAATATCTTAATGATCCCCAAAATGTTACTACTAAAGCATACTCTTGTTTACGAAGCTTTAGCTCAAAGGCATCTAATCTAATCAAATTACACATGTCACATTACATGTGTAATTCAATTAGATGTACACTGCCATCCTTGCACACATGCTCATTTTCAGGAACAAAATTGTATGCATCTTCTCTCTACCTGTACCAATCTTGACTATCTTTGGAACATACCTTAATTCTGTCTTGTGTGCAAAATTGCAGCATAAAAAAACTTAAACATGGATTTTTAGGGCCAAAAATTCAAGGTAATTTTGTTGAGTTATTTCCAATACTTTTCCTGCCTAAACTGGAGAATAGAAAGGAAAAGTAATAAAATTGATAATTCTAATTTGATAATGCTAATGAAGTCTTCTTCATGGACATTAGAAATTACATCTTGATCTGGTATAAAAAAAACAATTAATAAATACAAAATATGTATGAATACAATAAAAGAGCTGTTTGATGATTAGATGATAAAGCCATCACGTGGTTTCCTAGAATATACATTAAAAATTTCCCCCATATATATCATTTAGAACTCTTTAAAAGACTCAAGGAGCTATTCGAAAAGTTTTCTCACATTTTTTTTACGGTTTAAGGTAAGTTGAGTTGTAATATTGATCCTCAAACCAACTCCAAGCACATAAGGATCCCTAACTTTCCCAAATCTGAAGAATATCCTTGGGAAATTGTTAAGTTAAACAGCTTAAAATTACCCCTACATAAACATTACATTTACTTATTTCTTTCTTTTTACGTTCTGAAATAATAAGCAGTGGCAAATTTAAACACAAAAAATAAACAAAATACTGCACTAATTTATTTGTTATTTTTTACAAACTATTTATTATCCAGTTCAGCATTTAACATCAAAATGACCATATTTTCAATTACAAACATAATGTCAAGATTAAGTTTGTTTTAAAGTAAAGTAATATTCAAAATATATTAGGCAACTTTTATGTTTATTCATAATAAGTATAATTAATTATTTTAAATCAAAACACATTTAAAATAGCTTCAAAATAATATGATTACTACTTGTCACAATGTATCCTCAATGGGGAAATGAAGCCTTTTTTGAATACCGGATGTCACAAACTTCTCCAGACAAATTACATAATTATTAAAACAAGACTATTTTCATCAGCTTTAATTTGAATTCCAAGGACAGACATTTTTAAAGGTCGTGTAAAAAGATTCTAATTTTACTTTCTCATATACATTTGTATATTCAGAGTAAGGTGTCTGCAGTACAGAGAAAATTAAGTAATTGTCCAGAAAGTGATTTCAAGATTTCAATGGAAATACATGTTTTGGGGTCCCAATACCAAAAAAGTGTTTTTCTCAAACCTTTGATTTGTTTCTCAGTGAACTACACTAGTGCCTAAATTATTTGTTGGAATTTAGTTAAAATGAAAATTCTCTGATTAACCTGCCCTGACACAAAACCCTGTGATTTTGAAAAGAATCCTTGAAACGTTACGTTATCTTACATGAAGCCCCTAAGACATTTTCAAAATTTTCTTAAAAATCTCTCCAAATTTTTTCCTTAAATTTCTTGTAAGAATAGAGTGAAACACACTCATAAAGATCACATATATCCAATTTTCACAGTTAACTCTGATTTTTCGAAATTTGCAAATGGAAATTTTTCGGACCCCCACCAAAAAAAATATATTACTGAAAATAGACATTTTTCAAATAAAATTTGTTCTCCACAATTGGTTTTTTGATTGATTGATTGAATGATTGAGGTTTAAAAAGCGCTTCAACTATTGAGGTCATTGGCGCCCATGTGAAAGTTTTTTTAAAATTAATATTTAATAAAAGGGAATCTTGCAAAAGCAACTTACTCACTGATTAAAGGTGTGTACATTGCCAACAAAAAGGGCTTGAACGACACACAAAATATACAAGTGGACAACAAAACGTCAAGATGAACAAATGAACAAAAATATTTATAATAAACGTAAAGCTGGTATAAGGAGTTGTCCAGGCATGTCTTCGTTGGCTGCTATCAAATTTCATACAAATTTCATACAATGCAGCAGGACATATTCCACAGAAAGAACTGTCCAGCACGAATCACTGATGGGGGAGATTCAACTTGAAGAAGGAAACCATGAGAAAAGTGGCACTGCCCGATCCGAAGACGGGTTAAAACGACCTCACGCCTACATGGTCAGGATGACGATGTGCAGCTCCCTCCACTCTCTGATCCATCAACAGCATACACCACACTGGTATCCGCCTCTCAACAGGTGCGTATCACACCAGCCCAATTGAGTGCCTTCTAGCTGAGGATGAGGAGCTATCCTTGAAAAGAAAGTGCGATATTCTATTGGCGTCTTATGATGCTCAAGTGTCAGGACTCTAACCATCCTTGTTGCCAAATAAATATCCATCTTGAATATGAGACCTTGTATATTCTTCGAACATCACTACCTCAGCCCCCAAGTATTCAATAGGAAAATCTTTTGCAGGATCTTAATGTCGGACTTTCCATTCCTGTGAAACCCCCTAGAAATCCCATTCTCCCTTGGAAATTCCTCCACTCCAATATTGACCTTAGACTCTCCAATCTTCCCAAACAAACTACTAGTTCTCTTGCTTACCAGATGCAGTCTCAGGAAATGAGGGAGGCCTATCCGGATCATATATTCTTGTACACTGATGGTTCATCATACAATAACGCAGTGGCATGTAGCTTTTATTGTATCAGGGTCATCAAATCATATCCACTCCATTCCCAGTGCAGTGAACTCACTGCAGAAGAATATATGTAATTCTCAAAGTCCTAAATACATAGCGTCAGCGATGCTGTGATGAGTAGTTCTCTGTTCTAATTCTCTCAGCTCTTTTCAAGCTGTCTCCCTCAGACTACCAGATGAAATCAGTTGAAAACCTGATACATTGTCTTCTGTTTCGCCACTATGATCTGGTACTCAATTGGGTACCAGGTCTTGTGGGAATCACAGGGAATGAGCTGGCTGACCAAGCGGCAAAATCTGCGACGCGGAAGAGTCATACTGACAGTCCTTCAATACCATTGTCTGATGTTAAGGCTGTTTTGAAACAATCCATTTTTAGAGCATGGCAAACAGAGTGGCACAATACAACTTTTAAACTAAGTGTGATAAAGGATTCTGTTAAACCCTGGCTCTTAAAAACTCAACTAGTTCTTCTTCACTCTCAGCAGTGAAATCTTTGTGGTTGACCACTCCCTTTCACAGGTTAAGACTTGGGTGTGTGGTCACTTCCACCTGGAGGCCAGCAATGTACTTAATTTTCTTATCTTTTCAATTTGTTCATCCATGCATGCTTCGAAAAGAATGGTACAATTCCTTTGTTGCCCCACAACTTGTAGTTTACCATGTTTCCTCATTAGCATGCGCCAAACGAATAGCACTAACCATTTTAAAAGATGCTTCCTCGGTGCGCTACGAGGAGGAAACGAGGCTTCTTCAGTCTATCTTCGGCATTAGGAAAGAAACTACTTAAATCAATAGTACGTTCCAGACAACTCCTCTTCCTTGCAGCAGAGGGCGAGGGAGGTTTAGTATCCATGGAGAAGGATATCAGATTCATCCCTATTGCCCCACACCACCACAGAGCCCAACAAGGGACACTCTCCATCAGAGTGCCAGAGTTACCACGGAGATATAGTGGGGGGGGATATCACAGTACTTCCCCCTTCATGGATTTAGGCCTTACGACTATTTCCACATCAAGAGAGCGAGTCTCTCTATCTTGTCAACAGAGGCCAACATTTCTTCTTCCTTTGGGATTATACTGTTATTATATATATATATATATATATATATATATATATATATATATATATATATATATATATATATATATATATATATATATATATATATATATATATATATATATATATATATATATATATATATATATATATATATATATATATATATATATATATATATATATATATATATATATATATATATATATATACTGTTATTATATATATATATATATATATATATATATATATACACACACACATATATGTATGTATATGTATATATATGTATATACATCACTATATATAGTGCTAGTGAAAGTGGGCACCCTTGTTTGACTCCTTGATTTATTTCTACAAATATATTACTTCCTTTAGATCCTTTATCAATGCATATTTTAGTAGTATATTATATTGAAGTAGAGGCTTTGTATTGCTCTTATTAGGTGGTCTGGGAATCCTTCTTTATGTAATATCTCCCAGTTTCTTTTGCTACACTTTGTCGAGGGCTCTTACATAGTCTATAAATAGTATATATGTCGGTATGTTAAATTCTTGTCTCTTCTGAATTAGTTGTTCCACTACAAATATGCAGTTGAAACATGAGCGACCTTTCCTAAAACCGCACTGTTCCTTCAGTAACATATGCTCATTAATTATATTTAATTGCAGAGTTATTATCTTAGCATATATCTTATAGGCTGTGTTGAGAAGACTTATTTCTCTATAATGTTGGCAATCTTGTCTGCAACCTTTCTTGAAGATATAATTCCTTTCCTCCAATCTTCGGGAATAGTATATCTCATCCAACACATTAATTATTTTGAGGAATCTCATTCTTATTTTATTCAGTGCATACTTTAGTAGTTCAGCGTTCATGCATTCAGTTTCTGGCGACTTCTTATTCTTGAACATTTTAAGTATGTTGTTCAATTCATCAAGTTCAATGGGGTCCACTACTATTATTGTTTCTGATAAGGAGTTTTCAGGAGTCTCTGTATTTGTCCACAAACTGATAGTATGTAAACCATTCTTTCTCAGACATGTTATTATTTTTTAATGCATCTCTTTCTGTCGAGTTTAGATACTTCATTATTTTATAGACAGTGTCCTGTGATCCATGACAGTCATGTTCAACCTCGCTTATATACCTATCCCATCTTTCCTGCTTTATCTTTCTAATTTCTCTCTTAGCAATGGAGCTTTTATTTTTATATGCTATTTTGTCTTCCTCAGAATGTGATTGGAGATACTGTAGGTAAACCTTTCTCTTTTGATCCACAATTTCTTGTATTTCTTCGTTTCAATTTTGAACACCCTTCTTATTCATTGCTTTTGGTCTTTTACCTAAGACTTCTTCGGTTTTTTGAATATTAGCTCTTTAAAATCTTACCATTCAACATTTACATCTGTACTGATTGCTCTTTGACCTACAGAAGTTAGCAATTGTGAGCAGTATAATCTTCTTATACTCTCTTGTTGTAGAAGGTATACTTTAAAATTGGTTTTATTTTGCCTAACATTTGTTTTCTTCCTGTGGATTCATTTCTTGGGGATTTTAAGTTTACAAAAAACTAAGAAGAGATCTGTACTAATGTCACAGCTCCTATATTCTCGTGTATCATTCACGTATTGGGAAAGTTTCTTGTTGGATAGGATGTAGTTGATGATTGATCTCATGCCTCTTGCTGACCACATGTATTTATGTATATCTTTATGGCAGAAGATGGTATTAGTTATTTTAAATTCGTTAAAACCAATTAAATTTTTTCAGGGCTATGCCATTCTCATTTAAAATTTGTTCTCCATTATCCCCAATTAGATTTCCCATAATTTGTTGTCCAACATGTGCATTAAAATCACCTCCACTTGCTATGAAATCTGTCTTATTTATAGTATTTAAATGGGACCGGAGGGATTCATAAAAGTTGATGCTTTCATCTTTACGTTGTTCTTCAAGTGCATAAATTCAGATAACTGTAAGATATCCTCTAGTTGTCTTTAGTCACACATTTATTATCCGGATGCTTACAAAATTATAGCTCTGGATTCTATTTTTTAAAGAAGATTTAATCATTATTCCTACCCCTGATGATGCTCTTTTATTTTGAGAGACTCCACTATAAAAAAGTATGTAATTTAGATATTCTATGTGTTTTATAATTTTTTCTTTATTTCAGTAATCAGACATATATCTACATTAAGGTTTTCTAATTCTTTTTGTAGTATTTGTTCTTTTTGCGTCAAACCTCTTACGTTTCAAGTAGCTAGGTTTAAGTTCTCCATATTCCTTTTTCCATTCCTGTTCTTTGCATATGTCATCATATGATGAGTCCGGCTATTCTCTTGATGGTTATCAGTAGCGCTGTGATTTACATGCATTTGCATATATTTTTCTTTTAACTACGACATCCCGTGTCAACAAATTGTATACGTTTTGGGCTATTTAGAATCAATTGAAGCTATTTTTATTTCGCATATTTTCGTATACATCACCATAATTGCATATTTTTGTATATTTATGCCATATTTGCATATTTGCGTTGAATATTCACCCCTATCCGTGAAAAGAAGCCCAACAGTCCCAGTTCCATCAGCGTGTAAGAGGCTCTGGCAGTTCTCTCGCCACATACTGTGTGGTCAATAGATTTAATTATAATTGACAGGAAAATATTTTTGTTGCAATACCTATATTTTTTTTATTTTATTTGTGAAATGTACATTAATATCCTCCCATTCTGGGAGGCATGCACTGCTTCCTCTTCATGAGTACTTCTTCGTCTCACTGATACCCTTTGACCTGTCCAGCAAGGAAGGCCCTACCAGTAGCTATGCTATCACTGGCATAGCTCTCAGGGTCACTGGGATACTTGAGTTCTACCACCAATTCCAAGGTCATGTACTCCCTAGGTGGAGCATAGTTTTCTAAAAGTAAAATAAAATTATTCATAGACTACTTGCTGCAGGAATCAAGGAATGTGATTTCCAATACTGCTGATACAAATGACTAATATAGTTCATGTTTTTTTAACACTTTTATTTCATTGTAATGTTTTTTTTTCTCAAAAAAAACACACACACACACACACACACACACACACACACACACACACACACACACACACACACACATATATATACCTTTTCAAGGAAAAGAAATACTCGCATAACATGAAAGATTAGAACATCATGTAAAACCAAAGGAATCCATTATTTCATTTCTAATTATAACTTCGGGCAAATTTTGTTACCCTAAGACACTGCCAAAAATGCTCTAAAAGCAAAGAAAAATTATGTAAAAAATGTAACCAAAACCAATTTGGACGAAAAACTCAAGCCATTGGATATGTTACTGTTGTTATTGAGGCTGCTTCTATTCATTCAAGTGAACTCAGCTTATAAACTTTTGGTTTGGACTGTTTTTTACCATGAAATTTCTGTCTTTAAATATCCCGAAAGCGGCTGAACCGACAATGGTATTGTAAAGTCTCACAGGAACCTTAGATTATATACTAACAATGGCTGACATAATTTCTGAGCAAAGAAATAGAATAGGCTACTCAGGAATTCTATGGAGAACTTTATTATGTAACAACAAAAATATTATTTCAAGCAAGTACCATTAAAACATTGAAATTGATGAAATCAATGCATTAAAAATTACTTATTAAAATGTAAACATTTAAAGGTAAAAAAAACTATTAAAATTAAAAGGTAAAAATGATTTATTAGTCAAAATTGATTAAAAATGAAAAGAAAAAAAAATTATAAAAATGGGTCATTTCCTTTTGTTACAACACAAAATTAATTTCTGTACTAAATGGCATTATTCTAAAGTGAATAAAAAAAAAAGACCTTTCATTACAATCCGTCCCCTAATAAAGAGATATCTCCATCTCTATTTTTAAAAATACAAAAGGTTAAGAAATGTAAGCAGGCTAAAATCATGAATCATATGATATATTGAATGAATCATGATCATATTTTAAACTCAAATAACAAAACAAAAGCAACATCGAATATAATAAAAATATGACCATCTCAAATAGAAACCTCATAGAGAACATAGACTTCAAAGACCTCAAACACTTATTTGATAATGTTGTTATTAAAGATAATGAAAGAAGTGAACAATCTGGTAACAGTGGCCTGTCTCTTCAACCATTATATTTCGAGAATTGTGTTTGATCTCTTAAAGGATCTAAAGCCCCAAAATTCAGCAACAGATTTACCCCAAAAATTTTTGATGCAATGTTTCTTTTCAAAACTTCTTTTTATGACATTGTCAAAATAATTGGTAAAATAAAAGAATTCTGCCAGCTCAGATGAATCTCCAAATTATTTGTAAAAGATGTGCACTTGCCAACATACAACAGTTAACTTGCATATGTAATGCATCCTAAAGCACCAGAACATGTCCAGATTTTTCAAAATGTCTAAGATTAGGCCACTCTTAAAAAAATACAACAAAAATGAAATTCAAGATGATAGTCTAATTTCAGTTTTGTCAGTTTTCTCAAAAATATTAGAGAGGATTTTCTGCATACAAATGGAAACCTTTTCCCAGTAAATACAGTGTTTTCATATTGCCTACAAGGATTTAGAAAATCAAAAACTACAGGCACAGCCAAATTTTCTTTTCTTAAAGATGTCACTTCATGAACGGATTACATGAAGCATTAGAATATTTTTAGATCTCTCAAAAGCATTTGACGTCATTGATCGTAATATATTACTTTCAAAATTACCTTAAAATAGAATTCATGGTATTTCTCTAGATTGGTTCCGTTTATACTTCAAACAACTATATCAATAATTTTCCACTTATTATGATATAGAAGGATTTTTTTACTTGTAACAACATTTCATTGATAAATAAATTTTGGGTTATCTCAAACCCCACTACACTAATAACCTAATAATTACATCACTGTCTAACACAGGGTTAAGTAACAGGCAGAAGCTGCCACTGCATCATTAGACTGCTCCTTGAATTAGAGCTACAGATGCAATGGTGGACGGACATGTTCGGAGTTGGAACCAGCCATGATGATGATATTTTCTAAATAGATTTATACCTAATTAGGTCACTAACATATTTCTTAAACATACATTTATTCATACAGATCATCAAAGAAACTAAGATAATAATGAGTTCCTCAGTTACAAAGAAATCATTACACACGAGTCATTAGTAATTCACAAAAAAATATATTAGTCATATTCTCTCATATTCATTTGTTAATTCATTTTTATCTTTCATTCATCTCTCAACTCCATTTTACTTAATAATGAAATAAATGCCATTGCTTTCTTTTTGCAAAGTATTTACATTTCCTTTATTATTTACTTCAATACACTTTCTTCAAAGAATCTAAGAGCTAGCTGAAGGAAAAGAATACTTCTGGAAATCATTTAGTGATACGATACAATGGAAAAATGTAATAAAACCTTTCTATTAAATATAAAAAAATTTAAGACCGCACCCTATTTTTCATGAAAGTGACAGTATTTTCACCTCTGCCAAATACTTTAGATGAATGCAAATGTATACAATAATAAAAACAGCACATTAAAGCTACCTGCAAATAATGCAGGCATGAAAAATACTGACAAACGCCAACTATTAGTACATACGATATGTAAAGAAACAATATGATTTTTTCAAATCCACTGTTAGTCTACATTATTGTGACTTAATATCCCATATTTTAACGTTAATATACAAATTATCAACATAAACAGCAGGATATAAATGTGCAGCTAATAAATAAAGCAAAACATTCCCAGATGTGTACATCATGAGTAATACGCACTTACAACAAACACAGTTACACTGACAATTGAAACTTGAGGATTTCACTCAAAAATTTATACAGAACTTACCTGAATTCTTCTTCCCATTGTCATTTCAAGATAAAACTCACGATACCACAATTGAGACAAATCACAGCAGTCTTGAAGTGAGGCTGTACAATGAAAAATATATACAATATTTAGATCTTAAATGATTCTGTATGCCACATCATTATAGTGCAAAAATCTTTTAATTCTTACCACTGAAACGAAGCAGATAATTCCAAAAAAATGAAGTCTTGTGAAATTGATCTATTTGCACCAAATACTGCCCATCAATATCTTTTCGTAGAGTTCTTTTCCCTCCTGATTTATCAGCAATAAGTGATTCAAGCATAGTTCTCACCATGTACAACTGGGTAGATGATGGACCTGCGTTAATAATATTCATATAATACAGAAACTAAATTGCTGCCGAAAAGGAAAAACACTAACATTTTTAAAAAGTAATTTTTGTAATTAAGAAACCATTTTAACAGACATCAACATTTTGTGTACACATACATTTCTGTACCTTGAGGCAAGCAATGATAGGTGCCACCATCAAGGTTTTGAGAAATTGTAAAAACAAAGATGAATTTTATATGAATCATGTTGTAATAATTTACCTTAAAATCATCTTTACTGAGTAAAATGTAGTGAAGATGAAGTTTTTATCTTCATTTCACCTAAATGAAGAGTGAAAATAAAGTCAGAATAAAGAATATTGAAGCTGTCTTTTTGACTGTGGCATTTACCATTCTCTTGCCTCACAAAAATTTCAATTATTTAATTTGTGGTAGAATATGAAGCATGCTATTATTGTTTTGACAAATTTTACGTATTTCATCACATTATGAAGATTTATTCTCTTGTTTTGGTCCAATTTAGTATTAACTACAGTATTATTGGTTTAACATATTATTACTGTTTGAAAAAATTAGACTTATAAATTGTAGATAAAATTTCTCTCAGAAATGAAGTCCTTTGCATTTGCTCCACTCATAGGACACCAAAAAATACCATCAAGGTAAGACAAACGCCAGAAATTCCAGGTAATTTTAATTTTGTCTGTTCAATTTTTGCAAAAACAACAAACTAATGTGCAGCTGTGCAGGGAACAGCACTTCCGAGAGGCAGGGAACAGCACTTCCAGACCCTGAGTGAAAGGACTGTGAGCTTAGAACTCACATTCCCATGCTATAGATAATGCACAGCTTGAGATACAATCAGTAAATAGCATTTATGTAAGTTTTTTTAAAGTACATTTTTGTGATGTGTGTTTTTAAGAGCAAATATTAATACTTGGATTCACCCACATCCAGGATTGGTTCTACAAAGTGAAAAAATTTTTTGCTGCCTCTGAATGAAATTCGTAAGTGAAAACATTAAATATGCAGTTAATGTTCATAATAGCAATGTATTTCTGAACTATTAAACTTAAAATTTTGTGTTTCAAAATGAAAGAAAGAATACCAAGTGATAGGATATCATTTTAGAATATCAAACATGATTCTGAATAAGTATTCCAAACATTAATTTGCAGGCATTTTAGTATATAATATGACATAAATCTGCATTTTCCAAGTGTATTTTAGAACAAACACTGCATACATAAGTGCATATTTTTCACATATTTCAAATATCTCTTAATCCAGTACTTAGACATTTGTAACTTTTGAAATTTCCAGAAGATTTAATTCCAAATGTTCCCGTTTATATTATCTAAAAACGCACATTTCTTCTGGTACACTAATATATTTCGTTGGGTCTTTTGGAATCTTTACTAATATACAGGGTGAGTCACGTAACTTTAGCACCTCCTGTAACTTTTGAACGGTTGAAGATATTAAAATGCAGTTTTCACGGAAGTGCATGAGAAAATAGGGCTAACTGATACTTGTACTTATTTCTATTTTATCACTTGTATTTTACGAGAATAAATATCACATATTGAGATATATCATGATATTTATTCTCGTCTCACCACCCAACATCGTGCTAGTCTCAGTCATGCTGTGTGTTGGTGTGGTGAGGGTGATGCTGTGTCCCTCATTGCATGGGAGGTGCCGGAGATGGAGGATGGTGCAGTGAATGGGTTGAGTTGTTCTTGATGTTGTAAGGTATGTAATGTTTATGTTATGATATAAAAGAAATTTGCAAATATTTTGTAACTTAGCTAAAAATTGTTTCTCATACGTGTGTTTTTTGGTAACATTATTCATGAACAGTGTTGTTTTCATTTTCTTTTATATTAGCCCTGAGGATGGAAATAAACGTTTCCGAAACGTTGGCAAACAACTAGTGTACATTTTTCTGACCAAGCCCCGTTAACCTGCCTCATTGCATGGGAGGTGCCGGAGATGGAGGATGGTGCAGTGAATGGGTTGAGTTCTCTTTCTCTTTCATCATGACAATGCACCTTCACACACCTCTTGGATAGTTGCTGCAAGACTTCATGAACTTCATTTTGACATGCTTCCACATCAACCATTTTCTCTGGATTTAGCTTCCAGTGATTACCTCCTATTTCTAAATCTGAAGAAATGTGTTGCTGGTTAAAATTCACTTCAAATAATGAGATTGATGCTGAGATAGATGCCCATTTTGTACCGCTGGACAAATCTTATTTTACAGAAGGTATTAAAAAGTTGAAAAATCATTAGACTAAGTGTATCCAATAAAAAGGAGACTATGTTGAAAAATGAATTAAAAAATTCTTGAATTTTCTTTCTTTGTGTGTGAAAGTCAAGAATTTTAAGTAGTAGTAATTTGTTCCATCTCCATGCAATTCTCTTTCTTCTGATACCCATTTTTTTTATTGATTTGATGTGAAAGCAGCAAAACATATCTACACTACAAAAATAATAAGAGAGATTATGGATGATAAATATAAGGCCGTCAAATTATTTCCCTCTGAGTGCTCGTGTAATATCAAAAGACATGACAACTTCAAGGTTATTTGTGCACGTTTGACAACTTGAGAGCACATAGGTGCGTGTATACTTAAGGACTTGAGAGTGCATGAACATCCATCACGAAATGTCGTTCATGGTATTTGGTTGGAGTAAGTCGAAAATCACAGAACATCATGCTACATCATTGTTGTGAATTCTACATCCTATCATTAATCTTCACTAACTCAGCAAGTGGGAATAGCAACAAATACAAAAAATAAGAGTTGGATTTCGAAACTGCAATTATTTTGGTCATATATTTAAGGAAAATATCACCAGTAAAATTTTGAATTCATGCTGATGATTTTGTTACGCAGCTAAATATTCACACCCATTTTCTCAATTAAACACATGATCAGCATTCACTCCAAATGAAACAACTATAAATACAAAATAACTTACCAACATTTCGTCGGGGTACTTTAATACCAAAACCATTATCTGGATCTTTTTTGCCCTTCAAAGCAGGATCTTGCTGTGGTTCAACTCCACGTTGCCAATCAGCACAAGTTTCCCTTACTGAGACTATGATACTATATAAAATAAGGGAAATGGATCACTACTGAATTCACAAGTAATTATCTTCAAAATCAAAATAGAACTGACAAATCTAATATAACTAAATAATGCTATGTATCAAGCTGAGTTGACATTAAAAAAAAAAACAGAAAGCTATAAAATTCTGGAATAAAAATGGGTAGCTGAATAGAAAAGGCAAATCTGCCCCCGGGAATTTGTGTTGTTTTTAAAAAATAAAGTATTTTTAGCTCCTTATACAAGTTTAGCCACAATACACCAATCAATATTCACTTTAATTAGTCTCTTGCAATTGTCTATAGATGATAAAAATGTTTTGAGAATTTTTCAGGCATTTATATCTGATTTTGACCCTTATAATCAACAAAAAAGAAGCGGAAAATAGAAAAAAAAACGCTTTTTTCCTTTGTGTTTTAAGATTATCTCATTATCTGATGATCATAAGAAGGGCTAAATAAAAATTGTAGCCCTGTAAAAAATTCTCTATAGTTTCCCAATTTATTTCAACCTTTAATCTTATATTTTGCACCTGACAGCTTAATGTAAGAAAACAGTAATTTAATTTCTCATTTATTTTCTTAAAATTAGGTTTTGTTTTATTAATTTTCGTGTTTTTTCTGTTTTCTGTTTATTAGAAAAGGTAAATAATTAAAAACAAAATTGTAAGAAAAATATTATAATCTTTGCAATTTGAATATTGAACGAATTACGGTTTTCATTAAAAATAATGAGTTTTTATACTTTATCCACCTTACCAGAATACTTTTTTGCTTTGATTTGACAGATTATTTAATAATAATAATGCTAACTCTGGTTTCTCTACTTGACACGTATACAAAAATGCTCTGAAATTATGCAAATGTTCAATAAACACGTTTCTGCGTGCAACTGCGATTTCTTTTCGGAATGAAAATGCGAAACACTACAAAAACAAATGCACGTTTCAGAAGCAACGTTAATTACTTCAGTGTTTGAAAAGCACAAGAAACAGTATTTTTATGTAGCACTGGTTCTATGAAAAGGCACGTCAATTAATTCTATTTCCCCATTCGTTTAGCCTGCACTGTGTAAGATGGGTCATCGTAACTCGATTGAGATGATGGTACCTATTGGTAGAGATTCTGACAGTTCCGACAACCATTTCTGCTTCTTAGAGCTTTCTGAATCTCGCTATATGGAAATAGATGATAAACAATCTACGCCCTTCAATGTTTCTAACATAGATGTGACGTGTGTGACATTCTGTCATAGATATAGATGGCGGACATTTAGCAACTGGTGACATGAGTATCATATATTGCACTTAACAGTGAGATGATATATCTGCACATTGCAATGTAGAACCAAATGCCTTGTTTCCAAAATTAGCTACCTAAATCAAAAACATGGGGGGCTATTAAATTACTGTTTTATTTATATTGATCTGTTGGGCACAAAATATACGATAAAAGGTTGAAATAAATCGGGAAACTATGGAGAATTTACAGGGTTACAATTTGTACTTAGCCCTTTTCTATGCCAGAACATGAGATTTTCTTTATATTATATATATAAAGGAAAAAAGTATACACTACAATGCATAATCATACAACTCCCTTGGAGGTAATGCCCTGTGACAATGCCCAACTCCCTTGAACTACCAAGCCAATACACTGAGGTATATCTTAGTTTCATTTCAGCCCTGTACCATTACCCCGGTAACCCATGGCCCTATCTTGGTGCTTGTAACATTATTCCGAGATATGTTTCTCTTGCCTAATTATCATTTTCTAAAGCAATCTACCATGTAATGTAATGTGACTGCAACACTTCCACAAGCCACAAGTATCCCCAGTGCTTTCTATTGGAGATATTACAAGAGAGAAGCATCTGAAGTGGACTCAAGAGACTTGCAAATCTGATTCATCAAAACAGGCTAAGGCCATTCTCCACCATGAGGTTCTGGAGGTATCAAAGTGAATGGGTGAATTATAAAATCAAACTGATTAAAGTGATAATATATGAAAGTTAAAGTGCATGTAAACTATTAATTCCAAGAATTAAAAACAGAAAAAATAACCAAAAAAATTAAAATAGTATAAAAGATCAAAATGAAATAATAATAATAATAATAATAATAATAATAATAATAATAATAATAATATTAAAATACATCTCTTTCAACCGGGGATACTGGATGATTTAACAATATATCAACTGATAGACTGAATAATGTACCTAACATGAAAAAGAATTGTTACTAACCTTCTGATGAGATCCTTTTTGTTTTTTATAGCTTTTCGTAGAGGCTCTCGAAGTACTAATTGTACAAAATCTTGAAGTTCAGCATAAATATTACGGCGTATTGCATCGGTAAACACAGTTTCCATTCTTGCCATCAACACTTGCAATCCTTTTATCATTGCAATTACTTCAATTAAAGCAAATTTTTCTTCTTCTGTATAATTGTATCGAGTTGCCTATGGGACAACAAGAAACAAGGGTAATTTCTTTGAAAGAAAAATTAAAATGAGGAAAAAGTAACAAGGCAAAGAAGAAGAAAGAAAAAAAAAAAAAACACTCCACAAAAAGAATGCATTAATAATTGTAAATCTTACTCTTTCATATTCTTCAGCTTCTGCAGGACATTCTTTGTTTTGATGATGATCAGTCGGATGAAGCAACTTCCATGAGTACAGTTCAGTAACAACACTTGTCCATTCAGATAAGAGCTGCAGTCCACGCAATGCTAATTCAGCTGTTTCTCTATTTTCAACATCACTTCGTGTCTCCTTGTATGTGGTAGTCACCTGTAATTATTTTCATGCCTAATAGTAAATGTTTACTAAAATATTTCATATTACACTCATAACCAATGACATGATATTCTATAATAATTTAAACTGAAGAAAAGTAATCAGTAGAGGTTCTATAAAACAAGTCATGTTCAAGTCAATTACTATCATCTCATTAACTTTTGTGAAACAGATTGAAGAATGTTTTCTTTCTTTCTTTCTTTTATTCTTCTTCTATAATTGCATACCAAACACTAAAATACAAACACAGTATTTAGCATTTGCAAATGAGTTGGTCATTATTCTTTCCATATTTTATTAGGAGCTTTACAATAAGTAATTCTTGCAAAGCTTATTAAAAACAACAACTTTGCAGTTCACCCAGAGTAGAGCAGACTACATTAAATTAGAAAAGTAATTCCATTACGTTTTTGGTACTGAATTAACTTAATGGACCAGAACAAGAACTTTAATCTAAATAAAGTACTTCATCATACCTCATTGCTGTAACGAGCCAGTTCACTGATATATTTAACATGGTCTTCTCTAATTTGTGGCAAGTGAACCATTAAATCAGCTTGTGGACTTATACTATTTGAGCTAGATAAGGGCCATTTTGATGGATCAAAATGTTTACTTCTTTTAATGTAATTAAATGGAGCAATTTGCATGTCACCAAACAAAGGTACAACTTCTAAGTTCTGAAAACAATTTTATATGTGTTAGACAAAAATAAATAACATCTAAAATTAAAAATAATTAGCTGTTTGGGACAAGATGTGTAACGTGGAAGACAATCTCAAGATTCAGAATTGTGTTTCTAGTTCTTCTATTCTCTAATTTGTGAAAATATTGTTCATTAATAAACAATTGCTCAGTAAGAACTACTGCATATTTTTCAATCTTTCATCTTCCTTCCAAGCTATACAACTTAAGATAATTAATTCTAGGTGCTTCCAAAATCAAAAAATTAAATTACGTAATACATCAATCAAATTTCAAATTCATGTTCTTGTTATTCATTTAATTTTCCTTAAAGTTTGTAAATTTAAGGTTCTTTAGATCTAGGACACTATTGGCCAATATCACTAATGCAGGGGCTTGATGCAGTATCCAAGTACATGAAGCTGAATGACGAGTGTCTACAGTCCTATGTAAGAAATGGGTATTTCCACCATGTGATTGTGGCTTATTTCCAACCACTACATATCCCTTCAGACGCATCAAAATTAATCAAGCCATTCATAATTACTCATGACCATTTCTAATACTACTGTTGTCACCTGCCTGAGAAGACAAGTCATGAAAGTGCAAGCTACCTCCCTTGTCTAAGCTCAGTAACTGAGTAAGGCAACCATCTCTTTCATGACACTAAACATTAGTGCCAAGTCGATGTCTGAAATCAACAAACCTCAAAAAAATGTTGATGAGGTAGAAGTCAAGACAATCACATTATAAAGCTATATTTGTAACAATAAGTACAAAGAAGTTCTTGCAATAATATCTTACTGAAACCTTCAAGTAACCTGAAAGGCAGCACAATACAACTTACTGGTGGTACAACACTCATATTATTTGGAATGAGTATGTAATTTTATAATATTGCAAATTGGATTTACTAGGATTTATCAGTCATCTCATGTAACACACTCTTCAGCAAAGGAACTGCAGGTCCAGGTTCAATTCCCAGACAGCTAATGTGAAATTTGTTCCAACAAAACGAGTCTGCCCACTTCATTGGGGCTAGTCCAACCCCTGTGAAGTGCTCTAAATCCTACACCTTTCCTAAAAATTATTATTTATGTAAGCTAGCTAAGAGAGAAATCAGAAAGAAATCTCATGATACATCGCTAAGTTCTTCACTATGACAGGCCTTTACATCAGCGAGACTGATTGAGGAACATTCATTCAGGTGGAGAAAGGAGAGAGAGAGAGGAAAAAAAACACACACACACACACACACCCACACACACACACACACACACACACACACACACACACACACACACACACACACACACACACACCCACACACACACCCACACACACACACACACACACACACACACACACACACACACACACACACACACACACACACACACACACACACACACACCCACACACACACCCACACACACCCACACACACACCCACACACACACACACACACACACACACCCACACACACCCACACCCACACACACCCACACCCACACACAAACAAACAAACAAACAAACACAAACAAACAAACAAACAACATTTTTCGATATCAAGGGTACACAAACCGTGGATTCTCAGTGCACTGTATAAGTAAGATTGTAACTTTCCACATGAAGAAAAAAAATATCCAATTTTTTTTAGCACTTGGAACCCACACTAGAGGTGATATTTGGTTGAAAAATTGGCACTTCTTCCTGAAGCATTACAAATAGCAGTATATAAGAAAGTTAAAATTATCATCATGAAAGTATTCTAAAATAGTAATTCTATTAAATCAGAATTTTCAACTTCTTAAGAACTCTCAAGTATATTTTTCACCAAAATGTCAGGTTTATTAATTTTTAAGTTTATTATTAGTATAATTTATACAGTATTATACTGTAATTTTATAAAGAATAATTGTTAATTATGAAATTTACTTTCAGGAATAAAATAAATTCACATTCTGATTATTTTCCCTTTAGTGGTAGTTATCATCTCATTTAAGAGAAAATTTCATCAATTTGAACCAACTGGTTATATTTGTGAATAACATTCCAATGAAATTTCATAAGCAATCATTTGATGACCAGGTTTTCAATACTTCACAAGGTCAAACTATCACCTAATTTAAAACATTGAGTAAAATGAATTAAATTGTAACGTACCTTAAAAATCCGATCAATTTTTTCAAGTTTAAGTTTCTTTTTTTGATCAAGTTTGTTAATATTGCATAGATCACTGTCCATCAAGAAAAGACCGAATCCCATAACTTTAACAAGCATGTGTTTCTCAGCTGGGGTGAGATACATTTTAGTTTCAAACATATGAACACAAATATTTACAACATCTGCCAACAGTTCCTCATATCCTGTTATCTTTTCCAAATTTTCCTTAACAGTATCTCTAATCTTGTTTTGTGTAGCAAGGAACATTGAAAGATTTTGTGACTCCTGCAATGTCTGAGAATCAGCCATAACTTTAAGAAACTGGGCAGCCCTAAAAAAATGAAAATAAATTATAATTTTTTAAACATTTTAGGCATTCATTATAAAAATGTAAGCAGAAAGAAATTACTTTGATTATTCTTGGCTTCAATACGACCATTTTGCTTGGCACTGCAATGCAGCTCAATGCCTTTTTTTGTCTTCTGTGCAAACATGTTTTGCGTATTTTTGACATTTAAGTACATAAAACCTAATCATACATCAATAATTTTGAATTGAACAGACTCAGGATTGTTTTAGATGCATAACATGTGGAGGCCAAACACTAGAAGCTTAGTGATGCGTCAACTGGATCCTACAAAAACTTAGGTATAAAATTACATTGGAATTTTGCAATTCCTAGACTGAAGTTACAGGTTATCTTTACATGAACTACTTTACTGTCAAAAAATACTTACAGGGCAAAAAAGACATTGTTCCACAGCACCAACAAGCCAAATAGCCCTATTGAAGCAAAGATTAACCGTTATTTCAAATGAATCTACTTTGCTAATAATACCGTACTATTCGAATACCTTCTGTATGTAGAATAATCATTTTTAACACTAGATTTCATATTTTTTAATTCATCTAAAACTGCAAACATGTTAATAAATTTTCCAAGAGTTAAAAGATATGCCTCCGAGACAAAATCCTTCCTCTTCTCCTGATGACATAATCTTTTCACTTCGGCCGAAAATCTCTCAATAGCTTTCCGCTACAAACCAAAATTTGCAAATTACATTCATGCAACAACTGACCTTCCAACCTTAATGAAATGTATCCAAATCAACTTTTACCTGAAAATACATGAAATTCAAGAGTTTGTTAACTTCTGGGGCTAGAACTTCCACAGTCTTTTCATAAATTTCCACCCTATTTGGTTGTTCATTAGACTTGGGTTGAGGAATTGCTCTTGAACAACAACGCCAGGTGTACAGCATCACTGCATGTACTAAACCTTCATCTAACAGTTCATTCTGTAAAAAAACCATATCACATTTTACATTAAGTCATAATGTTCTAAAAGACTTCTTATAAAATTCATTTCTAAAATAACAAATGTCAATCAAGTTTCATACCAAACTTGCATGAACTGTGGCTTCTTCGATGTACTTGGCAATACCCGTGACAAAACCATTTCGGTCTTCAAAATTAGTATCAAAATTTGCCTGGTAAACAACTGAGCAAGGTTGTGCTTCAATGCAGGGCTGTTCATCAGGTAAAGGCAACTCATCCAAAACATCAACATTTGACAGAGCATCTTGCAATGTAACCTTCTCTGTAGCCATTGTGATGCGAATTTCGGGATCTACAATGAAATAAACAATGATGTATCAAACTTCAACTTTACAATAGTGCTGGCATGACCAACATTGAAAATTCATTAATTTTAGCTTTAATGCAAAGTGCTGAAATACAGCCTTGGGTTACTCCTACAAAATTACGCAAATAAATAAACAGAAGTATTCAGGAGTAGGAAGGTAGTACCTTGTAAACAACACAACAGATGAAAGTTTTCACACACTTCACATTTCTATCGCATAAAGCAAACGTCAATGATGACGCTTCGGCTACAGGAGCAATAAAATCATTAGGAAGGAATCGAATAGGCACTCCCGTTCCTGTAAACCAACAGCAATTTTAAAGCATTTCACCAAAAAGTGGACTTTAAGTGAATACGTTCTTCTTGCAATTGAGAATATGAGGCCTTTTATATATATCAAGTGACAATTATCATTAAAGGGCACACCCACATAGAGCGCAAACACAACACTTCCACACTGTCATTTGCGGAGATCACTGAAATTTATCAGCGCCATGGAATACGAATACAGCGTCAGTCGATCTCAGAAGCTCCGAGAAAAAGGCGCTGCCCACGCTCCTAAAATAAGAATAGAGGATTTTTTATTTCAGTATTTTTCACTTTCATATTATTGTTAGAATACTTCAATTTTCGGTATTCGCAACTTTAGGATTGTTATAAAGCCATGTTTTCAATTATAGTGCGTCGTAATGCATCCCTAACAAATCAAAAAGACCCCTCTTCTGCACTGAAACTCATTGTTAAAAGTAGAAAGTTATAAAAAAAATCATTACTGGGTTTAAAATTAACATTCATTCGATTGTTGTATTGGAAAACTATCTCCGTTCGCGGTGTCCTATATTCTCTGATTTATGGCTAATATCCGCGCAAAAATAAGGTGTATGCAATGAGCAATAGAATTATTCGCGCGGTGTTTTATCATATTTTGGGGGCAATTGTTATAATAAAGAGAAGAACGAAAATACATTCAACTAGAAAAAAGAACCCCAAAAATTTAGTTCTTCAAACTTTCACAACTAGAAAATTCTTAGCATATTTTAACTGTAAATGATTATATATATATATATATATATATATATATATATATATATATATATATATATATATATATATATATTGTACAGCATTTTTTAAATTATAAATGTACGGGTTTGTTGTCATTCTTCACACTGTTAGCTGAAAAAGAATTGAACGGAAAAATGAGTGGATATGGCATACTAGTGAAGAAGTGTCTTTAGGCCCTGCTGGAGCCTCGAAAGCCAGTCAATAATGTATTAATAGAATACACAACGGTATAATCATGTCATGTGTCAATGTCATATAAACGTGCTTCTTTGCAGTCAGTTCTTGTTCTCCCGTAGTTCACATAAAGATGGCTGTGATAGCCTTTCATTCCATATAGTACACGTGTGGGAAGTGAGGAAAGTGTGTAGTTGTGTACTTTTGTCAACATGACGGACGTTGTGACCGGCACTTACATTTATACTTTTGTTTACAAACTAATGCGTTAAAAAACTAGCAGATGCATTACATGTAGTTTGTTATACCGTTTGATTGTAGCCCTTTGAGATGAGACACTGGATGCATTTTGTGTATCAGCAAATTTACACGTCGACGTCTCAGTCTATGTGAAGTAACCTGGATAATATTCTTAAATCGTTCTTTCATCATGTTCTGGAGTATTGTGGGTCTCATTTCTTGTGTGAAACTACTTCTTATCCCAGCCTAGTAAGTGAAATTCAGTAGAAGATGCTGCAACCTGTTGATGTTTGATAACAAACTCCAGTTCCCTGTAGAAAAAAAGGCGCAACTGGTAAACCAATATGTTGAAAATATGCCTGTTCACTGTCAATATTTTTTGTGAAGCTAGATCTTTTGATCCAGATATTCGTTTTATTCAATTATGTTATCAGAAACACTTGATTATTACTTGAGGTAGTAAATTGTGTATTCAAGTAAAATAATAAGTGTATTCCTTTTTTGCAGTCGTTCTACTGACTTTGAAGTTCATCGTAATTGGTTGGCAATAACTCATTCATTACCCATCAGCAAATGGTATTACGAAGCTACATCGGAATGGACTCTTGACTATCCTCCTCTATTTGCTTGGTTTGAATATTTCCTTTCTCATGTTGCGAAGTACTTTGATCCACAAATGTTGGTTATCAAAAATCTTAATTATGCATCATCAGAAACAATAATATTTCAGCGTCTCTCTGTAATAATTACAGACCTGGTTTTTGCATATGGAACTAGAGAGTAAGTGTGGTTGCACAGTTTTATTTAACTTTATATCTAGAATTGTGGATAATTGCAAGTTATTTTGTTTTTCCTTGATACCACAGGTGTTGCTTGTATTTGAGTGGTAGTGGTGTCCGAAAAAGCAGCAAATGGGGATCTCGTTGGGGATCACCTGCAGCAATTCTACAATTATTGTTACTTGGCAATGCTGGCCTTCTTTTAGTTGACCATATCCATTTTCAATATAATGGGTTCTTGTTTGGTCTTCTGTTGATATCAATCGCTAGAGTTTTGCAGGTGAGAAACTTATCTCCAGGGACTGGCTTTTCTTTTTTACTTGCAAATTAATAATATAGAAGAATAAAGTTAGATACTGAAAGAGTTCTTTAATGTTTCAGGGGAGATGCGTTTCTGCAGCCTTTTGGTTTAGTGTGTTGTTAAATTTGAAACACATATATATGTACATAGCTCCAGCATATTTTATTTATCTATTACGCAATTACTGCTTTCTAGTTGTGCAGCCAGGAATGGCAGTACAGTGGAAGAGTTTTTCAACTGCTAGAATAGCTAAATTGGGTGCTGTTGTTTGTGGAGTATTTGTAGTATCCTTTGGACCATTTATTTTCTTTAATCAGTTGGGACAGGTAAATATATATACTTCAGGAGATCTTTCTTTGGTACTGGCAGCTTGCAAGTACAAGGTGCAGTATTGTGAAACGCTCAAGCTCTCGCCTAGCTGGGATAGTTTCTGGTCCAATAAGATACCTTCATCAGAAATTATCATTTGCGGTCTTTGAAGCACTTAAGTTTTGTTTCAGTCTGAGACACTGTGCAAGGTAACTCCTGCCAGAAACTCGTCATGCCTTTTGTCGCACTTGTGGGGATGTTCATATTATATTGCAGGTCAGCAGGAGCTGTGATAACTTATATCAATGTGAACCAATGTGGTTTCTATAGAAATGAAGCTGCCCAACTGTCAATCCCAAAGTTCCATCTCCTGCAGTACAAAGTTGTAACATTATTGTACCTTTGAGATTGGAAGTCGGTAGATAATTCTTATTTTTATGTTCAAAGGTTTTCTCAAGGCTTTTTCCATTCAAAAGGGGTTTATGTCATGCATATTGGGCTCCTAATTTCTGGGCTATTTACAACACCATTGACAAAATTGCCACAGCCATTGGTATGTACAATTTAATAACATATTTGTATGTTAGTATATTAGAGTATATTAGAAAGTATTTTCACCCTCAAAAGTTAAAACAGTCAAAAGCACTATCGATCTCTGTGCATGTGCAGTTCAAGTTTCACATAGCTTTTGTGCATCTGGGCAAGCACAGAAGATCGATATTGCAGATAATTGGTGCCCACTAAGGTATGCAAAAAATGTTATCAGTTTGTTTGGTATATTCCTTTGGTATATGTTTGGAGATCCTTTGGTATATGTTTGGTATATTCCTTTCTGTTTAATACTATAGATATTCTTTAATTTTTGCAGCCAGTAATTTGGGTTTTAATGTCATCTCAGAAAAAGCTTCCATGACTGGAGGCTTAGTCCAGGAGTTCAATCATAACGTTCTTCCAAGTATAGAGCCCAAAACAACATTTTTATTAACTGTTCTTGCAATGACTGTAAGTAATTTGGTGGTGAAAATTAGAGACTACAATAATAATAATAATAATGTTAATAAATGCAATTTTATTCATTTTGATTAACTTGCAGCCTGCGTTGGTTAAATTATGGAGATGCCCAGGGAATCCACTCCATTTTGTTCGGTGTGTTGTCTTGTGTGCTTGTGGATCTTTCATGTTTGGGTGGCATGTACATGAGAAAGCTGTTCTTCTGATCATCATTCCATTAAGGTAACCGCTATTATAATTATGAGACAACAGTAAAATCAAATGCTTCAGTTCTCATTTGTGATTATTGTGTATGTTTTATTGCAGTTTAATGGCTGTTGTGTGGAAAAAAGAAGCACAAGTGTATCTGATGTTTGTTACTGTTGGTCATTATTCATTATTCCCACTTCTTTTCACATCATTTGAGTTACCAATTAAGGTTTTGCTTTTGGTTATTCATTCGTCATATGCTTTTGTGAATCTCTCTAATCTTTTTGATTTAAAACATGACACATTTACTTTGCCATTGTTGACAATATTTGAATCATTATATATTTTGGGTCTGATCCCACTATTTTTGTACGAAAATATATTTCATTCTTGGTTAGGAATCAATAATAAGTTACCATTTCTTCCTTTGATGCTTACATCAATCTACTGTGCTTTAGGTGTCACCTACTCATGGTTGAAATACTATTGGCATTTTTTGACAACTAGTGAAGTAAATCACAAGAGAAAAGCACACTGACCATGTACCTGAGAAATGACTAATACACAGTGAATGTATTATCATGATTTGTTGTAATAATGTTTGGTAGATTACCTGTACCAATGTAATATACCAAAGTTTTGTTATGTAATGTGTTTTTATTACATTAGATATATTTATTTTTCTTATTATCAATAATACAGTTGTAACCAGGAAAATGGGTTAGAGCACAATGATATTTAGAAGGAAGGGAAATAATGGGATCTTTAAATGATTTTAATTCGACACGAGTGTTTCAAGACCAAAAAAAGCTCCAGGAACTGACAGCCCAATGTAAAAGTTTTTATATTTTTGCCAAGAACAGACTCAAAGATAGCTTCAATGTATGTTGGAATACTTGCATCATTCCTGGAGATTGGACAACTGGCAGTGCAGTAGAAAAATATTTCTTTAAAAAAATAAATAATAAAAAATTGAAAAATAAACAAAAATCATTGCCTTCATTGCAGCTCTTTTTGTAGTATTATGTAGTAACTAGCAATTTCATAGTGTGACAAAGTACAGTATTAAATAAGATTACTTCTCACCTTTGAACAGGAACTACAAATCGGTTTTAAAAACCCAGTGGAAATTTCTGAATTATATTGTATAATCAAAAGAGATCACCAAACAAAAAATAGACAGTCTCTTTTTAAGAAAATTTCTTGAGGAAAACAAAATATGTTTTGGAATTTGAAAATTGGATGGGTGAACTCACTTGGTTGTAATGTGTCAACAAAGTGGGAAAAAACAATACCCAACTATGTATGGTATTATCCTTAATACTTTTGAACACAAATGTCTGAAAGAAAAAAATTAAAAGTTTTATAAAGTTGTGGTGTCAGTATTTCTAAAATGCTGGTATACAAGTGAAATTCGGTAAGTCCAAAAAGCGTGTCTTAAGATAAATCAAGTTGAAGATTCTGTTGAATTTGCCTATCTCTTGTTGAATGGCGCCTGAGAGTATGGGTAATAAAGTCTGAGTTATTTTTTAAAACACACTTTAATATGTAATATTGTTTTTAAGAAACAAAAAATATCCTGTCCAAAGATTTTTTTAACGTTTTCACTGTTCTATGACAATTAAACTAGTGATCCTACAACAGCACATGCTTTTTTGTGTTACATGCAACTCTTACAAAATATAATCTTAGTTGAACCCCCAGTGGGTTTTTCAAAGCGTCCTTCTGTCCATTTGGTGTACGTGAAAAACACTGGTGCTTAACTATGCATACGATTTTTTCCAAACTAAATAAACCCCTGTCAGTCTGACCTCAGTCGAAGCTCTTATTTATTTATTTACGTCAAAAAACAGTTAAAAACTGCGTATGACGGGCTATGGGGAAAAGTGAATTGTGTGCACATTTTCAAAATTCTGTGATCCCTACACTAAATCATATACTACTTAAGTTTTGAATTTTGAAAGGGAGAAAAAAAAAGAAAAAAAAAAACTCCCATGTAATAAAATCTATTTTCAAGGATAAATAAGCAATAAATTTTGAATTTTGAAAGGGAGAAAAAAAAACAAAAAAACTCCCATGTAATAAAATCGATTTTCAAGGATAAATAAGCAATAAATTTTGAATTTTGAAAGGGAGAAAAAAAACAAAAAAACTCCCATGTAATAAAATCTATTTTCAAGGATAAATAAGCAATAAATTTGGCTCTTATTACTTCCTGCCGCGACAACGTGGAAACGATAATTTGAATAATTGTATTTCCCACTGAATTCTAGAAGACGTGCACAGAAAATGAAGTTACATTTATGTCCAGAAGCAAAACAAGGGGCCATCTCAGCATTTGCTCAATGGATCAGGGAAACTGGACGAAAAACCTGATCGAGATGGGAAAAAACTCTGTGAAAAAACATTGATTTTTGGGAGTGATTAACATTAAGCCCATGGGAAGTTTTCAAAATTTTCTCAAAAATGGCTCCAAATTAATTTCTTTGATTTTTTGAAAGATTAAAAAAATTAAAACAAGATTTTCTCGAAAATGGCCCCTAATTATTTTTATTTTTGGGAGGGAGAGTGCTGAATGTACTCAATAAGATGCCATTTTGCTCCATTCGTTTTTACATTAGCGGCGATTTGTTTCCCTTATTGTATTTATGAGTACATGTGCTTTAAATAATGTCATGTAAAGTTTCTTGAAAACTCAATGTGTTCAAAATTCCGCATTTTCAGAAACACTCAAACACCATTTTCACAAAAATGGCTCCAAATGTGTTCTTCAAATTTTTCGTATGGATGGTGCTAATTGCACTGTTTAATGTGACGAAGTTCATTTTACTGTAATCTTTTGTTTTTTCAAAATTTACACAAATTGTATTTTTTTTTAAAATCTCTCTCACGGTTTTATATGCATATTTCCAGCGATTTGTGAACGCAAGCGCTTCAAACGACGTCTAATACAGTTTTTCGAAAACAAAAATTTTCTGTGAGAAAGAGCTACTACAAATTCCCATTTACAGAAACACAAACGCCATTTTCTTAAAAACGGCTCCAAATTTTCAACGAAAATTTCCTTACTAGACGTTATACTATTCTGAAATATCTCAAACTAATATAGCGGTTCTACTATTAGGAAAAATTGAGAAAATTAAAAAAAAAAATTACTTTGGTTAGCGATAGATGGTAACTGGCAAAAGTATGTGGCAAATACGAATAGAGATGTCCAGAAAACGTGACTTTTAGTAGTAAAGCCTACGTAATCATTAACTTTTAGTAGTAGTTCGTAGGGCAGCACAGTCGCCAATGGGTGGCAAGCGGCAGGCTAGTCCCTAGTCCTCGCTCAGCCCGGCATAGCACGGCCCGGTAGAAAATATGAGTTCCACTCGGAACGTCACGGCTCAGTTTGCAGTGCTGCCCACCTTCTTCCTTTCCAGTGTGAACTTCCTAGTTTTCGATCTCTCTTGCTATCGACCTGTGCGTACCATGTTCCTTCTTGCTACTCAATTATTTCTATAACTATTAATTATTTCTTCAGAATTAAAAAAAATATTCCGTTTCTCATAGCTATCTAGTCCAAGACGAGTTATTATGCCGAGTTTTCTGTCAATAAAGTTGACAGCCCTGCACTTCTGTGACGTAGACAGAACCCGCACCCCCCGCTGAGGAGTATCAAGAAAAAGTGCGCGATTAGTACATTTTGTAATTTACAAATTGTAAATAATATGACGGCGTCAAATTCTTGCTTTAGAACTCGCTGGTACGTGGGCGTAACCAGCTTACTGACCACTTGGAGCGCTAGTGATGGTACATCTGTCAGTACGGCCCGTTTTCAGCTTGGGGAAAAAGTATTGAGCTGAGGGACCAGAGAGTAGAGGTGCGGGACTGTGTTATTAGTAGACATCGGATGTTAAGGCATAGACTATAGAGTAAATAATTCTTTACTCTATGGAACATCTCACTGCGAGGAAGTGTACTTATTATCTGAATAAAAGAAGAATGTGGTTGACAGTTCCCGATAACATGGTGACGTCAGCTCCGTAACCTAGGCAACAGCGAATCAGAAGTATCGCCATTTGCCCGATGTTGTCACGTTTGAACTGCGAAATGAATCGCGTATCCGGTGTGCTGCAGTTTATCGGCTGAGCGTCGACGTTTGGGAGTAATTGGCGAAGGATGAGAAAATGTAAGTTCCTTATTTATTTTCTTTCTTTTACGTGTTACGATTTTTCCCGATTTCTCTCAGCTGTTCGTCTTATTGTTCAAAGCACGTGGTAGAGCGCGCAGTACACGACAACGCCGCCCCCATCCACACCGAACTGTCAACCACATTCTTCTTTTATTCGGAGTATAAACAAAACAAAAAAACTGTTTAAACCATTATATGTACATGAAAACCTCCAACAAAGAATGATCACGACGTTTTAAAAGTAAATTGAATTGGAAAATTGATTGAAATTGGGTTTTTTAGTGTGGCATCTGTGGATAGTATCTCCAAGATGGAATTCGGCACGACTCTGCATCTTTCTTGGTCCTGACGCAAGATGTCGCATGATCGCGACCGTAAGTGCTGCAGATCAAGCGACGCGCCGGCGGGAACGAGAAAGTGCGGGAATCGGTTTAAAGAACTAAATATTATCGGAGTCATATATTAAACTACGTATACACCATAGACATATAGTCTACTGTCTATAGACTATAGTCTACACTGTTTTCAGAACACGAGAAAGGTAACATATGTAAAAACGATGTCATATTTGCAGGCGAAAGGTTTTAACATGAGCTTAGCCTTTCGTTTCGCGAAAAAAAAAGTTTAAAAATATTACCGTCTGCATTGAGAACAATTTTTAAGTATTTTTCTAACTAAAATTTAATAATTTTTAGAAGTAACTTATTTTTTGACGTAAATAACTTATTTTAGATTCTAACACATTTCTTCTCTGTAATAAATAACGCCCATTTCTTATATTGCTCGAAAGTAAAAGCTAGTGAGGTACGTGCGTTATAAAATAGTACATACAATATAACTTAGATAGTGTGAAAATCATTGAACGCCAGCACAAGTTAATTTCAAATTTGTATTTTTAATAAGAAAATACTACACAATACTCGTTCACATTATAACTTGTCATGAAGTTACGTCCATTCTTTATTACTCTTTCAATTTGTAACATTTTTTAATTAAAGGTAGTGTTGGGAACTGAATATCAATTGACACGAATATCCTGAGTAAATCTTGTACAATAATGTTGTAGTGCTGCCGCGTATCGTTGTTAAGGAATCCCGCGTAATTATTACTTCGAAGGTTGGTAGTATATACGTTGGATCGAGTTTAAATGGCTTCGGTGTCCGCGATAATTCTTTCTTCGCTTGCTGCCTGCCCTGTCTTGATGTGATATTCATGCGTGGGTTTGGAGTAGAATTCTCTTCTTCCTCCTCGCGCGCACGTGTGTCATCGCAGGAATGTCCTCTAGGAGAATGTCGCCTGTATGGAAGGTGTTCGAGAGGGTAGATGGGACTTTTGACAGATGTAGATTGTGTAACCATCCATATTCTACATCTGGTGGTACTTCGAACCTGCGAGACCACATACGGCGGCGTCACCCCGAAGTGGAACAGGGGCAGCAGCTACCAGACAATTCAGACGGCGTCCCATTATCAAGGAGCAGTCAGGAGTCCCGGACGATCGACAGATATGTGGCACTGTTTATTGCCCAGAGTTTACAATCTTTCAGGATTGTTGAGTTAGCAAGCTTCAGGAAGATGCTACATCATCTGAATGCACGCTACCAACCGCCATGTCGGCGAACAGTGTCAAACGTAAGTAAACTTTTAAATCATATATTTAGTGATGATATTCATGTAGATTTATTTTAGTACTTCATATGTAAGACGTTGATGACTGATAAGCATGTGTGCGGGATGTGCTCAGCCGCGTGTTTTAGAGAATTGTAAAATACTATTTTAGAAAGTGAATGTCTTAAAAAATATTTCATTATCTAAATTATGAAGTGATGTATGAAGCATTCGCACTACGTTAGCCTCTTTAAGTAGTGTACATATTTCTGTAGTGCGAATAACCAAGCTAGTTATGTCTTGTTTATTTACAGAATCTGATCCCGGGGCTCCAGGCGGAGCTCAAGGATAAATTGACAGAAGCTTTGCTAGGTGCCCGCTGGGTGGCTTTGATCACCGACACCTGGACGTCGAACCGCCAGCAAAGTTTCCTGGCAGTGACAGTACATTTTGTACACGCTGGCAAGTTGACGTCCGGGTGCCTGGACGCAGCGGTGCTGCCGGGAGGCCAGTCGGCGGAGAACATCGCGGCCCACCTCAAAGGAGTGATGGATGCATGGCAGATTGTGGGGAAGGTATGTACATTCGTAAAAGCAGGATGGCCAGCGAACCTAGAAACTTGAAAATGAGCGGAATTTCAATAGGGAGAGAGTTCAGGTTGATAACCGGTATTCTTCAATGATTTGTATTTTGCCACACTTATTGAAGCAGATTCAGACACTTCCTTTCATTTAGCATTCCAGTGTGTGAACATACCGACTTTTCAAAAGGAAAAGTTTCATGAACAGTAAATTGCCATGTCGAATCATTGATTTTATTTATTTATTTATTTATTTTACGTCAAAAAAAACAGTTAAAAACTGCGTATGACGTGCTATGGAGAAAAGTGAATTGTGTGCACATTTTCAAAATTCTGTGATCCCTACACTAAGTCATATACTACTTAAATTTTGAATTTTGAAAGGGAGAAAAAAAAACAAAAAAACTCCCATGTAATAAAATCTATTTTCAAGGATAAATAAGCAATAAATTTTGAATTTTGAAAGGAAGAAAAAAACAAACAAAAAAAACTCCCATGTAATAAAATCTATTTTCAAGGATAAATAAGCAATAAATTTTGGTTCTTATTACTTCCTGCCGCGACAACATGGAAACGATAATTTGAATAATTGTATTTCCCACTGAATTCTAGAAGACGTGCACAGAAAATGAAGTTACTTTTATGTCCAGAAGCAAAACAAGGGCCATCTCAGCATTTGCTCAATGGATCAGGGAAACTGGACGAAAAACCTGATCGAGATGGGGGTCATTGACCCAGAAGCTGTGTTACAATAGTTGTTACAGGTTGTTTATACTCATTTATACAGTCCAAATGGTAATTAATGCATTATGTATCATTGTTAAAATTAATATTACTTTTCTTGTGATGCTCAGTATAGTCTCTAATTGTATAGAAACAGTTATGCAGCATAAACGATTTCACTTGGGATTTAAACTTTTCTATTGAATTTAATCGTTTAATGTCATCTGGCAAAGTGTTGTAAAATAATGTACATGTATTGTATGTGAATTTTTTGTAATGAGCTGTTGATACTGTCACCTGATGAATATGATTTTTACGTCGAGTGTTATAGCAATAGACTTCGGCATTTTCTGAAAATATATTCCCGCCCTTAAGCAAGTCATTTTTTACAAAAAACACTGATTCGTAAATAAAAAGACACGGTAATGGTAGAATTCCTAGATTAATGAAGATAGGCTTACATGAATCACGTGGGTGGGATTTGGTTATTATTCGTACAATTCGTTTTTGTAATCTAAAAGTCTGGGAGCTATAAGATGAATTTCCCCATAATATTATACCATATCTCAGGCGGGAATGAACATTCGCGAAGTATACACAACGAGCAGTATGAAGGCTGACTGAATTTGCAAGAATTCTGAACGCGTAGCATAATGAACTTAATTTTGTGTTCAATTCATTTAAATGGACGTTCCATTTAAGGTTTGACTGAATTGAGAGACCTAAAAGTTTTGTTGCCTTAACATCAGTCAATGGTACACTGTTCATTTTCAATGGAGCACAGAATTGTTTATTTGAAATGGAAAAATGCATTAAAACCGTTTTCTTTTCGTTTACTATTAATTTGTTATTTCGGAACCAATTTGAAACATCTGATATTGTACTATTTACGGTTTCTTTATTGCAAAGGATGTTCGTATCATCCGCAAAGAGAACCGTTCTTCCGTTTCTTTTTGGAAAGCCGGGTCCCATCGCGGTGACTCGGATTCCGACGGGATTAAAGTGTTTGCCACGCGCGCGTAGCAGGCAGCGTGTCCGCCAGCTCGTCGCTGACAGATCTCGTTGTCGCCGGAACCTTTGCCCCTTTAAACGATCAACTGGGTCGCCTTTGCAGAGCTTTTCCTGTCTGCTCTGGACACGAGACACGGTACGTCACTCCCGTAATAAGGGACATACGATGACAATTTCACCTAATTTTACTTTCTTGCCAACATTCTTACGTAAGGAATAGAAAGGTGTTGTAATGCTTTCGCAGCAGCGAAAAGTGACGATATTTTGACAACTCGTAGTGTGGGCCCGTGAATCCAAAAAAGTGTATAATTATTGATCTCTATGTAGGATCTACTTCCTGTAGTACATAGTGAGGTCAGAATCCGAATTTTGTGGGTTCGATTTTGTGGAAAAACTGGTTCATGTGGAAACGTCCGTCCGTTCATGGACAACATAACATAAGCACCTAAACAATTCAGATGCTTTTCTCTAAAACTGATATTCCGAATAGATGTGGCAAAACCCGACGCCCTAAGAATTTTGAAACTTTTGATTAGGGGGATATTTTACATTAAGCCTCATTTAAATAAACTTAAATTTGAAAAGGCTATTTCAAAGGCAAATCCGTTAAATACTGTGGTGATACTTTTGTTTTTTGGGGAACACAAAAGCTCCAAGAGGTGGATAAACAGTATTACTTCTTTTAATGGTATTTCAGGTGGTAGCCATAGTAACGGACAATGCTTCGAATATGAAGGCTGCCATCAGGTCATTGGGAATCCCCCATATGCCGTGTATAGCTCACACACTACATTTAGTCGTGTGTGGGGCTATCACTCCTGTGCAGAGATTTGTCGATGTTCTAGCGAAATGTGGAGAAATTGTCAATTTTTTCAAGTAAGTTTTAACGGGTCCTTTTTTAATACTTGAAAGATGGAAGATTTGTAGTGTTGAAATGTACATGTTGAAAACAGGCACAGCACCCTGGCTTCCGAACACCTCCGCAACCAGCAACACTCGGCACAAGCTTCAGAGTTGCGGCTTATCCAGCAGGTTCCCACCCGCTGGAACAGCAAGCTAGCTATGGTGAGAAGATTGCTTGAAGTGAAGGATCATCTCATCATAGCCCAGTTTCAATTGTGCAACGCGCCGCAAGCTCTGACTGGTTAGTCATTATTTTTTTGTCATTGTTATCTCCTGAAATTCAAATTAAATTTGTTAAAAACGTGTGTAATCCTCGTATATTTTTTTATAATTAATGTTTTATCATTATTCTTATGTTTCAGCTGACGACTGGACGGTTTTGGAGGACTTTGTCACCATTCTGGAGCCATTTGAGTCTGCAACCTCCATTCTTTCAGGACAAATGTTTGTGACAGCGTCACTTATTATTCCTACGGTGCGCGGGTTGGTGCACTCCTTTGACAGAATGGTGACAAGGACTCCTACAGGGGCACATTTTAAAACAGAAGTCATTCGGGAAGTCCAAGCCCGACTCAATCAGTACGAGTCCTCGATGGAGTTGGCGCAGTTCGCGACTTTCCTGGACCCCAGATACAAGAAGAAGGGATTCATGTTGCAGGAGACGGCTGATGATGTGAGACAAGCTTTGGAAAACAAGGTAAGAACAGAGAGGTTTATTCGTAAAGTGAGCAAACTGCTTTGACCGACGATACTTATATTATTCCTGCATGCTCTCAGTGGGGTGTAACCAATTCACCGAATACTGTTTGTAGAATTAGTGTTCATGCGAGGCTTCCGCTGGGACAAGATGGAAACTCCCAACTATTCTCCCAACATTTGTTAAGGTCACTTTTCAACATCTTGGTCATATAGCGACCATCGTGATTTTTAAAATGTAGGGAGAACCCGTAAGGACAACACAAACATCCATGCCCGAAACAGGATTCGAACCCGCAATCCTCTGGGCCGAGTGCTAATGCCTTACCGACTTCGGCCATCGGATCGGCTCCCCTGACCTTGTGCATGCAAGTGTAAAGAGTAAGGGGGGAGGATGACATCATCTATCGCATTTGATCAGTTTTAGAGGACTTCCGGCATACTCCCTGAATTGGTCGGAGAAAACACGGAAAACTACCGCTCTGAGCAGCCCGCCGCTGGATTCTCAAAATAGTAGTTTAATTTCACCCACTGATCTGTGTAGTCGAAAATCCGCCACCGTGGGTCTGGCATTGGGACCTCCCACTGAACGATACTGGCCGAGTCAGGCTCGGAGCAAGCATTGCCACCCTCTGAAGCCACTCTGATCAGGACATCCTACGGTTCAAATCCCGACAGAGGCGGACCTTCGATACTAGGTACACACTAGTCGAGTTGTGGTTTAGTCGCTGTCTGGAGGAGAATTATAATAGCCAGCTGCACTGATCGTTCGTTTTCCATGGTTTCTCTGATCAATACCAGACAGATGCTGGAGAACTACCTTAACAAACCGGCCTCAGACCACGCGTGATCTTTCCTTCCTCTTCCTTTCACTATCTTCAATGTTTACTTACATATGTAAGTAACACCACTACACGGGCCGGGAGACTAGAGCCTATCCGCGCTAGAAGATACTCAAGCTGATGTGTACGTCGGCGCCTGATATCACTATCCTGCGGGTAGGAAAATATTTCATCTTTCAATGGAACAGCAGATTTTATATTTTGAGAAGTGATCTCATTGAGAAAAAAAAATGTTAAGTACCACTTAAAGATAGTGTATTATCTTCCATTTGTCAGATGTAAAGGGAAGTTTTTGACTCTTGAAAATCACATACAGAAATTCATCAAAACAAAAAAATAATTTTGTCACAGTTTGATAGTTTCGTTGTATGTAACGAATAGCTCGATCAGGTTTTTCATCCAGTTTCCCTCATCCACTGAGCAAATGCTGCGATGGACCCTTGTTTTGCTTCTGGACATAAATGTAACTTCATTATCTGTGCACGTCTTCTAGAATTCAGTGCGAAATACAGTTATTCAAATTATCGTTTCCATCGTGTTGCAGCAGGAAGTATTATTCCGAAGGACATGGATAAGAGCCCAACATTTATTGCTTATTTATCCTTGATTTTTTTCCTCTCTCTCTCCTTTCTCTCTCTCTCTCTCTCTCTCTCTCCTTTCTCTCTCTCTCCTTTCTCTCTCTCTCTCTCCTTTCTCTCTCTCTCTCTCTCCTTTCTCTCTCTCTCTCTCTCTCCTTTCTCTCTCTCTCTCTCTCCTTTCTCTCTCTCCTTTCTCTCTCTCTCTCTCTCCTTTCTCTCTCTCTCCTTTCTCTCTCTCTCTCTCTCTCTCTCTCTCCTTTCTCTCTCTCTCTCTCCTTTCTCTCTCTCTCTCCTTTCTCTCTCTTTCTCCTTTCTCTCTCTCTCTCCTTTCTCTCTCTCTCCTTTCTCTCTCTCTCTCTCTCTCTCCTTTCTCTCTCTCTCTCCTTTCTCTCTCTCTCTCCTTTCTCTCTCTCTCTCCTTTCTCTCTCTCTCCTTTCTCTCTCTCTCTCCTTTCTCTCTCTCTCTCTCCTTTCTCTCTCTCTCTCTCCTTTCTCTCTCTCTCTCTCCTTTCTCTCTCTCTCTCTCCTTTCTCTCTCTCTCTCTCTCTCTCCTTTCTCTCTCTTTCAAAATTCAAGTAGTATATGACTTAGTGTAGGGGTCACAGAATTTTGAAAATGTGCACACAATTCACTTCTCCCCTTAGCACGTCATAAGCAGTTTTCACTGTTTTTTTGACGTAAAATAAATAAATATAATAGCAACTAATAATTTTGAATGAAAAGACAACTATTTGGTACCATTTCTAATTTCGAAACCAGTATATTTTATGATTTATTGATTGAAACTGACACACTGGTTAGTATCATTACAGAGGCCAATGTTACCTTGGAAGAGTGCAAGTAGTTATATTACCGGGGGGGGGGGTACAACACACCCAATGGTTACTTTTGTGTAATTCTTCAAATTGTTACGTTTCTTATATTAATTTCTACGATCCTTAGGTGACGGCTTTGCTACGCAAGGAAAGCCAAAACCAAGCCTCTTCATCAGCAGGGGAGGGGAGTCACAACCTGCACTGGCCAGGACCTGAATTACATAGGTTTATGATTGAAGAGGAAGAAGATTATTCAACAGCCACGGCTAGTGCAATACTGCAGCTAAAGTATTATGTGACGCTTCCCCCAGTAAACATCACCATGGATCCCATTGAATTCTGGGAGGGAGAAAGGGAGAAAGGCCTGAAGGACATGGCACAGAGGTACTTATGTGTACCAGCTACATCTGTGCCATGTGAAAGGAGTTTCTCCAATGCTGGCTTAATAATAACTGACAGAAGAAGTAACCTGTCACATAGCAAAGCTTCTGCTCTTATGTTCATAAAAGGCAATGAGCGGTTTTTGGATTAATTTTTGAAACCTCTCATTGCCTTTTATCCAAGGTAAGAGTACCATCTCATTCCCTACAAAAATTAAATCCATTATGTTGCCTTTTTGCTTTGACAACTATTAAGAGTTTTGAAATTTGTTGGGTGTATGAACTAGTATTGTTATTGCACTGGTTTCTTTCACAGAAAATCGCTTGTCTTATGAGTAACATGAATATTTGAGCACTTTTCTGCATCTGTTAGCTGACACAATTACCTTCATGTGGGGTATGTTAGGAAATCCCACAATGGTATAACTGCACAATATTGCTTATTTTTTACTGCTTTTATTGTTATTAAATTTAAACATAATGTTAATTCTTTCTCTTAATAAAATACCCATGAAGTGGAGTCTAAATTTTTATAATAACTTTGTGACTTGCATCACAGGAAGTATTTGGAGGTAGAAGAAGAGCACTTAGTGGATGAAGACAAATGTGTGTCCAACTCTTGTGCATCGCTGAGAACGCACAATTTTCATAATGCAAGTTATTTCTTTTTAAATTTATTGTCTTTTTTGCAATTTTTAGTATTGTTCATTTCCCCAATTCATTTTTATGAAATAATGTACTCTCTTTTCTTCTACTACCAGGTGTGGATTAATTTTTAGGAGTGTCATTAATGCCCTGACTTCTAGCTTGTTTTAAATACAGAAAGTTCTGTTTTGTTCACTCATGAAAACATTTCATGGAGACGAAACTGATTTCCTTTTTTTTTTTTTTTTTTCTTCTTCTCAAGAAATATTCTAAGAGTTGGATTTTTTAAATATATGAATCAGAGGTACAAAATGTACTGATACTCCTGTTAGTAAATTAAAGCAATTGACTTTCCATTAATGACAATCACGGAATTCACTTTCAAAGAGAAATAGTAACATTTAATAACATTGAAGGGGAACAAAAATACAAAATAATATATATTTTTTTTTTTTAGCAGCAGATTAGGCAAAAGATGCAAAAGTGATTTGAGCATTTTTCTGCATCTGTCAGCTGACACAATTACCTTCATGTGGAGTATGTTAGAAAATCCCACAATGGTATAACTGCACAATATTGCTTATTTTTTTACTGCTTTATTTAAACATGTTAATTCTTTCTCTTAATAAAATACCCATGAAGTGGAGTCTAAATTTTTATAATAACTTTGTGACTTGCATCACAGGAAGAATTTGGAGGTAGAAGAAGAGCACTTAGTGGATGAAGACAAATGGGAGAGGTGTCCAACTCTTGTGCATCGCTGAGAACGCACAATTTTCATAATGCAAGTTATATCTTTTTAAATTTATTGTCTTTTTGCAATTTTTAGTATTCTTTATTTTCTAAATTTACTTTGATGAAATAATGTAATCTTTTTTTTTTTTCCTATTATTAGATCCTGATTATTCTGAAGGGGTGTTAAGCTTGAGCAATCTTCAGTGCTTCAAAATAAAACTTGTACACTATCGTAATAAATATTGTAATAAAGTATTACTTCTGCAATGTAAAAAAGATTAATATTAAAACTTACACTAATACTGAAACCTAATGTTTTCTTTATGGAGTGCACATTAACCTAAGAAGAAGATACTAGATTGTTTCAGTAATTGGAAAGTAGTGAAAGCCATTGGTTCTGGGATTATGGTATTTCATTAGGAAATTGTTTTGTGAATGTATTTAACAGCAACAGAGTTAAAGTATAGTATTTTCTTGGAATATTATGTTAATTTTCCTCAAATAAAAATTAAAAGGTTTATTACTATGAATTATTTGAATTGGTTTAATAAAATCCTACTGAATTTGATTTTTTTTCTTTCTTTTTCTTTTCCATTTCCTGTAACTAGCAAAAGAATTACAATTCTCATATTCCTTAAAATGCAACATTTCTTTTAGCGTTTGCAATGTATACTGCTCTCATTAAAACCGATATCCCATCAAATTGTTATTTCTACTCAAGGGATTATTAATGCCATTCATGTATTACAATGGCACTTATAAATGTTGGGGAAACACTATATTAAATAATTTACTCTTGTAATAAAAAAAACTCCACTCAGAAAACTACAAAGGTAATCATGTCAAAATGTAACAACGAACGGAATATTTCACGACCACAACCTAAAAGTTGTAAAATATACGCAGATACCTTCAGATTCAACCAGTGGCGGCTCGTGGGTATTTCGTCGTTCGCATGTGCACACCCAAATTAATTCGGTGCCATTTCTCTTAAACATCTAACATGAGGGGAATACAAGTCCTCTCAGAGCATTACGCAACATGGTATTTCAAAACACGCGCCGTTCGGAAGCTGCGATTGCCGGTCCGTCCGCCTTTCTTTCGTGAAAGCCTGCGGGAGCACACTCGGGAGAATGCGACCAAGGAAACAGCGCCCTAGGCTGCCGCGGGGCTGAAGGGGAACAACGGTGGCTTATGGAGGACGAGCAATCCCCCCGCGGTGCTCCTACGGCGCCGGCAGAATGGCGATCTCGGGAAATGCCTTGACGTGTCTCGAAGATATAACGAGTAGCACAAGTTTTTAACAGAAGTGTGTGACCATGGTGGAAATAACACCAATGTGTTATTTCCATCATGTGTGAATTGAACGAAGGAAGTGTGAGATATCTCCACTTAAATGAGCTTTCGCACTAGCACGCGAACGCATTGCTGTGCAGTGTTGCATTCATAAAAATGTTAATTGTATGTAATGTGACGTACTAGGATGAAAAACACAGACGACTGTTCTGAGTGATATATACAATATATTTACAGAATATTTACAATTAATGCACAAAGATTATAATGCGAAAATCTAACCCCTTGGCAACCTTTCAGTTCTTAGCCGCGAAACCCCGCGACCGTCCCTAGGCCTTCGCCCAGAACCACTGCTTCGGAAGCAGCAAAAAGCAACGCGAGGTGCGAAGCTGTCGGACATAGAGTCCCGTAACTACACCAGTTACATGGCTTGCCAAACCGATCTTCGACCCGAAGATCACGTGCAATGATAGCACTGGAGATACCTCTCGTCTTTCGACACCCAGCGTATCCCGCGAGGCGCCTGTCGGCGCGGCCTTAAATATCCGACGGCTCGCCCCCACCCTACAAGCAGCGGGCGTCATACGGCTCGCTGGCCAGCCTTTCCTGGGCTGCAACCGACATCTCTTAAACTCGCCTCCGCGCACGTCCTTTTCAAGGAAATTCCAGCCGGGATTCCTAAGGGCTTTTCCAACCGGCGTGGTGCCGCCGCCCTTCACCCCCATCCACATCCGGCTTAGCGCGGGTTTCCCCGACGCACCGGCGCCGGACCAGGCGACGCTACAGACCCTCCCATGCCGGGGGGTGAGAATTTTTTTTCGCAGCAAAATATGCCCAGGAAAAAAATTCTGCTAAGTTACCTGGTCGTGAGACCTCTACATCCAAATGTTTTCATGAACATGAACATAATTATACCCGACTATTAAACCCTTTTTTAATCGAAATGAGTGAAATAAATCTCTGGGCTGTCCCCCCTCCCTTTTCACCTAAGCTATGTTGCCATTACATTTAAACCTTACTCCTATATACATACATAAGTATTCTTGACGCATCTTGAATTACATATGATCCTGAAATACAAACATTTACTTTACATTGAAATATTACATAATTGTGGAATTCGTTATATACATCATGTGCCGTTCTTAACTGAATTTATTGACACATGTATGTATCTACATATAAAATTTTCAAAAAAAACAAAAACAAAACAATTTTACCCTTGAATTTACAAAATTATTTACATAGAATTTCACCGACATTTATACATGTCATGAACGTGCGTGTTCCCTATTCTCGCCGGTGGATCAATTCACATCATCAAACATGCGACTAAGCGCATCTGCATTAACATTTTCTGAGCCCTTTTTGTGCCTAATGCGTAAATCGAGGTGCTGGATTAAAAGAGACCAGCGTAATAATCTGGGGTTTTTGCCGGCCGTATTACGCAACCAGACCAACGGATTGTGGTAGGTTTCGACCTGAATTGTGGCCTGCCCGTCGAGATAAATTTTAAGTTTATCCAACCCCCAAATCAGCGCTAAACACTCTAGTTCTGTGGTGCCATAATTAATTTCGGCATCATTTAATTTACGGCTTAGAAAAACGACTGGTTGTTCTACTCCCTCGTCATTTACTTGGTAGAGAACTACGCCTAAGCCTCTCCGAGAAGCATCTGCCTGAACTCGAAATTCCTTGGTATAATCAGGTGCATATACCGCTGTTTTTTCACTGAGAGCTTGTCGCAGCTCATTGTAAGATGTTTCACATGCCTCTGTTCAGACGATCTTACCCTGGCGCTCGCGCCCACGCAGCACATCGGTAAGCGCTGCCGCCTTCTCCGCAAACCCTGGTATCAAACGTCGATAGTATCCTACCAAACCGAGCAAAGAACGCACTTGTTTCTTTGACTCTGGTCTGGGAAAGTTCTGGATTGCTTGTATCTTGGCTTCGGCCGCAATTTCCCGTTACCGACTACGTATCCAAGATATTTTACGTTAGCCCGCGCGAACAAACACTTGCGCGGTTGCACTGTCAATTTGGCGGATTTTAATATTCGAAAGACCGTATCTAGGTGTCGAATGTGTTCTTGCCAAGTGTTACTGAAAACCGCGATGTCATCAAGGTATGGTACCGCGAATTCTTGGCATTTATTCAACAAGGTGCCCATAATACGACAACATTGATAGGGACCGTTCTTTATTCCGAAAGGTAATCTAAGCGGCCGGTACGTGCCGAAACTGGTCACGAACGCCGAATACCTTTGTGCCCTTTCCGTAAGACCGATCTGCTAAAAACATTTGCAAAGGCTGCAGCTACCTGTTCTATCCGTTCTTCGAGATTGGGTAACGGAAAGTATTCGGCGCCTATAATCGATACAGGGCCGTGGTTTCTTGCCCGGTGCTTCAACCAATATCATGGGAGACGTATAATCACTCCGCCTCCACAATGATATTGTCGCGAAGCATTCTATCGATTTCTTCCCGTAATATCTTAGCCTGCCTCGGCGATGTACGGTAGGGTACGCTTCGAACCACTTTGCTAGTATCAGTTAACTCGATATCCATACTAGTGACATCTGTCAATCCGGGTTTCTCACTAAATATAGACCTGTACTTACAAATGACCGTTTTCAGAGCGTCGCGATACTCCGGTTCGACCTCATTCCCGCTCAGCATTTCTTCCGCGTCAAAGTCGCAACAATCCAATTTAAGCGCATAGCGATCTAGCGCGTCTTCATCACCTGCGTCTGTCACAGTCGTAGAACTAAGCACATTCAAGTACTCTGTCCGCTGGTGGTATCTTTTAAGCATATTAATGTGATAGACGCGGGGTTCCTTCCGCCCCGGCATCTGGACCACATAGTTATGCTCCGAAATTTTCTCGCGAATCTCGCCCGGCCCTATCCACTGAACCGCGAGCTTCCGCGTCCTGTTAGGTGCGAGAACCAACACCGCGCCTATCTCGAAAGTACGTGAGACCGCCTTCCGGTCATACCACACTTTACGTTTCTGCTGTTCTTCAGCCATTCTATTGTGAGCAAGGTCACGGGCGCGTTTCAAACGATCGATTAATTGGAATACATGCTCAACTACAGAATTTTCTTCACTTTCCGCAGTTCCCGCAAGCCTTTCATAAAGAAGTGTCATGGGGGTACGGAGATTCTTCCCGTACACCAATTCGGCAGGAGAGAAACCTAATGATTCGTGCATACTCGTGCGCAACGCGAACATAATAGCGGGAAGCTGGCATTCCCAATCCGTCCCTGCCTCCAAACACAGAACCTTCATAAGCCGGTTCATAGTTCGATGCATTCTTTCGACTGCGTTTGATTCAGGGTGATACGGCGAACTTCTCACCAGTTTAATGCCAAACCGCTCGGCGAATTCCGCTGTCAAAGCACTTGTGAAGCAGGTGCCCTGGTCAGTTTGCAATTCGCGTGGAAATCCTATTCTACTGAATAATTCTAATAATGCCTCAATTACAGTGACCGAAGTTAGATCCCGTATCGGAATAGCCTCGGGATACTTCGTGGCTAAACACATCGCCGTTAAAATAAACTTTGTTTCCGGTGACCGATTCTGGAAATGGGCCACACGCGTCGACATTCACTTTCTCGAATGCCTCGCCCGTTATAGAAACAATTTTCAAAGGCGCGCGAAGTTTTTCGCCGCCGTTTCCTACTCGTTGGCAACTGTCGCAACTACGCACATAGTTTTCAATATCCTTATAGCAATTCGGCCAGAAGAAATATTTGGCCATGGCATCTTTGCTTTTTGTGACCCCTAAATGGCCGTGAGCAACTTCATGACAGAGTTTTAAGATCGTGCCACGATACACCCGCGGTATTACTAACATAGTGAACTGCTCTCCGCGCTTACTATGCTGGACACGAAACAATAGGCCGTTTTTCATTACATAATCGTGCCGATCCGTCTCAGGTCCTTCCGCACGCTCAATCAACGGCGCGAGCTCCTTGTCTTGTCTCTGAGCTGTAGCAAATTCGGTGGGGTCCAAACGAGCCAAAGCAATGCTACCGAAATCTAATTCAGATTCCTGATCGTTTGATTCCGAGTTGCCCGGGGCGTCGACCTCACCCTGACCAACTCTATTGTCATCCTCGGTTTCCTCCGAAGCGGTTACCTGGAACGCGTCCTGCTCCCGGTCGTTTTCCGTACTCTCGGCTTGCTCTACCGCCTCTATTGTCTGCGGCGCGTCGCCCGGCGCTTCGTCTCCTGCATTGTTTGCACCCCGGGGCCCTTACGCGCTCAGCAACTGCTTGCGCCCTAGTCCGCACAGCGCAGATAGGCTGTGGTTCTAAGAAACCTTGCTTTATTTCCTTCAAAATCGTAGCAGAACGATTACTAAAAATGTAATAAGGCAAGTGGCAATTCTTCGCGACTGCGGCCTCTGTAACAAGAGTACCGAATGGCCCTACAATCTCTACCTTGGCTACCGGTAGGTTTTTCGGCGCTTCGTCCAGGGGCTGCTGAACCCAGAGAGTATACTAATAGAGACGGCACTCAATGTTAATCCCAAGGCTCTTATTCAAATTTCTAATTTTCATGGAGGGGGAAGCAGCCATCTCAGACCCCGATTGAGCCAATAGCGTCGAAGGGCGTTCTACCAATGGAGGTGGCGCGTATTGACGACCGGGACATTTAAAATGAAGTTGTTTTCAAAATGGCGTCAAATGAATACATTATTTTTATGTAAAATACACTTGGCAATTAGGAAGACTAAAATATTAGGATTTGGAATCCTAAGTCACTGAATGGAATTATTGTCCAGGGAGTGCAAAATAAAAAGTTATTTTATAAACACAATATTTATTTCTAAATTATATAAATAGTCATACACAATATAAACAATAATACAATTTTTTACAAAATAAATGTGAGCAAGTAATCAGACATAAAGATTATTTTACTTTGCCATTGACTAAATATTGAAACCATGAATTTAGACAATTGTCCAAATATAACTAGTGACCATTACTTCTGTAATATTGCATCATTATTAAAACTAGTGAGAACCCGTCAAAATTTGACGGTGAGATCTGAGATAAATGTAAAACACTGTTCTAAGGCTAATGTTCCACAATATGATGCATTGTCTGGATCTTTATTATAACCTAAAGATATTCTGTGATGTGTAGTTCCCAACATTTTGAACACACGTATGGTCCGTGACCAAGTGGCAATGTGGTTGCCCACATATTCCAATAATACACCAAATGACACAAAAGAAAGAGCACTATTATACTCACAGATATTATTTTTAAAGTTTTTTGATGTGTCATCATCTATAAACAAAGTTGATTACTTCTGGCATATTGCTCGAAGGTAAACTTATTTAGCAACTACTTAAACTTATTAAGCAACACAGAGTTTGCAGAATTTCTCTCATGGGAAGTACAAAGCAGAACAAAACTGACATTTTCTACGTTGACTTTCTCATTCTCTGCATCCAGTTAATGTACGTGTGTGTCTTTTGGGGCACATGAGCAACGATTCGGAATTCGGCATAACCTGTGAACTACTTCAGAACAAGTGAGCAAAACCCACTGTTCGAATGTTCTCTACAAAATACATCACAAAAGCAAACACATGCAAACTGTCAACGCCACAATGCAATTATTACACTGGAACAAAACCTTGACGAATTGTAAACAAATCTCAACAATCAAATCAAAACATCAAGCAATGTCAGCCTTTGGAAGAAAACAATTGACTACTTATAAGCGTACTATTAAAGAATGATTTAATTAATTAATTTACACCGTAAATGTTGGTGAATCAACACAAAGAATATCTGATAACACATCAAGGGATTCTTTCATTTAAAGGAAAAAATACTACAACCAATTCAGTAGAAGCTCTAAACGAAGCCATGGCAGAATACCTTATTTTTTTAAATATATGGATGACATTCCAGCTATCAACACGTCAAATGTCAGCCTATTATCAAAATTGCAACTAAGGTACAATACAAATTAATATTATTGATAAGTTTTATAAATAAACAAGAAACTGCATAAATAGTCCACAAAATCTATCTTTTTTTACTTGCTTTCTTCAAAAACGCAATATTACACATTAAACTGCATTACAATAAACATGTTTTACCTCCTACCTAGTACAAGTGATGAACTAAGTAAAAAAAAAAATTACGTGATTCTACTTCAACTTCATTTATCTCAAAGCAGAGTTTTTGGACTTAGTAGGTTTCACTAATATTCCGATATCACAGGCCACATATTTGTCCAAAAGCATGGCTAATTGCTCAATGGATCGTGGATCAAAATCCAAAGGCCAGAATACTAATATAATAAAATTATATTACAAACTACTAATATATACAAACTATACTAATATACACAAACAAAAATTAAATATCAACAACAGTTAAAAATGAAGCAAATGCAAAATATATACAAACACTGAACCTCAATAATACTAAACAATTAATAAAATAAATAATAAATTGAAAAAATGGTAAAAAATATCTACAAAAATGCATGCCCTTCCAATAACCGCATATTTACATCACAGCAATACGCCCTGATTACCAATCTAGATATGGTGTCTACCATGACGGATACCATTTTGCAACTGTGATCTGGACAATTAAGCCAGCTATAGTCCAAATTTGCTGTTAGGAAACTAACAAAATCACCCTTTATGCTTCTTGAGTGCAAACTTCGAGATTCAACAAAATTTGACACAAAAAGATTTCGGGCCATTTGGACCGCACTCCACAACTGCTTATTTGCATATATCAAAGCTGGACTATGAGGATCATATTCTAGACTTTGAGTATACATCTGCCCCAGGGATGGCTCATCACTCTTAATCGCAGTTAGGCATATTGAGCAATGTTGGTCCTTCAAAACCCCTACCATGCACTTGCCAATGTAGCCAGCAACATAGTAGGTCCCAATGTTTTCAGGTCTTGCCATGTCCTCCTCCGTCAGAGCATTGGCCTCTGCTGTATCATCTGGAATACACATGGTATTAGCAATGCAATAGACATGGTATTATTGACACACAAAACACAGGGCAAACATTTATCTTCAATTAAAAAGGAATTTTCACTCACTAGAACATGTGGGGAGGACATAAGAAATGTCCCCTTCCTCATGTTCTTCATGAACTTCTCCGCCAGGTGTAGAAGGATCTGCAATACAAAGAGACATGGTATTATTGACACACAAAACACAGGGCAAACATTTATCTTCAATTAAAAAGGTATTTGCACTCACCAGAACATTCGGGGAACTCGGGAGAAATGTTGTCCACTACATGCAGAGCAGGTAGAGCAGAGCCTGCAAAAGAAATAAGGATGTTTAATTAAATTAAAAAAGAAAGTTTTCTTATTACACCTTCTAGTTGCTTAAAAAAAACCTACGCCTTTCTTGTGGTAATCCTTCTAAAAACGACCTGAGTGCTCCCTCCGGCAACTCAGGACGCACATCAGCAAAAATTATGGGCTCCGCATTATGTGCTAGTCTGCCTGCTGCAGTGAACATTTCCGGCGTGAAGTGCTCCATACATACATATCTCAACCTTATGAGAATTTCCCAAGGGCTAGATGCCAAAGTCGGGTCCCCAATTGCCTATAACCATTTCATACACCTGTAATAAAATTAGTAATGTATTATTGAGCTATTATAGTTATATCAAAATCACCTTAATGTTAATATAGCTATTATAACTTATAAATTACATGATTATTAAAGCAACCAGTGCTTTCATGACTTCAATACATTGGATGTTCATAATAATTGTGTTTACAATATCCTCACATATAATTACATTATTTAAATTAATTTCATGTATTATTTAGTGACATAGTTAATTTACTATGTCACTAAATAGTACATGAAAAATTGTTATAGAACCATGCTAAGCATTTCATATCGCTTACCTTTCAGGATCTCTTGGAAACTTAAAGAATTGCTGTTCACTCCTTCTATTTTGGTTGTATCGGCAATTGGGTACCCAACAACGCCTAAATTAGGGCATTTCGAGAAACACAAACGCTAAAACGGCTATAACACACAAACGCTCACGCAAAAAGTTTTTGCCAAAAACGTTCAGATGAAACCGTTTCGTTTACACACAAAGCATGTTCATAATTGCAGGGTCCGGCCTGTAGATTTCGCGCGCCGCGCCTTTGCGCCCTTCGACGCTATTGGCCCAGAGAGGGTCTGACATGGCGGAATTCAAATTCAAATACAATTCAAATAAGAACAGGCCCAGGCCTATCTAGTGGCAAGGGACTGGCTGAACCCATACGGACTCGCCGGTGTATTGTGTCGGCGTGACGTGCTTTGCGTTGATGACGTCAATCGTCGCACCCGTATCACGGAGACAGGTGACTGTTCCGCCGCAAATTTTGGCCAGAAATGTGTGTGGAGACAACTCTGGCGCACTAGCGTCGGCCACGTGACACATCTCGCTAGGTTTATTGTTATATTGAGGACAATACCTTTTTATGTGACCTGGTTTTTTACATAAGTAACACGTCCGTTCTTGCGGCTTCTCGAACTCCGCGTTACTAGCTACCTTCGGCACTGCAGTTTTGGAAGTGGTCGCTTTCGGCCATTCGTCGCCGTCGTTTCCGTCGCCTTCGGCCATTTCCGTTCACCTGCCTGCTCTTTATTGCCGAACCGCGAGAAATCCTTATATCCGCTAGCCCGGTTGTTTTCGTAGATGTCCAGCCTTCGTGCCAAATCTTGGGACGCAGAAACCTCACCCCACACATCAATGAAATGGCCACGCATAACCGCCGGCACCTTTCGCTTCATCTGGTCTGTTACAATGAGATCTAGCAATTGCTCGAATGTTTCTATCTTTAAACCTGATATCCATTTTTTACAATAACTAGCTAATTCACGTGCATAGACGTTCCAAGTGGTCTTTGCGCCTTTTACGTGACAACAAAACATCTGACGGCACTTTTCTGCCGTGAACTTGTACATATCTAATAATTGTTCTTTAATTCGGTCATAATCTTGATACGGTGAATCGGATCCTACGAGCCAGTTGTTCACCTCATTAGGAAGTAAACCCATTAAATGGCTTACCCATTCGACCGGCGCAATGCCAAGCTGGCGAGCATGCGCCTCGAAAACACTTAAAAACAACGTAATATCGTCGCCTTCGCCTTTGAATTTGTCCATGACTTGGCTGATACGAATATTAGTTCGATTTTCCGTGTCGCTACTACCTATGGAAACACGCGTGGGAGCCTGATTCGTTAATTTTAACTTTTCAAGTTCAAATTGCCGTTCGCGTTCTTCTGCGACCTGTTCTTTTTCTTGGTCAGCGAGTTGTTTCACGAATGATTCCTCGTAATGCTCGCCTTCCGTAATGATCGATTTAAGTTTAACCACGGTCTCGTTTCCTTCTAATGTTTCCCCCATCTCCATCGCGACCCTAACAAGCACCTCTTTCCTATAACCCGCTAAGAAAGCCATATTGCTAGAAATTGATCCCCGGCCAGAACAAAAACACACACGTTCAGTTGACCTCGGTGTCGCGTGAGCGCCTTCTGGATCCGGTTTTCTTCCTTCCTCTCGTTCAGGTCGGTCCGGGATGTCTTCTTCCAGTTCCGGTACCAATATCAGCAGCTCCAGTTCCAGTACCAATATCAGCTCGTTCCAGTACCAGTTCCAATTACCAGTACCAAGTTTTAGAAAAGAAAGGTTCCGAGTCGGATTGTACCGCCCCGAAACTACCGTACCGAAACACCGCACTTTCGGTTTCTCGTGGCGTGCGCGACACTGCCGGCGCCACGTATTTACGACGCGTGTGCACGTTTAACTGCGTACACTGTCTTTACGCGTGCTGTTCTGGTTAATCAGCGCGCACCGATGGCTCTGATGCCGCACTGATGTCCCCGCGGATGCTGCTGGAGACTTCCGCGTTCCCCGTTCGTTGCGAACGTAGAAACTGCTTCCACAAAGCTGAGATGTGAGTCTTTAATCTGCTGTAACCAATTAACTGCAATTGGCACAACCACCCGGTGTGAGTTCTAAGCACCACTGCAACCAATTTTGAACTACAATTGCAACAATTGGCGCAGGCACTCCGGCGTGCATTTACAATGGCGACGCTACAGTAATATGTGTATTCTCTTGTGTTTTAAAGTGAGTTGCAATTACAAAACCATTCCGAAGTATTCAATCCCGTAGTGTATTTTGCAAACGAAGTATTAGGCTACGTTTCGATGTGTTTTGAGAAACCGAAATCAGAGAGTTCTTTTTCTGTCAAGGGTGTTTGTGCAACTAACAATGAATAGCGTTGAAAATATGAAACGTAAGAAATCAATTATTTCAATGAAAAAGACAGAAAAAAATTGCTGAAAAGAAACAATGGAATTGTTTGGGATCCTATCAGACTTCAAAAGAAGATTTGTGTTTAATTGTCATTATTAATGTTAATGTGTGTAAATGCATTCATGTAATGTATGTGTGAGAGAGAGAGAGAGAAAAGATAAACGTTGCACACCCTAATGGCATGACCACGAGCCGCCACTGGATCCAACGCAATTATTTCGTAGCTAATTTAACATGTTACGTGTACCTAAAAACGCCAAAATCAGATTACACCGAAAAAGAATACCCTAAAACAGTATTTTCACAGGGCGAAGAACACACTGACTGTGGAAACACACGGAAGTATAAAATAAATGCTTTATTATTACGAGTAACACACGAAAACATTGACACATTAACGCTGTATAATTATGTACGGGAAAAGGGCGAACTACAGGCGAAGTAATCGTTGGACCAGCGATTCCAATCGTTGAAAAGGCGGGAAAGAATTGTTAATTGGATGAATCACTCGTTGCCAACACTACTAGGGAGCTCGAGGATCAAGAAAAAGTGCGAGTAATTCACATTAGAGTGCAATTTTATCATTTGTTATTAACGAAAGCATAAAAACCTAAGAACATCTAGTATCCTGTAGAATTTTTTCCAAGGTCGGAAGAAAGAGATCTGACACTTGAAGTTTCTGTGGAAATTTCTTCATGTTTTGTGGTTTTATATACTCTAGAATGTGGAAATTAAATGAATATTGGTGTTTTCTTCTGGCGAACAGTTGCGCAAATTAACAAGAAGCGAGTATACAGAGTACACAGAACCATCACATGAAACACACGCACATACAGTAAGAAATATATTTATTAGATTTCAGTTACACATGTTTATTGTTATTTTTTAAATATTACATCAGTGTCATAACACTGTCACTGCAATTATCTTCTCTTCGGAAGATGCATACATTAGAGGAGGGATTGCCGGTTTATTTACTGTTATCAGGAACACAATGAGGAGGTTCCTTCCATGTTCCTATATATCCTCTCGAGTCTTGGAAATTTTTTTTGTTAATACAATTATTGAAAGTTGATTTAGTGGGTTCTAAGGATAACAAGTAATAACGAAAAAAAATAAAGAAAAAAAATTTTGTATAATTTGTAAATAAATGGTGGAGTGAAAATTAGGACATCGGGACTTAAGGAATACGCTCATTGAAGATATACATTTTTAAAATTAGACCATTCAAAAATACAAATTTAGTAAATATTTCACAATTAAGAACTCGTTTAATCTGTATGATAATGAGCATAATGGTTCCTTCTTTTAGTTATGCATTGCGTATTAAAAAAGATCTGTCCTTTTGCCTTGCTTCAGCAATTACTGGTACTCTCCAATCTTTCAGCCAGTACATACGAATTACAGGATGCTGAACAGCGGACATAATATAATTTATTCCCAACCATTGTTTGAATTCATTGACAAAAGGCCTAAAGATTTTCCTGTCCTTAGTTCCTTGTTCTCTTTGTAGCTTGTAAAATCAATGCAAAGAAACTATCATCAAAATATTCTGTACACTTGTTTCAGTTGCTTGAATCAACGCACTATTCCAGAGATATACTCTTTGGAATCAACGTAAATTTAAGCAGGTTGCATCAACTCACTAGGCGGCTTCTCAAAATATCTTTGGTTCCATTATCCTTTGGCCTAGACTAAATATTAGTTATTAAATAACAAAAGTTTCAAGAAGACAATCAGGTTGTTGAGATTAGGATGCATTTTAATAGTAATACAGAAATAGGTATTTCATCATTTGAACTTTCGAAATCCTCAATGATGGAATCTTCAGTGATAGAATCTATTAGCGCTGCTCCTAAATTGAGAACTGATATCTTGCCATCGTCATCATCGGAACTGACGTTCACTTCTGATTCATCCAATATAGCTTGAATTTCATCAAAATCAGACAGAGATATTAAAGGCAAAAAACGGGAAATATTGCGTGCAGCTTAAAAGAAAAGTGTCGGCCATGACACTTTCCTTTCTCACAAACTCAATATCAAATATCTCATAATTATCTACTAATTATATATTAATTCAGTATCACAATAAATAATTTTATACTGAATTATAAACAATTAAAAAACCGGTTTATAAACCGGAAGATATGTTTCTGGAAAAACCGAAAGATATGTTTACGTGCTTATTTTGCCTCTTTAATTAAATATGCTGAAAGAAAAAAACACGATAAAATCCTGAGCACAGAATTTCGTGAGAAGTCACCCCTCCCATTACCAAAAAAACAAACACAAATTTAAATAAAAATAAATTTATTTACAAAATATACATAATTTTATATTAATTCATATTTTCATCATTTATCACATCATCTATCTCCATTAGCTCGTCTTTCAATTTATTACTTTCTTTTATCTTGCCAAGATTTAGCAAGAACTTGATTGTGTACTTATTAAAATCACATCTGCAAAAAAGAAAAATATATGTATAAAATAATTTCATTTCATAATTTTACAAAAACATATAATGCAAACATGTGACAACGCTGGAAAAGAAGTAAGTATCCAAAGAGAAATAGAAAAGCAAACAAGTAAAAAAAAGGCACGAAGGTATTTTTACTTTCTCATATGTACGTAGTAATACACATAGTATAGAAAAAGTAATGCTGAATGTAATGCTGCGGAAAATCGATTTCGATGGAAATATACGGTTTTCGAAACATTCGAAATAAGTTTTTTTGTTTACACTGTTATTAGCTGTTATCAGTTAAAATTAATAGTACCGCAACCTATTGGGTAAGAGACGAACTATAAGTTTTCGCGGTAAACATTTTGTACGATAACATTTTCACTGCAGATATTCAATCGTGATTAGAAAGTGTTCAAATTATTGAGTCATAAATAAATAATGGCACACCATGTCTCATATAGATCAGCCACCATATTTTTATATTATATACACTACAAAAAAGGTTGTCCTTTAAATCAAGTCCGTCTACTATGTTTATTACTTTTCTCACCCACTACTACTCAGACGACTAACACCACTGATAGACGCACGACTCCGACCCACCCAATTTGGTTTCCGGGCTGACAAATCAACAGGACTACAGACCTATATATATACGTATATCATGTGACATAGCCACCAGACCACAGCATCGCAAGAAAGTACCTGCATCACCAGTCCCCTCCATTTTCCTAGACTTTTCCCAAGCCTTCGACTCCATCAACCACAACACCCTCATATACAAAATCACCCCTCACATTCCAAAATTCCTTCTACCCCTCTTGAAAAACTACCTCACCAATAGAACTTTCCACATTAGCCACCTCCATGCCACATCCTCCACCAGACCTATCTCTGCCGGCGTCCCCCAAGGAGCAGTCCTTTCACCCACCCTTCTCTCTCTATACAAACGACCTCCCAACGACAGCCTACGTCAATGACTATGTATACGCAGACGATACCGCCCTGACTGTAACAAAACTACGATATCCAAACTCAATACATACACTACAGGACGACCTAAACCGAATCACCCAATGGACCAAAGAAAACGACCTGACATTAAACCCAAACAAATGCTCCGCCATACTTTTCCATAGAAATAGGACTGAACACAACCCACCGAACCTCACAATAGACAACCACAGTATCGACTGGACGAACACCACGACATACCTGGGAATGACACTTGACAGAAACTTACTATGGACGAAACATATAGACAAAATCACACAAAAAGCCAACAGACAACTAAGTGCTCTCTCCCCAATCATCTCCCACCCGAAGACCCCAACTAAGACTAAACTACAAATCTACCAGACTTACATCAAACCAATACTGACTTACAACTGTGAGACCTGGGCGACTACCTCCAAAGACAACTACAACAAACTCCATAGACTTGAAAATAGATTCCTACGTACTGCCTTCAGACCCCCACCCCGGACTAACCTTCATCGACTCAGACAGACACTCAACATGACACCAATTAGACAAGACATATACGACACTGTAAAAAGGAACCTAGAAAAAGCAATCCAAAACCCAAGCTTCACACCCTTCCTAATCCCACACCAACACATATTGGCCAACCCACCCCTACACAAAAAGTATTTCCCACGCCCCCTAGACATCCTACAGAGACCACCGCCATAACCCAAACAAACCAAATACCCCGGAAATGAAACCCCACAAAACCCCATCTTAAACCACTCCCTCCATAGACATTAAAACATATCTTCTTTTCTTCCCCTTCTTCTCATCCCCCCCCATCCCTCCTCTCCAAACAACAGCCAGTCTGGGGTAGTGAGAGGCTCCTTCCCACATCCCAACCCCCTTTTCCGTTTGCTGATCACCCAAGCGCTAACGCTGCCTTAAGAACCCTAACCGGGATGAGCATCTAATGCAGGCCCGAACAAACAAAAACTAAGCAGAGATGACATTACTGATTAGGTGAGATACTGAGATAAGCCAAGCACCTGGGAATTAATTTTTAATGATAAATTTAACATTTAATGTTAGAATATGGAATCGTTCACAAAGAATACGCGTTGCAAGGACAACGGATCAACAAGGGTTAATTTTACATACTTGATGGCAGATCGTAATAGCAATGGACACGGCCCCGGACACATGATGTGCAGAAAATATGAACAGGGCGTTGGAGGGTCGTAGTCGCCAGAAAGGAGGCATGAATTCATTCTCTACAAATGATAGCGAGCACACGTTACCGGTTAGTGAGGTGCGAGTTTTCAACATAGGCTGGGTTTTATGTAGATGCCAATAGGCCGTGAATTTGTTTAGTTGGAAGTTTGAGAGCTTGGTCTCGTGTAAATGGTGATATTAAAGGGTAATTGGGAATTTTGATTAATATAGTGGTCGAAGTTGAAATTAGATTTAATAGATTAAATAGACTCCATTTTCGAGGAGAGATATACATCAGGGTAGCTTCGTAGATGGAAGAATTTTCCAATAACAAGATGAATATAGTCAGTCGCGAGTAGTTGTTTCACACGAAACACAGGGAAAGTCGCGACTGCGTGTTAGATTTGTGGGAATATTAAATCTAATTATAACAATCGTTGAGGATATTCTCAAACATTTTTATTTAGGAAAGGGCACGAAAAGTGGTTTACCAAGGATTCCGAGAACTTCATTCTGCCAGCCAGCCGAGAAGCCAACAATCAAGATTACGAACATAATTATGAACGTAAGCTTACGAACTATAATGAAACCCGTACCGTGTTTCGATGTTTAAAGTGAAAAGAAATTCACGTAAATTTGGACAGAACTGCCATATACAAATAATAAGAATAAATGTTAATTTTTTATTATTGAAAAGGCTGATAATTCATAGTAGTTGCCATCAATTTAATAATTGACTCCAATTAATAGAACTTCCAGGAATCGTAGTTCCGTATATAATCACACGTCCACATGCAACAGGTAAGGTATGTTGTGTGTCGAACCCGTAGTTGAGTTGGGAAGTAAAATTTTAATAAGTGAGATTTCAATCAATTGAATTTTTCTAAAAATTATCACCATACACTAATATTTCCTTAATTCCGTTAAAATACAATGGGTGGGTCAAATAACTCGCATTATTTTTACAAGACTAAAGGCCCGTTTTCACGATAGCATAAGTCACGGCATTGCGCGTGCTTCTCGGGTTTGACGCTAGGTGTCGTATGATCGCGACTTTTTATCAAGTTCTGCTTGAATGGCCGGCATTACACTGTGAAAGATATATCTTTGACATATCTTTGATGAAGAACTTTGTGAAAGTTCTTTGAACTTAAAAAAATGACGAACGTATTGTACAACATTTTGTCCAATATTTTATGTACTGGATTTGCTCGCGATTTACAATGGATGACGCACAAATAGTGGTTTGTGCTACTTTGTTTTATAATAACTAATCTATGTTTAATGCTGATGAAGGAAAAAGTAAAGAAGAAACTTTTGAGGGTGAGGCCTTAGAATAACGCTATGGTATTCATCCATAGTGAGGTTATGGGTCGCACTTTGTGAAGCATTAATTAAAAAACTTCGAAATGAACTATTTGAGAATGGATGAGGAAACATTCAATTTTCGTTGTCATTCCTCCTCCTTTCGAAATTGAGTTCTCTGATTTGGAAGTTTAAAAAAATTTATCTTTCTGAAGTGGGCATTTTCCAAACCCTAATTTTCCACTTCTGGGAAAATGTGTCCTACAAGCGTCAATTCGTTTGGTTGTACTTTTGTAGTCAGGATGGACAGTATTATATAAACATTCTAATTGCTTGCACTCTGAAATTAAAACTTTGGTTGAAGCAATACCGCTATATCGGACGTCATGTTACCAAATATACGATAAAACTTGAATGCTTCAGACTACATTTTATCCAAGAAATTTTATAAAAGAAATCCTTTATAAAATATTGGCAATTACACAGTCATATTTCTTTTATAAAATATCTTTGACAAATATCTTTTTTACAGTGTAAGGCCCGCAACTGACTACACCGAGGAATACGTTGCGAGAAATGTGCGACGTAAAATGTGGAAAATCGAAACAAGGGATACATATGGACCTCCACACACACACTAAAAAGACCTTTCTCGTTCACATTCGTTCACATCTGCGGAGGCTGTATATTACTTATATATATATATATATATATATATATATATATATATATATATATATATATATACACATATACATATATATAATATACAATGGACAAAAGGCGTAAAAAGGCACGATCTGAGAATATAAATGTAATGGAGTCCGAAGCACAACCTTCTCCGGATATAATTGGGATACTATCACCGGAAAGGGATGTAATAAAACCACCATCTGCCAAAGAGTGTCTCAATAATTTAATGTTAAAAATGATGGCGGAAATGCATGCGAAATTGGGAATTATGTATGCGGATATGAATTCCAAATCAGAGAGTAATAGTTCTAAATTAGAAGAGAATAATTATAAATTAGATAGCCTGAGATCGGAAATGAATGAACGATTAAATAAAAGTCATGAGAAATTATCACAGGAAATGAATGTGAAATTAGGAATTATGAATGTACAAATAAATTCTAAATTAGAAGAGAATAATTCTAAGTTAGAGAATATAAGATCGGAAATGAATAAGCAGTTAAATGGAAGCCATGAGAGATTATCACAGGAATTGAAAAAAATTCAAGGGAAAATTAGAGGAGAAATAGCGCAGTTACGGACAGACACATCGGCGGAATTTAATAACATTTATTTAAAAATAGAATCCTTGAATAATCAAACGACACAAATACAGCAGGAACAAGGGGATTCTATAAATAAAATTCATTCAGAAGTCAAAATTTAAAAGAGAATGTGTCAGAACTGGAGAGCATAGGAAAACAACAATGCGAAAAATTGACAAGCGCTGAATTATGTATAGACCGTTTGGCTAAAATGTCGCAGCAACAAGACAATAGAATAAGAAATATTGAAGTAAAAATTGAAAATGCAGGTGGTAAAATTGAACAACGGATTCAAGAGGGATTAAAAAGTATTAAGTATTAGAAGAATGTAGGTCAGAGAAGGAGATGTTAGATTTAAAAAGTAAAACATGAATTAGAAAATGAAATTACGCGTACTCGGGGAAATATGGCAACTTCAGCAGCGTCCTTAGCTGTACCCAACCATTTAAAATTTCATGGGGACAAGAGCAGCCATGGTCTTTCATTGCAAAATTGGAAAGCTATTTTGTTATAAATAATATTCCCGAAAGGTTAAAACTGCATGTTGTTGAACGGGCAATATCGGCGAAGACCCATCATCGGCTAACATCACTAGTTCCGGAACCGACAAATTATAGAGAATGGAAAGAAAAATATCTTAAGAGATATTGGAATGAGAGCCGTAAGCTTGAATTGAAATATCGGTTAATGGGGAAAAGGCATCGAAAGATCGCTACGGAATCCATATGCGATTTTGCGACGTGAAAAATAGCGGCGTTTAAAGCTTGTGAAGCGAGGGCGGACATGGGCGAAATAACAAGAATAATCATTCGTTAGTTACCGACCGGTATTCAAAATTTATTGTGGAATTCGATGCCGGGAAACTCTGAAGATCTAGTCGGAAGATTTTGTCGTTTTGATCAAACATTAAGTGGGGAGTATGAGCGATCAAATAACAACGGAGGTAGTACCATGAAATCGCATACTAATGGAATAGGGAAATTTCCTGATAATAATGAGAATCAAAAAAGTTATTGTCCAGAAGGAAAGGATGATAGGAGCAATAGTACGAAACCACAGAATAAGAAAATAGGAAATATTTATCCACGGTTTAAAGAAGATGAGAGGCACGAGCATGTAGAAATTAATGCAATTTAACAGGAAAACGGAGGGAGTTCGAAACAAATGGGCGGGATATTTCGAACGGAAGCGCTGGCGGAACAATGGTAATTACAGTGGTAGAAAGTATTGAGATATCGGCGGACGATTTATTAAGAGAAGATACGAATAAACGGACGGAGCAGAGCACGTGTTTAGTTTTAAAGGGGATGTTTAAGAATACTGTAGAGGACGTGTTAATAGATACTGGGGCGAACATCTGTGCGGTATCACAAGAATTATACGACCGAGTAAGGGAAAATGGTGATGAGATTGAAGAATTACCCATTAGATAGCTGGATATCCGTGTAGCTAATGCTGCCATTAGCTACATACCCATTAGCGCATCGAAACAGAGTCGACAAATTTGGGTGGAATTAGAGGTCCAAGGGGTGACGATACAGATTCCGGCAAAAATGGTAAAAGGCTTGATTCGTCCAATTATCCTGGGTATGGATGACCTAAAGATGTGTGCCAAGGTCGATATAAGTAACAGGAGAATAATGTTACGAAGTGACAAAGGGCAACAACATTGTTTAGGGATCAGAGAACAGGAGGACAAAGTTACATGTATTTGTGATATTGCGGTACAAGTCGAAGAAACCGAGAACCAATTCCACGCAGTGGCAGAGGGCGCAGTCAACGAAAACGGTGTAGATAGTAGTCGTGCAATTGCAGAATTACTTAGCGAGTATCAGGATGTCTTCGGAAGTTCTAAGGATCCAGTAAAAGGGTACCAGTTTGAAATTAAATTGACAGATGGCGAACCCTTTAATTCAAAACAATACCCGATTTCCCAAGTATATAAAATAGAAGTTAAAAAACAAACACGATGCTTGAGGACGGAATTATAAAAAGTAATGACTATGACTCCGTATTTAAGTCCGATAGTGATAGTTCGTAAAAAGAATAATACCAGTAGGTTTTGTATAGACGCAAGAAAGCTTAACAGTAAAACCTTTGCTCGTCGTGAAAAACCGCCGAAATTGGAAGAGATGATACGGAAGATAAGGGGAGCTAGAATATTCACGGGATTAGATTTCACCGTGCCATATTGGCTGATTGGATTACATCCAGTGTCAAGAAAATTTGTTAGTTTCGCGTTCGAAGGCAGTACTTACAATTTCCAGAAGATGGCTTTCGGACTGAAGAATAGTGGTGCGGATGCGATTTGGATGATGTAATTCCGAATAAATTAAAGGAAACCATTATCATGTATGTTGATGACATTGTACTATTCTCAATATGGGGGAACATTTAGAAAAGTTGAGACAATTACGCGTACTTGAGACGTTTCGTGAATAGAACTTAAAATTAAACATCGGGAAATGCCAATTCGGAAGGAAGAAAATAGAATTCATGGGGCATGTGATATCAGATGAAGGAATGACCATAAAGGTATGGAAACGTGAGCTTATCAAGAGATTACCTCCCCCTAGGAACATCAAAGAGGTCAGAAGATTAATTGGGGTGTGCAATTATTACTCGCGGTTTTGCAAGGGATATTCGGAAATAATACATCCAATAATAGGATTGTTGAAGGGAAGGAAATGGGAATGGAGCTCAGTATGTCAAGAGGCGTTCGATAAATTAAAAGAATTGTTTGACAAGACGTTCTTAATCTGTTATCCCGATTTCGACAAGAGGATGTATCTGCATGTGGATTCGCCATGGGGGCTGTATTATTTCAAATAGAACAGGTTAATAAGCAGCAAATTATCGCCTCAGAAAGACGCGTATTAACTCCGAGTGAACGTCATGTCACGACCAGTGAAAGGGAGGCGTTGGGAATGGTTTGGGCTACACAAAAGGAAGTCATTGCTAATTGGGCGACCATTTACTGTAATAACGGACCATAAAGCATTAATTTTCCTAATGCATAGCCACTTGAATAATGATAGATTGTTAAGATGGTCGTTGTGGTTACAATTCGATTTTGATATTCGTTATTGTGAGGGTCGAGAGAACGTTTTGCCCGATTACTTATCTAGAATTAGGATGCAAGAGGAACAGAGACCAGAACCAGAACTAAACTTGATTCAATTGGCAAAGATACAACCGCGATGGACGAAAGGTGAATTAGCGAAGATTCAAAGAGAGGACCCTGTAGGAAAACAGATTATAGAACTTAGATGAAGATGACGACCAGAATAAGGATAATTCGAAATTGTCAATGTGGATATTATACGAGGGATTATTGTTACAATGAACGAAAAAAGGGGGACGCAGTTCCAAATATGGATTTCGGAGGCGTATAGGCGAGAACTCATTCGGTCAACGCATGAACGTTTCGGTCATTTTGGATCAAATAGAACTGAAATTATACTGAGATCCAAATTTTATTGGAAGGGCATGGGGCGACAGATCCGCAGACAGGTTAGCGGGTGCGATGTTTGCCAGAGAACTAAACAGCCTAATAAAAAGTATGAGGGAAGTAGCGAGACTATTATACCCACAACGCCAAGGGAAATGTACGCTGGAGATTTCTATGGGCCTATGCCGAAATCTAAATTTGGTAACCAATACTTATACTCATTATGGACGTCTTTTCGAAAATTATAAAATCGTGTCCTATTAGGAAACCAAATGCACAGAGTTGTATAATACAATGTCGGATTTTTTTTGAACAATTTGGCACACCGAAGAAAATTATTAGCGATCTAGGTACACATTTTACCAGTGGAAAATGGGGACAAGAAATGGAAGGAAAAGAAGTTCAAGTATGTTTTACAACGGTTCGGAATCCCCAGGCGAATCCTAATGAAAGGGTAATGAAAGAAATTTCGCGATTATTTCGAATCTATATTTCGGAATGCCACAATAAATGGAAGCAGTCCCCATATTAAATAATATTTCTCACGGGAGTACGCGAAGAACACCGATAGAAATCCATATGGGCACAATAGAAAAGATCCGTTCGGAGGGATAAAAATACCCCCAGAAATTAGTGGAATTCCGGGTAACGACAACGACATGCGGATAATTTATGAACATTTAAAGGAGGCGGCTGCGAAGAGGAAGAAACAAAAGCAGTATTTTAAGGAGGTATACAAGATGGAGGACGAGGTGTTAATTAGGGTACCTCAAGTATCGTCGGTGGATAAGAAATTGTTTTACAAATTCTTTCCTTTATACAAAGGGCCTTATAAAATTGATAAGGTTCTCAATAATCCTAAAAGACGTAAGAGGAAAACAGATGGGTACTTATAATTACCGGAACATTAAAACCTTCAAGCGGGATGACACGTGCGATTAATTAATCCAAAAATAGAGTATAAATGGATGGCATTGAGCATGTATTGTAAATAGTAACGTGTAATGTTTTTGTTTTATTTTATTGTGTCTGTAGTAATTTATATAATGATATGTAAATAGGAAGAACATTTAGGTAAATAAATGGATAACGAAATAAGAAAGAAATACGGGGGGTGGGTGAATAATTATACAACAAAAACGGTGATTCAATGAAATGGATAATTTTGGATAATAAATGATAATCTTTGTAAATAGCCATAAGGCTGGAAGATAGAAGAGTGATGTGAGTGAATGTATAGTGTAATGACAACCAGTGCAACAATGGTACGAAGATAAATGGAAAGTGAAGTGGAAAGAGCTGTAAGAGGTCTTGTCATTTATTTGAGTTAAAACAAATAAGATCACGCTAAGAAAGAGGGAAGTTGTGACATACCAAAAATGACGGAAATTTTATTTAGGCAGATAAAGGTCAAAATGTAGATATTGCAAAAGACGTGGGTTTCTATGGTGCAGATACGCAGATGACACCATAGCAACGCGAGTTCGTCCTGAGACGTGGATTTTTATGGTGCAGATACGCAGATGACACTGTAGCAACGCAAACCAACGAGTTCGTTTGGAAGCAGGCACGGGGTACACCGTAGCAACGCAAAACTAGTTCGTTTGGAACCAGGTGCAGGAGACACTGTAGCAACGCGAAAAAACAAGGGAGAAAAACGGGTGGACGGGTTGAAGGATGGACCAGACTGGGCATTAGGGCATTCCAACTCATGTCGTGGTGGTGAGCGGATCGCTAGCGCGTTTTTCTTGAGGTTATTTATCAAATCGGGACCTGTGATATTTCGTGAGAGTGAACGTTGAACTTGAACTTAGAATATTTCCGCATTAGGTGTGCAACGGGAACTTGTAAAATTTACGTGTTGTACCATTGCAAACTCGGACTGGTAATATTTTCATGAGTGAACTTAGAATATTTTCGCGGTGAAGTTACAAGACTTGACTTAGAAATTTTACCAGTGAATAGTGAATTGCCAGGTTATGTGATAGAAAATAATATTAGGATATTATTCCAACCTGGAAAAAGTAATCAGTTTGAAATATGTGCCCACCTGACGCGCAAGACAAAGAGTATTGGCAGTGCTTGTGAAGTGGTTGGAGGAAGTTTCGACTTGGTCGCTAATCATCGTGGACTTCAACAAGAAGAAAGATTGGTCTACCCTACGTGGCGACATGGAGCGATGTGCGCGCGAAGAGGCAAGAAAGGATGAGAGGTTCTACAACGCTGTTATTGCAATTACGAGAAAAATGGTCTTGACCTAACGATAAATTGTAATAATCAATGATAGTTGATAACTTTCAAATTCACAATAAATTATAATTCATAGTTTGAAAGAAAGCTGATTCTCATTTGCCATTACATGCAATCTTTGAGTAGACATTTTAGAATTATTTTCAGATTCCTCGCCACTCCATATAGATGGCAGATTGAGTAATTGATTGCGGAGAAAGTAGCAACAATTATTTCATAAGAATCCATCGATCGAGATAGCAGGATTGACATTTGTACTATATTTATTTATACGAAGACTAATAGATAATCAGGAATTCAAGTGCAATCTTTTCCTGGCGCCCAAATTAATTATAAATTCGGAAATTGGTTTACATTTATTAGTAATTAATAGACGTTTCGATATGTATGAGAAAGTAATAATTGCTAAGAAATATGATTTTTTTTAATAAAATGTAAATCAGATATCATTAGTAAGCAAAGTTTCATTACATTGCTTTAGTTATATGAATTACTTAATTGAATAGTTATTAATTTACTAAATAAAAATAAGTAATTTTTTTTTAATATTTGAAGAATGCTTTTTGTAAAGTAAACTCTTCTACATATATTTTAAGTTGATTTCTTGTAGAATGTCACTTTTAATTATGATCAGTATTCAGAACAAATCTTTCCTGGTAAAAATCTCATCAAAGCTTTATCAAAATTATTTAACAATTAGTAGCACACGTTTACATGCCATGTGCCATATCGAAAGTGAACTAAATCATTGTTTCCTCTTCCAGAACAGATTCTACCGTTTTAGTCAAGGTAAATCTACATTAAAATCAGCAAGCAAACATTCTCAACTTATGAAGTCAGTTAAGACAGCTAAGTCTGCTTTAAAACTTCGTCAACAGAGCCAAGGAGAGAAAATTAAAATAAAACCTCGAACACAAACTATTATCAAACTTCTTGATACAGAACAAGGTCAACATAGTCACACATACAATGACCAATTCTGTATGGTTGATGTTTGTCATGAGTAAGTCTCGATTATTTGTTTCAAAAACTCATTTGCTTTTTTGTTAACATTAGAAATTTTGAGAATTAGTTAGTATATTTAGTAACAAACTAAATATAACTAATTCTGAAATTTCTAATGTTAATGAAAAAAATATCTCCAAACCCTTAGATCCTAACATTTAAGTGACACTTAATAATTTGTTACAAACCACATGTGAAATTGTAGGGATTGCTTGACAACTAAATACTGTATTTTTGATTCATGAAGAAGGGAGCAAAACCAATTATCAACAAACCAAAGAGAAAATGATCACATTCACAAAATACCCTGAAATTTCTAGGAAAAACTCAAAATAAATGTTTTTATAGATACAAATACATTATTTCTGGCATTTGAGGAAATTTATTCAATTGTGAAATATTGCTCTGCTTGAAGGAAAACACAAAATTACATTAAAAAATTATTTGAAAAATGGATATATTGTGTATGTTTCAGATATAATAAAACTAAATGTTAAATCAAAATATGAGGCGAAATATTATATGATGGAATCACGCTTGCAGTACTTTGTGTATGAACAATAGTCATTAGTAATCTTACATCTTTCATCAGACATCACCTATCAGGTTGTTCTGAAAGTCATCATCAACATCAGCATGGGTTAGGTTAATCTAGCCTGTTCTGGCAAAGTTGTCTAGAGATGACATCTCTTCTTTGGTCTTCCTACTTCTCTTTTTTCCTTTTGGGAGATAGTAATAGATCTGCTTGGGCAATCTCTCATTGTTCATTCTTTGTAAATGTTCTATACAGTTTTATCTATAAGTATTTAATCTTTTCCTGTGAGCTGGTAATTCTGAATTGTTCTATACCCATTTCTGATATGGTCCATTAATGTGCAGCCCTTCACATACCACAGGAATCACATTATGTCTGCGTTAATTCTCCTGTTTTCCCTCGTTGTTTCCCATATTTCGCATCCTTACAGGAGAGTAGTTATTGCCATTTTTTCTTGGCCAGATAATCCAAATCAAAATTTAAATTATATTCAGACGAAAAATCAAAACATGAAGAATTCAGAATAAGCTATTCCAGTATTTTTCCCCCCTGGTATAACCAATTACAAAGTAAAACTGCGATGTCTGAAAATATGGATAGTTCAAACAGTTGGCAATGTTTGAAGATCTTGGCAAAATGTATTCAATTTCTTTTTAGCTACCTTTCTTCTCGAGCAGTGGCCTGCTGCCCTAAAACAAATCTTCTGGCTATTACAACATCAAAACTAGCAATATCTTTCTATTCACTTTTAACTGGAGCTCAGCTTAGTCCATATTTGCTGGGACACTCAGGTACAATAACATGCCTATGTTTCCATCCCTATGGAGACCAAATATTTTCAGGCAGTTCAGATTCAACAGTCAGGTAAGCAACAAAACATATCTTCAGTTAATAATATGATTCTGGTTACTTGTAAATTGAAAACTTGCATTCATATTTCTAGATGTTGGAACATATGGTCTGGAATCACAGCAAAAATATACACAGGCCATAAACAACCTGTCACCTGTTTAAGTGCAAATCAGAAATACATTGTTTCTGCAAGTACTGATGGTGTAACAAAAGGTAAGACCAATAACATGAAATTGGAACGATTCTAGATGCTTTCAGAATTTCAACAAGAGTTTAGAAGAATAAGAATGTTTTGCAGCAGTGAATTGCTTAAGAGGTTTAATCTACTCACAGATTTTAAAAAAAATTAAAGGACAATTTAAATTTTAAAAAAAGTAAATAATTGAATATTGAAATTGTAGATTTCACAGATTTTCTTCCTTCAGAATTATTCGTACGACTGGTATGGTCCATCACATTCTGCAGTGAAGACTGCAACTTGAAAACACTTCTTCCAAATAGGCTCCATGTGAACATTGAAGAGAGGGGAGTTAGGGCTTCTCAAGGAACAGAGATTCCAGAACCCAAAATTGCTAGAAGTTCTGGAAGAAAAAACCTTTCAAGATTAACCATGAACGTTTTAATTGATTATTTTGCTTGAAATGGCTTAAACTGAGAGAACATTAAATTCTTTATTCAGTAAATTAAATGAAAAATCATTTTCCAGTTTGTTCTTAAAAAGTATCTTCAAAATATTTGTCAGGTAGTTACAAAACTGGCGAAGTTGATTTCCAGCAACTACAGCTTCAGCAAAAAAGAAATATTAACACACTAAAAAGAGAAAACAATTCTGTCTATAATTCAATGACAAAGGACACAGAAAGTTTTCCCAGTTCAATTGCCATTGAAAAAATTCTTGTTATACTGCTGGCAAACAATCAAGCATGTAAAGGCCAGACAACACAATAAATGTGCAACCATTAAGAATTGACACGTAGTCCTTTTATCATAAAACATTATGTAAGAAAAACTACTAAAACATTCTTTCTCCCAAAATGCATTGGGTTTGTTTTGCCTCTCAAGTTTTGTATGTAAAGTAATTAAGAACCAAACAAAGTACTTTTATTTTAAAAGAAACTATATCTTCTGTAAGAGAATAATTGGTATTACATATTCACTGCAATGAATGGATTTATTTTCGAAAATTTTGATGCTTTAGTTATCTAGAGTCAAACTATTATAACATCGAGATCAGTTTTCTAATTAAAAACTATTAATATGCAAGTGTTCTAATAATTCATGACTCATACTAATCAATAACAATCAGTTCCATAAAAAAATTACTATAACACAAGTGTTAAAACCATTCATGGCCTCCAAATTTCAACAAAAAGTATAATTCAATGGAATATTTACATTGTGGATAAAATGTATGATATTTGTATCTAACAACTAATTACAATACTCATTGGGTTTTCAAACTAGACCCAACAGCTTTGTTTGAAAATTCTCCAATCTCATATTGTAATATCTTATGGAACTCATTTAGAATGTAACTACTATATAAACCTTGATAAAATAAGCTTATTTATCTGGTAACAAATATAGTAAATATGAGTATAAATCACGAACAGTGGTTAAATCACAAACATTAAGAAGAAAATAGCAAAACTCAGACCACAAATATAGTATGGAAGTGTTCTAACATTTTCAGATTATATGGTCGCAAAATAACAATAATAATAATAATAATAATAATAATAATAATAATAATAATAATAATAATAATAATAATAATAATATCAATAATAATAATAATAATAATAATAATAATAATAATAATAATAACAACAATAACAACAACAATTACAATGAGCAAGGAGAACTTTCTTCATTGTAAATCTGATTTGAAGCCAAAAGATTTTAATTTACAAAAATTAAATACACAATTAATTACTAATTTCAATAATAAAAAGAACAAATATTACATTAAAGTCTCAGAATATACTAGACCTAGTTTGGTAAATTCCAATTCCATTTCATTAGAGAAAGTGATGTACAATTATGACCATTATTTGAAAAATTATTTCTCCAACCTAGTACAAGTGCAAAATGCACCAAGTTGCTGCAAGAATTTTAAGACCAGAGAAAAGCTATTAATCTCTAAAAAAATCAGTGAAAAATTTAGGAATACTAATGAAAGAACAATGTTAGGTTAAGAAAGCCAGATCCACAACAGGTATGGATGATCTAAGAACATTAGTATAGTTATTTAGGCAATTAAAGGTGAAAATCTTCTAAATAAAAATCTCTTCTAAAATATCCCAATGAAAAAAAAAGGCAAGATTCCCCAGGAATTTATTTATTTATTCGTTTATTTATTTAACGTCAAAAAAAGTTAAAACTATGACGTGCTAATGAGAGAGGTGAATTCTGTGCACGTTTTCAAAATTCTGTGATCCCTACACCAAGTCCTATACTACTTGAATTTTGAGTTAATAAAAAATAAAATGAAAAGAACGCTCCCATGTAATAAAATCTATTTTCAAGAATAAATCAGCAATAAATTTTGGGCTCTTATCCATTATGTCCTTCGTCAAGGAATAATACTTCCTGCCGCGACAACTTGGAAACGATAATTTGAATAACTATATTTCCCACTGAATTCTAGAAGTCGTGCACAGATAATGAAGTTACATTTATGTCCAGAAGCAAAATAAGGGGCCATCTCAGCATTTGCTCAATGGATCAGGGAAACTGGACGAAAAACCTGATCGAGATGGGGGTCATTGACCCAGAAGCTGCGTTGTTAACTTGTTACATATTGTTTAGAATTATACAGTCGAAACGGTAAATAAATACATTATATATTACTGTTAAAATGAATGTTACTTTCCTTGTGATGCTCAGTATAGTCTCTAATTGTATAGAAACAGTTATGCAGCAGAAACGATTTCAATTTGGATTTAAACTTTTCTTCGAATTTAATCGTTTAATGTCATCTGGCAAAGTGTTGTAAAATAATGTATCTACATGTATTGTATGTGAATTTTTTGTAATGTGCTGTTGATACTGTCACTTGATGAATATGATTTCTACGTCAAGTGTTATAGTAATAGATATCGGCATTTTCAGAAAATATATTCCCGCCCTTAAGCGAGTCATTTTTGACAAAAACCACTGATTCGTAAATCAACAGACAAGGTAATGGTAAAATTCCTAAATTAATGAAGAGAGGCTTACAAGAATCACGTGGGTGGGATTTGGTTATCATTCGTACAATTATTTTTTGTAATCTATAAGTCTGGAAGCTATAAGATGTATTTCCCCAGAATAGTATGTCATATCTCAGGCGGGAATGAACATTCGCGAAATATTCACGAGCAGTATGAAGGCTGATTGGATTTGAAAGAATTCTGAACGCGTAGCATAATGAACGTAATTTTCTGTTGAATTCATTTAAATGGACGTTCCATTTGAGGTTTGACTGAACTGAGAGACCTACAAATTTTGTTGCCTTAACATCAATGGTACACCGTTCATTATCAGTGAAGCACAAAATTGTTTATTTGAAATGGAAAACTTTATTAAAACCGTTTTCTTTTCATTTTCTATTAATTTGTTGTTTCGGAACAAATTTGACGCATCTGATATTGTACTATTTACGGTTTCTTTATTGCAAAGAATATTCGTATCATCTGCAAAGAGAACTGTTCTTCTGTTACGAATCGTCGAGGGCATATCGTTTACGTAAAGTAAGAATAGAATAGGCCTAAAAGCGATCCTTGAGGAACTGCACGTGCAATTGGCAATGAGTCGGAAAGGTGTGTACATAATATTCCATCATTCCAGTAAGGTATTTCCACTCTCTGACATCGTTGTTTAAGGTACGAACATAACCAATCTGGAGCAATATCACGGATTCCATATGAAGGTAATTTTGAAAGTAAAATGTCATGATCAATGACGGCAAAACAGCAGCAAAAAAGAATTGAGGCAAAACAGCAAAGAACGTGACAAAAAAACTTTGTCACATCAACCTTTATAAAAACTATACAACAAATTTGCATTAATTTTTTCAGGAACTTCCTTTAAATTTCACCAACTGACCAAAAACCAAGATTGATAAAAAAAAGTAATATTGCAGGATTTAAAAAAAAAAGTATTTTCAATATGGTTCTCAAAACAAGAGCGATGAGGTCAATAATTTAGAGTGAGGGTAGAAAAAGCTTCAAAAGATACGCACTGAATCAATCAACCATAAGTAAATCAACCATTTGAGGTCGATTAATATATAGGGCCACATAATAATGGTATGTAATTATCATCTTCATCTGAGTACAATTGGCAAATTGGCAGGTAATAGGGCTGAAAGAAAAATTATCAAAAAAATCAGATCTTTTTTATTTAAATTGAATTTTTGGCTGTTCTTTACCAGTTGGGGGGATAGCGAATTTCCTTCTTCAAATGTCACTAAAGGTTTGCCAACGCAACAAATGTACCTATTCGAGGTTCGTTCTGCCAACCGTCTAATGTTTGTAAATATTAGTATTAAAAAATATTGTATTCACTGTTGTCGACGTGAACTATAACATGAACTGGATGAGTTTATGAAGTATTGTGGGAAATGAGTGTATAGTGATATCGTGAACATTGACTTGTTCCCACTCAAATGCCATGTCTGGATTGCGGGGCATGCGGATCGGCGTGATGTTTGCATGGATGCTAGGGACAGAAGATATTTGCAAGCACCGAGAATCGGCGGGCCCATGGTGGAAATAACATTATTTCCATCATGGGCGGGCCTAACTCAGCCGTAGAAATTGAAGAGGGTAAAATCGGACAGCAAAAGTATAATAGAGGTCCTGTAGTGGAGGGTGACTGGGCTTCGCCTCATTAATCGTGAAACCAAGGAAGTGAGATTGTAGATTTGCCTTGGGAGGGACTCTTTAATACTTTGTTGCCCATGATTCAACATGTGCAACCTTAAACAATTATCACCGATATGTGGAGGGGTTATCAAGGTCTAACTCAACATAATTTTATTCACATGACAGGGAATCATCCGCTTAATTTTGTGGATCCAGGGACAGGTGCTACTACAAATACTAGAGATAGAGATCCATTTCTGATTCTAGTTGAACATTGCAATATTACATTTTAAAACTTGTGATTTTTCGGAATAAAGTGTTTTTATAATTTTTAACTCTGTTTTATATGCATCCTACATAAATTTTCCTTCGTGTTTGCTTTATATTAGAGAAAATAACGTTACACTACAAGGTTATGTTAGGTTCTTTTCACGTAAATACAAATATATGTACGTTTCCTTAAGTTGGTAGTAGCATGGTCCAGAACGTAGTTGCTCGCAGGTTGGTATGACAACAAAAGATGAATGCAATGCGTTGCGTCCCCCAACAGGTAAAGAATATCCGAATTTTTTTATTTAAATAAGATTTTTAATTTAAATTTTTTTGAAAAATTGTTTTAGATGTTTTTACTTTAAACCAAAATTGTTAAGTGATTTATTTATCCTTAATTACCTTACACAGAGAAAAAGTTTATTAAAACATCAGGTTTTAAATGTATCATTAAATTATTCTAACATTATTTAAAAAATAAAGATACTATATATTTGAGGGATCCATTGGAATACAGCCCTAAACCACAAAATCTTTAAATTTGAGTTACTTATAGTTTTATGTTCTTGAAACCGTTCTCTTACATTCACATTACTGAAAAAGAATGTGGCACCATCTATTAGCATGATTCAGAAAAAAGGCATTATTTGTTCAAAGAAATTTTACCATTTTTTTTTTTTTTTGCAATACCACCCTAATCAAAAAGCACTTATAATTCATAACAACTGAATTCATCAAAAAACTTGTAACAATGTTAGAGTTTTTAAAATATTACGTTCACTTAATAATTGTCCTGTTATAAAAAAATATGGGGTACTAACGGAACCCGGCACACATTGTTCTGCCCTTTTTCTCCCTCTTTCTTCTTCCCTCTCCCTCTCTGTCCCAGTCTGTCTCTGTGTGTGTCTCTCTCTCTGTCATTCACGTTTGGTTCTAGAAGTGGCTTTAGCAAACATTTTAATACAAATTTAGAATTATGGACACTGTTGGAGCTTTAAACACGTTTTTCTCAAAACTAATTCGGTTTGTGTTAAAGAGGTATTGTTGCTAAATAAGTTTTTACGTACACGCAATTAAATGCTGGATAAAAACTAATTGATCATCTAACTCTATTAGTATACATTTCTACTACAAATTGTTTATTGTTCTTCATTTCACTAGTTTGTTAATTTTATTACATACTATATTGTATTTTATTTTCTCAAAATTGTTCAATTACGTGAAAACGTTTATATTTATTCTTTATATCAACTTTGTAATTGATTCAAGTATTTTTATCGAAATAATTTTTATTTTACAAAAATTTAAAATACAAATATATTTTCAAATATTGCAAATAATAAATACCAATATAAATCACTGAATTTTTTAAAAATAATAATTTGATTTCTATCATGATAGTTTGTAAATAAATATTTGAATACACACTCTAAATGTATTAGGTTTTGAATTGCTAAATACATACATATTTAAAATACTTCAAATACTCAAAATACAGTAAATACAATAATTTTGCATTATAAGTTTTTTATTGCAACAATGTATTGGAATTTTCAATCACTGTAAACTACTAATTGACAGTCACAAATTTCTGAACAATAACTAAAAACTTTCAAATATAAAACACTCTCCTAATACTTTCATAGAATCACTTCCAAATATAAAATGATATCAAAAATATGTCTAACTCAAATAAACGGAATTTCCTTTTAAAACGACTAGTTTTTCAAACAAATCATCAGACCCTAGTTGGCGAATGTATAGAACCCGCAAAAGAAAACAGTTGAACTGGCGCTGACGAACATAAAGTAGTATTATAAGAAATAAACTTTTTTCACCGCAAGATAATTGTCCAGCATTTTTAGTGATTAGGAGTTGTTGTTTTTTTATTATTTATTTAAGGTCGCCTTATAAACAGCTAGGTCATTGGCGACCACAGTTACAAAAATACAGTATTTACAAATGCACATATTAGTTACACATTTTCATGGGTTACACATACACAAATCCTAAATCTAGATGTTATACATAGGGCAGACAATGTATAGTCTTTAGCTAAATACTATTTAACATATTAAATTTGGTGAGGAGTTCTATAATTTTCTTTTGACCAGGATAAGAATTTAATATACAGTATAGATTATCATTGATGTTAAGGTTTGTTCTCACAGTCGCCATCGCATGGCAATTAGGAGTTATAATTAGGACTATCCTCATTATCTTCATCAGAATTTAAAGTAGTTTAAATATTTGTTTGTTTTTTTAATTACACATATTTTATGTATTTAAATACATCTCTAAAATACATGTCTAAAAAGCTTAAAAATACAGTTTTTCAAATACAAAATATATTTAAAATATGTATTTCAAATACAAGGGTCTAAATACTGTCCAATCCTGACAATTATTATAATTTAAATTGATACAAACAAGAAAATCAAGAAAGGGTTTCATTAGAACAAAGATCAAATGAATAAAATTGATGATTTTATTACAGAGAGAAAATGACACCCTAATAGGCATAATTATGAAACTGTTCATTGATCCCATAATAACTGTGATAAATCTTTTGCAATGCTAATTATATTTCATACAAGACCCTAGAACTTGATTTACATTTCTGAGGAGAAAAAACGTAATTTGTATGCAATGACTTTTCACAAGTTAATTCAACAAAATCTCTTTAGATCAGTGGCGAATCCTAAACATTATTTTAAGTATACCGCACTTCATGGAAGCTACCTCTACCGTTATCTATTATTTTGAGCTTTTCTGAATTCACTGCATTTTCACAAAAGCTTGAGAGAAGCGTAACTTACGAACGACCAGAAAAGGGCTGTTCACCGCAATATTTTGCGATGCCTATCGACCGTTCGGACGCGCCTCCCCTCTCCCCGCCGATGAAACATTATGAGCCATAAGTTATCGCGGCTGGCATGCGCTACCCTCGCCTGTGCTAGCGCATCCTCAAAGAAAATTCAGAACTATTGAAACTTCTCCCTCTACCGCACTTCATAGCGCTTACGGATGCGGAAGACTGACTGGCTCTCGGTAGCAAAATGGTTATTTTTTCGCATATTTTAAAGCTTTCTAAATCTCTATAACTTTTTAGAGGATTACCAAACTTATGAAATATTTATTATACACTTCGAATTCCAAGGTAGACCGGCGGTATACGCGGTGTATCGGAGAATTCGCCACGTTCGCCACTGCATATTTACTTCAAGAACATCCTCTTAACACAGATTCCCAAGAGGTGCCAACGCTCAAAGGGTCTTTGGGGGACAGCAGAAGCCTTGCATAAAATTTGGAGCTAAGAGCTTGTAGGAAAAACCTTCGATCTCATATATATAACACCACCATGAGCAAGGAGTCTTAATTTGTCTTTGTGTCATTTCAATGATCAACATATAAAAAAGTAAATTATGCATAGATACCACCAATTCATTTTGTCAGCTTCCTTAAACAGAATTTAAGGATTAAGGTTTTCACTACTTACATTATGTGTGTGAAAAAGAATTTTGTTTTTTTATTTTTAACAACCAAAATAATGTATAGAGGGGTTCATGAACTGGCCCAAGTGCTGGCAAAATTGAACCAGCATTCAACTTCGTACAGGAAGTGAAAGCTGCAGGTGTACAGGTGTACATCCCAAAGAAAACTTGGGTGTAGTCTCTTGACAATTATGACCCAGGAAGACAATTTAATTCATTTGACAGACAGAGAGACAAAGAGAAAGAGAGACAGACAGACACTTTTATGATTAGATATATCAGATTGATGCAGTATTTGTAAGTATTAACATTAAGTCTGAATCTTTTCAAACCTACACCTTTTAAAGAATACATTTTACAAATCCACAAATTCCTCTTCAGCCTCTAGAATCTCAATATATTATTGTTACACAAAACTTTGTGAGAAAGAAGTTATTCTCTGAAGCTCTGTATTTTGTGGATTCACATGTGTGAACTACTTTGGTCATTCGTCCTACAAGTGAGAAGCGGATCATAGATGGGGAGGGGGTGGTAATCTGCTGAAATAGATCCACCGCCAATCTACACGGCTTTCCAGGATTCTCCCCCTGGTGTGTGGGTAAGGGGAAAAGATGGGACAAGGATGATGAAGGAAAGATCGTGAATGGTCCAAGGCCCATTTAGGGCACACCTCCAGCAGTGTAACCATTCGCCTGGTTTTGATCTGTGAACCTCAGGGGAAAAAACAACACATAGCTACCAGCTGATACAATTTTCCTCCAGGCAGCAGCTGAATTCAACCCATCTACACAAGCTAGTGCAAAAAATCTGCCACTGACTTGAATCCTAGAACCTCCCAGACAGAGAAGCTCCACAGGCAACTGTTGGTGTCATTGTGCCACCTCAACCTTGTAACCATGAACTTGGTTATGTTCAAGTTGCAATACTACAAAATTTATGCATTCCTTTCTCATTAGAAAGGAATGTTTATAAAAATTGTTTTTTATGTATACATTTTAACATTATGGTAATTTATAAAATTTTGTTTTAAATTTTCAAACAAATCAATTATCAGACCACAATCTTTTAAATAAGGAATTAAAACTAATTATATAATTAAAAACTAAATGAGACCATGAAGTTAAAGTTCATTCAGTTCTATTAAGTTCTTTCATGACCTAGTCCTCAATTTTCTTTTACTTTGCACCAAATTATGTAACATGTAGATAACACACTAAAACAAAAAAATTTTAAAGCAAGAAAAACAACTCCAAATGAAATCCCCCCTTATAGTTCACCTCCAGAAATACGCCAATTTTGAAGTAAATAATTTTCTTTGGAGTAAGCATCTTGAAACAATTCTCACATAAAATGAATTTACATTAACAATGTCTAAAACAGAAACATACAAATTCTATTATCAAGTTCCCTTCCAGTTTTTAACATCTTATCTGGTCAAAATACTGCTACATATTCAGAAGTTCACGCAGTCTCATGTGTCTACATGGAAAGTAATCTATTCAGCATGATTTCTGGAAATGATTACGGAGAAATAAAAATTTACAGCAACCCAGAAATTAAATTAAAAGTAAGCCTTAGAATAAAGTAAAAGATACAAAACTATCCTTCAAATCTAGTAATCTGAACTCCTAATTCTCTTGCAGCCAGTAACTATTCAAGCTCATAATGGCCGCATACTATCTATGTATATAGCATCTAATATCATTCTCACTGGTGGTAATGACTGTTATGCCAAAGTTTGGAATAAGAAAAGATTGAAAAAGTGTCTTCTTTCATTGAAACACAACAGGTACAATAATCAAATTTGTAGGAAATACAAACATTTTAACAAAATATTTAAAGTATCCTTTAACATATACGTTTCAATCAGCATATAATTTTAATTAAATAACTTACCTTTTTACCTGTAACTTTGTAGCCCAGTAAGAAGTATTTTATTATCTTTTCATCAAGTTTTGTGCGGCTGTGAATCTGGACGTCTTAAAATATGGTGTATATGTAGAGGCACTTTGCTTCATATATTCTCAGTCACTCCTGAATTACAACCCATAATGCATATTCTGTTAAGTGACAACAACAATCCTTCAAATGTAACTATCTTCTATCAAATGTAACTATACATATAATTATATATCGGACAGACAGCATCCATTAACTTGAAAATTTCAGAATCACAATCTTACATTTCGAATCGCCGTAAGAAAAAAAAAATTATACATTTAGCAACTCCTATGAAATTATTTTATTTACCTATAGGAATGTACCAATTTCTTTGCTATTTAAAAAAATTAACCATTAATGATAAATTTTTAATTTCATGGTACTCATTTTCATAACACACGATTACAAAGGGTAATCTTCAATATTAAATTTAAAAAAATAATTATTCTCTCTTCACAAGGTTGTAATAGCTACAGATGGTTGTGTGAAGATTATTGAATTCTACAAAAACCCAGATCCTTCTTATCACTCTCACCATACAATATGTTTGAATGATCCTACAAGAACTAAATCTCCCTACATTCCAGCATGTCAGTGGACAACACCAGCAGCCACAACAGGTAATCAACTCACTTGTTCAAATAATTTTAATTTATCATATTCCCTAACCAGATCTCTGATCACAGAATGTAAAGCTACATAGTAAGCAACTCAATTTCTTCCACCATAGCTAAAAATGAACTGCAAACTTTAATGTTATCTGTACATTACACTGTAGCAATATACAAAAAGGATTAATTCTAAAACTTATAAACTACATGTTGGAGAGAACACTACAAACTCCTCTTAACATTTCAATTGAACTGGTTATTTCAAAAAGGCCATCTACAATCTTTGCAAAAATTAGTCAAGCTCATTTGGTTCAGAATATGCTCTCAGTTTCCTTGCACAAGAAAAAATCACCTATCCATTCTTCATGATCTAAGCACATTGGTTCTCTGTTTACTAACAGACCACCTCCAGAGATGTGGCAATTTCCAACAAACACTTGCCAAAGTAATAGTGAACATGAAGCCTTTTACATATTCAAATACAAGCCCTTTTTTTACATAAAATTTCCTTCAGAATTAATTAACCTGAATTTACCTACACTACTGGTATTTGACCTGCTGCTTTTTGTTCTGATCAAATGAATGGGAACAAATAGACTGCCATCAATAGTACTACAAAAGTATCTCAAAGATTTGGGATTAACGCAAACATCTTAAAATTGGTCATACAATCAACTAGGTGGCTAGAATTTCCTTCTCCTTTGGTTGTGCGTAGGAAAGTATAAGAACGATGTGTGCATAAATACAAGTCTAAACTTATGTTTCCTATCTCTATGATTAATTCTCAGTATTTTGAACAAGTAAAAAAATTTAATTCATTACCATCCATCATTTGAATTCATTAGTTTCTTTACATGTGAAAAATTCAGGTTTAAGTTCTACTTTGATTAGCTCCTGCTAAGAGGAATTGCACATCACTGAATCTAGAGTCAATCATGGTAAAAAATGTTTCAGAAATACTGAGGCATTCAGACAAGATCTCACAAGGCGGAATAACTCTGCAAGAAAGTTTCTACCACAAAAGATTGCGAAATATATTAAAAACCTACTGTACTGATAGACAACTGAGAAATAAACAACCACCAAATACACAAGAAAACATCTTTATTGATGCTCTACGAGTATGTATCATCTTATGAAATTCAAGTGAGTTGTAAGACTATTGCACAAATGAAATTAGATCCAGAGCTTCAGATTGCAACATATATTAATTATGTTAATATAACTTGCACTTTCAGTATACCGCCTACCATGACTGATGTATAGCTTGCGATTATTTAGTTGCGAGAAGGTAATCTCACCACTAAAAAAATTTTTTTAACCAACCTGATTGGTGCTACTAGATGTATTGTTAAAATCTATTGGTGTTAATTTCATGAGTGGAATAGTCATACTTAAATGACCTTAAGAATGTAGTATTTCCTATATTAGACTTAAAGCAAAAATATAAAATTTTATTACATAAATAATTTCATTCTTTCAGTCTGTTCCACAATTTTCACAACTGCAGTTCAACTTGACATCTTTTCCTCGGAATACATCAAATGTTCATTTGAAGAGATGCACAGGAAAGAACAAAAGAAATATTTGCTGAACAATTATTACAAAGAACTGGTTCAAGTTCAATAAAAAGACAATATACGAAAACACTCGTTTTATTTATTACATACATGTAAAAGCAATGACTTGAAAATCAAACTGATATTACAGTCCCATTTTCAACATCAATTACTCGTCTACCACGGAAGACATGTACAATTTCTTGGGTATCTTTTGGAAAGAAAGGTTGTTTCATTGCATTCTCGAGAGCCAACATGCATCCATCTATATTCCATGTCAGTTTCAGGCTTTTATCCTCACTTTTAATTAAACCAAGATGCACCAAAAGTGCATTATTTACAATTGAGAATTTGTTTGTTTTCTTAGCCCATTTAAATAACTCTTCATATAAAAGATTACAACATGAAAATGCAGCTTGGCGTATTTGTTCTGCATTACACACACTTAAAGAAGATACTTTCATTAAAACTACTAGAAGGTTGTCTACAAAAGCATCTCCAGAACAACTACTTATTTCATGAAAAAGGAGTCGCGATCTGTTTTCTCCTAATGCTAAGAAGCGTTCTGGAGTTGAATTTTCAAGGAAATCTTTAACCACCGGAGGCACTTCCGGTGTATCAATTTTCAGCAAAATTGATCCATTGTTTTTAATGTCTCCATTACTTTCTGGAACTGTACCATGGTCTTTATCACTTTCATCAGAACTAACTCCACCATTCTCACTGTCCTCTTCCTCTTCTTCCTCTTCCTCCTCCTCGTCTTCCTCATCCTCTTCTCCCTCATCATCATCAAGACTATCTAAAGCACTGATCTGGCCACTTTCTTCGAGTTCAACAGATAATTCTGATATACCTTGTTCTCCAAATTGGTTCCCATTTAATGCCAGCTTTTTGAGATTGGTCTTATTCCGCACAGCTTTTGCAAGCATAATACCCCCTTTGGAACCAATTTCATTACTTTCAAGTAGTAGTTTCTCCAAATTCTTGTGGTTATCTGTTAGGGCTGCAGCCAAAGTAACAGCACCTTTTGTCCTTAGTAGACAATCTCCAAGATCAATCTCTCTCAGCTTTTGAAGAACAGGAAGGGCACCAACAATTGCATTAACACCTCTCGATGTTACAGTATTGTCATTCAAATTTAAAACTTCTAAATTAGAATTACATTTAAAAGCCTCAGCTAAAGCAGATATACCCATATGGTATATCCCATTTTGGGGCATATGAATTTCTTCTAAAGTACCCACTGTTTTAAAAACTTCAGCTAAAGCTCGGGCACCATCATTTTCAAGTCTATTCCTCCCAGCAACAAATACACGTAATCTCAAAGGTTTGCCAATTTCCTTACCTTTCGTATAACAATCTAATAGACCCTTGGCAAGCATTTTCCCACCACTTATGCCCAAACCATTGTTGTTCAATTTCAATATTTCTAAAGAATAACAAGTTGCACTCTGCAATAAAACCACCATACCTTCTACACCAATAGGTCCAAATGCATTATCACTTAGTTCCAGTTCAGCGAGTTGAGCACTGGCCAGCATTAAACCACTTCCCAGATATTGTAAAGCCTTCGGAATTTCTGTTTTCATTCTGCCAGTAAATAAATCCTTCCATAGTGCCCTCTTCAATTCACCATGCGCTTCCAAAGCTTTGGCAATAGCTTTAGCGGAGTCTACTCCAAGGCTGTTGCCCTCCAAATCCAAGAAGTGAAGATTTGAGCAAGCTTCAATTGCTTGAACAACTTCACGCGCGTCGTCTTCCGTATTCAGTTTCAAAGACCGACCTTTAAAACTAACACCACTAGAAGAACCAACAGAAGTTTTTTGAAGTTGTCTCGTTACTTCGTCCAAATCCACTTCCGTCATAGTGGGAAATTAATTTCACCACACACGAATCCCGCCGAAACTTACTCGTTAAAACCTAACAAATTTACACTCTCACGCTGAAGTCTTTTTGCCTTTAAATTGTTAGTAAACACGAAAATATATAAATTATTGTACTTTCCAAAGTCCTGAAATGCCGTTAACACGTTTATTACTTGATATTGCAGATTACCATAACCGCAAACACGTCAGGGGGGGCAACAAAACAGTTAACACATTATTCATACAGTTTTGCCCGGGAAAAGTGTGCTTACCCTACATTATTTCTTGCCATTATATTTTATTTCAGCGAGAAAAAATGAATATCAATTGAACGGCATAAACAAATTTAAAAGACAAAAAACATTTATAAAAACAAAAAAATCTACGAGACTTTCACAAATATTTTTGTTATGGTAATGGCTTCAAATACTTCAATTCGTGTTTGTTCGCGCTTATTTAATAGAAATAATCATCATATTTGTTACGATCATAACTGAATTTCAAAAAATCATCATTTTTTTCATTTCAAAAGAACGGTGAATAATTTTCAATACCATTAATACTGTTGGTGAGACTGCAAATTTTACGATGAAGATTTTGCGGGAGGATTGAATGCGTTTCTAAATGAAGCATAATAAAGCTTACCTCTACTGAAATATTCAATATGAAAGTTCGATAAAAAATTAGACTGTATGTTAGACAAAAAAGAGTCAATTTAACCTGCTTACTTCTCTACGCAAGATATAAACTCCTATTAACGCTTGAATCATGTTAATATTATTAAAAGTTTTACCAAATATACCACTACTGATACTACAGAATGCCACAAACTTTCACGTGCTAGTTAGCTTCCTAATATTTTCGGTGTCTATTGCCTTGATTTTTTTTACGTCACTACATGTCTCAATTAGGTTAACATTACTAAACTACAATATTGACGGTAGAATTTTTTACTTAAGGCAATATATTCTTCACAATTGGATCTTTAAATAAGGTAACGTACATGTTTTTGAGAATAGTTTCGCGTATTTTTTGCAAATATTCGAATTGGGGATTCTTCTGCTGAAGATAGTCTTGTATGAGCTAGCTCAAAGGTGAGTTGAATCGAATGTGCAATATTACAAAATCAATATTACGTTACAGATAAAATGTTAAAATATGTGTTGATGTAACTTTTTTGAAAATACAACTGTCAGTAGTTTTCTTGTATTTGTGATAGCAGCTTAGTTCACATCAGGTAGCAATACGAAAGTGGCAATCCCCCAACTCGACAGTTTGAAATTCATATAATTATTTTTCATCGTTGTGAAATATGATTCATCGCTTTGTGAGAAAGTGGTTTTCGATTGTCGAATTTGTATTGATATATTAGCTTTAGAATAATTAGCTTTCACACCTCATGCGCTATAATTGGTAATGAGTAGGGAGAGGGACTTTATGCCCTAAAAATCTGAAATATGCTTTTAAAAATGTTCATTTATGACCTAAAAAGTTTCAAATATCCAATTTAAAATGCAATTACAATTAACAATATTCGTTTCCTGTATTAAGCTTTCTTAATAAAATTCAGGAGAAGTGTGCGCGGAGTGAAAATGTATATTTTTGTGCATGCAGAATATAATCTACCTTACTTCACGGGAGAAATACTTAAAGTAAATATTCACTTTTGTATCTAATATTTACCTGCCATGTTCGTGCCACCTGCCAGTTGAGGATTCAGCAAATCTTATAACTGAATGAACATGGCAGATTTTTACCTGTAGTGGTCACTTACTGAATTTAGTTGAAGTTCATGCGTCTTGTGTAACACCAGCAATGACTACGTTTTAGGGCACAGTACAAAATATTTTGAATTTTTTTCCGGATCGATTGTACGTTGGCAAGTTGTATCGCATTTAAAACTGACTTTGATGGATCATTCCGATACGAGATGGTCATCAAAATATAATTCAATTCATACGCATTGTATGCTCAGCTACCGCAAATAATGAAAACATCACATACTATTATAGTAGGAACTGATGAAAGGACAGCTTATTCTATATATTTTTATTTATTTCACGTAAAAAACAGTTAAATACTGTGTGTGACATGCTACGGGGAGAAGTGAATTATGAGTACGTGACGTCATAATGGTGGCATTCAGCCTTCTGATTGGACGACACCGTAACAGCTGATTTACTTCAAACACAGCTCTATGAAAACCGCAGTATAATGTACATGTATGATCGGATTAAAATAAGAACTGACTTGGGAGCGCGCTGTGGTGGGTAGTAGCGTTGCCACGCCGAGAGTGCTGGAGCACGTGCGTGAGCGGGGGCCGGGGGGGGGGAGGCGGTGAGGACTGCCCAAACGCGGTGACAGAAAGACAAGCGGTACTTACAGTGGGTGGATGTCTGCAGCCGTCGTCGTCACAACTGCAGTATTCGTCCTAAGTCAAATGCTGCTTTCCACTTCGCGAAGCACATTAATTTACTCCGAGATGTTCTCTATCATTACAAACTCGCGAATTTCCACTAGATTTACACCATTTACACAGTTTTAACTGTCAAAAACTTACTGTTACAAAGCAAACACTACACTTATTTCAGAGTCACTTTCCTCCGATGATTGTTCGGAAGTGCTGGAACTCGAAGATTGAAGAGAAATAATAAGTTCTTCAAAATTTTGTTCCACAATTCCTTCGTCTTCCCATGCCTTCGAAATTACCTTTTTAATATGACCTACCACATTGCGCCATTGTTTGCTGTTGTCCTCTCCACAGCCTCATTCATGAGCTTCTCCATATCAGATAACGTAAATTTTGTGTTCTTCTCTGCCACGTAACCTTTTATTTGCGCCCGAATTTTCTCAATGGCATTAAATTGACAGTGGTAAGGCGGCAAGCTAATCACATCAAGTCTATATTTCTGGGCCAATTCATCAATAGCATATACAGGAAACCGTGGCTTTTTATTTTGCTACTCCTTTTAACAGATCTGCTTTTAACAAATTCTGGATATCCTCAGTGTTAGAATTTTGACGCACCAACCATTCAATAATCTCCTGTTTTCTATTCGCAATAGTTGGTGATTTGTTTATGATTAGAGAGGGGTAAGGAGCATTGTCCATAACTATTTTTGAAGGTTTCCGCAAATTTAGTAACAATTTTCTTTCAAACCACTCGCGAAACGTGACCTGATTCATTTCCTCGTGGTAGTCGCCCGTTTTTCTTGACCGAGAAACTAACAAAGAGTTTTCTATGAACGAACCCTTCGGAAGTTTAGCATGAACTACAATTATTCTACTCCCTTTACCAATAGACACTGTCATTGTTTCTTTGACAGTGTCGTCTGTCCATCCTTTACTGCACGAGTGCCCTGCATTTATCCACGTCTCATCTAACCACGCGATATCATCTAAATTTTCTTTTAGTAGCCTCCTTAAAACTCTACCACGCCACGCCACAATATCGGAGAGTTCCATAAGTACTTTTCTACCACATATTTTTGAATTTAAATCCCAGGTCATGTAACACATTTCGTAAAGAAGATTGGCTGCCATGAAAAATATCACTTTCAATCAAGGTTCCTTTGAGCTTGTGTAACGTGGGGTGCTCCTTCCGGGCATAATATTCATAAATGTGTCGGCGAATTGCCTCACTCTGAAAGGAATCGATGTTTTTCATACGTTTTTCGATTCTTTTTTTCTTCCCTGGCGTTTCTAACAGAGGAGATTCCTCTTGCTCTTCCTCTGCTTTAATTTTCTCTTTGCCCATGTTAAGAATAGTGTCTGAAAATTTTTAAAGCTGCTGCAATTCTCTCCACAACTTTGCTTACTGCCAACAGGGGACCATTGTTTTCTCTTGCAGGAAATACTCTCTCACATTGCAGCATATTTCCCGTGTCTGACCTCGCAAGGGAACTCCTCGACCAATTTTTTTTTCTTTGAGAGGATGTTTTCTGAGGCCTCTTACTCTCACAACTTTCCGACATTTCACGCACCAGTATAATAATCACACAAACATTATCTGACTAGAAGCACAATAACACTGCTTAAAACAACAACAAAAAGAGGTCGAAAGCACAAGAGATTTTTTTCTTCACTGTAGCGACACGTTACTGACCAGCAACTGAAAGACCTCTCTTACGCTGGCACTACCAAAATCAGTTACCGCACAAACCACATACGCCACCATTTAGAACTATTTAATTGCTAATTAATTACGCAAAAATTAATTTTTTGCTCTTTAAAGTTTTGCGTAATTAATAATGAGCTAGCGGAAGATTACGCTGGATCTACGACAATTAGTTACCACAAAACCAAATATGCCATATTGTAGAGCGATTTAATTGTTAATTACGCAAAAATTAAATAAATTGCTCTTCAAACTTCTGAGTAATTAATTGTGAACGGCCGCAGCCGGTCGGCCGACCGGCTGGCCGTGTGACGTCACGGGTGAGGGGTATTCAGTGAGCGCGCCAGGCCACCGCCGCACACTGATCAATTTCGCGTCGCTAGCTGGACAAAAATACAAAAATCAACTTTCTTGAAAAAGGCTAAAATCGCTATAACTTCGAAGAACATTAACCAGGCCACACGAAAATGTGTTTGAGAACACACCGGCAACAATAGGCACGATGTGGCAACGTCCAGGAGTCGGCCATCTGAACGCTTCCGCCCGTGTTATCTCCAGACGTGATTCACCAAGCTTCTAATTAAGTGTCTTTACTGTTCTCTGCATGCTGAAATTCGACTGCATCGACATGGAACATTGTGACACAGGTATGTCTCTCTCTGGTAACACAAATTATTGAAGGTATTTCCCGAAATTATACTGATAAAAAAAATTATTTTAACACAATGTTTTATGTACATTGATTTTACGTGATTCAAATTTTGTGTAGCTCTACAAAAAAAAGCTCATTTATTTTCGCGTTCAAAATTGTACTGACTCATTACCACACATTTCTTCTCTGCGCTGGTACAATATTTCGTGCAGCCATCCGCAACTTCGTGAGATATGCTCTTCTTTTGTAGGAACTGCACTCTCGCGCGGCGCTATCACTCGAAGGGAACTGTTCGCGTTCGTGCGTAGAGGAGTTGGCGTTCAGAATATCACGACACTTGAAAACAAAAATTATTTATTTAATTACATTATGTCACGATTGGGACTTAACTAAGTGTCGAAGCCAACTGAGGAGCCAATTCACAAGAAAATCAGGACTTTTTTTTACAATCTCGCAAAGCGTTGGAAACAGTGTCACCGAGTAGAAACAAAGCTGTCTAGTAAATTTTCTGCGTGGCTCAGTGAAGAGTTCAGTGATTCCGGATGTTCAAAAACCCCCACAACGCGACGAGGGAGGCCTAAGAAGCTCTTTCATGAAAGCAGCGAAAGAGGAAAAAAGCGAAAGGTAAGCGACATGTTATCAGAAAGAAGCTCCTCTGAATAGTCATTTGCCGCTCAGCGCAGTTTCAGATTAAGTGGTCAAAGGAATGTTGCCGATGTCATAGAACAGGCGTCAACTAGTACTCCTAGAACCCTGGGTAGAATGAAGCGCGCAGCAGAACCTAATGTAGCACAGCCAGAATGCTATTCACCAGAAGAAGCACTAAGTTTAATGTTAGACATGAAAATGACTCGCAACGCATACATACTAAGAGAAGGGGCGCTCCGAAAAAAATGTACACTCTATCCTCCTTACTACAAAATCTTGGAAGCTAAAAATCAATGTTATCCGGTTATTCTAACTGATTCTTTGGCTCAAATTAACCTTCCGGACATTCTTGATCTCACTTTAATGCGTTTATGCAAAACCCAGGAAATCATTACTAATATTTTGAAAATGTGTGATGGAAAAACTGAGAAAAACCTGCAAATGATTTGGAAATGGGGTTGTGATGGAAGTGGAGGTCACAGAACCTACAAGCAACATTCATTTCAAGCGTTGTCCCTCTGGAAGTGTCCGCAAGAACAGCACAATCTGACGAAATTCTCTGAGACAATCCTAGAAAATATTCTACTCGGTACTGCAGACCGCTCCGTTTCCAATTCATCAAAGAAACGTCCGCAACAATCAGGGAGGAGTTTCAGCGGATAGAGAAGGAGATAACACAACTCAAACCTACATTTGTAAGAATTGGTGAATACAAAATTGAAGTAAAACACGTTTTAATCAAAACAATGGTAGATGATAAAGTTTACTCTAGCTTAAAAAATAGCTTCTCTCAGCAAGTGTGTTATATTTGTGTTACCTCGCTAAAAATTATGAATGATTTAGAGGAAGTTGAAAAACGCGAATGCAAGAAAGAAAGCTTTTCCTTTGGTCTTTCTCGTCTCCACGCTCGTATAAGGTTCTTGGAGTGCTTATTGCACATTTCTTATAAATTGGAAGCTAGAAAATGGAGGTCAGTTGGAGAAAAAGAAAAGGTAGATGTTGAACGCAGAAAAAAAGAAATTCAGACTAAATTTTGGAGCGAGATGCATTTGATTGTAGATGTGCCAAAGCAAGAAGGTGGAAACTGAAATGACGGTAATACCGCACGGCAGTTCTTCGAAAATCCTGAATCTGAGGTAACAGGAATTGACTGTGAACTAATCGAGAGGTTCTCAACTATTCTCTCTGCCATGTCAAGTGGGCATCCAATAAATGTGCCGTCATTCAGGAGTTACGCTTACAAAACAGCAGAATTGTATGTTAGTCTCTATCCATGGTTCCTTATGCCTGTCACACTGCACCATGAAATTTACTAATACATTTAGGAAAAACCTTCACAAATATTAATGTAAATTGATACTATTAGCATTAACCATCCATAGGGCGCAAAGCGGCACGCAGTTTGTAGTAGATTAGACATGGTTTCACATAACCAGAATTTTACTCCATTTTTTATTCCAATCTTTATTCTGGAGTTTATGCTTTAATTACAAAACATATTTCAAAAAAAATATTTTAGGATTATTTCAAATTGAAGAAACACATAGTCAATGAAGTGTCGCAGATAATCAGACTACTTTTCGTATTATTCCACGTCCTTTAAAACTAAGTATATTTCGAAGGCGCACCTCTGAATGCTGCATGCGCCTGCTCGTGGGGGTGCCAGTGACGAGGATGGTGAAAGTTAAAAAATGTTTATTTAGTGTTACCGTATTTTGTTTGGCCAAAGAGTGATTGCCGTTTATAATCGCGACAAACATCTACACCGAATTTGTTTCGCTAAATATTGCTACAGTGCAACAGTCAGAATAGACGTTATTCGTGTATCAGCTTATTTAGATTAATCTTCTAAGTGTCTAAGCCAAATTTCGCATTTCTAGGCCCTCCGGATTTCGAGAAATGATTTTTGTCCACCTAGCGAAACCACCAGGTGATCACTGGCCGCCCGCCCAGCTGACTGACAAATTTAAATGAAATATACGAACTCGACGGGAGCTCACTTCAGTATTGAAAATTATGCCAATACTTTGTTATGTTCATAAAGGTCCTCCAAGTACATTGCAGATGATCGCTGAATGACCATAAGCGTGTACGGCATGTTGAAAAAGAATTGATTCAATCGTAGTATGTTAAACAACTGTGGTATCGAGTTACAAGTTTTTGTTGAAACAGTATTCTTTGAATTGTGACGGGCTATATCGCAAAACATTGCCTATGTGATATTATTTGTAAATCAAGGTTTGAGTTTTTGACATTTTTTGTAGCATCTGCTAATTTTAAATCGCTAATGCGATCGACGACTCTTTGGACATGTCTCGATATTTAATTATTATGGAGGGTAAACATTCTCTTTAGAACATTTGTTCCATTACTATTTGACTCCTGTCCACAAATGTTGACTGATTTTTGTAGGTCCTCATCACTAGAGACCGCATTTTAATGTAATTACATATTTTTTGTATTTATACTTCCCGCTCCCAAAAAAGACCAACATATTTAATATTTAATTTAATATTTGACTTTCATTTTTATGTACATTTTTTGGTTATAATATTTTTACTTTACTCATCTTAATATTGTACTAGATTCACAGCAGTGAAGATTTTAATTCTTCTAGTTCTTTGAAAAAATTGGTTTATTTGTTAAGGCTTTATAACATTGCCAACGATTCACCAATGCCTAATTGATCTTATCAGGGCTCAAACCAGATCTTTATTTTGTGGATTACGTATATCAACTCAAATTAGTTAAAACTACAGTGATTTCAAAAAACAAATATTTCGATAACACTGTCATTACATGTATTTAAGAAATAAGGAAGACTATTTAGAAAAGGGGATGGCAGATTGTTTGAAATTCAATATTTTAAAGGAATATGAATATAGATATTTCTTGTCAACAATGTCATGAGGTCAAAAACAATATGTATGGGTCTTTCCACGTAAGAAAAGACCCTAAAAATTCAAGATGGCGGAGTTTCGGCACTGCCAACCTCATCGAAATAAAACACGAAAGCGCCGACGTGACTTGTTTAAATGTACGTTGTGGCCTTCAAAAATCCAGACATGCTGAAATGATTTGTTAATATTGTTTTACGACTTATAAATCGCAACAGCCATATGGTAAAATAATGTAATTTATAATTTATATATGAAATTTTTTATTAATTAATTATAATATTAAATATAATACTTTTAATTAAATTACTTATAAATTTAAAAATATTTGAACTCTCAGAATTAATAAAATCTTATTGAAACTGAAGAATAAATGAAATAGTAGAATGTTATTTTATTATACAATAGGAAAAAAAGGTATAAACAGGGGATTTATAGAATAGAGATGAAATGAAATGCAAGACAAAATAATTTTAATTTTCCAACAGTATACAATGAAGTGAAATAAAACTATTCTTTACTGAACTAGAAATATTTGTATAATAATGGTTTTATGCACGTAATATCGACACATGACCACAATCAAAGCATATATAAGGAATGAACAAATCTACAGTATGAAAATGACAATGTTTGAAATTTCATGAAAATTGAATTGATTAGATATATGATTTTATATAATGCGAATGTTCAGTAAAGAATAAACTGATGCACCATGGGTGGTCAATTTTAATGACAAATTGCAAGGAACAGTCATTAAAATTTCTTGAACACCGATGGTCCACAGCAATTTATTTTCACAAATATTATTGAATTTTTACAATAATTTTAAAGCCTAATGCCCCTGGGCTTACAAACATTACAAAACATCCCGGCATTTACCTTAAGCGATCGGGGAAAACCAGGGAAAACAAAGGAGTAAGTATGCTACCATATATATAAAAAAATTGAATAAAAAAGTGAATTAATCCTCAATTGGATTGTAAAAATATTATCATTAAAAATCAACGTTAAGAAATTTGGCTGACTTTACAAATTAATAAACTACTTAAAAATTTTACATATATTGATAGCATACCCATCCTCCCGATCAGGATGACGACTGAGGGCCGATTTCTAGCAT